>JAQQAF010000003.1:23971642-25171642 GCA_029747655.1 Ensete ventricosum | reverse complement strand
GATCACATGGGATCACAGGATCATGACAGATCATAGTCCCGCCACCACTACTAATGTTGGATTGCAGGAGCTGAAGACCTGGTTTCCTGAGTTCATGGAACCTCAGCCTTGAGGACAAGGCTGATTTGAAGAGGGTGAGTTTGATAGACTCCAGTAGGGTTGAGTCCTAATCACCCTAGAAATAATCAATAAGAACCCTATGAGATTGTAATAAAATCTCACCAAGTCACTTCTATCTTATAAAGAAGTATAGCTAGGGATTATTTTGGGACCTTAGGGCTTCCTGCCATCGCCTCTTTTATTGGGTTGGTCAACTGGGGTTTCTAGCAGAGGGGCATGGCTTGTGCAGCCACTTAGGCCACCACCCTATTTATTTATGCACGATAGCTATAGGAGGGGCAAAACGGAGAATTCACTTAGGAAGCACCCCCCTAGGGCTAGGGTTTGTAGCCCTATAAGCATGTAGCCTCCATCTCTTTTCATCAAGCAAGATCAATCTATAATTCAACCATATGGCGCACTACTAGGAGGGAGGAATCTCTATAGTGTTCCAAGGGTTGATCCCCCTCAAAGATCAAAATCTATAGAGCTCCATCTGGGGTTCTATCAAAAGGTTCGAACAATAGAATGGTTGTAGAAGGTTGTGCCTGCAAAGGATTACTATTTTGGGCTACGATTTTGGGTGCTATTAGTGTTATGGAAATAGGTTATAATAGTTGTGTCTTAAGGCTAGAGGGATGCCCTAAGGACGCTTGGGTTGGTGGCAGCAAGTTGGTTGGGTTTTGATAGGTTAAGGAGAAGAAAGAAGACAAAGGTGTAGCAGCGAATGCCTTATTGAAAAAAATTCCAACAGTAAAGACGTAATTTGCCTAGTAATTTATAGCAAAGATTTAAATAAAACTTAAGGGGAATCTACTGGTAAGGGAGAGGTAATACCATCAAAAAATTCATAGAAGAAAATGGTAGCAAAAAATTTGGCAAGATCAAAGATCACTGGAAGATACTATAGTAGATTTTTACGTCTAAAGTGCAGCAACTTGGACATAAAAGATCAACAGTTTGTATTGATAATTTTTCAACGAAACCAAAAGGAAATATGCTACTAGGAAGTGCCAAAGTTGTAAAAAACTTGTAGAGATTTGGACAAACAAAATGCAATAGCAAGATCAAAACATGTAGTGGATGCTGCTGAATTCTACAGCGTAACTTTTATCGTAAAGATAAAAACTTTGCAATGAAAAGTTTATGCAGCAAGATAGGAACAATTTTTTTCAATTTTTGGGATAAGGATAACTAAATTACAGCAGCAGTAAGGTAGGAAACCAGAACCTGATGTAATTCATGGGGAGATCAAAGGATGATTTGCAGTAGTGGATATGACGAAGGAATTCAACGACAATCTAAGCAATTATGGGAATTGCTTAGGCGACTATGGAAGGATGATAGATGGATTAAGATTTAACTGAACTGGAGTCTGATTAGGAGTCAAGGTTGGGTAGTTAGGACTCTAGTTAATTAAGTCCTAATTTTAATAAGGGATGCCACATGTAAACCCTAGCTAGCCTCCCCCTACTACAGTTAAAGGGGCCGGCTAGGGTTAGGGTTAAGTTGGAGTAGGATTAGGAGTCAATGGCAGCCAGCCACCCCTAGTTAGGCTGGCTAGGGGTTGCTTATTAGAAAAGGGATTGAGTTATTGGAAGTAGGAGTTGCTTCTTAGAGTTGGAGTTGGAGTTATTAGAAGTAGAAGTCTTGAATAGGAGTTCTATTAGGATTTAGGGTTTTGAAGCCCTATAAATAGCTTGTATTCTCCCTTCTTTTCATCATCAATAAATCAATTATCTTTCAGCCTTTGTGTAGAAAATCAAGGAGGGAGGAACCCCTATAGAGTTCCAAGGAGGTCGATCCCCTATAGAGATCATCCCAAGCTTAGAATCCACGAGGGTTCTAACACTTAGAAAATTTTTTATAATAAATTTAAAAAAATTCCAAGGAACATCACCTAATATAGTCAACCATTTGATGTCGAGCATAACCTCATAATCATCAAGAGGAATTTTTTAGATGTAGAATTTTTGATGCAGGTGGTTCTGAGCCAAGTGTTAGAACCCATATGAATTCTAAGTTTGGGGTGATCTCTATAAGGGATCAGCCTCCTTGGAACTCTATAGAGGTTCCTCCCTCCTTGGAGGCTAATTACAAGGCTATTTATAAGGCTTCGAAAACCTAACTCCTAATAGGATTCCTACTCAAGACTCCTAACAACTCCTACTCCAACTCTAAGAAGCAACTCCTAACCCACTTCCAACTCTACCCTACCTTAACCAACCCCCTTTAACTAAAGTATGGGGCGAGTAACTAGGGTTTATACGTGCCCAATGTCTCATCCAAATACCCTAACCTAACTGACCCCTTCACAACTAATATGGGGCGGCTAGATAGGATTTACATGTGTGCTCAATAAATTATAAAATTAGGACCTTATTAGCTAGAGTCCTAACAATCTTGCTTGGATAAATCACTGGCCAGGGTCGTTCGGATTGAGAGAAGAGTTCTCTGGGCGAATCCGATTAAAGTGAGACTCAAACGAATTTCGTATGTGGCCTAACAATACCATGACCAATATATGGTCTCTAGGATATTAGTTAGATGAGGGACTATAGATAGACTATAACTATGGGCAGATAGGTCTGATGGATTCAATCTCCTTCTACCATCTAGGGACTATGGTGTAGTAGTCATAGTCGATGAGTCGAGTGAATTATTATGAGGATAATAATTCACTATATTAGAATGAGTTCTGATGGGAGTTACTCACAACCAGCTCGATATCGGGCCTAGAGGGTCACACACATATGATGGATATTTCAGCAAGTAGAAGATTTGATATGAGTTACCTAATTAGCCTTTATTCTTATTAGATGAGACTCAACATTGATGGATCACTGTATGGGGCCCAATTAGAGGCTAATTAAGATTATTAGATAGAGATCCAATAATCAAAGATTAGTGGGTAATTGGATGGAAATCCAAATACCCACTAAGGTAGGATCCACTAGGGTTTCTTGTTGGCTCTCTATAAATAGGAGGCATGGGAGGCACATTAGTGATAGATTACATCTTTGGCCACCCCCTCCTATTTCCTCGTCTCCCTCTCCATCTCAGTTGATCATCCCCTCTCTGGCATGAGAAGGTAGCAAAGAAGATAGAAGAACTTCTTCTACATTCGTTGCAAGAAGCTATACAAGAATTGTGAGATTTGGGTCTGTTATTGAAGGAGCATCGCTATAACAATCTATCATGTGAATACCATTAGAGAGAAGGACAATTGACCTTCTTCATCCTCTCTAGCAGATCTAAAATTTTAGAGATATATGATCTCCCTAGGTAAATAATCTCTCACATATTGTGGTTATTTAATCTTACGATTTTTCACACACTCATCTTTGCACGATGATTTGATCTACATAGGAAATCGATTTTGTTTTGATCTTCCACTGCGTATGTGATGCTCCCGCTTGGTTTCTTAGCATAATTTACTAACAATTAGTTAATTATGTGATAAAGGATATAATATCAAATTTGAATCTAATACATGCATTATAGATATACCACATAAAAATAAATCTTTGATCGCTTTAAGGAATAACAACATTTATAGTATTGATCTTCACAATTTTTATAACGAAATCAAATTTTCAATTATAAATGATGATTTATGGCTTTGGCATAGGAGATTATGTCATACAAGCATGAAATTGTTCTCTTAAATCAGAACTAAAGAACTTGTAAGAGGAATGCCTAGAATTAAATTTGTCAAAGATAAGATTTGTGATGTATGTCAACTAGGAAAACAAATAAATAGTGGTTTTAAATATAAAAATCAAGTGAGCACCTTTAGACTATTACAATTGATTCATATGGATTTATTTGGACAATTGATATCATAAGTCTAGGAGATAGTAAATATATCTTTGTAATTGTTGATGATTATAGTAGATTTACTTAGACATACATTTTGGTATATAAAAGTAATTATTTTAAATATTTTATGAAGTTCTGTAAATAAGTTTGAAATAAAAAATAGTTTATGATATCTTCTATTTGTAGTGATCATGATAGTGAATTTAAAAATCATAATTTACAAGAATTTTATGATTCTGATAGAACCCTAGAATGAGCTCTATAGATTTTGATCCTTGAGGGGGATCAACCCTTGGAATGCTATAGGGGTTTCTCCCTCCTAGACTCGGCACAAGGCTGAAATAAAATTGATAATTGCTTAATACAAGAGAGGGGGCGGCTACGTCATTATATATGGATCAAAACCCTAGCCTAAGGGGGTGCTTGCCTAGGTAAAATTATCCCTTTGCCCCTCTTATAGCCAACCTGCCTAAATAGAAACATAGGGTGGCTAGGTTAGCTCTATAACTGACATAAGCAAGGGAAACCCTTGCTAACCAACCCAATAAGGGGGGCGACGGCCACTAAGCCCTAAGGGCTAATCTAAACCATAGTCATACTCCTTTATAAGATAGGAATGACTTTATTACAATCTAGCAGGGTTTTATTGACTAATTCTAGGGTGATTAGGACTCAATTTTGTTGGAGTTCTATCAAACACACCCTTTTAAAATCAGCCTTGTCCTTAAGGTTGAAGTTCTATGAACTCGGGGAACTGGGTCTTTAGCTCCTCATTAGCTTGGGTGTTAGTTGGAAGAACTTGAGCGGAGTTATTGTCTTTAAATTTTCATTTGAGGTGGGATACCTGGCAGATCAACTGTAATCTTGATTTGGTGCATGGATCTGATCTCCAAGTTAGGGCCCCAATGTGGTCCTCAATTTTGCAAGGCCCAAAGAAATAGGGAGACCACTTCCTTAAGGCTCTAGTTTCCTATTGATTGGGTTGGAGGTGTAAGAAAACTCGATCTTCAATTTTTCATCCATTTTGAAGTTTGTTAGGAGGCCATTTCTTCTTTGCATATGTTGGCGTGAGTATGGATTGCAATTTTTTTCGGCTTACTCCTCTTTCGTGCCATGGACCATCTTGTATAAGGGTGATGTCGATCCCAACTCTAGATGTGTCTGCTCCAAGTATGAACACATTGCCACGTTCAAGTAATGCCAGCATCGATAACATCATGAATATGGGGGTCATGTGGATGCCTTTTTCCTGTTCCTTCTTACAATCATGGGCTGTGGATCCGAGGTCATCATCAGGGAAGACTTTTTAGCATCATGGTCCGCTCCTCGGTGAAGTCGTGGAAGTAGCCCGAGATGAGGGAGCAAAGGGAAGGTTGTGGTCGAATGATCCGTATCTCTCGTGTCTTATGGACCATCTTTTTAGCTTCGGTCCTCTGAAAATATGGACAGCAATATAACCAAATATGTGCTGGTGGTTCCCCTTGTAAGACCAACATACGGGGGTCGTGCAGTCTGGTAGGAAGGAGTCGGCTCGGTTCAGCGGACGTGCCTGAGATTTCAGCGAGCTTCTCCAAGCACTGTATTGAGATCATCTTTTCTTCATTCTCTCCTTTCCCACATAAGGTCACCTATTTTCTTTTGTTATTCAAAAGGTCGTTGGGGCTCCTGGTGTCGGCGAGGATGGTGACGGGCTGATGCCTGATGAAGCCATCGATGTCCAATATCTATGGTGGAGCATGAAAGGTGCAGGTGGCTGATTGTGATTTTTCCTTCATATCCTTCTCCTCGGACTCGAGTGTCATATCTTTGAGTTTGGGTTCTTTAGTGGGCTCAACCAATAGAGGTCTCTCTTTTTTACAATGGTGCTCCATAGTTTATTACAATGCCAACATAGGCCTTTTGTCGATCTGTCATGAAACTCTTCTCTTGTTAACTTTTTTAGCTGAGGTGATCGGTTGGTGGTAGATGGGGCTGAAAGTCTCTGTGCTGCTAGTCATGTGGCGGATTTGGTCCTCCGCATATCTTGGTTCAGCCTGTCTTCGTGTAGTCGTGCCAAGGAGATAGCTGCCTTAAGTGTATATGGTTATCGTGCTTTAACTTCTTCTTGAATCTTCGGTCTCAAGCCTCAATGAAAGTTCTCAATATCCATTTTTCAGACCAATCATGAGTTTGATTAGTTAACCTTTCAAACCTGATTTGGTACTCTTAGATAGTAAAGGTTTGACGGATCTTCATTAGTTCTTCGTCAAGGTTCTTGTAATTGATTGGTGCTGAAGGTTTATATGCTTTTGGTTGGGATGTGGCTCTCATGCTCCGAGCATCTTGATTGAGGTGCCCTTCTTGAAGTTGTACAAAGGAGATTGACATCGTCGAGGTTAGGGCAACCATGTCTTATCCTTACTTCTTATCCCTGATGGGTTCTTTTTACAATCAGAATTTGCTCTATATTGTGATCTTCTTGGGCTTGGTGATCGGCCCAATCTAAACTCGAGAGTACATAATTTAGCATCCATACGCATCTCGAAAGTCACCAATTTTGCTTCGAATAAGCCTAATAATGTCATGACATAAGGATCTTCAACCTGTCAAACAAACCGACTGAAAAGTGTAGCTACAATTTTTAGGTTGAAGGCAATGAATGACACCAATGTCGGGACTACGGGGGTGAAGTCTCCAAGTGGAGGATGGCAGTCAAGGGTAGCAACGACAGTGGAGGAAGATGAGGGCAGCAACAACGTCAGTTGCGACTACGCTACGACTTCATGGCTGCAAGTGGCGTCGGTTGCAGCAAGGGTGCGATTGCAATAGAAGGTAGATGGGGCAGCAATGTACACGGATGTTACGGAGGAGGGCAATAGCGGTATGGAGCGAGAGACGGCTGCTATTGTGTTCAATTTGTTGCTGGTCGTGATCAAGATAGTTGGCAATGAACGATTGTTGCGGGCTGCAATGTAAACAAATTACAACGAAAGATCGCTGCTGGTAGCTTTTTGCCGTAAGGATCACTGCTGGCTGCGATCAAGGAGGATGGCAACAAGAGGTCACTATTGGCAGTGTTGGGCAGCAAAAGATGTGTGATGCGGTTGAAGGGATAAGGGAGATTGGGCAGCTGAAAGATTGGTGGACCGAAGGCTTCGGTTTTTTGGTGCGGTTAGTGGCTGTTTTGGATGCGA
The DNA here is from genome assembly GCA_029747655.1 of Ensete ventricosum. Lineage (NCBI taxonomy): Eukaryota > Viridiplantae > Streptophyta > Magnoliopsida > Zingiberales > Musaceae > Ensete > Ensete ventricosum. Next base: position 25,164,548 of record JAQQAF010000003.1, on the reverse strand, counting down.
TTTGGGACTACGGTTTTATGGAGTTTAGGCCACGAAATGGTGTGATTTTAGGGCTGTGATAGCAATAGATGAAGGTTAGGAAAATAGATTTTAGATCTAGGATATATGATAGCAAAGGTAAGTATATCGGTAAGGAAAGTTGGCTAAAAAGGTAAGTGGATGATAACGTTTCTACAGCGTTTCGCCTAAAAGTTTAGTTTTAAGAAGTAAAAATCGGCCAAAAATTTCTACAGTGTTTCGCCTTCGCAACGATGATAACGTTTGCGACGATAAAATTTTACAGCAAGGAAATTTTGGAAAAACATCTCTTATGTATAAGATAGAGAAATAGTAGCAGCAAGAGGCGTGGGCTCCTACATGGATAAAATGCTAAGAGGGATGACTTGAAGACCACCATGATGGAGGGAGGACTTAAAGTCCATCATGGCGAGAGGATTTTAAATCTGCCATGCAGAGGGAGGATTTAAAATCCACCACGGCAGAGGGAAGACTTAAAATCCACCACGATGGAAGTATAGGGTGAGATGTGTTTGATGCATGTGAGTCAAAAAAACCTAACCCACCCCAAGAGAAATTCACTATATTACCAACGCGTGTGAGTTAAGAAAACCCGACCAATACCAAGAAAATTCCACTATGGCAAAGGCATAGGGCCAAATATGACCGAGGTATGTAAGTTAGGAAAACTTGACTCGTGCCAAAAGAAATCCATCAAAATGGAGTCATAGGGCAAAAGTTCGAGGCATGTGAGTCGGGAAATCCTAACCAATGGTAAGAAAAATCCACCACGATAAAGGTATAGGGCAAAATATGCCCATTGTACTAGGAAAACCTAACCCATAATAAGAGAAATCCATCATAATAAAGGCGTAGGGCGAAATGTACTTGAGGCATATAAATAGGAAAAACCTAACTCATACTTAGAGAAATCTATCACGACAAAGGCGTAGGACAAAATGTGCCTAAGATGTATGAGTTAAGAAAACTCAATCAATACTAAGAGAAAAATCCACCACAATAGAGGTGTAAGGGCAAAATGTGCTTGAGGAGTGTGAGCCGAGAAAAACTAACCTGTACCAAGAGAAATACGCCATAATAGAGGCATAAGACTAAAATATTCTTGAGGTGTGTGAGTCAGAAAAACTAGACCCACATTAAGAGAAATCCACCATGATAGAGGCACAAAGCAAAATGTGTCCAAGGCAAGTGAGCTAGGAAAACCCAACCCATGCCAAGATAAATCCATCATGGTGGAGGCATAGGCCAAAATATGCCTGAGGCATGTGAGTCAAGAAAACTTGACTTGCGCTAAGAGAAATCAATCACAACAAAAGCTGTAGGATGAAATATGCTTGAGGCATGTGAATTGAGACAACTTGACCCGCGTAAGGAGAAATCCACTACAATAGAAGTACACAAGTCGAGATATGCTTGAGATATGTGAATCGGAGAAACCCGACTTGTATCAAGAGAAATTTGCTCGACCAATGTGTGTCATTTTGAGGTCACAAAGGGACAGGTTAGTAATGGGCTTGTAAGATGAATTAAAAACTACATTTTGGTCCTTTCTAATAAAAGCCTCAAAACATACCTGTTGAATCCCATATTTTGATAATGAACTTAATTGATGAGTTAGTGATATGATCAACATTTAAGAAAAGTGATACAAGACTAACTTCGATCATGAAAAGATAAAACAATTGAAGTAAAAGAACCAGATGTTGGGCTAGAGTCAGAGATTAAGCTTCGGACCAGAAGAATCAGATATTGCATCAAGATCGAATATTACAGAAGTCAACATGCCGATGAATTGGGTGTTATGCCAAAGATTCGAACGACGCATCGAAAGTTCGAATGAATTTCAGATGATTCAATGACATGTCAGGCAATATAAAACTCTTGTCTTTAGTCGTTTATGTCTTGATTGTCGAGGGTTAGGTCTAAATTGACTTAGTTTTGGTATAACCATGGTAACTTAATTAAGGGCCCATTAGGCCTTAATTGGGGCTAATTTGAGACCATTAGGAGGCCCATTTAGTGATCCACAATTGGGTCAGGAGGTGGCATCGCCAGACTAGATGGTGGAATCGCCAATGAGCTAGCAACACGATCTCTCATGTTGTCAATCGGTGGTACTACCCAAACACAATCTCCCAAACTATGTCAGGTAGTAGTACCACCTAGTATGGGTGATGGTACAACTAGTGAATAAGGTGGTAGGCGATATTACCGTTAGTGTGAGCGATGGTACCGCTAGTACCCTAAAAACCTAAAAAGTTCAATTTTGGCTCCATTTTTTAAAGCCATTTAAGGCTTATAAATAACCCACTCATTGTTGTTTGAAGAAGCAAGGAAGGATAACAAAAATCCTGTGATTCTAAGGATGTAAACTCTCTTAAAGCATTGAGTCCCTCATATAGCTCAGAGATTATCCTAAGGGAGGTGTGTGAGAGAATACTTTTAAAAGAAGGTGGTAAATGTTATCTCCTGAGCTTGTGAAAAGGAGAATGAATTGTAACAAGGGTAGTTGACTTTACCCATTGGAAAGAAGATCGGTAGTAGAAGTTGGTAGCCTCACGTGGAGAAATCGAGAGTGGACGAGGTCACGACGATCGAACCACTAATAAATTCAATGTGCTCTTTTTGTTTGTGCTTTTCATTCTTATTGCTTAGTGACTTAGTAGCTCACTACTTTTACTTATATTCCAAGTCAAAATGCATTTCTAATATGGTTTCGTAGAAATTTTTTTTGAATCAACGTAATTTTTTGAAAGCACTAATTCACCCTCCCCCCTAGTGCTGATACAATCATAACAGTTGGTATTAGAGCCAAGTTTCTTTCATTTGGTTTAACACCCAAGAGAGATTAAATGGCTTCTTTTGGCTATTAAGAGAGTCACTCTATCACTCATCCTCCTATGTTTAATGAGACAGACTACACATATTAGAAAACACGAATGAGGATTTTCTTGATTTCTATGGATTTTAATTTATAGAATGTCATTGAAAAAACTTTAAAAAAACTTCAAATTTAATGAATGATTGGAATGATTTTGAAAAGAAAATATTTTTCTTCGAATGCTAAAGCTATGAATGCCTTATTTTGTGCTTTAAAAAAAAATAAATTTAATCATGTTTCTATATACGAAACTGCATATAATATTTGGTACAAACTCGAAGTTACACATGAAGGCACAAGTAGAGTTAAAGAGTCTAAAATTAATCTTTTAATGTATAATTATGAATTATTTTAAATGAGGCCAAGTGAAACCATTGGTGACATGTATGCCTATTTTTATGGACGTTGTTAATGGTTTGAAAGCTCTTAGTAAATCTTTTACTAATCTTGAACTTATTAATAAAATTATAAGATCCCTTCCTAAAAATTGTGATCCAAAAGTAACTATTATTAAAAAAGCAAATGACTTGATCTATTTTCTTCTTAAAGAACTCATACGGTCATAAGCAATTAAATCAAAAGTGTGCTTTGACTTAGAAAGAATTATAAGCAATTAAATCAGAAAACAATAATAATGAAGAGCATAAAGAAAATGTGCATCGAGTTTATAGTGGTTCGGTCATCATGATCTACGTCCACTCGCGATTCCTCCTCCATCGAGGCCATCGACTTTCACTAACGATATTTCTTAACAGGTTTATGAGAGAACCTTTACAAGTCTCAAACATCCTTTCATTTTGAACTCTAAACTTTTATAATCCTTGGACCTCTCAAGAGATTGCAACAACATTTGCACACTTAAAATCATAAGTTTTTTTTATCTTAGTTCTTGCATCCTTAAACAAGAATGACTGGGGTATCCATAGACCACAAATGATTTCAAAAGTTGAAGCCAAAATTTAAATTTTTGGGGTTTCCAAGGTGTTGGTGGTACCACCGCCATTAATGGGCGATACTATCACCTGACACAATTTGAGAGACTATGTCTAGGCGGTACCATCGCCTGATAAAGTCTCAAAGACTATGTCTTCTGAGCGGTACCACCACTTGGTATGAGATGTCATCACCAAACCTAACTTCAAGTCACTGAAATAGAACTTCCAATAGGCCCAAATCAACCCCAATTTAGGCCCAATGGACCCTTAATTAAGTTAGCATAGTTGCAATCAAAACTAACTCAATTAAGACCTAAACTATGACGATCATAACATAAATTATTACAAAGTGTAAATCTTGTGTTGTTCGGCATGTCATTGGTTCATCCAAACTCTTAGTGCATCATGCTCTCCTTCGGTGTATTGCTCAATCCATTGGCATGTTGACTCCCGCAATATCTGATCTTGCGCAATTTCTAATTCTTTCGACCCGATGCCCAATCTTTGACTCTAGCCCAATGTCTAATTATCCAAGTTTAATCATTTTACCTTTTCATGATCAAAGATAGTCTTGCATCACTTTTTTCAAACGTTGAGATCATAACTTCATCAATTAATTTCATCATCAAAATCCGAGATTTAATAATCTCTCCATTTTTTACGATGACAACCAATTGATGATGGAGTTTTAACTAAACTCCCCCTATCTATATGTCATATTTAAAATAAAGCAAATTTGAATTAGAAAAGATTGATAACCTTTGAATTCAAGTCTAGATAACTTTAATCATGAATCATAATGGCTGTATTCATCATATTGTGCATCATAATTTCAAATCATATTGAAGTATTGTATGCATAATTTTTAAGTCCTTAAGGTACATCATATTGTGCATCAAAATTTCAAATCATATTAAAGTATTGCATGCATTAATTTATTGAAGTATTGCATGCATTAATTTCACATCAGTAAAGTTTTAAAACATGCATGCTAGCAAGCTAGTGATTTTGCTTCTCTTTTGAGATGTGAAAGCTAGCACTTTTTTATTTTCTTGAAAAAAGCAAGATCACACACTTCTTTCTCTCCCAACAAAATAAGAAAGAGAATAGAAGAATTCAATGGTGCAAAAATTTACATCATGTGGAAAATGAAAGATCAAGTCATGAGCATTGAAAAAACCATGAATCCATTTTAACAAATCTCTTCTTTTGTAAATTACAAAGAGAAAGAATCAATGGATGTTTTTAAGTAAAGTCTTTAGTCTTCAGTCTCAGTTACATAACTTCTCATCCAAATAACTTGTGCACAACATACACCCATTGTTACATATTCAGTCTCAGTTGTAAATAATGCAACAAAATTTTATTTCTTGGAAGACCAAGAAACAAGTGCATGGCCTAGGAATTGACAGGTTCCAGAGGTACTTTTTCTATCTATTTTACATCCTCCAAAGTTGGCATATAAGTAATTAAATAAAAAAATTTATATTTTGGATACTATAATCCTAGATTTGGAGTTTCTTTTAAGTATCTAAATATTCGTTTAACTGCCTTATAATGAGATTATTTAGGATTGGACTGAAATCTTACACACAGGCCTATAATAAACATAATATCGGGTCTAGTTGTAGTTAAATATAGCAAACTACCTATCATTCCTCTATAGGTCTTTTGATCAAAACATGTTTCTTTGTTGTCTATATCTAATTTTGAAGAGGTGCTCATTGGTGTGTTAATGACCTTAGCAATATCCATATAAAATCATTTTAACAAATCCAAAGCATACTTAGTTTGACCAATAAAAATTTCATCATTCAATTACTTAATTTGTAGTCCTAAGAAAAATATTAATTCACCTATTAAATTCATTTCAAATTCTTGGCTCATACTTTTGACAAATGATTCACATAAAGATTCATTAGTAGAACAAAAAACAATATCATCAACATATATTTAAATAATAAAAAATTATTTTTAAAATATTTAATAAATAATATAGTATCAATCCCTAGGGGTCTGCTTTAATCCATGGAGAGCCTTAGATAATTTGTAAACATGATTTGGAAAAAGATCATTTTCAAATCCGGGTGGTTGTTCAACATAAACTTCTTCAAAAATAAAATCATTAAGAAAAGCACTTTTAACATCCATTTGAAATATTTTAATTTTTTTTGAAAATAAAACCTTATGGCTTCAAGTTGTGCCAGAGGAGTGAATGTTAATTCATAATCAATACCTACTTCTTAATTGAAACTTTTGACCACTAATCTAACCTTATTTTGAACTACGATACCAGATTCATTATGCTTATTTCTAAAGACCCATTTAGTGCCAATTATAAGATGGTCACTAGGTTTAGGAACAAGCATCCATACCTTATTTCTCTCAAATTGATTTAGTTTCTCATGCATTGAAAAACCTATGAATCATCTTTTAGTATCATCAATGCATTTTGGTTCAATTTGAGATAAAAAATTGGTATTAGCACAAAAAATTTTAAATGGTGAATGAGTTTGAACACCTTTTGATGTATCTCCAATGATTAGCTCCCTAGGATGAGCATCTATATACTTTCATTCATCGGGTAAGGATTCTTTGAAAATTGATACATCCAAATTGCTTGGGAGAGGAGAATTTTCATTCAAATTTAAAGTACCAAAATTAAAATCATTTTTCTTCAATTTGGGAAACTCATTAAAAACAACATGGATGGATTCTTCAATAACTAAAATTATTTAATAAAGACATGATAAGCTTTTGAAATAGAGAAATATCCAAAAAATATGCTTTCATCGGATTTTACATCAACTTTCCTAAGGCATCTTTTTCATTTAAAATAAAATATTTACAATAAAAACTTTAAAATATAAAATATTAGGTTTTTTATTGTTCCATAATTTATAGGGAGTTTTTTTAGAAAGTAGTGGTCTTACAAGAACCCTATTCATGACATAGCATATCATGTTAACAGCTTCGGTCCAAAATTATTTAGGTAGGCTATGTTTATTGAGCATGGTTCTTATCATCTCTTGTAAATTCTGATTTTTTTCTCAATAACTCCATTTTGTTGTAGATTTCATGGAGTGCAAATTATTGTCATACCTATTTAACTTAGAAAAATCTTTAAAATCATGGTTTTTAAATTCACCACCATGATCATTACGAATAAACAAAATCATAAAACCCTTTTCATTTTGAACTTGTTTATAAAATTTTAAAAAACATTTAAAGCAATCACTTTTATATGCTAAAAAGTATGTCTAAGTAAATCAACTATCGTCATTAATGATTACAAACACATATTTACTATCTCCTAGACTTGTGATATCTTTTGGTCCAAATAAATCTATATAGATAATTGTAGCAATCTAGAGGTGCTTACTTGATTTTTAGATTTACAACTACTCTTTATTTGTTTACCTAGTTGACATGCTTCACAAACTTTATATTTGACAAACTTAATTCTAGACATACCTTTTACAAGTTCTTTAGTTATAATTTGTAAAATTAGTTTCATGCTTGTATGACCTAATTTTCTATGCTAAAGCCATGCATCATTGTTTAAATCTGAAAAATAAGTTTCATCACAAAAGTTATCAAGATTAATAGTGTACACATTATTAGTTCTTAAGGTAATCATTGATTTATTTTTCTGCAATATCTCTATAATGCAGACATTAGATTCAAATTTGATACTATAACCTTTATCATATAGTTGACTAATGCTAAGTAGTGTTTTAAACCATCTACTAATAAGACATCTTCAATTAAAATGTTTGATTTATTATTTATTACCTATATTTATTTTACCAATAATTTTTTTCTTTGTTGTTATCTCCAAAGGTGACATATATTTCATATTGGCTAGTGAGCTTAGAAAAATATGTTGGATCTCCGGTCATATGCCTTGATCATCCACTATTAAGATACCATCTCTTGCTCCTAGCTTTTGATTATAAACATATCTATAAGAAAGGGGGTTTACTATTAAGGACCAATTTAATTTTAGGTCCTTCATTAATAGATCTACCTATCTTTACTATTGGCATTGAGTTGTTTAAGGTTCCATTAGGAACCTAAACTAATTTGTGTGAGCTATATTTTTTAAGTGCTATATTTTTTAAGTGAATGTTTATAAGCATAATATCCATATCTACCATAACAAAAATAGTTGGCTTTAACAAAAATAGTTGGCTTTTGTTGAGTGTTACTCATAAAGTCGATTCCTTCCTTTTTATGTACATGACTCTTATTGTCAAGAATCATATTTAATTATTTGTTATTTATTTTAAAATTTTCTAATATTTGTTGTAATAATATATATATATATATTTATTTAAATTACTCTAATTTTTCTCATTTAGTGCATGTAATTGTCATGCTCATTTTTCAAATTTTCAAATTACTAGAGAGAGAAGCATGATCCTTTTTTTTTAACAATTTATAATTTTTACCAACCAATTTAAATTCATCATAAAAATCATGAAAAGCATTAAGTAATTCATTGTAAGGTAAAGAAGATTCGTTTGAGTCACTTACCTCATCATTGAGAGCCATTAGAGTATAGTTCGCTACTTCGTATTTGTTGGCTTGCTCCTCATCTTCAGATGCACTCGATTCGTTCTAAGTCACCTTGAGTGCCTTCTTTCTCCTTAATAGCTTCTTTTTTAGTTGGGGACATTCACTCTTGAAGTGTCCCGGCTTCTTGCATTCATAGCAAATAATTGTATCCTTTTTTATTTTATTTTTATTCTGAGTGTCTTGTTTTGTTAGATTTGTTTTGTTTCTTTCAATGAATTTTTTAAACTTTCTTGTTAAGAGTGCTAACTCCTCATCATCACTTGAGCTTTCGCTCGAGTGGTCTTATTTGGTTTTAAGTGTCATATCTTTCCTATTCTTTAAAAGGTTATTCTCATGTTCATCATGTGCCATAAGAGTCATCTCATAGGTCATTAATAACCCGATAAGTTATTTGAGCAGAAAGCAATTTAAGTCCTTGTCTCTTAAGTTATAGTTATTTTTGGATCCCAACTCTTTGAAAGGGCTTAAGATTTTATTGACAAGTTCAAGATTAGTAAAGGATTTACCAAGAGCTTTTAGACCATTGATGTAATTCGTAAACCGAGTATATCTGTCTCTAATTGTTTCGCTTGGTTTCATTCGAAATAATTCAAAACTATGTAGTAAGAGATTAATATTAGATTCTTTCACCCTATTTGTGCCTTTATGTATAACTTCAAGTGTGTGTCAAATATCATATGCAATTTTACATATAGAAACACGATTAAATTCATTCTTGTCTAAAGTGCAAAATAGCATTCATAGCTTTAGTGTTCAAAGAAAATATCTTTTTTTCAAAATCTTTCCAATATTAGATTGGAAGATTTTTTAAAGTCATTTTCACTGATGTTCCACATCTATAGAAATCAGGAAAATTCTCATCTGTGTTTTCTAGTACGTGTAGTCCATCCCATTGAACATAGGACAACGAGTGATAGAGTGAACCTCATATTACCGAATAAAGCAATTAGAACTCACTTGGTTGTTAATCCAATTGAGTGAATCTAGCTTTGATACCAACTATTAGGATCAGATCATCACTAAGGGAGGTGGGGGTGGGTGGTGGGGGTTAGGGTGTGGGTGAATTAGAGCTTCAATAAAAACCTTGGTTTGAAATTTTTGTTCGATGAAAACTGATGTTGAAAGTGTGTTTTGGCTTGGAAAGTATTATAACCAATTAAATCAAAAAGCAATAGTAGCGAAGAGCATAAAGGAAATGAACATTGAGTTTATAGTGGTTTTGTCATCGTGACCTACGTCCACATTTGATTCCTCCTCCGTCGAGGCCACCGACTTTCATTAACAATCATCCTTAAATGGGCGAAGATCAACTACCTTTTTACAACCCTTTCTCCTTTTCATAGGTTTAGAAGAAAAAATTTATAAGTCTCACACCTCCCTTAGAATGAACTCTAAACTTTTAAGGGGAGGGGAACTTCTACAAATTACAATCTTACATCCTCAAGCAAGAATGACTAAGGTATTTATAGACCCCAAATGACTTTAAAATTTGGAGCCAAAATTTAAATTTTTAGGGTTTCCAAGGTGCTGGTGGTACCACTGCCATTAATGGGCAGTACCACCGTCACCTGATAGTCTGGAGACTGGGCATTGGCATTAGTACCACCAGCTTAAGTGGTACCATCGCCTGACACAATCTCAAAGACTGTCTTCTAGACAGTTAATCATGGATTTTGATGATAAAATCAATTGATGAGTTTATGATCTGACCATGTGTTAGAGATGAGTGATGTAGGATTAACTACGATAGTAAAAAGATAATACAATCTAATGTTGGACCGGAGTCAAGTTCGGGCATCGAGTCCAGGTTCGGACGATGCAGTGGGAACTCGCCGGGAGATCATCGAAAGCTCGATTAAGATGATCGAGGGCTTGTCGGGAGTTCACCAGGAGCTTGCCGAAGGTGATCGGGAACTTGCCATGAGTTCATCGGGAGCTTGTCAGGAATGCGCCGGGAGCTTGTCGGGAATGCGCCGGGAGTTTGTCGGAAGATGATCAAGAGCTCACTAGGAGTTCACCAGACAATGCCAGGAAGTTCGTCCGGAGTTTGAAAGATCAATCGATATGCCAGATAACAAGAATAATTGTATTTGTGTGCCTTAGTGTGTCGTAGTTAGCATCGTGTGTTTTGAGTCCTAATTGAGTTAGATTTGGAAGAAATCCAAATTAACTCAATACGAGGCAACAGGTCCACTTTGAGTTAGATTTGAGCTCAAGTTGAGCTCATTTCGTTGACTAAGAAAGGGGTTAACAAGAGGTACAAGTCGGGTATAAAAATTGTATAAAAAGTATAGTTTCTGGGATTCCCGATGGTACTACTGCCCGTGGGCGGCGGTGGTGCCACCCAAGAGGTGGTAGTATCACCACCGTCCCTATTTTCTAGGTGCTTTTAGTGATAGTACCATCAGTTTCGGTGGTAGTACCACCCATACCTGATTTTTACAAAAATAGTTTAAATTTTAGTTCTAATTTTTTAAGCCAATTGGGGTTTATAAATACCCTAAGTATTCTTGCATTAGATAGCAAGAATGTACAGAAAAATAGGTAAAAATCTTTGAGAAATTCTACAAAATTTGAGAGCTTCCCTTGTGTGCTTCAAGTGTAAATTGAGTTGAAGGGAAGAGTGAAAAATTATAAAGGTTCTTATCCTGGGCCTAGGAAAAGGGGAAATGTGTAAAGAGTTTTGATCTTCACCTATATAAGAAGATCATTAGTCGACACCGACGGGCCTCGACGAAGGAGGACGTAGGTCAAGTTGTTGACTGAACCACTATAAATTTTGTGAGCCTTCCTTACTTGTTCTCTTTTAAACTTGCTTTCAATTTTAGCATTCCTTAGTTAAATCAAGATTTTTCATTTGTCTTAAGTTTAATTGCCCACTTACTTGGTTTTAATGAATTCCAAGAAACGCTTCTGATTCTTTACTTCAAGCAAATTTTTTGAAATGAGCACTCTTCTTTTTGCACTTCCAATAGGCCCAAATCAGTCCCAATTTAGGCCCAATAGACCCTTAATTAAGTTAGCATAGTTACACCGAAAACTAACTCAATTAAGACCTAAATTATGACGATCATGATATATATGATTATAAAGCGTAAATCTTGTGTTGTCGGCATGTCATTGGTTTATCCGAACTCTCGATGCATTATGTTGTCCTTCAGTGTATTTCTCAATCCATCAGCATGTCAACCCCCACAACATCTGATCTTGATGCACTGTCTGATTCTTCCAACCTAATGCTTGAACTCTGACTCCCACCCAATGTTTAATTATCCTACTTCAATTATTTTGCATTTTCATGATCGAGATAGTCTTACATCACTTTTCTTAAATGTTGATTAGATCATAACTTCATTAATTGATTTCATTATCAAAATTTGAGTTTCAATACTTAGAACCAAAGAAGACTACTCGAGAGAAAGCTCAAGTGATAATGATGACTTAGTACTCCTAACAAGAAAATTTAAAAGAATAATAAAAAGAAACAAAATAAATCTTGTAAATAAGATACAAAGAATAAAAATTAACTAAAATAGGACACCATCATCTACTATGAATGCAAGAAGCCGGGGCACTTCAAAAAGGAATGTTCTCAACTAAAGAAGAATTTCCAAAGAAGAAGAAAATACTCGAGGTAACTTAGGTCGAATCAAGTGTATCAGAGAATGAAGAGCAAAACAACTAAGTCGAAGTGGCAAATTACGCACTGATGACCTTTAATGATGAGGTATATGACTCACCCAAAGCATCTTTTTCTTTTGATGAATTACTAAATACTTTTCATAATTTATATGATGGTTTTAAATTAGTTGGTAAGAAATATAAATTACTAAAACAGAATCATACTTCTCTCTCATGTATATTTAAAAAATTAAAAAATAAGCATGATAATTGCATATCAACCTCTGGTACTCAATGTGAAGAGTTAAACCTAGTCAAAAAGTAGTTCTACAACAAACATTAGAAAAATCCAAAATTGGAAACAAAACATTAAACATGATCCTTGCTAACAAAGGTCATGTACATAGAAAAAGAAGGAATCAATTTTGTGAGTAGAAACACTCAACAAAAGTCAACTATATTTATTAAAGGACCTATATTACATATTTTTCCTAAAAATAAATATAATTTTTATGGTAGATCTAGATGCTATACTTATAAATGTTCATTTAAAATATATAGCTCACACAAATTAGTTTGGGTTCCTAAAGGAACCATAAATAACTTAATGTCATTAGTCAAAATAGGTAGTTTCATGAGGGACTCAAAGATAAATGTATACAATAAATCCCACCCCACCCACCCCCCCCCCCCTATTGTAGATATGTATATAGTAAGAGATGGTACCTTCATAGTGGATACTCAAGTCATATGACTGGAGATCCAACATATTTCTCTAAGCTCACCATCCAAGATGAAGGATATGTCACCTTTCGGAGACAACAAAGGAAAAATTATTGGTAAAGAAAATATAGGTAACAAATCAAACATCTTGATTAAAGACGTGTTATTAGTAGATGGTTTAAAACATATCTTAATAAACATTAGTCAATTGTGTGATAAGATTTATAACATCAAATTTGAATCTAATGCTTGCATTATAGAGATACCTCACAAAATTAGATCAATGATTGGCTTAAGGACTAAAAATATGTATATTATTGATCTTGATGATTTGTGATAAAACTTGCTTTTCGGTTTTAAATGATGATGCATGGCTTTGGCATAGAAGATTAGGGTCATGCAAGTACGAAACTAATTTTACAAATTACAACTAAAGAACTCGTTAGAGGTATGCGTAGAATAATTTTATCAAAGATAAATTTTGTGATGCATGCCAACCAACCAAGTAAATAAAAAAAGTAGCTTTAAATCTAAAAATCAAGTATCTCTAGACCATTATAATTAATTCATATGGATTATTTGGACCAATTGACATCACCAATCTAAAAGATAGTAAATATGTTTTTGTAATTGTTGATAACTATATTAGATATACTTGGACATACTTGGCACATAAAAGTGATTGCATTAAATGTTCTTTAAAATTTTGTAAACTAGTTGAAAATGAAAAGGGTTTTATGATTTCATCTATTCATAGTGATGATGGTGGTAAATTTAAAAATCATGATTTTCAAGAATTTTATGAGTTAAATTAGTATGACCACAATTTCTCTACTCCCAGAAATCTATAGCAAAATGGAGTTATTGAGAGAAAAAATATAAGAGTTTACATGAGATGGCAAGAACCATGCTTAATGAACATAGCATACCCAAATACTTTTGGCCTGAAGCTATTAACACAGCATGCTATGTTATGAACAGGGTTCTAGTATGACCACTACTTTATAAAACTCATTATGAATTATGGAATAATAGAAGACCCAACATTTCATATTTTAAAGTTTTTGGTTGTAAATGTTTTATTTTAAACGAAAAAGATTTCTTAGGAAAATTTGATGTAAAATTTGATAAATGTATATTTCTTTGATATTCCTCTATTTCTAAAGCTTATCGTGGCTTTAATAAAAGAACTTTAGTTATTGAGGAATCTATCCATGTTGTTTTTAATGAGTTTTCAGAATTTAATAAAAATGACTTTGATGATGATTTTGATTTTGATACTTTAAATTTAAATGAAAATTCTTCTCTCTCAAGAATCCTTACCCAAGGAATTGAAGTATGTAGATGCTCATCGTAAGGAGCTAATCATTGGAGATACATCAAAAGTTGTTCAAACTTGTTCTTTATTTAAATTTTTTATGCTAATACTGCTTGTTTATCTTAAATTGAACCAAAATGTATTGATGATACTCTAAAAGATGATTTATGGGTTTTTGTAATGCATGAGGAATTAAATTAATTTGAGAGAAATGAAGTATGGAATCTTATTCCTAAACCTAGTGATCATCTTGTAATTGGCACTAATTGGTATTTAGAAACAAGCAAGATGAACATGATATTATGGTTCGAAACAATGTTAGATTAGTGACCAAAGATTTCAACCAAGAAGAAGGTATCAACACGAACAAACCTTCGCTCTTGTGGCAAGACTATAAGGTTACTCCTTGCCTATGTACATTATAATAATTTTAAGTTATTTCAAATGGATGTCAAAAGTGCCTTTTTAATGACTTTATTTTTTAAAATATTTTTATATTGAGCAACCACTTGAATTTGATAATGTTCTTTTTATGAACCATATTTTCAAATTATCTAAGGCTCTATATGGATTAAAGAAAGCCCCTAGGGCTCGGTATGAGAGGCTTAGTTCTTTCCTCATTTAAAATAATTTCTCAAAGATACTATATTATTTATTAAAATATTTAAAATGATTTTCTTGTTGTTCCAGTTTATGTTGATGATACTATTTTTAGTTCTACAAATGAGTCTTTATGTGAGTCATTTGCCAAAAGTATGAGCTAAGAATTTGGAATAAGTTTAATAGGTGAATTGATATTTTTCTTAGGATTGCAAATTAAACAACCAAGTGATGGAACTTTTGTTGGTCAAACTAAGTATGCTTTATATCTATTGTAATGATTTAATATAGATAGTGCTAAAGCTATTAACACACCTCTCAGCATTTCTACAAAATTAGATATGGACCATGATAGAAAATGTTTTGATTAAAAAAAATTATAGGGGTGTGATAGGTAGTTATTATACCTCACGACAACTAGACCTGATATTATGTTTAGTGTTGGACTTTGTGCTAGACTTTAATCTAATCCCAAACAATCTCACTTAAAGTAGTTAAAAAGAATTTTAAATATTTAAAAGGAACTCCTAATCCTAATGATATCCTAAATCTAAAAATTTTGAATTTATTGTTTATGTCGATGCTAACTTAGCTGGATGTAGAATATAATGAAAAAGCACATATGGAACATATCAACTCCTAGGTTATGCACTTGTTTCTTGGTCTTCCAAGGAACAAAATTTTGTTGCATTATTTATAGCTAAGGCTGAATATATAATAGAGGGTGCTTATTGTACACAAGTTATTTGGATGAAAAATAATTTAGAAGACTATAGACTTTACTTGAAAAACATTCTTATAAAATATGATAACACTAGTGCAATATATTTAATAAAGAATCACATTCAATACTCTAGAACTAAACATATTTATTAGACATTATTTTATTCGAGATCATATTAATAATAATGATATATGTTTAAATTTTATTGATATAAAATATCAACTAGTAGACATTTTTACTAAACCATTGAATGAGAAATAATTTGATTCTATTATAAGTGAATTAAGCATGTTAAATCTCCCAAATACATAAATCCTTCTTATACATTTTTTTTCGAGTCATGATCTTGATTTCTCGATTTTCATGACTTATGTTTTCTTTTGAATCAAGATCATTTCCTATCAATCCTTCTTCTTGCTATTTACAAAAGAAAGATTTGTCAAATATGACTCATGGTTTTTTGGCATTCATGACTTGTTCCTTCATTTTTTATAATTGAAATATTGATGTAAATTTTTGTACCATTCAATCCTTCCCACCTCCTTTCTTTTTATATAATAATAAAGGAAAAAAGCAAAAATTATTAGCTTGCCCATCTCAAGAAGCAAAAATTACTATTTTACACATCTCAAGAGAAGCTAAATTTTGCTAATCTTTATATTCTAAAATGATATAAAAATTACTAAATTACTAGCTTGCATGTCTCAAAAACTTACTAGTTGCACTTCTCCTTTTTGTTGATAACAAAGGGGGAGAAGCCATGATAAATATTTGAAATTTTAATGCTTTGGAATTATGCATGTTATAACAAAACTTGATGATTTGAAATTATGCATGCAATACTCATGTTTTTATTATGATGAGGCATATGATGTATGAAGTGTGAAAGTCACCTTTATTAAAATTGTTTCAACTTAAATACAAAGATATTATAATTAGAAGGATCTCAAAATATGAATTCAAGTAGCATATAGATAGGGAGAGTTTAGTTAAAACACTAGCATCAATTGGTTGTCATCATCAAAAAGGGGGAGATTGTTGAATCCTGGATTTTGATGATGAAATCAATAGATGAGTTAGTGATCTAATCAACGTTTGAGAAAAGTGAGGACTAACTTCGATCATGAAAAGGTAAAACAATTGAAGTAGAAGAATAAGATATTGGATTGAAGTTAAGATCAGACATCGGGCCAGAAGAATCATACATTACACCAAATCGGATAGTATGAGAGTCAACATGCCGATGGATCGGGCGATACGTCGAAGTTTCAAATGATGGATCAGATGTTCAAACGAAGTTCAGAAGAACAAATGACATGCCAAACAACATAGAACTCTTATTTTTAGTCGTTTATGTGTTGATTGTCGAAGGTTAGATCTAAATTAAGTTAGTTTTAGGTGTAACCATGCTAACCCAATTAAGGGCCTCTCTTACAGTGTTGAGTCCCTCCTCCTAGATCTTAGAGATTGTCCTAAGGGAGGTGTGTGAGGGAATACTTGTAAAAGAGGGGTATAAAGATTCTCTCTGGAGCCTGTAAAAGGAGATCGGTAGTGGAAGATAGTGACCTTAAGTGGAGGAATCGGGAGTGGACATAGGTCACGACGACCGAACCACTATAAATCCAGTGTGCTCTTTTCCTTTGTACTTTTCATTCTTATTGCTTATTGATTTAGTAGCTCACTACTTTTATTCACTTTCCAAGTCAAAACGGATTTCCAATATGGTTTTATCAAACGATTTTTTCAATCGATGTAATTTTTTCAATCGATTTTTTCAATATGGTCCTTAGACTTAAGATACCAAGGATGTCTTGTTTGAGTACTCTATTCTTTGATACTAGAATTATAGGTCTTAAAATTTTAGATCTGGTATAACCAATTATTAAGAATGGTAGCCAACATTAGCGAAGGAAATTGAGTATCAATAGAGGATCATATACTCTCAATATTATGAGATAAATATTTTATGTTTTATTACTCAAACAAATCCCTGGTCGGGGGCATTCGGATTGAGAGAGAAAAAGTTCTCCATGAGAATCCAATTAGAGTGAGACTGATAGATTTCGTATGAAGCCTAATAGTATTATACCGATATATTGTATTTGGGGTATTAGATGAATGGGGAACTATAGGTATATGTTAATTAAGGGTAAAAAGGTCCAATGGATTATATATTATCATACTTTCTATGGATTAGCATAACGGTATAGTACGTCTATAGTTGTTGAGTTAAGTGAATTATTACAGAAAATTCACAAAGTTAGAAAGAGTTATAAGTCAGAAGGGGTTGTAACAAGTGCAACTCACAACCAGCTCGGTATTGGGCTTAGAGAGACACACATATGGTAGATGTTACAACAAGTAGAGGTTTGGATATGAGATATCTGACGAGCCCCTATTTTATTGGATATCTTATAAACTCTTATTTTATTGGATCTTTATGTGAGACTCAATAAGAGTAAATAGTGATTATTGCATTGAGATCCAATACTCCAAGAGGCTAAGGTAATTGGATAGAGATCTAGTACCCAATAGGGCAACATCCATTAGGGTTACATTGATGGGGACCTCTATAAATATGAGAGGGACTAAAGGGTCATAGGCAAGACGTAATTGGCTACCTCCTCCTATTTCCTCTCTCCCTCTCCTCCTTAGTCGACAGCTCTCTTGGTGGAGCAAGGGGATAGCAAGAAGGGGCCAACCATTCATGACCATTGCTACGAAGTGGTGCACGAAAAATATGAGGATTCATGCTGCAAAAGCGAGGAGCATCACTACTTCATTTGTCATGTGGATCACCACTAAAGAGGACGACATCTGACATCCTTCATCCACTCCTAGACATATCAAATTTAGGGGATATACGATCTCCACAAATAAAACATCTAACACCTGATGCCTAGTTTTCAATTTTGTAGTTTTTGCGCACCAATCCTCACACGATGACTAGATATTAATTTTTGGCAAATTTGGATTTTGGTTTTATTTTTCGCTGCACATGTGATGTTCTATTAAAGTCTCCCAATAGTGGTATCAGAATTAGGTTGATGGTGCGATGATTAGTTTTAAATAGCGTGTGTTGTGATGAATCACATAGAATATTTTTATGCATAGTTACTATAATTTTGTCATAGTTTTCAAATCTGGACAACACCTATTATCAGCATTGAAAGGTGCTTTAGGTTGATTTTTTAACATCAAATGGTTTATGCAAAACATAGGAGAAAGGGAAACAACTGTTACTGCCCAACGAATTGGTTGAAGGCAGATTGCAGCATTGGCCGAGAGCAAGTTGCTCTCGGCCTAGCCAAAACCCACCATGGTCGAAAGCAAAACTTGTTGCTCGCAGCCATGGCCGACCACCCCATGCGACCAAGGAGTCCTGACCGCATGGGGAACCTTAGCTGCTAGGGTTTCCTAGCCGCCTATGGTGACTCTGTGGCTAGGGATTCCTAGTCATAGGGGGCAGGTTGGTGCTAGGGTTCCCTGGCTGACTATGGACACCTTGCGGCCACGACTCCTACTGCAAGGGGGACATTGGGGACTAGGGTTTCCTAGTCGCATGGGGCATATGTGATGTTTGATGTGGACGGATGATCATGAATGGTTTGATGATGTGTATGTGTGAATATGATTATTATTATTATTATTGGGACCTACGAGCCTCTTTTTTTCATTTATTGGACCTGCATGCTTGTGATTATGTTATAATTATATGAGGAAGCACGACAAGAGTGTGGTGGTGGCAGTGCGATCCATGAGGCCGATTCAAACGCTCATGACCCATGGAGATACAAGATCTGGCAGGACCGATGGATAATCACAGGGTATGGAGATGCATCGTTGCATACATAGATCCATTTTATGATTGATTGGGCCTACTAGCTCATGACCGATCATATTTAGCTGTGATCATGATCATCTAGTGTGACTGCTCATATATGATATGTCAATGTCGATGTCTATATATATATATATATATATATATATATATATATATATATATATATATATATATATATATATATATATATAGTTAGTAAGCATAAGTCAATTAGATTGACCATGTGGCTTTCTCTCAGTATAGGCAAAGATCATTTTTCGACGTAGTGTCATGGTCAAAATGTAAACAAGGTGTTTGATGAAATGCTCATGTTTGTCCGTGTCCTTCGCTTTGGGTACAAATATTGTACAGCAAGTAGCGGGCTTGCAGTAGGCTTAGTAGCCCTAGTTTGGTTTGCTCTATGGCCAATTATGGCTTGTAATTACAAGTATGTCTTGTAAGCACTGGTGGGGGACATCGGTCTGTAATGGACCATTATCCTCTGTGTGCAACCTCTCTGAGTTTGTAATGTCCATGGATGTAATTGGCATATGGCTTATGAAGTGTTTGCTTGAGCAGTTGCTTGTGGATCCCGTGGGAATTGCTTCTTCTGGCCCGTTTTCTCTTTTGTGAGCCTAAAGGACTCTAGGAGATCTCGGGGAAGGCTGACCCTGTGCAGACAGATAACGCTTTGAGCGTTCCACGACTTAGGCAATTTCAGCTAAGTCTTCGGGAGGGCCGCAAGGGTGCCGCACGGCTTAGGCAAATCAGCTAAGCCCGTGACAGTGTGGTATCAGAGCGGGACAAGCACTCGCAGAGACACTTGCCATACAAACGTGGGGGACCTAGTTGTGCTGTTTGGAGGACAGCCGCACGCGCAACCGTTTGGGGGAAAACGAACATTGAGATGTTGGGAAAGGAGTCGCTCAGAGGAGCGGGCATCCAGGTTTGGCATTCAGAGGAATGGCCAACCCTTTGCGCGAGAGGCACCACGAGGACAAACAAGCAAAGACGAATGCGTAGCACACAAAGATTGGGATGGAGGAGTTCGAGCTATGACTTGACGTTGGCAACCAAACTTGACGGTGCTCAAGGCCAAGCGGAGCGTTTGGTGATAGATGAGACTGTGCAAAGTGGGAGGTGTTGCGTAACGACCAAAAGAGTTATGCAATGCTCACAGAGGTGAGGGAAATTACTAACTCGAAGGATTCAGAACTCATGCAAGGGCTTGTACACGGACGACGAAGTGTTCGTGGCCATCCTAAGGTGCGATCAGAACTCAATGCCATGGAGCATCGGAACTTTCTCTTTGACATAAAAGGCTACGTCCTAGGCAGCTGAAATGTGCAACAAGTTCAGCACGTTGCTAGACCCTGGAGGGTGCAGTGGAGACTGTATTGGCGAAGGGTCGCAATCTAGCAAAGTACATTTGCGGGGGCAGAACAAGGCACAAGTTGTTCAGCAAGACGGAGTAGTCCAAAGGGGATGGTGGTCTCCGAAACTTCCAGTGGGAAGAATGTAAAGAGGAAAGTTGCTCTAATAGGACAGATATCCAAGAGGGATAAGTCCTAGTTCTCCAGAGGGAGGATCATGTGCAACAGATCGCACATATTGAGGAAGATTTTCTCAAGGAGATATCTCCAAAACGCTCAACGGACCGAGCGAGCGACGAAGAGTCGTCACATGATCTCGAATGAAGTAATGCATTGGTGGATGCATTTCGAGATCAAGTGGGGGAGTAATCCAAGGCAACATCATATGAAGGCACACTTCGAGTCGATGTGGAAATCGAACTCAATGGAGGGCTGACCCGTGGAATGGTGGACGCGAGGGCCACTATCAACTCAATGCAAATTGAGGAGCGGAACGACTTGGGTGAAACTTGGTGAAGTATCCAAGTCGCATGAAGGGAGTCGACATAGAAGATGGAACATGGAGCGGAGGCACAGAGCTTTCCTTGGACGGAGGTCAAGGGCATGAACTCTTGTAGAGGCAAGAGTGAGATCATGTTGTTCCATGAGTTCTTCATCAGCATATGGGGCAGACTTATCTTCCATGGTGCCAAAGATGAAGGGAGCTTCGAGGCACATGCAAGCTACCTCAGAGATGCATTTGACGGAGTAACTAAGGTGATTCAACTTGCGGAGGCAAAGTTGGGATCATGATACCTTAGCACGGGGCAAGAGGACGCAGAGGCGGGTACTCTTGAAGAATATGCCATAGTGTTGCCATTCGAGTTGTCAGGACCAAGAGGTGCATAGCAGAGATTGTGCTGGTAGGGGATAGAGGCCCAGGATCCAGACAATGGTGCACCAATTCTAGTGAAGTCAGGGAGACTTCATGAGCTACTAGGCGACGGACTGTCCTAAAGCTATGCTTCGTCCAGGTGTGACCCAAGAGTGGGTGGACGAAGGTGAATTGCCAAGAGAGCGAACTAAAAATCGGAGATGGCAGAGGACCTACGATGTGTTGGCAGAGGCCACACGTGGAGAAGTTGTACTCCGAGTTCATCACACAATAATCTGTATGTAATGGAGATGTCACCAGGAGGCGACATGGTGCAGCAGATCGTGGTGGAATAGTTCGTGGCAATGCAACACAGGCGATCGTGTCCCGTGAGGGACAAGATCATGCGGAGGTATGATCAGGAGCTACTGGGAGCTCCACTTTGGTGTACGACACAACAAGAAGAAGTGCTATGGATTCAAAGAGTGAATGTCATGGTACCGCAGAGGCGGGTCTTCGTGTGTGCATCGGAGCTTGCATTGGATGAAAGCCTTGGTCATCAGCTTATGGGGGCTGTGTACCACCGAGGAAGAAGTCCAAGTGCAAGTACCAGTGAGTCCCATGGAGGGGGACGTGATCATGTGAATGATCAGGAGCTATTGGGAGCTCCACTTCGGTGAACAATGCAACGGCAAGAAGGGCTGTGGATTCAAGGAGTGAATGCCACAGTACCGCAGAGGCGGGTCTTCCGTGTGTGCGCATCGAAGCTTGCATCAGATGAAAGCCTTGGTCGTCAGCATATGGGGGCTGTGTATCACCGAGGGAGTAGTCGATTGCAAGTACCAGTGAGTCTCTTGGAGGGGACTTGATTATACTAAGGTATGATCGGAGCAGCTGGAGAGTGGGACTGCTTCAGTGCTCATATTCGCTTAAGGGAGCCCGGCAAGTCAGAGGACAAAGCCGAGTAAGCGAACGTTGCTACCAAGGAAGCTAAGGAGAACAGAATCGACGAGAGCCCTGCAACAAGATGGCGGAGGCCATGCATGAGAGTTGCAGTCTGTCTTTCCATCGACCAAGGAGAACTGCTAGGAGGACACAATGGTGTCGAAGCAGGGGGTCGGAAGGGGCAAGGAAGAGACGACGAGTCCAGTGGGGCTCAGCTACCAAAAAAAAAGTAAAGCGTCGGTTAGAAAGGAGGTGGACTCGGAGGAGCACCACAGTGCCGTAGAGACGGATCTACCGATCGCGAAGAAAGGGATGCAGATGCAAGTCAATGGATAGTAGCGCTATGGGCTTGGCAGCACCATGGTACCGCAGAGGCAGGACTTCCGTGGAGTCATCGATCCCTTACTCTCATGGAGGGAGAGCATTGGTCGTAAAAGGGGCCAAGGAGGTGGAGAATGCAAAGGCAAACTCCAAGTACCAAGACAAGGCAGAAGGGCAGAGGTCAAGAAACTTCATAAGACCGATGTCGAAGGACTTCTCATCAAGATAGCCGAAAGCGAGGGACTTCGGGTTGACGCAAGAGTGCTCGACCAAGGAACGAAGTAGAGAGTACATGGTACTGTACCTTTCTACTCAGAGGAGTAGGCAGCAAAGGTGATGGAGAAGACGGTACAATCCTAGAGGCGACCAAATCTATCAAAGACTTACTCCAAGTTGGGGGATTCCAAGTTGGGGTAAACTTTTGCTCTTTTCGCGCAAAACTTCTTGCATTCTAGAAGTTCAATGGCAGTGGGAAGGCGAATCACAGTAGCTAACTCAACACAAGGAGTGCAAACACTTCAGGTGCTTCAGAAGTGTGAGCAAAGAGCGGGCGAATGTTAGTAACCAGCTCAATGCATGAAGTACAAACTCGAGGAGGCAGGCGAAATTGAGTAACCTTTGCCTTCTCAACTCAAGAGAATGGGCGAAATCGAGTACCCCAATCCTCTTAACTCGAGGAGGTGAGCGAAGTCAAGTAACCTTGCCTTCTCAACTACTAAGAGAATGGGTGAAGTCAAGTATCCCAGTTCTCTTACTTATCCAGCAGAGGAGCTCTGTATAAGTTCAGTGACCCTTCAGAGAAAGCTTACGGAAGACAATGGTTGTCAAATCCTCACTATTGGTGATCGGTACTACTAAGAGTAGATTGTCCGCTTCATTTTTCCAATTGAATGCCAATCGAAAGCGGAAGTGATGTGAACCTACTTGGAAGTGACAACTAAACATGGAGGAAGGATCAATGGGTGAACATTTTGGAGGAAGGACCTTAAAAACTTCAAAGTCTGCGAGGCGATGCTCGTTAAAGCTCCAACAAGCATCCACCCAGTTCAAGCAACATGAGTAGACTACGATACTGGCGCATAATAAGGCAGGTTTTTTCCTTTATCAGCAGGATCCGCGAGAACTAACAAGGATCAACACAACTCAACCAACCCCACACCAGATTCAGTCATTGGTGAGTTGAAGCAGCATGGCGGATCAGAGTTCGACTACTCAACAACAGCGGCGGAGAGCAGCTGGGAGCCAAAGGGGCGTGTTGCAGCTAAAGCAGAAGATTGAAGATTTAGCAAAATGCAAGGAGATGCAGCGTCTACAGCGGCTTCGACGAGGACGTCGAAGGAATAAGTGGGGGAGAATGTCACGGTCAAAATGTAAACAAGGTGTTTGATGAAATGCTCATGTTTGTCCGTGTCCTTCGCTCTGGGTACAAATATTGTACAGCAAGTAGCGGGTTTGCAGTAGGCTTAGTAGCCCTAGTTTGGTTTGCTCTATGGCCAATTATGACTTGTAATTACAAGTATGTCTTGTAAGCACTGGTGGGGGACATCGGTTTGTAATGGACCATTATCCTCTGTGTGCAACCTCTCTGAGTTTGTAATGTCCATAGATGTAATTGGCATATGGCTTATGAAGTGTTTGCTTGAGCAGTTGCTTGTGGATCCCATGGGAATTGCTTCTTCTGGCCCGTTTTCTCTTTTGTGAGCCTAAAGGACTCTAGGAGATCTCGGGGAAGGCTGACCCTGTGCGGACAGATAACGCTTTGGGCGTTCCACGACTTAGGCAATTTCAGCTAAGTCTTCGGGAGGGCCGCAAGGGTGCCGCATGGCTTAGGCAAATCAACTAAGCCCGTGACAGTAGGTTGAGGTGGTCGAGTCCTCGAGACTCACCTATATTGGGATTTGAGATCTTGACTACGACATAGAGATGTCACTGATGACTTAAGGACATTGTATGCTTGGTCGAGTCCCTCGAGGGTATATCATTGAATCAAAATCATCTTTTAATGATGGTGCTAACTTAACAGAATATCATAGTTGGTCGAGTTCCTCGAGGCCATGATGGTTCAGAGGCCGAATAGGATATGAATCACAAAGAGTTGTTATTGGCAAGAGTTGTCTACTTCCTTAGGCTTCGTGAGATTGGTTGAATCACTCGAGGTCATGCTAAGACGTCGATTGGATCCCGTTCCACACTAAAAATTTGTGAGAGAATTTTCATTCACATACAAGAGGTAGTTATGTGTTTCACGAGAAAATAGTAAGAACAAATTAAGATAGAAGACCATATCTTAGTTTTTTGTAAAATCCAAAGTCTACATGTTATGAACTTTATATTAAATCTTTTTCTTTCAGAAAATATTACTTTCAAATCCCTTACATGGCATATTTAATGCCAACTGCCTCATTGGTTCAAATTGCATGGATTGTCTTTGTAACCTAGGAATTATTCTTACAACGAAGAAAATCGTGTATATCCTTGAGACAATAATGCATGCGCCAAAGGAAGGGGTAAGTGAGGATGAGATTGCTCGCTACATTAAGTATATAAATGATCCCACTCTTCCCAAGTGTTACATGTTGGCCTCTATGACCCCGAGATACAAAAGCAACATGAAAGCATGGATGCTAGTTATATCCTTCTTCATCTTCGCCAACTATTTGAGGAACAGGAAAGAACTCAGCGATATGAGATATCTAAGAGTCTCTTTCGCACTAGGATAACTGACTAGACATCGGTTCAGAATCATGTCCTTAAGGTGATTGAGTGGATGAGAAGCTCACAGGTCTAATAATGGTCATAGAGGATAACTTGTGTGTGGACCTCATACTTCAGTCCTTCCTAGACTTTTTTTCATAGTTTATTATAAATTTTAATATGAATAAACTTGAAGAGACTCTCCTTGAGCTCCTCAATATGTTGAGGGAGGCTGAGACACCATTAAGAAAGAAAAGTTAGTTCTTTATGCTGGTGAGACCAAAAGAAAAGGAATGCAGAGAAGTCCCTTAAGAAGGGTAGAGGCAAGGGTAAAGCGAGAAAAACAAAGGTTGCTAAGAAGGACCTGATAACGGACAAAGCCCAGTGCTTTCACTACGCTAAAGATAGGCACTGGAAGAGAAACTATAAAGAGTAACTTGTAGAGAAGGCAAAATATAAGCTTTAAGAGGCTTCTAGTATGCTCATGATCAATCTTCATCTGTCAAAAAATTATGATAATGCATATTGGATACTGACACTTCATCTCATATCTGTAATTCGTTGCAGATTGTGATAAGGCCTAGGGGATTGGCGAGAAGCAAGGTGGATTTCAAGATGGGGAATAACGCAAAGGTTACTGCTATTACTATCGGCCAGGTCACCTACCATCTGCTTGGTAGGCTATTATTGCATTAGATGCATGTTACTTTGTTCCTTCTATTATCAAAAATATTATTTATTTTTTGTTTAACAGATAATGGATATATATTAGTTTTTAAGAAAAATAATTATTTATTAACTTTAGATGATGAGATCATCGGTAAATGAATATTAATAAATGATCTATTTATATTAGATGTTGCTCCACATGTTATGAGGGTTAGTGTGTCTAAGAAGAAAAAAGTTGAGGCTAACGATGCAGCATTATAGGCTAGGTCACATCCACTAATGAAGAATTAAAAGGTTGCTAAGGATGGATATCTAAATCCATTCAATTATAAATCATATACAACTTATAAATCTTGTCTTCAAGAGAAATTGACCAACTTTTCATTTTGTTAAACTAGATAGAGCCACTGAGTTACTAGAACTCAAACATACAAATGTATGTGTTCTTATGTCAACTTAGGTCATAGGTGATTACTTATATTTCATTACATTCACTGATGACTTTTCCAAGAATAAAGATGTGTACTTAATAAAGTACAAGTCTCAAACTTTCAAGAAATTCAGATAATATAATAATAAGATAGAGAACCATACTAGAAAGAGTATCAAGACTCTTTGATCAGATCGAGTAAGTGAGTACTTGAGTATAGAGTTCACCTAGTTCCTCAAATACCATAGGATCTTATCCCAATAGACTCCTTATACACCACAGCTCAATAGTGTATTAGAAAGGAGGAACCTTATACTATTAGATATGGTATGATCTATGATGAGTTTCATCGATCTGCCCATTTTAATGTAGTGAAATGTCCTAGAGTCCACAACTTAACTTTTGAAGAGAGTTTCAATTAAATCGGTAGTGCCTATACTATATATGATATGAAAAGGGAAGAAGTCTGATCTTAAGGTTGTTAAGATTTGGGGTTGCCTAACCCATATAAGAAGACATGACCCCGACAAGTTGGAACAAAAACTAAAATGGTGCAAATTCGTGTGATACCCCAAGGAGACTTATGTATACTATTTTTATCACCTTGAGGATCAAAAGGTCATTGTTGATAAGAAGGCAGTATTCCGTTAGAACAAACATATTTATGGTGTAAATAGTGTGAGTGTGATAGAGTTGAGTGAGGTTAGAGAACCTAGCTCAAGCACCATTCTATAGGACAAGTCTGTTCAGGTATCTAGCATATAAGTTCCAACTTTACATAGGTCAGGTAGAGTATCTCACCCTCTTGAAAGATATGCAAAACATATCAGGGGAGAGGACACTTAAGATGTCGATCCTCAGACTTACGAGGAGGCTATTATGAGCATAGACTCCGGGAAGTGGCAAGAAGCTATGAATTCTGATATGGATTCCATATACTTCAATAAAGTTTGAAACCTTATTTATGCACTTTAGGGTATCATTCCCATTGGTTACAAGTGGATCTTCAAGAAGAAGATCAGAGAAGATGAAATGGTAGAGACCTATAAAGTAATGTTAGTGGCTAAGGGGATCATCAAAGGCAAGGTGTTGACTATGACGAAACTTTATCACTCGTAGTCATACTAAAATATATCATAATTCTATTGGCTATTACAACACACTATGATTATGAGATCTGGTAGATGGACATAAAAATTACATTCCTGAATGGCAACCTCGAGGAGGTATATATGATACAATATGAGGGATTCATGTCCAAAGAGAGTTCAGATAAGGTGTGCAGATTGCTTAGATCCATCTACGGTCTAAAGCAAGCTTCTCAAAGTTGGAACATAAGATTTGTGAGGCAATCGAATCTTATGACATTGTTAAGAATAAAGAGGAGCCTTGTTTGTATAGAAAGATAAGTGGGAGCACTATCCCCTTCTTAGTGCTATATATGGATAGCATCATAATCGTTGGGAATGATGTAGGAATGCTCTCCATAGTTAAGACTTCATTATCTAGATACTTCTCCATGAAGGACTTAAGGAAAACATCCTATATTTGGAGATTCATATTTATATTTGGAGATCCAAGAGGATGTTTAACTTGTCCCAATCCATGTATTATCAAAAGGTTTGGCATGAAAAATTTTGAGAGATGTCTTATACCGATGAGACATGTAATATCACTTTTTAAGAGTATGTTCCTAAAAACTCCTGAAGAAAAAGCAAACATGGATATGATACATAATGCCTGTACAATAGGGTCTATCATGTATGCTATGCTATGTACCAGGCCTGATATAGCACATGATTTGAGTGTCACGAGTAGGTATCAAGTGGATCCAAGATTAGAATAGTGGAAGGTAATAAAGTACATTCTTAAGTACTTGAGAAGGACTAAGGATCTTTTATTGATATACATAGGAGGTAGCCTCTAGGATGAGGGCTACACAAACTCAAATTTCAAGTCTGATATCGATGATAGCATGTCAAACTTAAGGTATGTGTTTACTCTGATGGAGTAGCAGTAAGCTGGAAGAGTTCCAAGCAAGATATTACTGCTGACTCGACCACAAAGGTGGAGTACAATACTACGACAGGAGCAGCAAATGAGGAAGTCTGGATGAAGAAGTTCATCACATATCTGGGAGTTGTGCTAAGGAGCAAGGTGTCGATTCCCTTTTATTGTAATAATAACGGGGGGGATTACTCAAGAAAAAGAACCTAGGTCTCATTAGAAGTCCAAACATATTTTGAGGAGTTTCATTTTATCAAAGAGATCATCTCCCGTGATGATATAGTAGTGGAAAGAGTTTCATCCGAAGATAACATTACAGATCCATTAACAAAGTCGTGGTCTCAGAGTGTCTTTGAGTGACATCAAGACCTGATGGGTATCAGGCATGTGGGTGATTGACTTTACGTTAAGTTAGAGATTGCCAGTCAAATGTGAAATGTGCCCTACAAGCCAATCACTTAAGTGATGACACGTATGATATACTATGCACTCCTTTTTGTTATTAATATTATGATATTTTCTCACTTTATATTATTATTGAACTAATATATAGTGATATCCTTGGATCTATGTAATAGAAATTGGATAATGATGAAATCATGATAATAATACCAATTTACCTTTAAACATAGATCCCAAATAATCTCGATCAAAGATTATTCGAGAGAGACATCGAGATAACCAGATAGACTGGTGTGTTATATATACATCCATACGATGAAAGCAATTGATCTTATAGCTGCTTATATGGGGACACTATGGATATAGTGTAGGTGTTGATTGGAGAATGAGTTCACTAATTAATCCACTTACGAAATGTTGGATGGTTAATAATACTTGATCGTTGGATACTAATTCCATAGTTCTAATTGTATGTCTGGTCCTTAGTTTTGAGACATCAAGGATGGCTTATTTGAGTACTACATTCTTTGATACCAGACTTATAGGTCTGGAAGCTCTAGATCTGGTATAGCTGGTTATTGGGAATGACAGCCAACCTTACGAATACAATTAAGTGGCAATAGAGGATAATCCACTTTCATTATTGTGAGAGGAATATCTCATTTGTTCTTACTCAAACAAATCCTTGGCCATAGTCATTCAAATTGAGAGAAAGAGTTTTTCGAGAGAATCCGATTAGAGCGAGACTTAGATAGATTTCATATGAGACTTGATAGTACCATATCTGATATATGGTGTCTAGGATATTGGATGGATGATGGACTATAGGTATACAATAACTGAAAGTAGACATGTCCAATGGATTAGATCCCCCTATACCATTTGGGGACTATGGTATAATGGCATAGTATGTCCATAGTTGATGAGTTGAGTGACTTGTTATGAGATAATAATTCACTGAGTCAGAAAGAGTTTTGAGTCAGAAGGAGTTCTGACAAGTGCAACTCACGATAAGCTTGGTATTGAGCCTAGACGATCACACACATATAGTAGATGTTATAATGAGTAGAGGTTTGGATGTTAGATATCTAACGAGCCCCTATATTATTGTATATCCAATAAGCCCTTATTTTGGATCCTTTGGGTGAGACTCAATAAGAGTAAATATTGATTATTGGATAAAGATCAAATAATCCAAGAGGCTAGGATAATTAATAGAGATCCAATACTCACTAGAGTAGGATCTATTAGGGTTAAGTTTGTTGAATCTCAGATTTTGATGAAAAGCACTAATTGATAAAATTATGATCTAATGTGTGTATGAGTGATGCAGGACTAGCTTTAATCAAGGAGAGGCAACTTGATTAATACATGAAGAATCAATTGTTGGGCCAGAGTCGAACATGTCAAAAGATTGGTCGACGTGTCCACAGAAGGCTTCGTGCCATAAGTTCAGGCATTAGGCCATAAGGATCACACATTGTGCCAATGAGATCGGATGTTGTGAAGGTCGACATGCCAATTGGCAATATACCGCAAGAGAGGATGATACACTAAAGGGTCGGACAAAGCGTCGGATGAACCAATGACATGTTGAATAATATATGATTTATGCTTTATAATAATTTATCTAAATTGAAATAGTATAGAGTTCTAATTGAGTTAATTTTGAATGTAATTAAGCTAACTCAATTAAAAACCCGTTGGGCCTTAATTGAGATAGATTTGAGCCCATTAAGAGGCTCATTCACTGACTTGGGTGATGGGACCACCAAGTCAGGCAGTGGTACCACCTAGGGTATGAAAACTATAGGTTTGTTCTTTTTTGGGTTCCCAAGCGGTGGTACTATCAGTTGCTGATGGTAGTACTATTTATTCCATGTGATGGTACCTCTAGAGCCCAGATTCCCGGGCTCTATTTGGTAGTGGTATCGCCCGGTGTTGGTGGTGGTACTGCTAGTACCCTGAAAACTCGGGGATTTGAATTTTGACTCCAAGATTTGAAGTCATTTGGGGTCTATAAATACCCAAGGTATTCTTACTTAGAATAACAAGAACTGAGATCATAAACTTGAGGTTTATAGTGAGAAAACTCTGTTAGAAAGTTTAGTTTCCTTTTTAAGAAGCTTAGAGGTTATTCTAAGGGATAGTGTGAGGGAATATTCGTAAAGGGTTCTAAAGGTTCTCTCATGAGCCTGAGAAAAGGAGAAAGAGTTGTAAGGGGTGGTTGATCTTTGCCCATTGAAAAAAGATCGGTAGTGGAAGCCGATAGCCTTGAGGTGAAGAGGAATGAGGAGTGGAGTAGGTCACATGGACCGAACCACTATAAATTGGTGTGTCTTCTCTTCTTTGCTATTTAATTACTTTCCAAATTGTTTGACTTGCTCATTATAGTCCTACGAATGTTTTTAATTTTAAATACTTTTTCGATACAAGTTTTATCGAATGAATCCTCAAATTGCCAAAAGTTTTTACTAATTCACACCCCACCACCCCCCAACACCCCCCCCCCCCCCCCCCCTGCCACATCTTAGTGCCGATACAGTCCTAACAGTTGGTATTAGAGCCAAGTTTTTTTCATTTGGTTTAACACCCAAAAAGAGATTAAATAACTTTTGCCAAAACCAATGAACAAATGGAATGATTTAGAGAAGTAGACTTTCTCTTTAAATGCTAAAGAGAATGCTTTCTTTTGTGCTTAAGATAAAAATAAATTTAATCAGATTTTGACTTGTGAAACTACACATGTGATTTGGCACACTCTTGAAATCACAAACGAAGGCACAAGTAGAGTTAAAGATTCGAAAATTAATCTGTTGATGCATAGTTTTGAATTGTTTCGAATGAAACCAAGGCGAAACCAATGGAGACATATAAACCCACTTTGCAGATGTCATTAATGGTTTAAGAGCACTTGGTATAAGTCTTTCTAACCTAAAACTCGTTAATAAAATTCTACGATCCCTTCCCAAAAATTGGGATCCAAAAGTCATTGTCATACAAGAAGCAAAAGACTTAAACTATTTTCCACTTGAAAAACTTATCGAGTCATTAATGACCAATGAAATGACATGTATGGCATATGATGGACATAAGAACAACCTTCCAAAGAATATGAAGGACTTGACACTTAGAACAAAGGGAGACCACTTGAGTGAAAGCTTAAGTGACAAGGATGACATTGAATTCTTCACAAAAAGTTTTAAAAAAGTTCATAAAACATAAATGTAAGAATAAAAATGAACTAAAAAAGAACACAATAACTTGCTATGAATGTAATTAGTTGGGACACTTCAAAAGTGAATATCTCAAATTGAAGAAGAAGAACGCGCTCAAGGCGACATCGGACGAATCAAGTGCATCCAAAGATGAGGAACAACTATATGAAGATGAGGCTCACATCAACGAGGTAAGTAAGTCAAGTAAATTTTTTTTTACCTTACAATGAATTATTTGATGCTTTTCATAAATTTTTTTGATGAAAAAGGTTAGTAAGAAATGTATATATATATATATATATATATATATATATATATATATATATATATATATATATATATATATATATATATATATCAATGAAACTTTATGATTTTTTATTTTAAAGATGATATATATATATATATAAATCTTTTGACTAAAGATGATTTATGCCTAAATGTTTAAGATTTTTGTGATAAATCTGGTTTTTCAATTTTAAACAATTATGCATGTTTTCAAATGACATGAGCATGCTTGTATGAAATCCATCACAACTAAAAAGGGAAGATGCATGCTTTAAACAATGATGCATACTTATATGTAATTAGGTCAACTCAATTAGAGGCCCATTAGGCTTTAATTGGGACTGATTTGAGCCTATTATGAGGCTCATTTCACTGATCTAGATGGTGGTACCGTCAAGTCAAGCGGTGGTATTGTCAAAGGTATAAAAAGTATATGTGTTGTACTTTTTTGGGTTCTCGGGCGGTGGTACCATCGGTTTCGACGATAGTACCACCTATTCCGAGCGATGGTACCATCATATCATAGATTCTTGAGCTCTGCTCGACGGTGGTACCACCCAGTGTCGGCGATGGTACCGCTAGTACCCTGAAAACTTAGGGATTTGAATTGTGGCTACAAGATTTGAAACCATTTGGGGTCTATAAATACCTCAATTATTCTTGTTTGGAATAGCAAGAACTGAGATCATCAACTTACGATTTATAGGAGAAAACCCTATTAGAAAGTTGAGTTCCCTTCTCGAGAAGTTTAGAGGTTGTTCTAAGAGAGAGTGTGAGGAAATACCTCTAAAGGGTTGTAAAGGTTCTCTCCTGAGCCTAAGAAATGGAGAAAGAGTTGTAAGGAGTGGTTGATCTTTACCCATTGGAAAAAGATCAGTAGTGGAAACACGGTGGCCTCAAGTGAAGAAGAATCGGGAGTAGAATAGGTTCCTCCAACCCGCAGATGATGAAAGTTGGAGGACTTCTAAAACAACAACCCATCACCATTCTCATTGACACGAGCAACACCAATAACTTCCTCAACAGTAAAGTTGCTACATGTTTAGTGCTTCAAATTGAAGGTTGTAACAAGTTCGACGTAAAGGTCGCCGATGACCGAGTCTTTAATTGCGACCAACAGTGTCCGCGGGTGAAACTACTCCTCTAAGACCAAAAAGTGGTAGCTGATTTATTCCTCCTACCCATCAATAATTATGAAGCTGTACTTGTTAGTTCTCATGGATCCTTCTGATGAAGGAAAAGACCTGCCATATTATGCGCTAGTGTCGTAGTATACTCATGTTGCTTAAACTAGGTGGATGCTGGTTGGAACTTTGACGAGCATCGCCTCGCAGAGTTTAAGGTTTTTGAGGCCCTTCCTCCAAAATATTTGCACATTGATCCTTCTTCCACGTTTAGTTATTACTTTCAAATAGGTTCGCATCACTCCCGATTTCGATTGGCATTCAATTAGGAAATGAAGTGGACAATCTACTCTCAGTAGTACTGATCACCAATTGTGAGGATTTGACAACTATTATCTTCCACAAGCTTTCTTTGAAGGGTCATTAAACTTATGCAGAGCTTCTCTGCTGGATAGGTAAGAGAACTGGGATACTCTACTTCACTCATTCTCTTAGTAGTTGAGAAGGCAATGTTACTTGGCTTCACTCACCTCCTCAAGTTAAGAGAATTGGGGTACTCAGTTTCGCCCATTCTCTTGAGTTGAGAAGGCAAAGGTTACTCAATTTCGCCTGCCTCCTCAAGTTTATACTTCATGTCTTGAGCTGGTTACTAACATTCACCCACACTTTGCTCACACTTCTGAAGCACTAGAAGTGTTTGCACTCCTTGCGTTGAGTTAGCTACTGTGATTCACCTTCCCACTACCAATGAACTTCTAGAATTGTAAGAAGTTTTGCCCGAATAGAGCAAAAAGTTTACCCCAACTCAGAGTCCCCCAACTTGGAGTAAGTCTTTAATAGTTCTGGTCGCTTATGGGATTGTACCATCTTCTCCATCTCCTTTGTCGCCTACTCCTCTTAGTAGCAATGGTACACTACCGCGTACTACCTACTTCATACCTTGGTCGAGCATTCCTATATCAACCCGAAGTCCCTCACTTTCGGCTTGATGAGAAGCCCATCGACATCGGTCTTATGAAGTTCCTTGGCCTCTGCCCTTTCGCCCTATCTAGGTACTTGGAGTTTGCCTCTGTATTTTCTACCTCCTCGATCCCTTTTATGACTAATGCTCACCCTCCATGAGAGCAAGGGATCGATGACTCCACGGAAGTCTCGCATCTACGGTACCATGGTACTATCAAGCTCATCGCCCTACTATTTATTACCTTGCATCTGTATCCCTTCCTTCGCGATCGGTAGATCCGCCTCTGCGGCATTCTGGTGCTCCTCCGAGTCCACCTCCTTTCTAAACGACACTTTGCTTTTGGGTAGTTGAGCCCCACTGGACTCATCATCGCTTCCTCGCCCCTTTCGACCACCTGCTTCAACACCACTGTGTCCTCCTAGCAGTTCTCCTTGGTCGATGGAAAGACAGACTACACCTCTCATGTATGGCCTCCACCATCTTGTTGCAAGGCTCGCGTCGATTCTGTTCTCCTTAGCTTCCTTGGTAGCAACGTTCACTTACTCAGCCTTGTCCTCTGACTTGCCGAGCTCCCTTAAGCGAATGTGAGCACTAAAGTAGTACAACTCTCCAGCTGCTCCGATCATACCATTGTATAATCAAGTCCCCTCCATGGGACTCACTGGTACTTGCAATCTGACATGCCGAGCTTACTCGGCTTTGTCCTATGACTTGTCGGGCTCCCTTAAGTGAATATGAGCACTGAAGCAGTCCAACTCTCCAATCACTTTGATCATACTTTTGTATAATCAAGTTCCCTCCATAGGACTCACTGGTACTTACAATCTGACTTCTCTCTCAGTGGTACACAGCCCCCATATGTTGATGACCAAGGCTTTCATCTAAGGCAAGCTCTGATACATACACATGGAAGACCCACCTGTGTGGTACCATGGCATTCACCCCTTGAATCCACAGCCCTTCTTGCCATTACATTGTTCACAAAAGTGGAGCTCCCAGCAGCTCCTAATCATTAACATGATTACGTCTCCCTCCATGGGACTCACTGGTACTTGCACTTGGACTTCTTCCTCGGTGGTATACAACCCTCATATGCTGATGACCAAGGCTTTCATCCAATGCAAGCTCTGATACACACACGAAGACCCGCCTCTGTGGTACCATGGCATTCACTCCTTGAATCCATAGTCCTTCTTCTTGTTGTGTCGTACAGCAAAGTGGAGCTCCCACTAACTTCTTCTCATACCTCCGTATGAACTTGTCCCTCACGGGACAGGTCCGCATGTATTACATTGCCATGAACTATTCTACCATGATCCGCTGCACCATGTCGCCTCCTGGTGACATCACCATTGCATACAGATTCTTGTGTGATGAACTCGGACCATGACTTCTCTATGTGTGGCCTCTGCCAACACCTCATAGAGCTTCCACTATGTCCAATTTTTTGTCAACTCCCTTTGCAACTCGGACCACGACTTCTCTATGTATGGCCTCTGCCAACACCTCAAAGCATAGCTCTAGGACAGTTCATCGCCTAGTAGCTCCTGAAGTCCCCTGACTTCACTAGAATTGGTGCACCATTGTCTGAATCTTGGGCCTCTATCCCTTACCAGCACAATCTTCGTTATGCACCACTTGTTTTTGACAACTCGAATGACAACACTATAGCATATTCTCCAAGAGTACCCACTTTTGTGTCCTCTTACCCTGTGTTAAGGTATCCTAATCCCAACTTGGCCTCCGCAAGTTGAATCACCTTAGTTACTCCGTCAAATGCATCTCTGAGGTAACTTGTCTGTGCCTCGAAGCTCCCTTTTCTTTGGCACCATGCAAGATGAGTCTGCCCCATCAGAATGAAAAATCCATGGAATGACATGATCTCACTCTTACCTCTATAAGAGTTCATGCCCTTGACCTCTGTCCAAGGAAAGCTCCATCCCTCCACTCCATGTTCCATCTTCTAAGTCGACTCCCTTCATGCGGCTTAGATACTTCACCAAGTTCCACCCAAGTCGCTCCGCTCCTCAATTTGCATTGAGTTGATAGTGGCCCTCGCGTCCACCATTCCACGGGTTAGCCCTCCGTTAAGTTTGATTTCTGCATCGACTGTAAGTGTGCCTTCATTTGATGTTGCCTTGGATTGCTCACCCACTTGATCTCGAAATGCATCCACCAATGCATTACCTCATTCGAGCTCATGCGATGATTCCACGTCACTCGCTTGGTCCATTGAGCTTTAGGGAGATATTACCTTGAAGAACTCTTCCTCAATATATGCGGTCCGTTGCACATGATTCTCCCTCTGGAGTACTAGGAATTATCTCTCTTAGATATATGTCCTGTTGAAGCAACTTTTCTCTTACATTCTTCCCATTGGAAGTTTCGGAGACCACCATCCCCTCTGGACTACTCCGTCTTGCTGAACAACTTATGCCTTGTTCTGCCCCTGTAAATGCACTTGCTAGATTGTGACCCTTAGCCAATACAATCTTCACTGCACCCTTCAAGGCCTAGTGATGTGCTGAACTTATTGCACACTTCAACCACCTACAGATGTATCCTTTCCATGCCGAAGAGAAAGTTCTGATGCTCCATGGCGCCGAGTTCCAATCGCGCCTTGGGATGGGCACGAACACTCTATCGTACATGTACAAGCCCTTGCATGAGTACCGAAGCCTTCGAGTTAGCAATTTCCCTCACCTCTGTGAGCTTTGCACAACTCTTTCGGTCATTGCACAACACTTCTCACTCTGCATGGTCTCATCTTTCACCAAGCACCCCGCTTGCCTTGGGCACCATCAAGTTTGGTTGCCAACATCGAGCTGTATCTCGAACTCAGTCATCTTAATCTTTGTGTGCTACATATTCTTCTTCGCTTGCTTGTCCTCGTGGTGCCTCTCGCGCAAAGGGTTGGCCATTCCTCTGAATGCCAAGCCTAGATGCCCGCTCCTTTGAGCAACTCCTTTCCCTACATCTCAATGTCCGTTACCTCCAAACGGTTGCACGTGCTGGCTATCCTCCATACAGTCCAACTAGGTCCCCCACGTTTATATGGCGAGTGATTCTGCGTGTGCTTGTCCCGCTTTGATACCACAATGTCATGGGCTTAGCTGATTTTGCCTAAGCCGTGTGGCACCTATGCGTGTTCATCCACAAAGGTCAGCCTTCCCTGAGATCTCCTAAGGTCCCTTAGACTTACAAAAGATAAAACGGGCCAGAAAAAGTAATTCCATCGGGATCCACAAGCAACTGCTCAAGCAAACGCTTTATAAAGCCAATACAAATTACACCCATGAACATTACAAACTCAGAGAGATTGCACAAAAAAGATAATGGTTCATTACAGACTGAAATTCCCACAAGTGCTTACAAGACACACTCGTATTTACAAGCCAAAATCGGCCACAAATTAAACTAAACTAGGGCTGCTAAGCCTACTGCAAGCCCGCTACTTGCTGTACAAAGTATGTACACAAACCGAAGGACACGGACAAACATGAGCATTTCATCGAACACCTTGTTTACATTATTGTCCGTGACATTAGGGCTTAGTAGCCGCTACACCCCTTACTGGGTTGGTCGGCTAGGGTGTCCCCCTGCTTAGGTCGGTTATAGAGCCACTTAGCCGCCTCTTCCTATTAAGACAGGTTGGGTATAGGAGGGGCAAAGGGGTAATTCTACTTAAGCATGCACCCTCTTAGGCTAGGGTTTTGATCCCTATTTAAAGATGTAGCCACCCCCCCCCCCCCCCTCCCTCCTCTCCCTCTTAAATCAAGTAATTATCAATTTTATTTTAGCCTTGTACCGAATCTAGAAGGGAGAAACCCCTATAGCATTCCAAGGGTTGATCCCTCTCAAGGATCAAAATCTATAGAGCTCCTTCTAGGATTCTATTAGTTTGAATCATGCATAGAGGATATATTACGTACCTTATTCACCAAATTCGGATTGAGCCAATCTCCGAGCCTAATAAAATTCCAGCAAGGTCAAAGATCCGAGAGGCCTCTCAAAAAGAAAGAATGAGCCACTGATATGAGACAACCACGCATGAGGGTGGACTTCTGATAGAATCTCAGAAGGAGCCATATAGATTTTGATCTCATATGGGGGATCAACCCTTGGAATGCTATAGGGGTTCCTCCCTTCTAGAACATGGCACGAGACTGAATAAAAGATTAATCTTGCTTGATAAAAGAGAGGGAGCGACTATATTATTAAATATGACTCAAACCCTAGCCCTAAGGAGTGCTTGCCTAAATAGAATTACCCCTTTGCCCCTCCTCTAGCCGACCTGCCTTAGTAGGTGTAGGCGGCGTGATAGGACTCCAGTAGGGTTGAGTCATAATCATCTTAGTACTAGTCAATAAAAATCCTGTTAGATTATAATAAAGCTATTCCTATCTTATAAAGGAGTATGACTTGGGTTTAGATTAGCCCTTTGGGCTTAGTAGCCGCCACACCTCTTACTGGGTTGGTCGGCTAGGGTTTCCCCGTGCTTAGGTCGGCTATAGAGCCACTTAGCCGCCGCTTGTTCCTATTAAGGCAGGTTGGCTATAGGAGGGGCAAAGGGATAATTCTACTTGGGCAAGCACCCCCTTAGGCTAGGGTTTTGATCCCTATTTAAAGATGTAGCCACCCCCCCCCCCCCCCCCCCCCCCCTCTTGAATCAAGCAATGTACAATTTTATTTCAACATTGTGTCAAGTCTAGGAGGGAGGAACCCCTATAGGTTCCAAGGGTTGATCCCCCTCAAGGATCAAAATCTATAGAGCTCCTTCTGAGGTTCTATCATTTGGTATCAGAGCAGCGATCTTGCTGTCTATATAGCCATAATCTAGCCTCCACCTTCCCAAGCAATTACCACAATTGTTATGACACGCGCCTCCACCTTCCACCCCAGCCACAGATCAAATCAATCTGCCGCTACCCCCCTGCGTTTGATCTTGAAATCTGATATTTTTTTATCATCCACGCCTCTTCAATACTACAAGATTCCTTACTTTACATGTTGAAGATTTTTCTCAAATTTTATCCACTGTAAATTTCGTTCATCGCAAACGTTATCATTGTTGCAAAGGCGAAATGCTACAGAAATTTTTAGAAACTAAACTTTTAATCATTATTTTTAGCTAAAAGTTTTATATAATTTCATAGAGTCACCTTAGCTTTCATCTAAGACTGATCTCATAAAAAAACTCCTTCTGGACCCGGACTTACAGTGCTGTGATTCTTCATCGCGCAGTGATGAAATTTTACGATAGAGAATCTGCCTTCCGTCGATTGGCCTCTTGAAACCGAACTTTTGTTCATCATTTTTGGCTGAAATTTTTACACAATTCTCAAGATCAAGTTGGATTTCATCTGGATTTGATTTTATGAAAAAACTCCTTCTGGAACCGATTTTCTTGTACGATCTTTCACCATCACGGAGTTTTGAAATTTTATGATGAAAGAATCTGCCTTGTATCTTTTGCCCTATTTCCTTACTATTATGCTGCCAAAATTTTGTCAAAGTCTCTATTGGTATTGACAACATCTAAACCAAGGGTTTTTGCATAATTTCCTTAAATTTTCCTCTAGAATTTATATTGAGAAGTCATCGTTTCTCCGACGTAAAAACTGATTTAGCAGGACAGCACATCGCAGCACTTCTTTTCACCGAATTCTATCAGATTTCAGTGCTATTTTTTGGGGGATTTTGGACTCTCTTTTCCTCATCACCAAACCTTACCATCCTTACCAAAAACCCTTCCAAATATTATCCTAAACCGAATCCAAACAGCCCCCCAAATCAGCCACCCAAATCATCCTACTTCCTTATCGATCCACTTACCTTTTTAGCCAACATTCCTTACCGAGACACCTACCTTTGCTACCATCTATCCCAGATCTAAAATATATTTTCCTAACCTTCATCTACTGCTATCATAGCCCTAAAAACTACACCAATTCACAGCCTAAACTCCACAAAACCGCAGCCCCAAATCAGCCACCCAAATTAACCTATTCCTATCCAAACCAATTTACCTTCCAACCGGCCAGCCCCTTCTCCAAAATTCCCACGCCACTAACCTGACAATAGAAAAAAGATCTCAATATTATAAATCTAGAGGCATATACTATGGCATCAGAGGAGGCTATCAGTGTAAAGCTTGAAGCCTTTCTAAATCGCATGGAAGAGATGCGATCCCTTTTCGCCGAATTCAGCATTGGCCGACTATCGAGCCCGAGAAAATCACAATATGGAGAAACTTCAGATCAGCGAGATGATCCTCAAGAACATGGTCACATCACCTCTAATCTCAATAACCCATGCATGAAGGTTAACTTCCCTAGATGGGAAGAAGGAGACCCAATCGGGTGGATCTTATGCGCGGAGTGCTATTTTCAGTTCTACCGAACCACCGACGCCACACCGGTGGAGATTGCTGCTATCCACCTCGAGGGAGATGCTATTCAGTGATTTAATTG
Organism: Ensete ventricosum; assembly: GCA_029747655.1. Lineage (NCBI taxonomy): Eukaryota > Viridiplantae > Streptophyta > Magnoliopsida > Zingiberales > Musaceae > Ensete > Ensete ventricosum. Next base: position 25,123,563 of record JAQQAF010000003.1, on the reverse strand, counting down.
GTTTAAGCACACCCATGGAGGAGTCTCTTGGCAGCGATTCAAGGAAGGACTACTAAACCGCTTTAGACCAACCGATTTCAACAACATCGATAGATAATTGGCAAAGATTCATCAAACCTCTACAATACAAGAATACCAAACAAGGTTTGAGTGTTTATCTAACCAAACTAAGAATTGGTCTAAGAAATAACTTTTAGGTACTTTTATCGAGGGCCTAAAGCCGGAGATCCGAGGAGAAGTAAAGGCGCAGCAACCGTACACTCTTATGGCGGCGATTTCCTTCGCACATATCCAGGAAGAACAATTGAACCATGAGGTATGAAGGACAAGGATCGCTCCCCGACCAGCCATGCCGAGGCCTACTACCCCCTCTACTGCCATCCAAGCCCCCGCACCAAAAAAGTTGACAAGAGATGAGCTTCATGAACGATCGACCAAGGAGTTGTGTTGGCATCGCGATGAACCGTGGAGCCGTGAACATCACTGCAAAAAGGGCCAACTCCTTGTGATTAAACCAGCGAAGGATGAGGATAATAAAGAATCTAAAGAAGCCCTTGAACCTAAAGAAGAATCCATGGAGGAAGAGTCCCATCCGGCCGACTACGTAGTGCACGCAATGGCCGGCTATTCCAACCCGCAGATGATGAAAGTTGGAAGACTTCTAAAACAACAACCCATCACCATTCTCATCGACAAGGGCAGCACCAATAACTTCCTCAATGGTAAGGTTGCTACATGTTTGGTGCTTCAAGTTGAAGATTGTAACAAGTTTGACGTAAAGGTCGCCGAGGGCCGAATCTTTAATTGCGACCAACGGTGCCCGCGGGTGAAACTACTCCTCCAAGACCAAGAAGTGGTAATTGATTTCTTCCTCCCACCCATCGATGATTATGAAGCCATACTCGGGATCGAATGGCTCATAACACTAGGTGATATCGCCTAAAATTTTTCTAAATTAATCATGAAATTTTATTGCAAAGGGAGATAGGTGATGTTACGAGACAAGTGCGGGAGCCAAATTTCCACCGTTTCGTCACAACAAATGGAGAAAGTTTTGCACAAAGCACATGGTGGATTCTTGATGCATATTTAATAGCCATCTATGTAGGAGAACATACAAAACGTAGATCCTAATATTGCACTTTGCCTGAATGAACTCGCGGATGTTTTCTTGGAGTCGTGTGGGCTACCCCTCAAACGGCCGCATGACCACCGCGTTCCTATTTTGCCAAGCAAACCTCTAGCAAATTTGTGACCGTACCACTATCCTCACTTGCAGAAAGATGAGATCGAGAACATTGTTAAAGAGATGCTTGACACTGGGGTGATTCGACCAAGCTGTAGCCGTTACTCCTCACCGGTGTTGCTAGTGCGCAAGAAAGATGGTACGTGGCAGATGTGCATTGACTACTGAGCTCTAAATGCCATCACTGTCAAGGACAAATATCCTATACCCATCGTAGATGAGCTCTTGGATGAATTAAAAGGAGCCCAAGTCTTTACTAAACTGGATCTCCGTTCCGGTTATCACCAGATTCGGGTATGCATTGAAGATATTTCGAAAACTACATTCTGCACGCATAACGGCCACTACGAGTTTCTTAATACCTTTTGGACTTATGAATGTTCCTTCTACTTTTCAAAGCCTGATGAATGACATCTTGTGGAGTTTTCTATGTAAGTTTATATTAGTGTTCTTTGATGATCTCCTCATTTATAGCCCTACGCTTGAAATACATTTTCAGCACTTACAAACTATTCTAACAATACTCCAAGAGAATAGTCACTATATGAAATAGTCAAAGTTCAGTTTCTTACAGTGTAAAATAAAGTATCTTGGGCATATTATATCAGAGGATGGAGTGGCGGTAGACTCGACGAAGATCGAGGCAATGCAAGGATGGTCGAGACCTATAGACGTACAATCATTACGCGGTTTTCGTGGACACACGGGCTACTACCAAAATTTTGTGAAAGATTATGGCAAGATCAGTGCCCCGCTCACGTCCTTACTGAAGAAAGACTCATTCTTATGGTCGGATAAAACCTCTGCAGCCTTCGAGCGACTCAAGGCAGCCATGATGATGACGTCGGTCCTGGCGTTGCCCAATTTTGGCTGCACTTTGGTCCTTGAGGCTGATGCGTCAGGAGTTGGAGTTTGGACTATTCTTATGCAAGATAGTCGACTCCTAATTTACACCGAGGCTTCCCCCACATTTTATACGAGGTTTTTACAGGAGATACTAATTACTACCAAATTTAAGATATGGTTGGATACAGGTCCATGGCATGAAAGAGGAGTTAAATTAGAAGAATTGCAATCCATGCTCACGCCAGATTGGGCTCTCAACATCCTGAACCATACTAGAGGGCAGTCACCATTCCTAAAGAAAGATTGGCTATCACTAAAGACTAACCATATGACAGCACATGTAAAGAAAAAATGGCCTCCCGACAAACATCAGAATGGACAAAAAATTGAAGATCAAGTTTTTCTACACCTCCAACCCGAATAGCAGGAAACTCGAGCCTTAATGAAGTGGTCTCCCTATTTCTTTGGGCCTTGAAAAATTGAGGATCACATTGGGGCCCTAACCTAGAGATCAAATTCGCGCACCAGATCAAGATTACAATTGATCCGCTAGGTATCCCACCTCAAATGAAAATTCAAAGAAGACAACTCAGCCCAAATCTTTCCAACTAACACCCCAGCTGATGAGGAGGCCAAAGTTCAGTTAATGATAGCATGGGAGTCACATGAGGAGTTAAAGATCTAGTTTCCAGAGTTTATGGACCCTCAGCCTTAAGGACAAGGCTAATCTGAAGAGCGCGGACTTGATAGGACCCCAGCAGGGTTGAGTCCTATTCATCTTAGTACTAGTCAATAAAAACTCTATTAGATTATAATAAAGTCACTCCTATCTTATAAAGGAGTATGGCTTGGGTTTAGATTAGCCCTTAGGGCTTAGTAGCCGCCACACCTCTTACTAGGTTGGTCGGCTAGGATTTCCCCCTGCTTAGGTCGGCTATAGAGCTACTTAGCCGCCTCCTGTTCTTATTAAGGTAGGTTGGCTATAGGAGGGGCAAAGGGGTAATTCTACTTGGGCAAGCACCCCCTTAGGCTTGGGTTTTGATCTCTATTTAAAGATGTAGTCGCCCCTCTCTTGAATCAAGCAATCTATAATTTTGTTTCAGCCTTGTGCCGAGTATAGGAGGGAGGAACCCCTATAGCATTCCAAGGGTTGATCTCCCTCAAGGATCAAAATCTATAGAGCTCCTTCTGGGGTTCATCACGGTGGCTAGGTTGGCTCTATAGCCGACCTAAGCAGGTGGAAACCCTAGCCGACCAATCTAGTAAAGGGGGCGGTGGCCACTAAGCCCTAAGGCCATAATCTAAACCCTAGCCACACTTCTTTATAGGATAGAAGTAGCTAGTTGGGGTTTTATTACAATCCCACTGATAAGACTCCAGCAGAATTGAGTCCTAATCTACCAAAGAAGTAGTTAATAAAACTCTGCTAGATTGTAATAAAGTCACTCCTATCTTATAAAGGAGTATAGTTAGGGTTTAGATTAGCCCTTAAGGCTTAGTGGCCACCACCTCCCTTAATGGGTTGGTCGGCCAGGGTTTTCCGCTGCTTAGGTTGGCTTTATAGCCAACCTAGCTACCCCCTATTCCTATTAAGGTAGGTGAGCTATAGGAGGGACAAAGGGGTAATTTTACTTAGACAAGCACACTCTTAGGCTAAAATTTTGATCCCTATTTAAAGATGTAGTCGCCTGTTTTGAATCAAGTAACTATCAATTTTATTTTAGCCTTGTGCCGAGTCTAGAGGGAGGAACCCCTATTGCGTTCAAAGGGTTGATCCCCCTCAAGGATCAAAATCTATAGAGCTCATTCTGGGGTTCTATCATTTGGTATCAGAGCAGAGATCTTGCTACCCCTATAGCCGTCATCCATGTCTCCATCTTCCAAGCAATTCTCACAATTGCTTTTGACGTCGCCTCCATCCACCGTCGTCCATCCCAACCGCAGATCAAATCAATCTACTACCTTCCTCTGCGTCAACATCAAAAGATATGGTAAAAACTCCAAGCCCATGCCTCTTGTTATTGTTATTCCTCTATCTTATACATAGGAGAAGTTTTTTTCCAAAAGTTTCCTTGCTGCAAAATTTTACCATCGCAAATGTTATCATCGTTGCGAAGGCGAAATACTGTAGAAATTTTCAACTGATTGTTGCTTCTTGGAACTGAACTTTTAATCATCCTTTTTGGCTGAAACTTTTATATAATTTTGTAGATCATCTTAGCTTTCATCTAAGACTGATCTCATAAAAAAACTCCTTCTGGATTTGGACTTATAGTGCTACGATTCTTCATCGTGCAGTGCTTAAATTTTATGATGGAGAATCTGCCTTCCATCTATTTGCCTCGTGAAACCAAACTTTTGTTCATCCTTTTTGGCCAAAATTTTTATACAATTGCAAAGATCAGCTTGGCTTTCATCTGGGATTGATTTCTTAGAAAAGTTCCTTCTAGAACTAGTTTTCTTGTGCAATCTTTCACCAGCATGCAGTTCTGGAATTTTTACGATGAAGGATCTACCTTTCATCTTTTGTCCTATTTCCCTATTGTTACACTGCCAACATTTTTACTGGAATTTTCAACATCTAAACCAAGGGTTTTTGTATTATTTCCTTAAACTTTCCATTGGAAATTATGTCGAGAAGTCATCATTTCTCCAACATAAAATCTATTCGGTAGGACTACACATCGTTGCACTTTTTTTCGTCGAATTCTATCGGATTTGAGTGCTATTTTTTGTGAGATTTTGGACTCTCTTTTCCTCATCACAAACTCTATCATTCTTACTAAAAACCCTTCAAAACCCTACCCTAAACTGAAACCAAAAAGCCACCCAAATCAGCCCTAACCGCAGCCTAACTTTCCTTACCGATACACCTACCTTTGCTGCCATCTATCCCAGATGTAAAATCTATTTCCCTAACCTTCATCTACTACTATCACAGCCATAAAACCACACCAATTCACAGCCTAAACTCCATAAAATCATAGCCCCAAATCGCACCCAAAACAGCCACAACCCGCACCCAAAAATTGAAGCCTTCGGTCCACCAATCTTTCAGCCGCCCAATCTTCCTTATCCCTTCAACCACAACACACATCTTTCACTACCCAATGCTGCCAACAGCGACCTCTTGCTGCCATTCTCCTTGATCGTAGCCAACAGTGATCCTTGCAACCAAAAGCTACCAGCAACGATCTTTCACTGCAATTTGTTTACATCGCAGCCCGCAACAATCGTTTGCTACCAACTATCTTGATCGCGGCTAGTAACAAATTGAACACAACAACAGTTGTCTCTCGCTCGATACCACTGATGCCCTCCTTCGCAATAGTCGTGTACATTGTTACCCTATCTTCCTCCTATTGCAGTCGCACCCTTGCTGCAGCCAAGAAGTCGCAGCACAGTCACAACCGATGTTGCTACTGCCCTCTTCTTCCTCCATCGTCGCTGCTACCCTTGGCTGTCATCCTCCACTTGAAAACTTCACCCCTGCAGTCCCCACATTGTTGTCATTCACTGTATTCAACCTGAAAATTGTAGCTACACTTTTCAATCGGTTGTTTGACAGGTTGGAGATCCTTACATCATGACATCGCTGGGCTTATTCAAAGCCAAATTGGAGACTTTCGAGACACGTATGGATGCTAAATTACGTGCTCTCTTCGAGGAGTTTAGATTAGGCCAATCACCAAGCCCAAGAAGATCATAACATGGAGTAAATTTTGATTGCAAAAAAGAACACATCAGAGATAAGAAGCGATGATAAGACATAGCAGCCCTACACCTCGACCACGTTAATCTCCTTTGTACAACTTCAAGAAGTCACCTCAATCAAGATGCTCAGAGCATGAAAGCCACTTCCCAACCAAAAGCATATAAACCTTTAGCACCAATTAATTACAAGAACCTTGACGAAGCGCTAACGAAGTGATTGGTTTAAAAAATAGATATTGAGGACTTTCATTGAGAGCTTGAAGCCAGAGATTCAAGAAGATAAAGTGTGATAACTTGTCACAGGCTTAGCTGATTTTGCCTAAGCCGTGCAACACCCATGCGTGTCCGTCCGCAAAGGTCAGCCTTTCCCAAGTTCTCCTAGGGTCCCTTAGACTTACAAAAGAGAAAACGAGCCAGAAGAAACAATTCCAATGGGATTCACAAGCAACTGCTCAAGCAAACACTTTATAAAGCCATATACAAATTATACCCATGGACAATACAAAATCAGAAAGGTTGCACATAAAGGATAATGGTCCGTTACAAACCGAAGTCCCCATAAGTGTTTATCAAGGCACACTCGTATTTACAAGCCAAAATCGGTTACAAAGCAAACCAAATTAGGACTAATAAGGCTACTGCAAGCCCGCTACTTGCTGTATAAGATATGTACAAAATTCGAAGGACACGGACAAACATGAGCATTTCATCGAACACCTTGTTTACATTATTGTTTATTACATTCTTCCCCAGCTATTCCTTCGACGTCCTCGTCGAAGCCACTGTATATGCTATATCTCCTCGTATTTTGCTAAATCTTCAATCTTCTGCTTTGGCTACAACATGCCCCTTTAGCTCCCAGCCGCTCTCCTCCGCTTTTGTTGAGTAGTCAAACTCTGATCCACCATGCTGCTCCAACTCACCAATGACTAAATCTGGTGTGGGGTTGGCTGAGTTTTGTTGATCCTTGTTGGTTCTCGTGGATCATTCTGATGAAGAAAAAGACCTACCTTATTATGAGCTAGTATCATAGTATACTCATGTTGCTTGAACCGGATGGATGCTTGTTGGAACTTTAACGAGCATCGCCTCACAAACTTTAAGGATTTTTAGGTCCTTCCTCCATAATGTTTGCCCATTGAACCTTCATCCATGTTTAGTTGTCACTTCCAAGTAGGTTCGCCTCACTCCCGCTTTCGATTGGTCAATTGAGAAATCAAGTGGATAACCTACTCTTAGTAGTACTGATCATCAATGGTGAGGATTTGATAATTATTATTTTCTATAAGCTTTTCTTCGAAGGGTCACTGAACTTATGTAGAGCTCATCCGCTGGATAAGTAAGAGAACTGGGATACTCAACTTCACCCATTCTCTTAGTAGTTGAGAAGGCAAGGTTACTTGGCTTCGCTTATCTCCTCGAGTTAAGAGAATTGGGGTACTCAGTTTCACCCATTCTCTTGAGTTGAGAAGGCAAAAGTTACTCGATTTCGCCTGCCTCCTTGAGTTTGTACTTCATGCATTGAGCTAGTTACTAACATTCGCCCGCTCTTTGCTCACACTACTAAAACACTAGAAGTGTTTGCACTCCTTGCGTTAAGTTAGCTACTATGATTCGCTTTTCCACTACCATTGAACCTCTGGAATGCAAGAAGTTTTGCCCGAAAAGAGCAAAAAGTTTACCCCAACTTGGTGTCCCTCATCTTAGAGTGAGTCTTTGATAGATTTGGTAACCTCTGGGATTGTACAGTCTTCTCCATCACCTTTGTTGCCTACTCCTCTGAGTAGAAAATGTATAGTACCGTGTACTGTCTACTTCGTTCCTTGGTCAAGCACTCCTGCATCAACCTAAAGTCCCTCGCTTTCGGCTATCTTGATGAGAAGCCCATCGACACCGGTCTTATGAAGTTCCTTGGCCTCTGTCCTTCCGCCCTGTCTTGGTACTTGGAGTTTGTCTTTGCATTCTCTACCTCCTCGGCCCATTTTACAACCAATGCTCTCCCTCTATGAGAGCAAGGGATTGATGACTCTACGGAAGTCCTGTCTCTACGGTATCATGGTGTTGCCAAGCCCGTAGCCCTACTATCTGTTACCTTGCATCTGCATCCCTTCCTTTGCGATCGGTAGGTCCGCTTCTGCGGCACTGTGGTGCTCCTCTGAGTCCACCTCCTTTCTAACCGACGCTTTACTTTTGGGTAGCTGAGCCCCACTAGACTCGTCGTCGCTTCCTCGCCCCTTTCGACCACCTGCTTCAATACCACTGTGTCCTCCTAGTAGTTCTTGTTGGTCGATGGAAAAGACAGACTACAACTCTCATGCATGGCCTCTGCCATCTTGTTGCAGGGCTCGCACCGATTCTGTTCTCCTTAGCTTCCTTGGTAGCAACATTCGCTTACTCGGCCATGTCCTCTGACTTGCCATGCTCTCTTAAGCGAATGTGAGCACTGAAGTAGTCCAACTCTCTAGCCGCTCCAATCATACCTTTGTATCATCAAATCCCCTCCATGGGACTCACTGGTACTTGTAATCTAACTTCTCCCTTGGTGGTACACAGCCCCCATATGCTGATGACCAAGGCTTTCATCTGATGCAAGCTTCATTGCACACATATAGAAGACCCGCCTCTATGGTACTATGGCATTCACCCCTTGAATCCACAGCCCTTCTTGTCGTTTCATTGTTCACCGAAGTGGAGCTCCCAGCAGCTCCTGATCATTAACATGATCACGTCCCCCTCCTCCATGGGACTCACTAGTACTTGCATTTGGACTTCTTCCTCAGTGGTATACAACCTCCATATGCTGATGACTAAGGCTTTCATCTAATGCAAGCTCCGGTGCACACACGAAGACCCGCCTCTACGGTACCACGACATTCACTCCTTGAATCCATAGCCCTTCTTCTTGTTGTGTCATACACCAAAGTGGAACTCCCAGTAACTCCTGATCATACCTCCGCATGATCGTGTCCCATGAGGGACACGATCGCCTGTGCTGCACTACCACGAACTATTCCACCACGATCCGCTACATCATGTCGCCTCCTAGTGACATCTCCATTGTATACAGATTCTCCATGTATGGCCTCTACCAACACATCGTAGGGCCTCCACCATCTCCAATTTTTGGTTCGCTCCCTTGGCAATTCACCTTTGTGCCAAGAGAAGTTCGCCCTTGTACATGTGCCTCGAAGCTCCTTTCATCTCTAGCACCATACAAGAGAAGTTTGCCCCATCAGAATGAAGAACCCATGGAACAATATGATCCCACTCTTGTCTCTACAGGAGTTCATGCCCTTCACATCTGTCCATGGAAAGCTCCGTGCCTCCGCTTTATGTTCCATCCTCTATATCGGCTCCCTTCATGCAGCTTGGATACTTCACCAAGTTTCACCCAAGTCGCTTCGCTCCTTGATTTGCATTGAGTTGATAGTGGCCCTCACATCCACCATTCCACGGGTCAGCCATTCGTTGAGTTTAATTTCCACATCGACTCTAAGTGTGCATTTATATGATGTTGCCTTGGATTGCTCCTCCACTTGATCTCGAAATGCATCCACCAATGCATTACCTCATTCGAGATCATGCGACGACTCTTCATCGCTAGCTCAGTCTGTTGAGCTTTATGGAGATATTACCTTAAGAAACTCTTCCTTAATATGTGCGGACTATTGCACATGATTCTCCCTCTGGAAAACTAGGACTTATCCCTCTTGGATATCTGTTCTGTTGGAGCAACTTTCCTCATGACATTCTTCCCATTGGAGGTTTCAGAGACCACCATCCCCTTTGGACTACTCCGTCTTACTGAACAACTTGTGTCTTGTTCTGCTCCTGCAAATACACTTGCTAGATTGTGACCCTTCGCCAATACAGTTCTCACTGCGCCCTTCAAGGTCTAGCAACGTGTTGAACTTGTTGCACACTTCAGCCGCCTACAGACGTATCCTTTCCATGCTGAAGAGAAAGTTCTGATGCTCCATGGTGTCGAGTTCCGATCACGCCTTGGGATGGGCATGAACACTTGGTCATCTGTGTACAAGCCCTTGCATGAATATCGAAGCCTTTGAGTTAGCAATTCCCATTACCTCTGTGAGCTTTGCACAACTCTTACGGTCATTGAGCAACATATCCCACTTTACATTGTCTCATCTTTCACCGAGCGCCCTGCTTTGCCTTGAGCACCATCAAGTTTGGTTGCACTATCAAAGGGTTGATTATTCCTCTGAATGCCTAAACCTGATTGTCCGCTCCTTCGAGTGATTCCTTTCCCTACATCTTAATGTTCGTTTTTCCCAAATGGTTGCACGTGCTGGCTGTCCTCCACACAACCCAGCTAGGTCCCCCACGTTTGTATGGTGAGTGTTTCTACGTATGCTTGTCCCGCTCTGATACCACAATGTCACGGGCTTGGCTGATTTTGCCTAAGCCGTGCGGCACCCATGTGTGTCCGTCCGTAAAGGTCAGCCTTCCCCGAGATCTCCTAGGGTCCCTTAGACTTACAAAAGAGAAAATGAGCCAGAAGAAGCAATTCCAATGGGATCCATAAGCAACTACTCAAGCAAACTCCTTATAAAGCCAGATAAAAATTATACCCATAGACAATACAAATCAGAAAGGTTATACACAAAGGATAATGGTATGTTACAGACCGAGGTCCCCACAAGTGCTTATAAGACACACTCATATTTATAAGCCAAAATTGACCACAAAGCAAACCAAACTAAGGCTGCTAAGCCTACTGCAAGCCCGCTACTTGTTGTGCAAGGTATGTACACAAACCGATAGACACGGACAAACATGAGCATTTCATCGAACACCTTGTTTACGTTATTGTCTGTGAACACACTTAAGATAGCCATCTCCTTCACACAACTACATAAAGACAAGCAGAACCAAGATGCTCGGAGGACCAATGCTGTCGCACGGCCAGCAGCACAGAGACTCTCGGCCCCATCTACCACCAGCCAGTCACCTCAGTCAAAAAAGTTAACAAGAGAAGAGTTCTGTGACAGATCAGTAAAGGGCATATGTTGGCATTATAATAAATTATGGATCTGAGACCACCATTGTAAAAAAGAGAGACCTCTATTGGTTGAGCCCATTGAAGAACCCAAACTCAAAGATATGGTTCTCGAGTCCGAGGAGAAGGATATGAAGGAAAAATCACAATCAGCCGCCTGCACCTTTCATGCTCCCCCACAGATATTAGACATTGATGGCTTCATCAAGCATTAGCCCGTCACCATCCTCGCCGACACCAGGAGCTCCAACGCCCTTATGAATGACAAAAGAAAATAGGTGACCTTATATGGGAAAGGAGAGAACAAAGAAAAGATTATCTCGACACAGTGCTTGGAGAAGCTCGCTGAAATCTCAAGCACGTCTGCTGAACCGAGCTGACTCCTTCCTAGCAAACTGCACGACCCCCTTATGTTGGTCTTACAAGGGGAACCACCAGCACATATTTGGCCATATTGCTATCCACATTTTTAGAGGATCGAAGCTAAAAAGATCGTCCAAGAGATGTGAGAGATACGGATCATTAGACCACAACCTTCCCTTGCAATGACACTATCTCCAAAAACTTTGCCTCTTTGTTTGTAGGGATAAGCTCTTCTTGAAGTGTCATATTCAGTTGAACCAGCTATAGGTTCTGATGTAGTGCTCCCTCATCTCGGGCTACTTCCATGACTTCACCGAGGAGCGGACCATGATGCTAAAATTCTTCCCTGATGATGACCTTAGATCCATGACCCACAGTCACAAGAAGGAATAGGACAAAGGCATCCACATGACTCCCACAGCCATGGTGCCATCTATATCGATCCTAGCATTACCTGAACGTAGCAATGTGTTCGTACTTGGAGCAGACACATCCAGAGTTGGGATCGGCGTCACCCTTATACAAGATGTTCGACTCCTAATTCACACCGAGCCTTCCCCCACACTTCACACGAGATTTTTAAAGGGGATACTCATTGCTACCAAATTTAAAATTTGGCTGGATACAGGTCTATGGCACGAAAGAGGAGTAAGCCCAAAAGAATTATAATCCATGCTCACGCCAACACATGCAAAGAAGAAATGGCCTCCCGACAAACTTCAGAATGGACGAAAAATTGAAGATTGAGTTTTCTTACACCTCCAGCTCGATCAGTAGGAAACTCGAGCCTTAAGGAAGAGGTCTCCCTATTTCTTTGGGCCTTGCAAAATTGGAGACCACATTGGAGCCCTAACCTGGAGATCAGATCCTCGCACCAAATCAAGATTACAATTGATCCGCCAGGTATCCCACCTCAAATGAAAATTTAAAGAAGATGACTCAACCCAAATCCTTCCAACTAACACCCCAGCTGATGAGGAGGCCAAAGTTCAGTTGATAATAGCATGGGAATCATATGAGGAGCTGAAGACCCAGTTCCCCGAGTTCATAGAACCTAAGCCTTGAGGACAAGATTGATTTTAAGAGAGCGGGTTTGATAGGACTCCAGCAGGGTTGAGTCCTAATATCCCTAAGAAGTAGTCAATAAAACCCTACTAGATTGTAATGAAGTCACTCCTATCTTATAAAGGAGTGTGGCTAGGGTTTAGATTAGCCCTTAGGGCTTAGTAGCCACTACCTCCCTTACTAGGTTGGTCGGCCATGGTTTCCCCTTGCTTAGGTCGGCTATAGAGCCAACCTAGCCACCCCTGCTCCTATTAAGTCAAGTCGGCTATAGATGGGGCAAAGGAATAATTTTACTTAAGTAAGCACCCCCTTAGGCTAGGGTTTTGATCCCTATTTATAGATGTAGCTATCCCCCCTCTTGAATCAAGCAATTATTAATTTTATTTCAGCCTTGTGCCGAGTCTAGGAGGGAGGAACTCCTATAGCGTTTCAAGGGTTGATCCCCCTTAAGGATCAAAATCTATAGAGCTCCTTCTAAGGTTCTATCACCCACATGGTTTTTATTGACTACTTCTAGGGTGATTAGGAGTCAACCCTACTGGAGTCCTATCAAACCCATCCTCTTAAAATCAGTCTTATCCTTATGGCTGAGGGTCCATAAACTCTGAGAACTGGGTCTTCAGCTCCTCGTAAGACTCTCATGTTGCATCTTCGGATGGTAAGTTATTCCACTTCATAAGTACTTTAGTTGAAGAGCGTCGACGGTGCATCATAATCCTCCGATCAAGTCTAGCTTTAGGCTGAGCTTGAATCTCACCATCATTTGTAGTGTTCGATAGCTAAGTCTGTGCCAACTCACGTTCCCCTAATTTCAGCTTTAGTAAGGATACGTGGAAGACGAGATGAATCTTAGCATCATCTGGAAGCTTTAATTTGTATGCCACAGCCCCAACATGCTCTAAAATCTGATATAGTCCATAAAATCATGGAGATAGCTTCATCGATGCTCTAGTGTTGATTGACAGCTGCTTGTATGGTTGTAAGCGAAGGTAGAACCAATCTCCTACTAAAAATTCTCGCTCGCTCCGGTGAGTGCTTGCTTGTTGCTTCATGTGGGCTTGAGTGACAGTTAGGTTGTCTTTCAGCAACTACAGAAGCTTGTCCCTATCAATTAAGTTTTGGTCAACCTGATCTACTTTGGTCGTACCAATTACATATTTCGGTATTACAGGGGACGGTCGACCATATAATGCATCATAAGGGGTACATATAGTTGATGAATGATAAGTGTGTTGTGCCACCATTCAGCCCAAGGGAGCAGCCACCTTGTCCACTCTTTGGGCCGATCACTGGTGAAGCACCATAAGTAAGTCTCGAGGCATCTGTTCACCACTTTTGTTTGGTTGTCCATCTGTGAATGATAGGCTATACTCATCTTTAATTGGGTGTCTTGTAGTTGGAAGAGCTTGGTCCTAAATTTACTTGTAAACACCCTGTCATGGTTGCTCACAATCAGCCTTGGCATACTAAGCAATTTTATAATATTTTCCATAAAAAGTTGAGCAAGCCCTTTCATGAAATCCATGGAGATGTCAGTCCATGCTAAGTCCGATATAGATAATGATTGTAGTTTTCTCGGATTTGCCACTATTTCACCTTTCTGCTGTTAGCATATCACATTTGGATACAGAATCATAAATCGATTTTTTCATGCCCTTCCAAAAGAAGTTATGCTTTACCCTCTTGCATGTTCTCAAAAATCCAGAGTGTCCTGCTGAAGGTGAAGAGTGCATCTCGTGCAAAATAATCTAGATGCAAGGGGAAGAAGGAACAATTACAATTCGGCTTTTGTAGCGCAGGTCCTTCGAATCCCAAGTGTAGTAGCCCATAGAACCCGGATCCTTCTCCAATTTTTCTATAATGTCTCGGGTCTCTGGGTCATTCTTCCATTCCTTCCTAATGTTTTTGAGGAAGTCGGTGGAGGGAAGGGAGATGGCTGAAATTTTGGTTTGTCTTGGTAACCGTAAAGAGCATCTACAACAATATTCTCTTTCCCCTTTCAATAAATAATTTCATAATCAAAGCAAACACGTTTAGTTACCCATCATTGTTGCTCTAGGAAAGATATTTTCTGCTTCAAAAAATATTTAAGACTTAAGCGGTCGGTCTTAACTTGGAAGCGTCGGCCGATTAGGTAGGGTCTCCACTTCATGACGACATGTACGATGGCAAGCATTTCTTTATAATACACGGACTTTTTGAGATGGGAGGGAGACAAAGCTTTGCTGGTGTAAGCAAGGAGTTGGTCATCTTGCATTAAACCATCCCGAGTTCTAACTCCGGATACGTCAACCTCAATCACGAAGGTGCGACTGAAATTGGGCAACCCTAGGACCGGCATCATCATCATGGCTGTCTTGAGTCATTCAAAGGCTATGGAGGCTTTATTTGACCACAAGGAGTCTTTCTTGGATAGGGACATGAGTGGGGCACTGATCTTGCCATAATCTTTCACAAATTTTTGGTATTAGCCCATGAGTCCAAGGAAGCCATGTAGTGATTTTATGTTTGTAGGTCTTTGCCATCCTTGCATTGCTTCGATCTTCGTTGGGTCTACCACCACTCCATCCTCTTATATAATGTACCCTAGATACTCCACTTTATGCTGTAAAAAATTACATTTTGATTGCTTAACATAAAGGGTGTTCTCCCAAAGAATCGTTAGAACAATTCGTAAGTGTTGAAAATGCATATCAAGTGTAGGGCTATAAATGAGGATATCATCAAAAAATACCAACACAAACTTATGTAAAAACCTCCAGAAGATATCATTCATCAAGCTTTGAAAAATAGAAGGAGCATCCATAAGTCCGAAGGGCATTACCAAAAACTCGTAGTGGTCGTTATGTGTGCGGAATGCAGTTTTCAAAACATCTTGAGTGCATACCCAAATCTGATGATAACCGGAATGCAGATTTAATTTAGTGAAGACTCATGCTCCCTTTAGTTCATCCAAGAGCTTATCTACAATTGGTATAGGATATTTTTCTTTGATGGTGATGGCGTTCAAAGTCCAGTAATCAACGCACATCCGCCACGTACCATCCTTCTTGTGCACTAGCAACACCGGCGAGGAGTAAGGGCTACAGCTTGGTCAAATTACTCTAGTGTCGAGCATCTCCTTAACGATGTTCTCAATCTCGTCCTTATGTAAGTGAAGATAGTGGTACAATCTCAAATTTGCTGAAGGTTTGCCGGGCAAAATACAAATATGGTGGTCATGTGGCCAGTTAGGTGGAAGCCCTCACGGCTCCATGAAAACATCCACGAATTCGTCCAGCAAGTGGGCAAGTTTAGGATCTGAATCTTGCATTTTTTCCTTCTTTGATGGCTGCTAGATATGCATAAAAAATCCACCATTTGTTTTGTGTAGCACCTACCAATTCGCTGCATCGAAACGGTGGAAATATGGCTCCCATGCTTGCCTCATAATGTGACCTGTCCCCCTTTACAATAAAAATTCATGATTAGTTTAGAGAAATTTTAGGAGATGTCACCTAATGTTGTGAGTCATTCAATCCCAAGCACGGCTTCATAACCATCAATGGATAGGAGGAAGAAATCGGCTACCACCTCTTGGTCTTGTAGGAGTAATTTTACCCGTGGGCACCATTGGTCACAATTGAGAATTCGACCATTGGCGACCTTTACGTCAAACTTGTTGCAACCTTCCATTTGAAGCATCATATGTGCAGCAACCTTGCTATTGAGAAAGTTATTTGTGCTGCCCGTATCAATGAGAATGGTGATGGGTTGTTGTTTAAGAAGTCCTCCAACTTTCATCGTCTACGGGTAGGAGTAGCCGGCCAACACGTGCACTACATAGTCGGCCGATTGGGGCTCTTCCTCCATGGCTTCATCTTCAAGTTTGAGGCTTTCTTTAGATGGTTTACTATCCTCATCCTCTTCTAGTTCAATCATGAGGAGCCGACCCTTTTTGCAGCGATGTTCTCAGCTCCACGATTCATCACAGTGCCAACACAACCCCTTGGCCGGCCTTTCACGAAGCTCGTCTCTTGTTATGTTTTTTGGTGCGGGGGCATAGATAGCAGTAGAGGGGGCTGAAGGCTTCAGCATGGTTAGTCGGGGAGTGACCCTTGTCCTTCATACTTTGTGGTTCTTTCATTCTTCTTGGATTCTCGTGAAGGAAATCACCGTCGTGAGATTGTATTATTACCGTACCTTTACTTCTCAAATCTCCAGCTTTAGGCCCTCGTTAAAAATCCCTAAAAGTTGCTTTTTAGACCAATCTATAGTTTGGTTAGATAAATATTCAAACCTTGTTTGGTATTCGTGTATTGTCGAGGTTTGCCAAATCTTCGCTAATTGTCCGTCGATGTTGTCAAAATCGATTGGTCCGAAGCGATTTAGTAATCCTTCCTTGAATCACCGCCAAGAGAGACCTCCATGGGTGTACTCATACCAATTAAACCATTGAATAGCATCTCCCTTGAGGTGGATGGTAGCAATCTCCATCCTTGTAGCATCGGCAATTTGGTAGAACCAAAAATAGCGTTCCGCGCGAGCAATCCATCCGATCGGGTCTCCTTCTTCCCATCTTGATAAGTCAACCTTCATGCATAAAGTGTTTGGATCAGGGATGATGTGGCCATACTCTTGAGGATTGTCTCGCTGATCTAAAGTTTCTCCTTGTTGTGATTTCTTCGGGCTAAGTGGTCGGCCCATGCTGAATTCGGCGAAAAGGGATCGCATCTTCCCCTCCATGCGGCTTTCAAAGGCTTCGAACTTGGTATTGATGGCCTCCTCTAATACCATGGTGTATGCCTCTAGATCTATAATATTAAGATCTTTTTTCTATTGTCAGGTTAGTGGCATGAGAATTTTTGGAGAGGGGATGGCCCGTTGGATGGGTGGATCGGTGTAGATAGGGTAGGCTACATTTTAGCGCTGATTTGGGTGGTTGTTTTGGATCAGTTTAGGGTGCAATTTGGAAGGATTTTTAGTGAGGATGTTAGAGTTTTTAGATGAGAGAAAAAGAGTCCAAAAACTCGTAAAAGATAGTACTTAAATCTGATGGAATTTGACAAAGAAAGGTGTTGCATTGTGTTGTCTTGCCGAGCAGATTTTATGTCGAACAAATGATGAATTCTCGACCTAAATTCTAGAGAAAAATCTACAGAAACCCTCGGTTCAGATGTGGTCAATATCAGCAAAAAGTTGGACAAAATTTTGGGTAAAAGACAAAAGGTAGATCCTTCATCGTAAAATTTCAACACTACATGATGATGACTTAAGACATAATAAAACCGGTTCCAGAAGGAATTTTTTCCAGAGATCAATCTTAGATAAAAGCTAAGATGATCTATGAAATTGTGTAAAAAATTTGGCCAAAAAGGAGAAGCAATAAACTAGTTTCAAGAGGCAAATATGTGGTTGAAAATTTCTACAGTGTTTCACCTTCACAATAATGAGATGGTTTCCGACGATCGAAATTTACAGTGGATAAAATATAGAAAAACTCTTCAACATATAAGGTAAAGGATTTTGCAGTATTAAAGAAGTGAGAGTGATGAAAATATACCAGATCTTCAGATCAAACGCAAGGGGCAGCGATAGACTGATTTGATCTGCGGGTGGGGTGGAAGGTGGAGGCACGTGTCGCAGCAATTGTGGGAATTGCTTGGGAAGGTGAGGGTGCCTGAGATGGCTACAGGGGCAGCAGAAATGTTACTCTAATACTAGATGATAGAACCCCAGAAGGAGTCCTATAGATTTTGATCTCTGAGGGTGATCAACCCTTGCAACGCTATAGGGGTTCCCCGTTCCTAAAACTCGGCACAAGGCTGAATAAAAGATTAATCTTGCTTGATAAAAGAGAGGGGGTGGCTACATTATTAAATAGGACTCAAACCCTAGCCCTAGGGGGTGATTTGCAAAATAGAATTACCCCTTTGCCCCTCCTCTAGCTGACTTGCCTTAATAGGTGTAGGTGGCGGCTAGGTTGGCTCTATACCCGACCTAAGCAGGTGGAAACCCTGGCCGACTAGCCTGGTAAAAGGGGCGACAGCCACTAAGCCCTAAGGCCCCAATATAAACCCTAACCACACTTCTTTATAGGATAGAAGTGAATAGGTGGGGTTTTATTACAATTTCACAGGATTTTTATTGACTACTTCTAGGATGATTAGGACTCAACCCTATTGGAGTATTATAAACTTCCCTTGATGGGAAGAAGGAAACCTGACGGGATGGATTTCATGTGTCGAACATTACTTTCATCATCACCAAACACTAGAGGATTCCATGGTGGACACCGCTGTCATCCACCTTGAAGGAGATGTTATACGATGGTACAATTGGCTTGAATACAACTATGAGACTCCAACATGGATACAATTCAAGTATGCATTCCTGAACTATTTTGGGCCGACCAAGGATGAAAATATCAATGGACAACTTACCAAGATCTAACAAACCTCTACGATCCAAGAATACCAAACCAGGTTTGAGGAATTATCTTACTTTGCTCATGATTGGTCTGATAGACAATTATTAGGGACGTTCATCGAAGGACTCAAGTCAAAAATAAAAGGAGAGGTTAAAGCATAGCAACCCCCCGCCGTGAAGACCGCAATCTCTTTCGCCCAAATCCAAGAGGAATGGCTGAACCAAAATGCTCGAAGGATGAAAACCATTCTTAGACCAGCAGCATATAAACCTCCCTCTGCTCCCAACCATTTTTTACTGCCAAAATAAATTGACGAGAGAAGAGCTATGTGACATATCGGTGAAGGGCCTTTGTTGGCATTGTAACAAACTTTGAAGCCGCAACCATCACTATAAAAAAGGGGAGCTTTCCATGATAATATCTATTAAAGAATCTGAAGAAGTGATCTAAGGACCTGAGGAGGAGAACACAAAGGAGGACCCGCAGTCGGCCAATTGCATAACTCACGCTTTAGTCGGCCATGTGAACCCGCAAGCAGGAAAAGTTGAAGAATCCTTTAAGCAATAACCCATCACCATCCTCACCAATAATTTTATGAATAGCAAGGGAGAACAAGTGATCTTATGTGAGAAACATGGGAGCGAAGTAATGACAATCTTGAAACAGTGCTTGTAGAAGCTTACTGAAATTTCAAGCGCCTCCGTCGAATCGAGCCAACTACTTCCTACCAAGCTATACGATCTTTATATGTTGATCTTGTAGAAGGAACCACTAGCACATATTCGGCCATATTGCTGTCCATATCCTTAGAAGGCCGAAGCTAAAATGATTGTCTAGGAGACGCAAGAGACACACATCATTCGGCCACGATCTTCCCTTGCAATGATACTTTATCTCTCAAAGCTTTGCCTCTTTGTTTATGGGTATAAACTCTTCTTAAAGTGTAACATCCGATCGAACCAACTATGGCTTCCGAAGCAGCACTCCTAGATCTCGGGCTAATTCCATGATTTCTCCAAGGAGTGGACCATAATACTCAAAGTCTTCCCTGATGATAACCATCGATCCACGATGATAAGAGGCCAGAAGGAGCCCTATAGATTTTGATCGCTGAGGGGGATCAACCCTTGGAACGCTATAGGAGTTCCTCCCTCCTAGATTCGGCACAAGGTTGAAATAAAATTGATAATTGCTTGATTCAAGAGGGGGGGGCGGGCGGCTACATCTTTAAATAGGGATCAAAACCCAAGCCTAAGGGGGTGCTTGCCTAAGTAGAATTACCCCTTTGTCCCTCCTATAGCCAACCTACCTTAATAGGAACAGGAGGCGGCTAAGTGGTTCTATAGCCGACCTAAGCAGGGGGAAACCCTAGCCGACCAACCTAGTAAGGGGTGTGGCGGCTACTAAGCACTAAGGCTAATCTAGACCCTAGCCATACTCCTATATAAGATAGGAGTGGCTTTATTACAATCTAACAAAGTTTTTATTGACTAGTACTAAGATGATCAAGACTCAACCTTGCTGGAGTCTTATCAAACCCGCCCTCTTAAAATCAGCCTTGTCTTCACAGCTAAAGTTCCATGAACTCAGGGAACCGGGTCTTTAGCTCCTCATCAGCTTGGGTGTCAGTTGGAAGAACTTGAGCTGGGTCGTCATCTTAAAATTTCCATTTGAGGTGGGATACTTGGAGGATCGACTGTAATTTCAATCTAGTACACGGATCTGATCTCCAGGTTAGGGCCCTAATGTGATTCCCAATTTTGCAAGGCCCAAAGAAATAAGGAGACCACTTTCTTGAGGCTTGAATTTCATGCTGGTGGAGCTGAAGATGAAGGGGGACTTGATCTTTCTCAGGAAAATTTTTTCTACTCCAGCATTTTTCAGGGGGAAGTTTCTTCCTTGTATAGGCTGCCACATGGTTGCTCTGTAATAGTAGTCGTGCCTTCTTTTGGAGTGAGGGTTGTCCTCTGATAAAATCTCTAGTGGTGTGAGCCCGATCTGAGTCTAAGGTGGGTAGGAGTGGTGATTTTTCAAGGCCCACTTTTACTTCTTCATGTCGTTGACCATCTTGCATGAGGATAGAGCTGACCCCCACTCTAGATGTGTCTGCTCCAATAATAAACACCTGGCCATGATTTACATCGTGGTTGTGAGGGCTATAGTTCCACTCGGCCAAGGTGTTGCATATTTCTTTATAATGAGAGGGATGATGTTTATGCTTCGTTGAGTCCTGCGAATGATCCTTCTGCTTTTATTATTTCGCCACTAGAGGGGCTCAATTTTCTCGCAGTCTTGGGTTGTAGATCGGATGTCATAATCAAGAAAGTCTTTAAGCATCATGGTCTGATCCTAGGGAAAGTCATGGAAGTCACCTGAGATCAGCAACCATGGTGAGTTCGATGAGATGTAACACTTTAGAAATAGCTTATCTCCGGAGAAAAGGATGTAGGAATGTGTCGTAGCGGGAAATAAGCATGGTCAAACAATCTGTGTCTCTATCATCTCTTAGACAACCTTTTTATTTTCGACCTTCTGAGGTTGTAGGAAGCAATCTGACTAAGCAACAACTGGTAGAAATTTTGGCTTGTTTAGCATAGGGTGGTCGGACAACTTCAGAGGAGGTAATCGACTCAGTTTGGTGGAGACACCCAAAATTTTAGCAAGTTGTGGGAGAGGGTTCTTATCTTCAATCTCGTGCAACCCTTTAATTTGAATTTGGAAACCACTGGATTTTTCTTTTGGTACCCCCTCCAAGTGTTGTGTTGTGGTTGTAGTCATTGGACTCCCTCGTAAAATCACCTACTTTCCTTTTCTGAAAAATTTCATGGTTAGCTTCAAAAAATTTCAGAAAATATCTCCAATCGTGGACAACCAATCAATCTCAAGCACTATATCAAAACCATCAAGAGGGAGAAGGAAAAAATTAGCAACTATGTCTTGCTCCTGTAGGATCAGTTTTACCCGTGGGCACTTCTGGTTGCACTTCAGAATTTGGTTGTTAGCTACCTTGACTTCGAACCCATTGTAATCCTTTTTTTTTAAAGTATTAAGTGGGCAGTAACCTTATTGCTCATGAAGTTATGTGTGCTCCCAGCGTCGATGAGGATGATGACAGACTGCTGCTCGAGAAACCCTTCGATTTTCAATGTTTGTAGGTTGGTGTAGCCGGCTAAGGTAGGGACAATGCGAGTGGCCAGTTGTGGTGTATCCTTCTCCTTGGGCTCGAGAGTTATATCTTCAAGTTCGGGTTCTTTAATGGGAGCAATCATCAGCGGTGTCTCCTTTTTACATTTGTGTTATAGGCTCCACAGTTTATCACAACACCAACATAGGCCCTTTGTCGATCCGTCATGAAGGTCTTCTCTTGTTAATTTCTGTGGCTAAGGGGGTCGGCTGACAGTAGGAGGAGGTGAAAGCTTTGGTGCCGCTGGTCGGAGAGCAACTCTAGTCTTCCGAGCTTCATAGTTCAATTGCTCCTCTTGATGTCGCGTAAAGGAGATGGCTGCCTTAAGTGTGACGGTTGTCGCGCTTTAACTTCTTCCTGAATCTCCAGCTTCAAGCCCTCAATAAAAATTCTTAATATCTTTTTTCAGACCAATCATAAGTTTGATTAGAGAACCTTTCAAACCGGGTTTGGTACTCTTAGATGGTGGAAGTTTGACGGATCATCACTAGTTCTTCGCTAAGGTTCTTTTTACAATCTAAATTTGCACCGTGCTGTGATCTTATTCGGCTTGGTGATTGGTCCAATCTAAACTCCTCAAAGAGATCATGTAATTTAACATCCATATACATCTCAAGAGCCTCCAATTTGGCTTCCAATAAGCCCACTGATGTCATGACATAAGGATCTCCAACCTGTCAAATCAAACCAATTAAAGAGTGTAGCTACAATCTTCCAGCTGAAGGTAGCATTAGCAGCGATATTAGGGCTGCGGTGGTGAAGTCTCCAAGTGGAGGATGGCAGCCAAGGGTCACAACAATGGTGGAGGAAGAAAATGGCAACAGTAATGTCGGCTACGGTCCTTCGGTGATGTTGCAATGTTGACGCTGCAATGTTGTCGAGGCTACGATTTTTTAGATGGCTAATATTTATCGAAAGATGGTAGCCAAGAGATATGATTTGGAAGGCAGCAACGATGGTGGAGGAAGAAGAGGGCAACAGCAACATCGGTTGCGGCTGCGGTGTGACTTCGTGGCTGCAGGTGGTGTCAGTTGCAGTAAGAGTGCAGCTGCAATAGGAGGAAGATAGGGCAGGGATGTACACGGCTGTTGTGGAGGAGGGTAGCAGTGGTATGGAGCAAGAGATGGCTACTGTTGTGTTTAATTTATTGCTAGTTGTGATCAAAATAGTTGGCAATGAACGATTGTTGCGGGTTGCGATGTCAACAGATTACACCGAAAGATCGTTGCTGGTAGCTTGCCGCAAGGATCAGTATTGGCTGCGATCAAGGAGGATGGCAGCAAGAGGTCACTTTTGGCAGCATTGGGCAATGAAAGATGTGTGCTACGGTTGAAGGGACAAGGGAGATTGGGTGGCTGAAAGGTTGGTGGAAAGAAGGCTTCGGTTTTTTTTGTGCAGTTTGTGGCTGTTTTGGGTGCGATTTGGGGCTGCGGTTATATGGAGTTTAGGTTGTGAATTGGTATGGTTTTAGGGTTGTGATAGTAGTAGATGAAGGTTATAAAAATAGATTTTAGATCTAGGATAGATGGCAGCAAAGGTAGGTGTCTCGGTAAGGAATGTTGGCTAAAAAGGTAAGTAGATCGATAAGGGAGTAGGTTGATTTGGGTGGCTGATTTAGGAGGTTGTTTGGATTCAGTTTAGGGTAATATTTGGAAGGGTTTTTGGTGAGGATGGTAGGGTTTGGAGATGAGGGAAAGAGAGTCTAAAATCCCACAAAAAATAGCACTCAAATCTGATAGAATTCGGTAAAAAGAAGTGTTGCGATGTGCTGTCTTGCTAAACCAGTTTTTACATTAGAGAAATGATGACTTCTCAACGTAAATTCCAGAGGAAAGTTTAAGGAAATTATGCATAAACCCTTGGTTTAGATGTTGTCAATACCAGTAGAAACTTTGACAAAATTTTGGCAGCATAATAGTAGGGAAATAGGGCAAACGATGCAAGGCAGATTCCTTTATCATAAAATTCTAGAACTGCAAGAAGGTGAAATATCATACAAAAAACCGGTTCTAGAAGGAGTTCTTTTATGAAATCAAATCCAGATGAAAGCCAACTTGATCTTGAGAATTATGTAAAAAAATTTGGCCAAAAATGATGAACAAAAGATTGGTTTTAAGAAGCAACAATTGGATGAAAATTTCTGCAGCATTTCACCTTTGCAACGATGATAACGTTTACGACGGTAAACAATTGCAGCAAGAAAACTTTAGAAAACTTCTCCCACATATAATATGAAAAATCTTGAAGTATTGAAGAGGTGTGTATTATAAAAATATACCAGAATTCCATATCAAACATAGGGGGCAGCGACAAATTGATTTGATCTGCTGATGGGGAGGAAGGTGGAGGCGCGTGTCGTAGCAATTATAGAAATTGCTTGGGAAGGTGGAGGTGGCTGAGATGGCTATAGGGCAGCAGGAACCCGACACTGATACCAGATGATAAGACCCCAGAAGGAGCCCTATAGATTTTGATCGTTGAGGGGGATCAACCCTTGGAACGCTATAGGGGTTCCTCCCTCCTAGATTCAGCACAAGGCTGAAAAAATTGATAATTGCTTGATTCAGGGGGGGGGTCAGCTACATCTTTAAATAGGGATCAAAACCCTAGCCTAAGTAGAATTACCCCTTTGCCCCTCTTATAGCCAACTTGCCTTAATAGGAACAAGAAGCGGCTAAGTGGCTCTATAGCCGACCTAAGCAGGGGGAAACCTTAGCCGACCAACCCAGTAAGGGGTGTGGCAGCTACTAAGCCCTAAGGGTAATCTAGACCCTAGTCATACTCCTTTATAATATAGGAGTGGCTTTAATACAATCTAACAGGGTTTTTATTGACTAGTCCTATGATGATTAGGACTCAACCCTGCTAGAGTCCTATCACACGGCTCATGATCATAAGAAGATTGAGTCCCTCTAGTGACAGTACCAGCATGGAATCTGTGACACCAAACCTTACTGGATGGAGATCAAAATTATGAAGGAATAGGAAGAAGGCATCCACACGTCCACCATCTATACGATCCTTACAATCACGATGCCATCTACATCAGTGCTAGCTTTACCCGACTTCGATAAAGTTTTATTATTGATGCATTGGGAGCTTGAAATTATATTATCTACATGCAAGATGGCCAACCCCTAGCCTACATCAGCAAAGCCCTCACTCCAAATCACCTGAACCTACCAATCAATGACGAGGGAATGCTAACCTTTGCTGAATTTGTGGTTTGGTATGATACAGGACAACAACATGAAGAGGAGATGAAAGTAAGTCCTGAAAAATTATGGCTTGTGCTTCCTCCAAACTCAAATCGAGCTCACCGTACCATGGACTTTACTAGAAGGCAGCTACCATCATAGAGGAAGGCCTGTCTATCATTAGAAAATAACTATACGACAGCTCGCATAAGAAAGAAATAACCACCCGACAAACGCCAGAGTAGAAGGAAGTTTATTATTAAAGATTGAGTCTTTCTCCAGATCCATCCCTACCAACAGGAATTTATGAAGACTCGAGCCTCATGGTAGTGGTCTCCTAGTTTCTTTGGTCCCTACAAAATTGGATATCACATTGAAGTTGTAACTTATAGATCATATCAGTACACTAATTTAAAATTATAATTGATACTCCAGGAATCTCACCGCAAATGGAAGTTTAGAGAGGATGACTCAACCCAAATCTATCCACTCAACAACCAAGTTGATGAGGTGGCCTAAATTCAACTGATGATTGCATGGGATCGTAGGATTGTGACACATCACCATCCAATCACTACTACTAATGTTGGACCACGGGAGTAGGATGCACCCACAATAGGGGCCACGAGAGAACCTCATGAGGAGTTACAGATGAAGACCAAGAGATATGGAGTTCAGCCTTGAGGACAAGGTTGATTTAAAAAGAGCGGGTCTGGTAGGACTCTAGCTAGGGGGGTCCTAATTTAGTTTCATTAAAAAGGGCAAACATATAAATCCTAAGGGTATTCATATAAATCCTATCTATCCAACCCTTATTAAAGAGGCAAGGAAGCTGGCTAGGTTAGGATTAGTTTGGATGAAGATATTTTAAGGGAAGAATAAGATACTTGTCACCCTAATTAACCACCCCTTATCATAGTTAAAGAGGGGTTGGTTGAAGAGGGGCTAAGTTAGAATAGGATTAGGGTTAGTTTGGAGGTTGCTTCTTAGAGTTGGAGTTGGAGTTGGAGTTGGAGTTGGAGTTGTTGAAAGTAGGAGTTACTTCTTAGAGTTGGAGTAGGAGTTGTTAGGAAAAGGAGTCTTAAGTAGGAATCCTATTAGAAGTTGAGGTTTAGAAGTCTTGTCAATAGCCTTGTATTCTTCCCTTTTTCATCATCAATAGATCAATTATATTTTAGCTTATATAGCAGAAAACCAAGGAGGGAGGAACCCCTATAGAGTTCCAAGGAGGTCGATCCTCTATAGAGATCACCCCAAGCTTAGAATCCACAAGGGTTCTAACACTTATGTAGCACTTTCTCCACCTGCTATGTTGAAACGGTGGAGATATGGCTCCCATGCTTGCCTCACAATGTGACCTATCTCCCTTTATAATAAAACTTCATGATTAGCTTAGAAAAATTTCAGATGTCATGTAAATTTAGGCCCTCAATAAAATTCCCTAAAAGTTACTTTTCAGACCAATCCATAGTTTGATTAGATAAATGTTCAAACCTTATTTGGTATTCTTATATTGTAGAGGTTTGCCGAATCTTCGCCAATTGTCCGTCGATGTTGTCGAAATCGGTTGGTCCGAAGTGATTTAGTAGTCCTTTCTTGAATCACTGCCAAGAGAGACCTCCATGGGTTTGCTCAAACCAATAGAACCACTGAATAGCATCTCTCTCGAGGTGGATGGTAGCAATATCCACCCGTGTAGCGTCGGCGGTTCGGTAGAACCGAAAATAGCGCTCTACGCACGAGATCCATCCGATCGGGTCTCCTTCTTCCCATCTAGAGAAGTCAACCTTCATGCATGGATTGTTTAGATCAGGGATGATATAACCACACTCTTGAGGATCATCTTGCTGATCTGAAGTTTCTCCTTGTTGTGATTTCCTCAGGCTCGATGGTTGGCCCATGCTAAATTCGACGAAAAGGGATCGGATCTTTTCCTCCATGCGACTTTTAAAGGCTTCGAACTTAGCATTGATGGCCTCCTCTGATACCATGGTGTAGGACTCTAGCTCTATAATGTTGAGGCCCTTTTTCTATTGTTGAGTTAGTGGCATTGAGAATTTTTGGAGAAGAGATGGCTGGTTGGATGGGTGGATCGAGTAGATAGAAGTAGGCTACATTTAGGGCTGATTTGGGAGACTGTTTGGGATCAGTTTAGTGTGCAGTTTGGAAGGATTCTTAGTGAGGATGGTAGGGTTTGAGGATGAGAGAAAGGGAGTCCAAAAACCCACAAAAGATAGCACTCAAATCCGATGGAATTTGACGAAGAGAGGGCTATAAACGTGCAATCCTACCGAACAAAATTTACATCGGAGAAACACAGAATCTCGATGTAAATTCTAGAGGAAAACCTAAGGAATATATGCAAAAAAATTATCACAAATCCTTAGTTCAGATGTGGGTAATATCAGCAATTAAGTTTGACAAAATTTCAGCAATATAACGGTAGGAAAGTGGATGAGAAGTCGGAAGGCAGATTCTTTGTCATAAAATTCTAGCAATGTGTGATAAGGAATTGCAGCACTATAAGTCTAGTTCTAGAAGAATTTTTTTCCAAAGATCAATCTTAGATAAAAGTTAAGATGATCTATGAATTTGTGTAAAAGTTTCAGCCAAAAAGGATAAGCAAAAGTTAAGTTTCAAGAAGCAATAGTCGGTTGAAATTTTTCTACATCTTTTCCCCTCTGCAATGATGATAACATTTGGGACAGTAGAATTTTGCAGCAAGGAAAATCTGGAAAAACTTCTCCAATATGTAAGGCAAAGGAATAGCAAAAGCAAATAGGCATGAGTGATGAAAATATACTATCTCTCTAATTTCAAACGCAGGGGCAGCACAAGATTGATTTGGACTACGGTTTGGGGATGACGGTGGAGGCACATATTGCAGTAATTCTAGGAATTGCTTGGAAGGGTGGGGGGAGGCAGAGATGGCAGCAAGGGCAGTAGGAACACTGCCCTGATGCCAGATAATAGAACCCTTGAAGGAGCTCTATAGATTTTGATTTTTGAGGGGGATCAACGCTATAGGGGTTCCTCCCTCCTAGAACTCGGCACAAGGCTGAATAAAAGAGAGGGAGCACCTACATCATTATATAGGATTCTAAACCCTAGCCCATGGGTGCTTGCCTAAGTAAAATTATCCCTTTACCCCTCCGACAGTCGACCTAGCTGAAGGAAACACTGGTCGACCAGCCCAGTAAAGGGGGCAATGGCCACTAAGCCCTAAGGCCCTGATCAAAACCCTAGTCATACTTCTTTTAGGATAGAAGTGGTTAGGTGTGATTTTATTACAATCTTATAGGATTTTTATTGATTACTTCTAGGTTGATTAAGACTCAACCCTATTGGAGTCCTACCAGAGGCGCTCAACCTAATTCAACATAATTTTACCAAATTTTTCTTTCACATTCTTATCTTTATGCAAGAATACTTTGGATATTTATAGACCCCAATTGACTTCAAAACTTGAAGCCAAAATTCAACCTTCTCCGGAAAATCCAAGTAAGGGCGGTACTACCATCGGCATCGACAGTACTACCACCAAAAGTACCCCAGAAAACTAGGTGGCGATAGTACTACCATTGCCTAGGCGGTACCACCGTCCCCTGGGTGGTACTATCGTCGAGATACCGAAACAGTACCTTTTAAGTATTGTTTCATACTCGAGCGTATCTTCTGTTGACCCCTTTCCAAGTCAATAAAATGAGCTCTATTATGAGTCAAATCAAGCCCAAATTAGACCCAATTGGCCCCTAATTGAGTTAATAAAACTAACTCTAATCATGATGCTAACTACAATACTTAAGACAAGCAATTACGAACATAATCTTCATTGTCTAACATATTAATCGATCTTTCGGTGAACTCCTAGTATCCTTCTGGTGAACCCCTAGCGAGCTCTCAATCTCCTTCCGACGAACTCCCGACATCCTTTCGATGAACTCCTAGTGAGCTCCCGACAACCTGTCGGCAAACTCCCGTTAACCTCCGGCGAACCCTCGGCGAGCTCCCGCCGTATCGTCTGAACCCCAGCCCGATGCTCGATCTTGACTCTAGCCTAACGACAGATTCTTCCTTAATTGCTTTGTCTTTTTCCAATCGTAGCTAATCCTGCATAACTTCTCTCTAACACATGGGTTAGATCACAAACACACCAATTAGTTTCATCATCAAAATTTGAGATTCAATAATTAGGTCTTATTGGATCTCATCCATAGGATCCAATAATACAGGGGCTTATTGGATATCTAATAAAGTAGGTGCTCTACAGATATCTCATATCCGAACCTCTACTCTTTGCAACATTTATCATATATGTGTGACCCTCTAGGTATAATACCAAGCTGATCATGAATTGCTTATATCAAAATGCATTCTGACTCAATGAATTGTTATCTGATAACTATTCACTCAACTTATCAACGAATTGCTTATATACTAGGTACTAGGTCCCTGAATAGTATCATGGGATCTAATCCATTAGACCTATCTGTCCTCAGTTACTATGTATCTATAGTCTCTCATCCATGTAATACTCCAGATCATATATCGAGCATAGTACTCTCAAACCTCATACAAAATCCATTTGAGTCTTGCTCTAATCAGATTCTCCTGAAGAATTCTTTCTCTCTCAATCTAAACGACCTTGACTATGGATTTGCTTTAGCAAGAACATACGGGATATTCCTCTCATAATACCAAAAGTGGACGATCCTCTATTGACACTCAATTTATCTTTGTAAGGTTGGCTACCAATCCTAATAGTCAACTATATCATATCTAGAACTTCCTGGCCTATAAGGTCCAACGTTAAAGAAAAGAGTACTCAAACAATGCATTCTTAGTGTCTCAAGTCTTACTACCGAAATTTTCTGATCTATTTTGTCATCCTTGTTATTATCAAAACTGAGATATTGTTGTTAATTTCCTCCAAAAAATTCTCAATTTACTACTGGAAATTTTATTAAGAAACTGCTCTTCGACGATAATTCTGCTTCTACAAACCAGCACCTAATCGCAACATACATCCACTGATCCCTATCAAATCCTTACTACCATCAACCACAGATCTCAAACCCTCTTCCCACCCTCCATCCACTGTCGTCATAGCCCCAAAACACCACCAAATTGTAGCCCAAACCGCACCCTGAATAGCAACCTATTAAGCCCCAAAACCGTAGCCTTCAACCTTCAATCCACTAATCTCTCGGCCACCAAATCTCCCTTTATCCCTTCAACTACAGCATGCATTGCTATTGCACAATATTGCTAGTAGCGGTCTCTTACTGCCATCTTCCTTGGTTGTAGCCAGCAGCGATCTCGTGCTACATAAACGCTGCTAGCAACGATCTCCCGTAGCCATCTACCTTGATCGCGGCCAACAGTGATTTGATCATGACCAGCAGTAATCTCTTACTACACAATGCTGCCAGCAGCGATCTCTCACTGCCATCTTCCTTGGTTGCAGCCAACAGCGATCTCTTACAACCATCTACCTTGAACGCGGCCAATAGCGATTTGATCATGACCAGTAGCGATCACTCGTTGCACAACACTGCCAATAGCGATCTCTCACTGCCATCTTCCTTGATCGTAGCCAGCAGCGATCTCTTACTACACAAACGCTGCCAGTAGTGATCTCCCACTACCATCTATCTTGCTAGCGGCCAACAGTGATCCCTTGTTGCATAATGTGACCAATAGCAATCTTTCGCTACACAACGTTACTAGCAGAGATCTCTCACAGCTAGCAGCAATCTCTTGCGGCTAGCAGCAATTTGGCGGCAGCCAGTAGTGATCTCTCGCTGCCATATGACTTGCTCGTAGCTAGTAGCGATCCCTCGTTGCACAAGTTACCAACAACGATCTCTCGTTCCAATATCTACTGCCCACTACTGCTATCCCTACTTTCTGACCCCATCAGCCATCAGCAATCCATGCTACTACCGTCCTCTTCTGCCATGGCTGCATGACCCTACTACCGTTGTTCTTTCCATGCTATTCCAGCGCCAACCACACTGCTATGGCCCTCCTCTACTTCTTTTCTCTATCGCAACTACACGTTTATTGCAACCACCTCTACCACAGCGGCCTGCAAACAACCACCACCTCCACCTATAGCCATGCAATCTCACTGCAACCACAGCCGACATTACTGCTACCCTCTTCTTCCTCCACCATCGTTGCTGCTTCCCGATCCAGATTCCTTAGCTGCCATCCTTCAACAACATAGCAGCCACTTCGAAACTGCACCATCGCAACCTCGACAATATTGCAGCATCACCGCATGTCACGCCCCTCCGAAATATATTTATTTCGGAAAAGATGTGACCCAATAGCAAAGTACTCCCCCAATAGCGAAGTGTGAAGCATAGATATTGTCGCTTGGTCTCATTGAGCTTACGACTCTCATAGGCCACCATGATAACCTTCTTGCATAAGTACTCCCCTACTAGCAAAGTCTAAAGCATTCATATGGACTTCAAAGGGCTTCCCATAGCTCGACAATTTGAGCACTAATTCTTCCAATACAGTAGCCTTTAGGTCTTGGAATGCCACTTTGCATTTATCCAACCATCACCAAGACTACTCCTTTAGCAACTCCGTCAGTGGAGTTACACACTTCAAGTATGTATGAAGTACCAATAATAGTTGACAAAACCAAGGAAGGATCTCAGCAACAACACCTTCTTTGGTGTTCGCTATTCTGCCACAGCTTACACATTTGCTTTGTCCATTCGAATGAAACCATGCCCAATTTGATGCCCTAAGAAATAAAAGCTTCATCTAAGCAAAGTAGCACTTCTCCCTCTTTATGAATAAGGTATTCTCCCTAAGAACTTTGAAATTTGTTTAAAGGTGCTCGATATGCTCTTCGGGTGTTTGGCTATAGACGACAATATCATCCAAGTAGACGATCGCAAACTTGTCCAGATACTCCTTGAAAAGTTAGTTCAAAAGAGTGAAGAATATGGTTGGAATATTGGTTAAGCCGAAAAGCATCACCAAAAACTCTAACACTCCATACCTAGTCACATAGGTTGTCTTCGCTTCATCGTCTTCCACAATGTGCACCTACCAGTACC
The DNA here is from genome assembly GCA_029747655.1 of Ensete ventricosum. NCBI lineage: Eukaryota > Viridiplantae > Streptophyta > Magnoliopsida > Zingiberales > Musaceae > Ensete > Ensete ventricosum. The sequence continues at coordinate 25,091,434 of JAQQAF010000003.1, read as the reverse complement.
CTAACTAAAGGTCATGTTTGAAGAAGTACTTTATCTTGCCCAGTTGATCAAAGAAGTCTGTGATGGGTGGGATGGGATACTTATTCTTCACCATCACTTTGTTGAGGGCCCGATAATCAATGTATAGTCGGAGGATCTCATCTTGTTTCTTTTGGAAGAGTACTGGAGCTCTAAATGGTGCTTTTGAACTGTGGATGAGACCACCGCTTGGCAATTCATCTAATTACTTCTTAAGCTCTACCAACTCTAGAGGGGCCATGGGATTGCTAGAGGCTTTACTCCTAGCTCTAGCTTAACATGATGATCCACGCCTATGCGTGGTGGCAGAGTTTTCTATAATTCGATTGGCATCACATCTGAGAACCCCTTCAGAATGTTTGTCACCATACTAAGTTCTTGAATGGCCTCCCTGTCAAGTGCCTCTAGTTTCATAGTGACAAAGGTTGATTCTTATTTTTGTATTCCTTTCTTCAATTGCAATGTTGATATTTATTGTGGATCCTTGGTTCCTCGTAGAGAAACTAGAACCACGCAGGAGTCATCACCTCCTATTACACATAGGGAGTTTAGGAACAACATTGGCACCAACTTCGCTGCGTGCATGAACTCCATTCCAAGAATCACTTGTAAGTCATATAGTGGCACCGCCATCATATGGTCCCGCTCCATGTTCCAATCTTGATAGCGACCCCCTTTACTAGTCTAGAGATCCACTTAGTGTTAGGACTCTAGCTAATAAGGTCCTGATTTTATAATTTATTGAGCACACATGTAAATCCTATCTAGCCGACCCTATTAGTTGATGAAGGTGTCGGTTAGGTTAGGGTATTTAAATGAGACATTAGGCATATGTAAACCCTAGTTACCTACCCCTTACTTTAGTTAAAGGGGGTCGGTTAAGGTAGGGTAGAGTTGGAAGTGGATTAGGAGTTAATAAGTAATCGGCCACCCCTAGATAGGTCGGATAGGAGTTGCTTCTTAGAGTTAGAGTATGAGTTGTCAGAAGTAGGAGTCCTATTAGGAGTCAGGATTTAGAAGCTCTATAAATAGCCTTATAATTAGCCTCTTTTCATCATCAATAGATCAATATTATTTTCAACCTTTATGTAGAAAACCAAGGAGGGAGGAACTCCTATAGAGTTCCAAGGAGGCCGATCTCCTATGGAGATCACCCTAAGCTTAGAATCAACAAGGGTTCTAACACTTGGTATCAGAGCAGCATTCTTGGCATCTCACTGCCCTTCCATAGCCATCCATCATCCCTCCACAGCCGTCCAAGCAATTCCCACAATTGCTTAGATCATCGTCGAATTCCACCATCATCTCCACTACCATAGATCATCCTTTGATCTCCCTGTGCATTACAATAGGTTCTAGTTTCCTACCTTACTACTGCTATAATTTAGTTATCCTTATCCCAAAAACCCAAAAAAATTGTTCCTATCTTGTTGCATAAACTTTTCGTCGCAAAGTTCTCATCTTTACGGTGAAAATTGTGCTGCATAATTCTATCTATAATTTTTTTATGACAGCTTTGGCACTTCCTAATAGTGGATTTTCTTTTGGTTTCATTAAAAAAATTATTAATATGAATCATTGATCTTTTACATCCAAACTGATGCACTTTAGACATAAAAATCTACTGCAATACCTGCACGTGATCTTTGATCTTGCCAAATTTTTTGCAGCCATTTTCTTCCATGAAATTTTTGATAGCATTACCTCTCCCTTACTAGTAGATTCCCCTTGACTCAAATCTTTGCTGTGAATTACTGAGAAAAATTTGCGTCTTTGCTACTGAAATTTTTTTCAATGAAAAATCTAATGCTGCACCTTTGCCTTCTTTCTTCTTCTTAACCTACCAAAACCTAACCAGCTTGCTGCCACTAACCCAGACGTCCTTAGGGTATCCCTCTAGCCTTAAGACGTAGCCATCATAACCTATTTCTATAACCCTAATAGTACCCAAAACTGTGGCCCAAAACAGTAAACCTTCATAGCCACAACCTTCTACCACCGATATATTGTCTGAACCTTCCACCATCCCTTGTCACTGACTCGTCAACAAAAAAAAGACAAGGACATTTTTGATCTACATGCATACACCATGGCATCTCAAGATCCAACCGATTCCAAATTTGAGGTGTTGGAATCTCGGCTTGAATCGCGCTTGGAGGACAAACTGCATACTTTGTTCGCGGAATTAAAAATTGGACAATCACCGAGCCCAACCAAAATTCAGCAAGAAGAGAGTTCAAAAAGGCCACCAAAGAAAGAGGAACAGCCCTCGGATATGATTCAGCCATGCATGAGGGTGGACTTACCACGATGGAAAGGAGACCCGATAGGGTGGATTTCGTGCGTCGAACGTTACTTCCGCTACTACCGAACATCGGATGATGCTATGGTGGAAATTGCTATCATCCACCTTAAAGGAGATGTCATGCTTGAATACAATCATGGGGCTCCGACGTGGATTCAATTTAAGAACGCACTACTGAACCACTTTGGACTGACAGAGTACGAAAATATCGACAGCCAACTCGTAAAGATCTGATAAACTTCCACGATCCAAGAGTACCAAACCAAGTTTGAGAAGTTATCCTATCTTGCTCATGATTGGACTGCCTGACAACTGTTAGGGACATTCATCGAGGGACTCAAACTAGAGATTAAAGGAGGTGTTAAGGTGTGACAGCCTTGCACCGTAATGGTTGTGATTTCTTTCACCCAAATACAAGGGGAACGACTCAACCAAGATGCTCAGAGGATGAGGACCACTCCTAGTCCTGCGACATATAAACCACCTTCTATTCCTAGCTGTCCTTCATTGCCAAAAATTGACGAGAGAAGAACTACGCAATAGATCGGTAAAGGGTCTTTATTGGCATTGTAATGAACCATGGAGCCGCGATCATTACTGCAAGAAAGGGTGCCTCCTACTGACTGAACCCCCTGAAGACATGGAGGAGGAGGTACAAGAGCATGAGGAAGAGGTCACGAATGAAGAACAGTAGCCGGTTGATATTACGATGCATGCTCTTGCCGGCTACACGAACCCATAGACGATGAAAGCAGGAGGACTTCTAAAGAAATAATTGATCACTATTCTTATTGATACCGAGAGCACTAATAATTTTATGAACAGCAAGGTTGCTATCTAGATGGCCTTACCTATTGAGGATTGTAGCATGTTTAACGTTAAGGTCATCGACGGATGAATTTTGATGTGTGATCGCAAGTGCCCGTGGGTGAAACTATTGCTGCAGGACCAAGAGATAATATCATATTTTTTTCCTCCTCCCTCTTGATGATTATGAGGCCATGCTTAGCATCGAATGGCTGATGACACTAGGTGATGTTTTCTAAAATTTTTTAAAGCTCATCATGAGATTTTACGACAAAGGGATATAAGTGGTACTACGCGACAAACAGGAGAGTGATGTAACAATGATTTGCATGCAACGAATGGAGAATGTTTTGCACAAGGCATGCAGCTGCTTCTTGATATAACTTGAGTAGCAATCTATGGGCGAGCCAACCAAATTTGAAGACTCAAACCTACTTTCCTTGCTTGCTAAATTTTCAGACATATTTGACGAACCGCACAGCCTACCTCCTACATGCCTGCATGATCATCGTATCTTGATTCTTTCGGGCAAACCTCCAACAAACATTTGACCATTTCAGTATCCTTATCTCTAGAAGGATGAAATAGAAAGGATTGTAATGGAGATGCTTGAAATAAGAATCATTCGGCCAAGTTGCAACCCCTACTCTTCACCGGTGCTCCTCGTACGAAAGAAGGACAGAACATGACGAATGTGCATTGACTACCAAGCTCTCAATGGTATAACTGTCAAAGATAAGTACCCTATTCCAGTAGTAGATGAATTTCTTGATAAATTAAGGGGAGCACAATTCTTCACAAAGCTGGACCTTCGATCCGGATGTCATCAAATACAAGTGTGCGAAGAAGATATATCGAAAATCGCCTTTTGGACGCATATGGCCACTACGAATTTTTGGTAATGCCCTTCGGTCTTACTAATTCTCCCTCCACCTTCTAGAGTCTTCTTAATGATATTTTCCAGAGTTATCTTCATAAGTTTGTATTGGTTTTCTAAGACGACATCCTCATTTACAGCCCTTCTCTTAATAGTCATTTTCAGCACTTACGACTTGTTTTGACGATTCTTCGAAAACATGTTCTTTTTGTCAAAAAATCAAAGTGTAGCTTTCTTCAACATAGGGTGGAGTATCTTGAGCACATCATATCAAAGGAAGTTGTGGTAGTGGACCGTTCCAAAATTAAGGCAATGCAAAGTTGGCCGACCTTGAAAAACATAAAATCATTGCGCGGTTTTCTCGGTTTGACAAGCTACTACCATAAGTTTGTCAAAGACTATGGGACGATCAGTGCACCTCTCACATCCTTACTAAAAAACGATGCTTTCAGTGGTCAGACAAAGCCTTCGCTGCCTTCGATGAACTCAAGGTAGCCATGACAACAATGTCCGTACTATGCTATCCGACTTCGACAAACTTTTGTCATTGAAGCCGATGACTCTGGAGTTTGGATTGGTGTTGTTCTCATGCAAGATGGTTGCCCCCTCATTTACACAGCAAGGCGTTGTCTCCTTCCCATCTAAAAATGACTATTTACGATAAGGAGATGCTCGCAATTGTGTATGCGGTGGCAAAGTGGAGACTGTAATGATCGGGCGACGCTTTCAAATCAAGACCAACTATAAGAGCCTCAAATATTTTTTGGAGCAGAAGATATCCTCCCCTGAATAGCAAAAATGGGTAACAAAGCTTCTTGGGTATGATTGCGAAATAACTTACAAAAAGGGGAAAGAAAATGTTATTGCAGATGCACTTTTACGGCTACCCGAGCAAGTTGAATTTTCAACCGTCTCCCTTCCAACTAGTGATTTTCTCAAGAACATTAGGAAGGAATGGAGAGATGATCCAGAGACCAGCAAGATCATAAAAAAATTGAAGGAAGAACTAAGCTCCGTAGCTCATTATAGTTGGGATTCAAAAGCTATAAGGGATGCATTGTGCTTGTGTTGAATTCTACTTGCATAAAAACTATCCTTCAAGAGATGCATTCCACACCAGAGGCGTGGCACTCCGGATTCTTTAGAACCTATAAGAGAATTAAACAAAAAATTTATTGGGTAGGAATGAAAAATATTATTGTTGAATTTGTAGTGCAATGTGATATATGCCAACGACATAAAAGCAAGATAGCGGCAAGCCCCGAAAAGCTGCAACCTCTACCCATCTTGGACTCAATATGGACCAATATATTAATGGACTTCATTGAAGGGCTACCCTCAACATAAAGAAAAGGTACAATTCTTGTTGTGCTTGATCTCCTTACAAATTATGCCCACTTTTGTATTGTCTACAACCCCTACACAGCTTCTAGCATTGCTCGAATCTTTATAGAGAATATTATAAAATTATATGGGATGCCAAGATCTATTGTAAGTAATCATGATAGGGTCTTCACCAGTAAATTTTAGATAAAATCATTCCAGTTGTAGGGCACTGAATTAAAGATGAGCATGGTGTACCATCCATAAACCGACGACTAAACTTAAGTGGTGAACAGGTGCTTAGAGACATACCTCAGATGTTTCACCAGTAATCGACCAAGAGAGTAGACAAAGTGGCTTTCCTAGGCTGAGTGGTGGTATAACATGACTTATCATTCATCGACAAAATGTACTCCTTACGAGGCTTTATATAGCCGTCCACCCCCTGTAATCCCAAAATATGTATTGGACACATCTAAAGTAGAATAGGTATACAGGGAGCTCAAGGACAAGGATAAAATTTTGAAGTTGCTAAAAGATAATCTCTCTGCAGACCAGGCAAGGAAGTAGTATGATCAACACAAAAGTGAGAGAGAATTTTCAATGGGAGACTGGGTTTTTCTTCAGCTCCAACCATACAAGCAAACATCAGTCTAGACCATAGCATCCATGAAGCTCATAGAGTGCATCGGAGCAATGGCATACAGATTGGACTTACCCGCCAGTTCCCGGATTCACCTAGTTTTTCATATGTCGTGCTTACCAAGTTGGAGCAAAATGAGACACCCCAGAACCACCCGCCGAATATTACAACCCAAGGAGAATTCCAAATCCAATCAAGTACCATCATTGATTTACGAATCATAACTCGAAGATGGTGACCCACTACTGAGGTGCTGGTACAATGTGCAAATCTACCTGCATAAGATGCCACCTGGGAGGATTATGATAATTTAAAGATCAAATTTTCAGAGTTTATGGAGTGTCAGCCTCGAGAACAAGGCTGATTTGAAGAGAGCATATCTATTAGGACTCTATCTAATAAGGTCCTAATTTTCCAATTTATTGAGCACACATATAAATCCTATCTAGTCGCCCCCTATTTGTTGATGAAGCGACCAGTTAGGTTAGGGTATTTGGATGAGACATTGGGCACGTGTAAACCCTATTTGTCACCCCTTACTTTAGTTAAAGGGGGTCGGTTAAGGTAGGGTAGAGTTGGAAGTAGATTATGAGTTAATAAGTAACTGGCCACCCCTAGATAGGTCGGTTATGAGTTGCTTCTTAGAGTTGGAGTAGGAGTTGTTAGAAGTAAGAGTCTTAAGTAGGAGTCCTATAAGGAGTTAGGGTTTAGAAGCCCTATAAATAGACTTGTAATTAGCCTTATTTCATCATCAATAGTTCAATATTATTTTTAGCCTTTGTGCAAAAAACCAAGGAGGGAGGAACCCAGGTTCCAAGGAGGCTAATCCCCTATAGAGATCACCCCAAGCTTAGAATCTGCAAGGGTTCTAACACTTAACCTCCAAGTTCATACATAGCTTTCATCTAACTTCGGTTCTTCTCTAAGATCAGTGCAAGTTACTTTGCTTCTTAATCGATAATAAAATTGTGGGTAGTGCCCATGTCCATCATTACACGGGTTATTCAACCATAAGCTTTGATATCCACATACATCAACTCACTCCTCCCTATCTTATATGGCTTTGCCTTCATATTCTCCCTCACCTGACCCCACAATGCATTCAACAAATGCATTGCTCCCATCCGGGATCCTTACGACTCTTCATCGTCATTGTTGGATTCAGAACTGCTCGAGCTAAGGGCAATGGTTTTACCCTTGTCCAATTTAGTGGGATGGATTAATGTTGTTAATGCATTGAGTGCTTATTTTTTAGGGCACTCCTTTACCATGTATGGCCATATGCAACCCTCCGTACAAGAAACATCACTAGGTTTTGGGGTCTTGCCTTTTAAGCATAGTCTTTTGTAGGGGGGGTTTCTTCCTCTGTTCACCCCCGGATTCTTTTGCTCGGGAATATTTAGATGGACGATTCTTGAAGGTTATTTCTTCTCTCCGAGTCTTCTGAAGAAACAAAGTTAGTGAGCATTTCTACAATCGCAATTGCCACGACCATGACCGTGATATTCCTCCAATGCAGTTTCTATTGTGCCCATTGCTTCAAGCCATCGAGGAAGCTGAACAGTTTATCCATCTCGGACATGTCTTGTATATTCAGCATTAGTGCAGAAAATTACTTCACGTAGTCCCAAATAGAAATACTTTAGTGGAGTTATCTCAGCTTCTTTCTTGTAACGAACTCTATGTTCTCAGGTAGGAACTGAGTTCTCAACTCTCGCTTGTGTTAAAATCATAATGGCACTAAAAGGGAGGGGTGAATTAGTGTTATCGTAAAAAGATCCAATTTAAAAAAATTGAAACAAGAATATGAATCGAAAATGCATTTAACTTGAAAGTGTAAATATAAGTAGTGAGTAAAATAAATCAGTTAGCAATAAAGGAAATGCAAACCAATTTATAGTAGTTCGGTCATCTACGTCGACTCCTGATTTCTCTTCTCTTGAAGCTATTGGCTTTCACTACTGATCTTCTTTCTAACGGGCAAAGATCAAACACCCTTGTTACAACCCTTCTATTACAAGGCTCAGGAGAGAACCTTTACAAACTCTTTCTCAAAAGACCTTACGCATCCTTAGAATAACCGCTAAACTGAAGGAGGAAGAGACTCAAATATTTTTAAAAGTTTAAAACACTTTAAACTCCAGAATTCTTTCTCTTTTCCTCATTTTTTCATACTTATTTGTGTTTCGTTAAGCAAAAATGGGTGGAGTATTTATAGACCCTTAATGGCTTCAAAATTAGAGTCAAAATTTCAAATCCTTGATTTTTTGGGTACTAGCGGTACCACCACTAGCACATTATAGTACTACCACTGAACAGAGCCTAGGAATTTGGGCTCTAGTGGTACTATTGTGGATCTAGGCAGTACCATCGCTACTAGGTGGTACCACCACCGATAAATTATGGTACCACTTTCGAAATGTCCGAAAAAAGCATAAAGATTGCTTTTTGGCAGTCTATATGGTATCATCGCCTAGACTTGGTGGTACCACCACCCGGGGAAACTCCAGGTTACAAAATTGGCCTTTCATTAGGCTTCAATTCAACCCCGGTTCAGGCCCAAAAAGCTCCAAATTAGGTTGGCATGATTTTGACCCAATACCAATTTAATTTGACTCTAAATAGCTACAATTAAGACTTAACCACTTTAATTACAATCAGAAGCACCTTGTCTAGCATCTGATATATCATCGGATCATCCAACACTTTGTCCGAACCTCTGATGTATCTTTCGACCCGATGCTCGAACTCATGACAAGTTCATCTGCATGTCGACTATTCCTTCGGTCTGACGTCCAATCTTTGATATGATGTTTTTCAACCCAATATCCACGTCAATAAAAATAATTTGATTAAATAATTCCAAATATATTTGGATTTAAATACCAAACCAATCCAAAGAATAATTTGATTTAAACTGAACACCTGAACATAAATGATAGGATCGTACAGTCACAAATCAAACTATGAGCTTCACCACTCACATATAATTTGAAAAAAAAATCTTATTCATTAATTAATATATTATAATATTCTAGTTCCTTTTATAGGTTCAAATAAAAATATATAAATATAAAAAATTATAATTATATCAAATCAGGTACATAATTTACTTTGAAAGATAATATTATAAATTGATTGGAGGAAAAAATGATAATATTATTGAATTGATTTGAAAATATTTTTTTGATATTCTTATTGATATCCAAAATAAAAAATTTTAAGATCTGTAATCAAAATTATAATCTTCAATGAGAATAGAATTTGATTTCTTTTCTGTTTTCTGTATTTGTTTTCCTTTTTTTCCCCCTTCTTAAGTGGATATTGTTATATGACAACAACTTACAACATATACAAAATATCTTTAAACTAATTAAATTTTATTTAATAAGAGATAAACTAAATAGGTTTTGCAATGAATGGCACTACGATCAAAAGATTAGCTTTACATACTCCAATTCCATTAGTCAAATAATCAACATAAACACATAGAATATACTAGAAGGATTTTATGCTATAAGAGTTCCAAGTTTTCCTTTTCTTCAAAACTTTATGTAGATATATTTTCGACGAAGGAATGATGTAACTAAGGACATGCAACCAAAGTAGATACACTGTATTCAGTAGCCTACTGCAAAACCAAGTTATGTTGATGCTTATAAAGCACAAATGTTTCGGAATACTTACGTGATTCTTACTTATACATTTACTAAGAACGAGTTATGGTATTGATGCTTGTTGAGACAATTAATAACTAATAGTAAAAATTGTAATTGCACTCTGTTTTACCACTAACGAGTCATTAATGGGCTTATCAAACCTTTATCCGGAAGAAATCCAGCAGTCATACGTGGACCCAACACTAACCAGCCGTACGTTTATCCTAGAAGGCGATTGGACGCTGGATGGGTCTCACCAGTGGGTCCTCCGGCGCCAGTCACGTGCACGACGTAGGCAATTTTATTTAATATCGAAGGTCTTGCTTCGCAAGCCATCACAGCACCGCAGTCGAGTCAAAGATTCTACTTTGACTACTAGCATGACGGCGTCATCTCAAACGTCACCCCTTTTCCCGGCCGCCGCCTCAATGATATACAACGCACACTGGTCAACTGCCCCCATCCTTGGATGCCGTTCACGCCTCTCCAACAGTCGTGGCGATCTCGCGGAAACTAATCGTCGATCGTCCGATTTCGATCTGATGGTCGTATATTCTTTGTTGCCGTGCCAAGTCGGCCGGGCCGATTCATGGTTTGGCTCACCAGTCTCGGCCCATCATCAGCCAGTAAATTGGAGCTTGCCATTCGTCAGAAACTGATTGCTGTCAAGAGGTCCCGTGTCGCCGCCAATGAGAAATGGTCTTTTCGTCATGGATGCCTCGGACAAAACACGAGAATTGCACCCGTTGGTCCACTCGGACTCACGGACAAACAAAGAGGGACCCACTTGCCATCTGATTGTGGGAAGCTAAGAGAACAGTGGATCCCACTTTCGACATCCAATCAAATGGTCGGTGGGGACCCACTTGCCATCTTGATAGTGGGAAGCTCAGAGAATAGTGGGTCCCACTTTTTTGACATCCAATCAAAAGGTGGGCATAAGTCTTTAACGGGTTCATAAAGCATCACTCCTATCTCTATGGATCAGCTTGAAATGTCGAAATTAAGATAATTATAATATTATTCACCATGTACTATTATTAATAGATAACAGTTAATGCTGCAATAATTATTATTTTTAGGAGGATTAACTTCTCTCTTCATTTTCCTTGAATCTTCCGTGTTCTCTCGTGTGCATCATCCATTCTCTCACCACACCACAGCTTTATAAATATATATATATATTCATCGCTTGCATCCCCTTCGCCATTCCCTAATTCCCCGTTTACTCTCAGAACGATAGTAATGCCTTGCGAGGTCATGGCCGCATGCGTCCAGAGCTCCCGCGCTAAGTCCGCCATGATCAAATCCCTCGCCTTTGACGCTACCCGATCTCTCATCCACGGCACCGGTCTCTGCCAGTTCGTGGTCGACCTCTCCCTCGTCGACGAGGTGTGGTGCAGGATACAGGAAGAGGCGCGAGCCGACGCTGAGGAGGAGCCCCTCCTCCAGAAGCTCTACGACGACCTCGTCCTCTCTCATGAAACATTAGAATCCGCTCTCTCCGCCAACCTCGCCAGCAAACTGGCCGTACCCGCCCTCCTCTCTAACAGCGTCCTCCGGGATCTATTCTCCGCAGTTCTCGGGAACGACTCTGAGATCCGACGGGCCATCCGCGTCGACCTTCGCGCCGCTAGGGACCGTGACCCGGCTTGCGATAAGATGGTACATTGCTTCCTCTACTACAAGGGCTTCTTGGCGCTGCAGGTGCACCGGGTGGCCCACCGACTTTGGACCGAGGGTCGTAGGTCGGTGGCACTACTGCTGCAGAGTCGCGTGTCAGAGGTCTTCGCGGTAGACATCCACCCGGGAGCTCGGATGGGGGCCGGCGTGTTGTTGGACCACGCCACTGGGTTGGTGATCGGCGAGACGGCGGTGGTTGGAGATCACGTCTCGTTCCTGCACGGTGTCACGTTGGGCGGCACCGGAAAGGAAATCGGTGATCGGCACCCGAAGATCGGCGATGGGGTGCTGATCGGCGCTGGAACACAAGTGCTGGGAAATGTGAGGATCGGGGAAGGGGCCAAAATTGGGGCCGGGTCGGTGGTGATGAACCCGTTGCCGCCGAGGACAACAGCAGTGGGGAACCCAGCAAGACTGATCGGCGGCAAGGAGAGGCCGGTCCGTTTGGAGAGCTGAGCCGGCCTGACCATGGACCACACTTCGGGGTCGGCTTGTACCACTTGAGAACACTCGGTTGCTGCGATCATCATCATTAACAGTGTAAATGTCGAATGCACCGAGGAAGGAGCTCAGCTCAATTTGTTTTGAGCCGTCTCTCTTCCTTTCCCTTATTACCTTCATATAATATGGTTCAGAAACAAGCAAGAAACGAGGTTTTTGCGGGTTATCTTTTCCCTTATTTTACATGCCTCAAAAGGGAGCTTCTTTAATCTTCTTTTGTCTCTGTATCTGTGTCCGTTTTGCTCCATGGTTGATGATAGCTGCAGAAAGCATCTGGTGAGGGGATATGCTTGTGCAGTGCAGCAGTGGCTGCTGCTCCCCTTGCATGAGATGGAATGGACAAGGAACGGTCTCGCTTCCTGTACTTTATTGTGGTCTCGGAAGAATCAATCCCCTTACAAGAGACCGTCTCTTGGTTTATTCTCGCATTGTCTTGACTCGAAAGCTTGCACGCCACGGTTGGAGAATTCAGACTAGGTTTGAATGAGCCCCTTCTGCTTTCACACACTTTATGGCGGCGCGCACATTTACGCCACGGATTCATGGATACTGATGTGCCACGTTTTGTTTTGACGACCAATGGAAGACAGCACCTTATCGTGGCACCTTCTCATGCTCAATCTAAAATAAACCCACATGTATCAATAAGATTTCAAAGTACCAAGCTAGCTTGTGCGTCAATTACGTTTTGTCATTGAGTAGTAAAAGAAAAATTAATTGAAATACAAATATTTAAATCTTTATTTTACTAGATCCTTCTCTATCTCATCTCTTCTGGTTACATCATCTATAAATCTTCTTAGTATATATTGACCTCTCTACTTAATTCATCTTATTCACTCGCTTACACTGCCTCTTATGTCCTTTATTCGCCCAGCTTTTGGACCAAAGACAAGTAGATTGTGCCGCCAGAGAAAATATGGTTCGATAAGGTAGGATAAGCATAAGCCCCAACGTTACCATTACTTGTCATTATCACCAACACCGTCATCGCCAAAGATATTATCCCTACATGATCAAATGAACGCCGTCATTCCCATCACATTCTTAAGATCTCACATCTTCTCTATCCCTAATTTCATTTTCTTTCGAGAACAAAAAGACAACAACTCAAAGCCCTCTTTCTTGCTTCTTTTTTTTTCCTTTTTGCCTGCTCAGCGGCTAAGAAAACATAAGTTTGGTAGAAGATGAATAAATTTGAAAGATTCTACAGGGCCATTGGATAGATTTAGAAGTTCTCATCAAATTTGCTTATGTTCCTCTCATGTACAAGAAACTTCCCATGAATTTACGGTGAAATTACCCAGCACAAGATAATGGATTCTACATTAATGTTGTTCCATTTGCAATAGACGAGAGACCTTGTCAACCCCAGTGAGTGTTGTCAATGCCACATCCTTGAAGCAGGCTACCAGCTCAGCATCTGTATGTAGGTCAGCCTCACCTTCTCACAGACATTGCTGATCCTGGCACTCAAAATGGTGTCAGGCTCACCAGAGTGCCTAGGTAACGCCACTCTCTCACTACAGCTGATGCAATTGGGTCAACCAATTCCACCTGTAATTTAATTACCATGTTAGCATATCGTAGTCAACCCTTGAATAAAAACCTGAAATACCAGTTTTCTAAGTTGTAATTAGGAAAGCAACTTATTTGAGCTATAAATAACTCATTTAAAATCCAGAAGCAGAAAGACGAAGGCTATTAGGTCAATCTTCGACATTGTGCAAACCATTAGTAGAAGATAATTTTACTCAAAAAGAAAAAAGAAAAACATAATCACTCTCAGAAACTTTTTATGATGATTTAAGTTCCCTGCAATATTGTACTCTTAGGACACCTAGTCTGACCACAAAAAAAAACTTCTAGATCTGTTGCCTAAATTTGACTCTGATAATCCTGAGAAAGAAATATGAACCAATTCTTAGAAGTAATCATTTTCATCAATTTTCTATCATTCAACAAAAAAAAGTCATCTGCAAGAATGAAATCTAGACTGATAAAACCCTACTCCATAAATAAATAAATTGATGAAGATTTCCGTTGGGGCTTTTCCTCCACAACCAATTATGTTTGAAGAGTAGAACTCATGTTTTCGGCAAATGCTATCTTTGACTATATTTGATGTCCACAACTTTTTTCCAAGATCAAAAGCCTGACAAGTAGAACCTCAATCAATCATGTGATTCAATATCCTCATACTAATTGTCATCCACCAATCTATAAAAGCAAATTGAAGATCTGGCATGTTATATACCATTTATTATCCAAACATTTCAATGCACCTTAAGATATGTTGATGTGTCATATACCATGTCTTCCATTGCTTTTAATCATCATAGAGGTGAACTAAACACCTTGGACCTTCAAACAGGTCATTTCATATATTAAAAGCATAAGTAACAAAGGGAAAACAAAAGAAGTTGTTCAAAAGAAGCATGAACCTATTAAACCTGCTCTCAAATTTTGGATCAACACCCGAACAGTTTGCCCTGTGTGATAACAAGGATTCTTGAGCTAATGGCCACATGTGAACAGTTTGCCCATAGGGATTTCGAAGTAATTGAGCGACATTCATGCGGAAGCCAAGAGGATGAAATCGCGCACGATGATTGTCTATGGGTTTATAACCGTTTAGATTTTAAGATGTCCAAAAAGAAATCCAACGGTGAATAGAAAATTATTATAAGGAATGCATGCCCTGACAAGTAAAATGTGGAACAACTTACAATGGATCGAGCTTTTTATTCACACAACCCCCACATTTTGACATATAAACATATATAATGGTTTCAATATTTCATTAATATTTATTCTATCAACATAGGACTTATCCCCTGAAAAAAGAGTAGGAAGATTTGTTAGCTCACCAATACCTGATTACCGCATCATCAGATCAGCAGAAACAATTGATTTTGTACTGAGCAATTCACTGATAGGCTATTCACTTACTGTTCTACTTGCGACACCTACTGTTGAGACATAGGGATGAAGACAACATAGAAGAGTTTCTCGAGAATATATATAGATATATATTTGGCGTGCATTGCTTATTTTTTTAGCATAAAATGTTTAGTAAAATGCTATATCCAACTGTCTGTATCAGCTGAAATATGCAAACTGATGCACTAGTGTTTCTGGAGATGGATGCACTTGATCCGATGAATCCTTTTTTCTGCTAAAAAGAGATCTGCTCTGTTAGTGATGACGCAGCGAATATGCTCACCATAGAAACCACTATTTGTTATTACTGTCCCGATATAGGAATGATAGGAATAATAGCGGATCCCTTCCCAAACTGGACGACGTGGCCCAAGACAAACCCGACGTGGGGGCAAGACCGGCTGACTAAGCTCGCAATCCGCCCTCTGACACACACGGGTAACGTGTCACAACAAATGGATGAGCCCAATGTATAGCAGCGACGGGCACCGTGCAGTCGTCATCGAATCTCAAAGAATCTGAAGAGATCGTACGACAGCAGAGCAAAAACAATGCGCAACGCCCTCACCTGCAGCACGGACGGCCGCCGACAGTACCTACAGCATTAAACATGTAGACAGAGGATGCCAGAGGGATGATGAAGGTGAGACATGACCGGTCCAGTCACCAACATACAGGTATAAAAGGCCAGCCCAGGGGCAGCTCTGGGGGAGGCTTTTTTCCCCACTTCAATTCCAAAAAGAAGAGGCTCCGACGTCCGAGAGGGAGACGTCGGACTACACCCTTGGGTACAACACTAACTTAATCATCGGAGGGATCTCCCCGGGGACCCACCACCCGGGCGAAGGTCTTTCTTTGCAGGAACAACTCCACGAGATCGAGAGAAAGATCCGCACCAAAGTGACAACCCGAGCCGAGCATCCGCGTGCACCTTCCTCGAACTCCACATCACGCTGGGCCCCTCTTGCACTTATGGTCCGAACCCCGTTGTGCTGACCCCTCGGACATGGCGGAAAAACCCCACAACATCTTGGCGCTAGAAGGAGGGCCCGATGTCGCAAGAGCGTTCAACACCTGTCAACCCCGGGGAAGATGTCCCTCCCGCGACGCAGCCAACTTCGGGGGAAGCCCTGCAACCCCCGCTTTCACTCCGTTCGGAGACGCGAACCTGCCTTCCCACACCCTAGGGCGATACTGGCGTTTATTCAACGACCCTAGGCTAACTCCACCCCCACCGAATCCAGGGACCCCGGTGGTGACTCCTGAGGCTTTTCAAGGGCTTATCAACCAAGTCCAAGCCATAGTGTGAATGCTTCAAGCAATTATCCCCTATATCCCATAGCTCACCCAGCAACCGAGCTCACAGCCTCAGGCAGCCTCCCTGCCCCAGACAGGAACAACGTTGCCACAAAAAGGGTAGCCTCCGATGACTTGATCCATCGACGACCTACCCCGTTTTCCCCCAGAGTCTGACCAAAGCCCTTTTGGGCGACGCAACTAGGCGCCTGACGCCTACACCCAATGCATCAGTCTGTAGCTTGCCGGACCCTGACACCCTCTCCTCGGATTCCACTGATTCGCTGAGGGCGCAACTGCGCCTGGTGAACCAAAGGATCGACGACGTCCATAAGACCCTCAGGACGAAGGACGAGCATGGCGAAAGCAACCTCTGTGGCTCTCCCTTCATTCAAGAAATTCAAGATGCAGCTAACCCACAGCACTTTCGCCTCCCGATGCTGGAGGCGTATGATGGCAGCTCCGACCCAATGAAGCACGTGGTCGCGTTCCACGCGCAGATGACTCTGTATGGCACGTCAGACGCCATAATGTGCCGGGCTTTCCCGACGACTCTCCGAGGGATCACCCGAGGGTGGTACGACCGATTGTCACCCTCCTCCATTCACTCTTTTGATCAACTCACAAGGGAATTCGAGGCCAACTTCCTCTCTAGCGCACGGCCGAAGCCGACCACCGCATCCCTCCTCGAGATGAGGCAGAAGGAGGATGAGCACCTCGGCCGGTACCTCGCCCATTTCACAGAGGAAATTAGGGCCATTCCCAACACGCACCTATCGTTGGTTATCCAGGCTTTCATGATCGGGATTAGGCCTTCCCGCCTCTTTTGGTCGCACGTGGAGCAACCCCCCACGACCGTGCCAGAAATGCTGCAGAGGGCCAACCAATATATCGCTGCCGAGATTCTGGTGGTGGAGAAGCACGAGGATCAAAAGTGCCCGCGGGCTGAGCCCTCTCGGGGCCCACCTCCTGGGCTCCCAAGAAAGAGGACGGAGAAAGCCGAGCAGACCGTTCCCCAACCGCCCAACATTCCGCTCAACTCCACCCGGACTGAGATTTTCCTCCAGATCCGAGAGAAAGGACTCCTCAAAACCCCCAACCCGATGAAGTCTCAGGCCGAGGATCGAGACCGCAGATGTTATTACCGCTTCCACCGCGACTACGGACACGACACCAAGTGCTATGATTTGAAGAACTAGATCGAGGACCTCATACATTGTGGCCACCTCGACCGGTATATAATGAAGTCGCGCGAGACATCCCTCTGCCCAAAAGGTCCTGTGGAGAGGCAAGTAGACGTCATAGTAGGCGACCCGGCCACGGGTGGTGTTAGCTCTTAGGCAAGGAAAGCTCATAACTTTTGAAAATGATTTTCAAAAGTCATCCAATCAAATAAATGATTGGAATGATCATGAAAACAATATGTTTTCTTTAAATGCCAAAGCTATGAACTTGTTTTGTGCTTTAAACAAAAACGAGTTTAATCGAGTTTCTTTTGGTGATTCGACTTTTGATATATGACATAAATTAAAAATCACATATGAAAGCACAACTAAATCAAGTGAATCATTAAATGAAATGATCCATAAAAATGAACTTGAAGAACACCTTCCAAAGAACAGAAAAGATTGTGAACTAACATATGACTCATCGAGTGAAACATCGAATGATGAGAACCTTGAACTTGAACTCTTGACAAAAGAACTGAGAAATTTAATGAATATGAACAAAAATAAACTTAAAATAGAGAAAACCTCTTGCTATAAACGCAAGAAGCCGAGGCGCTCCAAAGATGATGAGCACAATCAAGAAGTGGTGAATCTCGCACTTATGACCATCACAACAAGGTAAGTGAGTCTTTAAATATTTCTTTTTCTGAATTATTAAATATGTTTCATGAATTGTTTAATGAATTTAGAAAAATTAGTAAATCTTATAAGTTGCTTAAAAATGAACATGATTCGTTAGTTAGTAGATTTGATCAAATGCATGATATACTATTATCACATAATCTTTGCTCTAAATGTGAAATGTTAGATTATGTTAAAGAGGAAAATGTGATACTTAAACAAACGTTACAAAAATTTGAAATAGGGAATAAATCCCTTGATATGATCCTTGCTGATAATGATCGTGTTAATAGAAGAAAGGGTACAGGCTTTGTTGGTAACACTCAATAAAAGTCAACCATTTTGTTAAAGGACCTACCTTATATTTACCATCAAAAGTTAAATGTAATTTTTGTGAAAAATTAAAACATAAAGTCAACAAATGTTTATTTAGAAATTATAGTCCTCACAATCGAAAACTATTAGATAAGAAAGATAAAGTTTTTCATGAAGGACCCTATGTAAAATGGGTACCTAAACCTAGACCCCCCATACTATAAATTTGTCTCCTAACAAGGCTAGGAGTACTAAGTAATGTTTTGAAATTAGATGCTCAAACCACATGATTTGAGATCTAACACTCATTTCAAGCTCACTAGCCTAAGTATAAGAAAAATTATTGGAATTAAGTTTATTAATAAGAAATCTCATAATGGTTCATGATTATAAAATTAATCTTAATTATCTTTCGATTATGAATTATGATGCATAGCTACAGCATGCTAAAACTAGAACTTTGGTTATTATTAATAATTAATCAACAAATATTTATATTGAAATTTACGAAAATGATATTTTGATTGAATGTTATGTTCAAAATCATTGACTTGAATATTTGTTGATTTAAATACAAAGGCTATTATTAAATAACATAAATATTATGGTGTTTTTGACTAAGTTAAATATCATTGTTGGATGATTGATTTAAATGTTACGTAATAGTGTATGGGTTGTATGATTAAATGATTATCGTTGAATCATAGAATTTGAGCATAGAACGATATAGAAAAGAGAGGGAAAAATCATGCTTTATTTTCTAGTATTTTTGAAAGATTAAAAATATTTTTAAAATGAGAATAAAATGAGTATGATAACTCATTTCACTAAGTCTACAGAATTAGACTCACTTAAAAAAGAAAAATCATTGGAATTAAAATAAATCGAAGCTATTGCTTGAAAATACCTTATTGTAATGATTTTGATTATTTCTTTTGGAAATAATTCTTGGATTTTCAGTTTTTGAAATGTTTGAAAATATTTTACTTGGTTAAAAATATTTATTATGATTTTGATGTTTTCTTTTATAAATGAAACTCAATTTTTGATGACAATGCATAAAGGCATTCTTGAAACAAATCATATGAAACAAACAAAAAAGGAGGATAATTATTCTTGAAAATATTTTTATCCTATCAATCTTCAATAAGAGATAAAGTGACATCATTATCGTTGAATCTCTTAAACCACAAAATTGATTTGATGATTTAAACTTGAAAAAGTTTTTGTCCGAATCGTGATATTGAAATCTTGAAAATTGCAACTTGAGATCTTCATATAAATCAAGATCGTTTACCATGATTCTTAAATTTTAGAAAATTATCAAAATGAACTATGATATTGTTCTTTTATTTGTTCTCCTATGTCTACCATGATTCTTAAATTTTAGAAAATTATCAAAATTTTACCATGATAAAATTATCAAAGAAAAGTTTTAATCTTGACTTCTTAATATTTATAACTTGATATTTCTATATGAATCAAGATCCTTCTTATTTGATATCTTAAGATTCAATTTTATTATCTAAGAGGAGATTTATTAAATTAAATCATGTTCTTTGATATTCATGAATGTCTTTTGATTTTAATATCCTTCTTGACATGACTTATTTTATAACTCATGAATGGTATAACTTATCACCAAAATTAATATTTCTTAAATTTGTGATAAGTTGAAAATTAAAGGAGTTTTATTTTATCATGAACATTTTCTTGATAAAAATCATATTTAATCTCTATGATTTTCTCTTTTTAATAAAAGGGAGATTTATAGTCTTAACAATTATAATTGAGATTTTTATCAAGATCATTCTTCTATTAAAAAAAATTATCTAAATGAATTGGGGTCTTAAGATTTATCTTGGATAAATTAAGATTATCACCTAAGGCTTATTTTCATTAAGCTTGATTTACCATCATATTTTCTTTTGGATTTCTAGGCCTTTATAAATTGCACTTCTTATCAAAATTTGCATGCAAAATGCATGATATGCTTGATTTGCTACCTTGCTTAAAATTTGCATAAGATGAATTAAATTGCATGTGTAACTCTTGATTTTTCTTAGATTTCAGAATTTACATCTATAAAATTGAGTATTTTTGTGATATGATGTTTTTCACTTCCTTCCTTGTTTCTACTTTATTGTTTACAAAAAAGGGAAGAAAATTTACATAAAGATTATCTTTAAAAAACATGATTTGCCATTTTTGTTTGAAGTTCACATAATTTAAATGCATAAAAGGCTCTTAATTCTTCTTGGATTTCTCGGATTTTTTAGCTCACCTTTAAAATAATCATTTCAAAATTTACATCTATAAGATTGAGGCTGAGAGCTAAGAATGCTAAACCATGAGAATGCTTGAATTGCTTGATTTGCTACGCTGGTTTAAAATAAAATGAATTAAATTGAATCGGTAGTTCTTAACTTTTAAATTTCGAATTAAAGTTCTATTTTTGTGATATGATGTTTTTCACTCCCCTCCCTTATTTCTTCTTTATTATTCAAAGAAAGGGAAGAGAAATTTTCATAAGAAAATTATGTTTTTATCCTATTTTATTAAGGGGGAGCAATGCAAAATTTATTTTGTATAAATATGAAAACTTTGACATATGATAACCTTAAGTATCATAAAATTACTTGCTTGTTATTTCATCTCTTTTTTATGATGACAAAGAGGGAGAAATAACGAATTGATGACACAAAAATGATACATACATGTCAAAGGGAAAGAAAATTTTTCATAAGAAAAATATTAACACATGTGCCTTGAAATCATTTGCTCTAACATTTCACCTTTTTGTTGATGACAAAGGGGGAGTTGACATATTGATAACACATGTAGAAAAATAAAAAAATGAATATTTCTCCTATTTTTGTTGATAAACAAAGGGAGAGAAATAGTTGATAACTTAATGGATGATTGATGCATAATGTTGAAATTAATATTATATAATGATGATTTTTGAAAGAATAAAATTTTGTGTGAAATTCTTGGAATATTCTTGAAATTTTGATGATTCGTGATTGGTTAAAATAAATATCATGTATCATGTACGATTTGATGATTTTGAAATTCATGATATATCATTTCAAGATTTGAATGGATGATTTGATACTTGAATTCATGAGTGTTTGGTTCTCTTAAAATTAAGTTTATCTTATTTGAATTAATGACATGAATTTAGGGGGAGTAAGGTTTAATTCTCGTCATCAATTGGTTGTCATCATCAAAAAGGGGGAGATTGTTGAATCTCGGATTTTGATGATGAAATCAATTGATGGGTTATTGATCTAACAAGATTGTTAGAGTTGATTGATGCAGGATTAACTACGACAAAGAGAAAATTATATAATCAGAGGTTTGGCCAAAGTCAAGTTTAGGCATCAGGCCGGAGTGAGGCCGATGCGATTGGGAACTTGCCTGGAGTGCGTCGAGAGCTCGTCGAGGGTATCGGGAGCTTACCAGGACGGCACAAGAGAGTTCGCCGGAAGAAGACCAAGACTCGCCGAATGATTGTCGGAGGTAGCCGAAAAGCTTGCCGAGAGTTGGGAAGGTCTTGAAGTGGATTTGTTGGCTATGTTGATTGTAATTAATTAAGTCGTAGTTAGCATCATTAAGGTTGAGTCCTACTTGAGTTAGATTTGGAAAGGATCAAAATTAACTCAAGTGAGGCTAACAAGGTCAACTGTGGAGTGTGGATTGAGCTCAAGTTGAGCTCAATTGTTTGACCTGAAAATTGGTCAAAAGGATGTACAAGTCGGGATTGAAAAAGTGAAAGGAATCACTTATCCGAAAATCTTGGCGGTTGTACCGCCGCCGCCCAGGAATCCGGGCAGCAGGCGACGATTGTACCGCCCAGGCCGGCGGTTGTACTGCCCAGGCCGACGATTGTACCGCCGCAGCCCAGGAATCCGAGCAGCAGGCGACGGTTAGACCGCCCATGGCCGACAGTTGAACTGCCCGTACCCTATTTTCTGGGTAGCTTTTCAGCAGTTGTACGACCAACATCGGTGGTTGTACCGCCAACATCGACGGTTGTACCACCCGTACTCGGCTTTTACGGATACATTTGAATTTTGACTCCAAATCCTAAAGTCAATTGGGACATATAAATACCTCAAGTTTTTTTGCATTTGATATAACAATTTTAGGCTAGAAATTCCGTAAAAATTTGTCTGCAAGATTTGTAAGAAAAAGAAAGGGAGTAAGGAAGAGAGGAAAGTCTTATAATACTTGTAGATCTCTCTTGCAAGGTTGTAAGGCTGTAAGGTTAATCTCCTAAGCCTGGTAAAAGGAGAGAGAAAGTTGTAACGGTTTGATCTTCACCCAAAGAAGGTTGATAATGGATGTCGATGGGCCTCGGGGCAAAGGTCTCGGGAGTGGACGTAGGCCAGGTTGAGGCCGAACCACTATAACTATGAGTGTGCTTTAATTGCTTTCATTTTACTTTTGTTTGATCTTAAACACTTGATAGTTAGATACGAAGTTTCAATCTCTCAACCTTTTCAAATCGGCTCTTAATCGATTTTTCAAGAGAAGCTTTCGTTGTTCCTTCTTCACTTTCCGAAAGCAAAGGTATTTTAAACGAGCACAATTAATCTTGCACGAAAGCAAAGGTTTTGATTATGCATGTTCTTATACGAAGCTTTCCTTTAGCATGATCATAACTTAGCTTCGTTCAAGAAGCTTATTGCTCACGAAATGCTTCTGATTTCCAGCTTTGCTCTAAACGAAAAGTTTTCTTTAAAACGTGATCCTAACAGTGCCAATTCACCTCCCCCCTCTTAGTGTCAATTGATCCTAACAGTAGCCACCTCTTCCTCATCAAGCAATAATATCATCTATTTCCTCCAGTCTTGTGGCCGAATATTGGAGGGCCGAACCCCTATAGAGTTCGAGGAGGCCGATCCCCTACAACGATCAATCTACCTATATTAGAATTCCTACGGGATTCCATCACACAGTTAGTTCTACCACTGATTATTAATTTTTAAAAAAATAAAAGAATGTTGTACATGTTATGATATTAAATAAATAAATGTGTTCCGCTGTTGGAGAAAGGAACAAAACCAACACTTGTCAAGTAAAACTTTTTCTCCTACTAAAGCAAAAGTTAAATGAAGCAAAAGCTAAGTAAAGCAAACGAGTAATTACTGAAACAAATAAGATACAGTCAAACACAGCAAATTTTATTATAAAAAAATGGTTTGTTTTGATGTGAAAAACACATGGACTTAACACTATATTGAATAGCAACCTTATAATGATGTCTTCTTGAGTCAAACCAGACAATAACCTCAGCAATTACCATCAGAATAATGCAATCTTGAGATATTAATATATTCATGGCCATCACGATTATTATGATCGAACCAGATCAGAAGAAGAACATGGACAAATCTCATAAAGATGGGCTGTAAAATATCATACAAAGGCTGCTGTAAAGAACTCCAGTCACCCTCATGTTGGGACCTAAAATCATGTAGATTATCAAGGTTGGAAAATAAGGTCATTCATATCAATTGTTAGCTCATGGCTTTTCTGGGCTTCTTTTCTGGGTAGTCCTCAGAATATGATTCCCAACATTACCATTCACATTATACTCTCTGAGCAATAATTTATTCATATCGGTGTTATGAAAAGGCACTAGAGCGAAATGAGATGCTTGTCAATATAAAAATGGTATAAAAATATATATATTTTGTGTGAAGGGGTATAGAGCGAAAAAGAAATTTGCATTTAGTTTTTATTGATTTAGAGAAAGCTTATGATGGCATTCCTAAATATTTATTATGGTGGTTTTAGAAAAGAAAGGTATATCCACTAATTATATTGATATTATTAAGGATATGTACCATAATGTAACTGCTAACGTTAGAAGTAAGAGGAGTGTGTATAGTGAGTTTCCTATTAGCATGGAATTATTTTAAGAATCTGCACTAAGTCTCTATCTTTTCACACTGATAATGAATGAATTTACTAGTCATTTACAAGATAAACCTCCTTGGAGTATATTATTTGTTGATGATATTTTCTTAGTTGTTGAGAGCCTAAAGAAATTCATTATAAACTTAAGTTATGGAGACAATATTTAGATTTAAAAGTTTTAAATTAAATAGGACTAAAATTAAATATATAAGATATAATTTTAGTAACTCTAGGAATAAAAAGAGGATATAGTTAAGTTGGACAAACATGAAGTTCTTTTAAGCAAAAATTTTAGATTTTTTAGATCAATTATTTAACAAGATGAAGAGATTAATAAAGATATTATCCATAAAGTAAAATCAAGATGGTTAAAATGGTAAGGGCATCAAGAGTTCTATGTGATCATTAGATACATTTGAGATTAAAAGAAAATTTTATAAGACAGTTGTTAGAACAACTATGCTTTATGGTTCGGAGTATTGAACAGTTAAGAAATTACATGTACAAAAAATTTATATTATTAAGATGAGAATGTTGAGGTGCATGTGGAGTTACTAAGAAATATAAGAAAAGAAATATTTTTTCATAAACAACTGGGTATTGTTTCGATAGACGATAACATAAGAAAATTATTTAAGATGATACGAACATATGCTTAGGAGATCTACGAATATGATAGTTAGAAGAGGTGAAATAATTACGTTAGTGGTATAAGAGGTAAAGAAAGTCATAACAAGATTTTTAATAAAAACTATAAATAAAGTTTTAAATGCTCTTAACTTAACTAAATATATGACTTTATACAGAACTCAATGATGGAAAAAGATCTGTGTAGCTAACCCTAAATAGTGGGACTTACGACTTCGTTGTTGTTGATATGTTGTTTAGGGTGGTTTAATACTAGTAAAAGATCGAAAGGATGATGATGGTAGCCTGAGAGATCTACTCAAGCTGATTTGGTTCAGGCACTCACCCTAAGCTTAGGCTCCAGTGCGTGCTTGGATTATTCCTAGTTAAAATCATCCATTGGAACCCAAACGAGGAGCCAGGACCTTGCATCACCCAAGTGCCTAAATGAGCACCAACCATTATTCATATACAAAAACCAAAAGTTATCTATACAAACGAATAAATCCTGGGATTCTGTGATAGGATCCTAACAGGGTTGGATCCTCATCTATTGAGTCATGTTAGTCGGTCCAATCAAGTCAATTAGGAGTCCTAGTAGGAGTTGGAGTATATTTGATTAAGAGTCCAAGTAGGAGTCTAATTTAAAAGTCCAAGTTCAATTAGGAATTGGTCAAGAGTCTCTATAAATAGAACTGTAACTATTTCTTTTTAGACAATTAATGAAGAAAATATGTTTTAGCCAATAGGCCAAAACCCTAGAAGGGTCGATCCCCTATAGGGATCAAGGAGGGCCGATCCTTTATAGAGATCAAGGAGGCTCAATCCCCTCGAAGTGATTGTTTATCCCCATTTTCCCTCTTCCTCTTAGATAGAAACCTAAGAGTTCCTATCAACTGGTATCAGAGAAACGATAGCAACCTAAGGGTTCCTAT
Organism: Ensete ventricosum; assembly: GCA_029747655.1. NCBI lineage: Eukaryota > Viridiplantae > Streptophyta > Magnoliopsida > Zingiberales > Musaceae > Ensete > Ensete ventricosum. The sequence continues at coordinate 25,065,721 of JAQQAF010000003.1, read as the reverse complement.
CAAAGGATTTGTGCCCGCATTATGATAAAAACCGATGCACATAAGGGCAACTTATAACGATTGAGCCAATTAAGAAGAATAAAAAACTGACAACGTGGAGTCCAATCATGAAGGCTATGACAAACTTCTTATGATTGAGCCAATTATAAGGAATCAGAGACTAATGATGTGGGATCCGATCATGAAGGTATGGATTCTGATGAAGATATTAGACCTATCACACATACGATGCATGCATTAGCCGGCTACTCTAACCCGCAACCCATGAAAATTGAAGGAATTTTGAAACATCAGCCTATTACTATTTTAATCGATACTAGTAGCACTAATAATTTTATGAACAGAAAGCTTAGGGCCGATCCGCTATAGAGACCAAGGAGGGCCAATTCCCTATAAAGATCACGGAGGGCCGATCCCCTATAGAGATCAAGGAGGCTCGATTCCCTCAAAGTGATCGTTTATCCCCCTTTTCCCTCTTCCTCTTCGATGGAAACCTAAGGGTTCCTATCATTCTTTCACAACGGCAACTTCCTAAGTTCATAACTAATAGCCTATAAATACTTGATAAAGTAACTAAAGCAATAAAGCAGTTGCCACCCAGTATGATCCACACCACATATAATTTAAACTTTTGGTGCAAAAGTGGTGCATGGACCAACCATGCTGACAATTCCAAGTAGGTCAGCCCAAATATTAAGTACTCAATTTCTTTAAGTTTAATATTGGGCTAGTTTCATAGTTAACCAGTCCAATACTTTAAGCATCTCAGTTCAAAGTTATCAACAGATTTGGGGAGTGCTTGAGAACACATTTGAAATGTACAACAAGGGTTCAATACATATTTCAAATCTGAATTAGTGTTTAGATTTTTTTTTCAAATTGCATTTGGCTTGGATGATGTATTACCAATGCTTAAACACTAATGCTGCCTTTGAACAGCATTTACATTTCAGCATTTGTGGAATACTAATGAAATTTTCAAAGTACCCTATGACATTCTCCAAAATCCACTGTATCATAGGAACCATAACCCTATCATATTTTCTTTATGTAATGACATGATTTAGTGAAAAACCAATATGATTTGTCTCCTATAACATAAAATTTTATTTATTTATTTATTTTTAAATATTATTTTACATTCATTTATATGATTATTTATTTATTATATATCTAGGCCATATGAATTTTTTTGCAAGATTACATTTATTTATTTATTTACTTATTAATTTAAATAAAAATATGTATTCGCTTTTGAATAAATATTAAGAATGATAAAAGGACAAATTTATCACATAATATTCAATGAATTTTCAAAATATAATTTTATCAAACAACACTTATGTCAATGCATATTTAAAATGTATATTCATCTATTGTTTACCAAACACTCAAAGCATTTCATAACTACATATTCACTCAAATCTCTTTCTCCAAATGCACATTAAAAGTACAAATGTATTCCCTAACAAACACTTGGTCCTCTACTTCATATATCAATAAGACGAAAAGGATTCTTGCATAAGACAAAAATAGAATAAAAACGATAATAAGCAAGATATGAAACAAAACGACACAAAAGATGCTAGAAGAAGAATAAACAAACAAATGAACACAATGTTGCAAATGAATTCCCCCCTTTCCGGTCTCTGTATGGAGAGTCTAAAGTTTGGCTCTTCTATTATTTGTTCTTTTTTCTTTTGCAATATCTTATTCGGAAGTTATCTTGTTGTCTTTGGTTGACACAATAGCAAAAAATGAGAGAAACACCTTTTTGAGGAGGATATTAGTCATATCTAATGAATTACTATGTAATAGAGGCTAAAGATCCTAAAATAACCTTTATCACATATTTGATTGGAGGCATGAAACAAAATGTAAAATTATGTTGTTGTATCAGCTAGTAACCTTATAATCACATCATTTCACATTTTATCAATGAGTCTTATTGAAATATTTTATAAAGAAGAATATACTTTTGAAGTGAACACTTCAATGTACATCTTTATTGTCTAAATAAGTAATCCATCTTTCACAAAGATGGTGACATGCACTAAAATGAGTTAAAATGAGTTAAAATGAGTTAAATACTACCTTAAAATTGTTTGGATTTCTGGTTAAGAACTTCCGAGTTGCTTCTGCATTTGCTCGAGCCTCCCATTGACATACTTCAGTCATTCTCTGAAGGAGAAGTCCTGGAAGTTGTACTTGGTAAGTTGAAACAAGAAAAAAAGTAATATAATCTACTAAAAGATGATACTAGCATTTTTTCAAGTTACACATACCTTTTGTTCCATCCCACTAATGACAAATATGTATTCAGTTGAAAAGTTGCTTCTCATGAGAAATGACAGAATGATTACTGCAGAATTAATTTGTCTGAATTTGAAACTCCACTTGGCTGACCATCAATTCAGCTGCTCACCTGAACAATGCCTCAATATTCAACAGCTGAACAAGAAATTAGTCTCAGGTCTCCAGTATCTCAACTACTGAAGTTTTCGATGATTTGTCTTCTGCAGACACTTCTCTGTCCAGAATAGCATAAGTATGTAAAGTGGGCTTGCAACCCTTGGCTTCCATTATCTGGAGAAAGTCTGTGCAGATAGTTGGTTTGCCTCCTTTTATAAGTCCATCAATTAGTATTGTCCAAACAACTTCATCAGGGCTCCAGTGCTGCAGAAGCATACAATGGAAAAGATTCTGAGCTTCTTGCACCCTATCAACTTCGCATAAGGCACATAGTAGTGACTTATAACCCATTAGACATGGCTCGAATCCAATGGAAGTCATTGCATTCAGTAATTCCAAAGCATGTTCAATTTTTAGATTATTTGCATAAACTTGTAGCAAGGAATTATAAATCTCTTCATCTAGAGGCAGGCCTTGCACAGCCATACTTTTGACAACCTGATCTGCCTCAGACCACCTACCTTCCCCACATAAGCCACATACGAGGGTTCTATACTCATCAATATTCATTTCATATCCATACTCGAGTAATCTCATTAATAAACAAGAAAAAATATCTATACTTGTAGCTTTTTCATCTATGCTGCATGTGGAGACTACATTTGGCACAGCTGCAAGTTTCTTTTCTGTCAGTTGTTGCTCCTTCCATAATCCTTTCATCAAAACACTGTACGTCCAATAGTTAGGTTTACTTCCGGTAGTGACCATCCGCTTCAATAGTGAAAAGGCATCATTGACCCTACCTACCATAATCCAACCATCCATCATCGAAGTATATGTAACCTCATCTGGAACTAATCCTCTGTCTTCCATTTCCAAAAACATCTTCGCAGCTTCCTGAGCCTTGCCCTCCTGACATAAGCCATGGATGAGAGCACTATAAGTATGAAGATTTGGTGAACAGCCTTGCTCAACCATTTCATCCATGACTCTCATTGCAACAGATGTGGCACCATTCTTGCACAACCCGTCGATCAGAGATGTATAAGTTACAACATTAGGCAACAAACCTCGTTGAACCATCTCACTACATAGTTTTTCTGCTTCTGCTAACTGATTTTGCTTTGCAAAACCACTAATAATAGCATTAAAAGTCTGCAAATTTGGCTTGCAGCCATTTTCCTCCATATTATTTAATAAGGACATAGCAATATCTAGCTTCCCTTCCTTGCTATACCCATCAATTAAGGTAGTGTAAGTAACTACGTTCAACCTTAAACCTTGTTCAGCCATTACTTCAAGTGCCTTGCGAGCTAAATCCAGCTGACTCCATTTGCAAAATCCACAAATAAGTTCAGTATAAGTCCACTCATCAGGCTTGTGTCCATTTTCTTTCATCAGATAAACCATCCGAATGGCATTATTATAGTTGCCAATCTTACAGTATCCATATATGATAGTGTTATAAGTAATCTGGTTTGGTGGAGGACCCGACATAAGCAATCTGTGAAAGAGAACCATTGCCTTTTCAACAGCACCAACCAAGCAGAATCCCTTCATCATCTCATTGTAGGTCCGCAAATTCGGCATGCAACCTCGCCCCTCCATAGCTTCAAAAACCTTTTTGGCAGATTGAATTCTCCTCTTCTCACACAACCCATCAATCAAAGCATTATATGTGACCGTATTCGGAGTCATTCCTTCCCTCAGAATCTTATGAAACAACCCAATTGCCAAGTGAAGTCCATCAGATTTGCAGAACCCACTAATAAGGGCTGTGTAAGTTTGCACATTAGGCATGCATCTCCTACTCCTCATGTCAATCACCAACCTGCAGGCCTTGCTTACCTGCCCGAAGTTGCAAAGGACTGAAATTGGGACAGTGTACGTGTATACGGTTGGCTGCACGCCCTTCTGCACCATGATATTCATCAGCCTTAATGCTTTATCCACCTTACCATCATCACATAGTCCATTGATCAGCGTCGAGTATGTCACAGAATTCGGGTCGCATCCCTCCTTAACCATCCATTCAAAGATCCGAAATGCTGAATCGAGATCACAATTCCTACAATGCCCTAGTATCAGCGATGTGTAAGTAAAAGTATCGGGCTTCATCTGGTGCTGCAGAATCCTACTAAAGATACATCCAGCCTCCTTGACCTTGCCATCCCTACACAAAATATTGATAATAGTATTGTAAGTCAAGAGATTCGGCTCGATGCCATGGCCCAACATCTGGCGGTAAACATTCATCGCAACCCCGACCATCTGAAGCTTCCCCAGCTGGATCAAGATGCCGTTATAGCAATAAAGATCGAGCACCAATCCGTCGCTCCTCGAGCCATTCAAGAAATCGATGACGCGGATCATATCATCCCTAGTCTCAAAAGATCTGACCATTTGGCTGCAGGCGCGCTTGGCGGGCGTGAGCATCCTCGCAGTGAGGAGCCGATCGATCAGCGCGAAGTAGTCGTCCGGACAGGGTTTGTAGAAATGCCGCTGAGAGAGCCAGCGGAGGAAGGAGACGGCACGGCAGGGGTCGAGGTGGGTTCGCAGGATCTCAGGTACGTGGCGGGGTAGGAGAGCTTCGGCGAGGCGTACGAGGTCGGGAGTATCGGCCCACTTGGTCTGGGAGAGGATATGTTGGGCTTTGGAGACAACCCACTCTTCTTCCTCGTCGTCTTCTCCTTCCCTTCGTCTCGGTCGTTGCCGCAGAGATTCCTGGGAGTGGGGGAGGGAGGAAAGGAAGAGGTGGGAGAGAGGAGAAGCGAGGGAGAGGAGAGAGAAGGTTGAAGGGTGACTCGGGAGAGAGGGAGGGAGGAGGAGTCTCACCATTAGAGGTGACGAAGAGTTTCACCTCATCTCATTGGGAGACAAAGCCAGTAGGTTTCCAGAGGCGGCGGGAGAGAGAGAGAGAGAGAGACGAGAAATACCGTTACTTGGGCAATGAGAAGCCATAGGTTTTGGATTTAGGTTTTGTTAACAGGAAGGGGAAACCAGAAGAGGATGCGTCGATTTAAGGTGGGAATAGTGTAGAGAGAGAGAGAGAGAGAGAGAGAGGAACCACTTGTGGCCATTTGAGGTAAGTAATGAGATGATGTATTATAGACTGCATTATTGTGTATACTAAAAAATTACTATTCACATTACCCTTATAATCCCTTTATTATTAATAATCTTTTAAAAAATAATAAAATATTTATTTTATTGTTTACAATTTTAACATTATCGATTTTATCATTTTTTTTCATAATCTCTTATTTTCATTCTTAATCGCTCAAAAGCTCGGATGATAATAAAGAAAAAGAGATAAAGAGAAAAAAAATAGAAGAATAAAAAGGAAAAAATGAGGATATTTATATTTATTTATAAAGAATAATCTAAAAATATTTAAATAATTTTTAAAATTATAAATAAAAATTACAAATAATAATATCCAAATAAAATGATACTATTTACTGTGAAAGATTTAAGTATTGTGGTGTGAGACTTTATATTGACTAGAGGACGAATTGGCGTAAGAAACATTTCTTTTTGAGCTTTTTTCTAGAAATACTCTTTATTTTCATAATTTTTTAGCAATATTTTTTAATATCTAAAACATTTTTTATTTAACAAGCAGTCATCTATTTTTTTTTCCTCCTCATATGGATTGATCCATAGGGTGAATCGATCCAACTATAGTATTTTTAAAAATACTATAAAAACATGATAATGTAGTATAAAAATAATCTATTATAATATATTATGTCAGTATTTTTGTACTGCATTATAGTATTTTATATTGTGTTATCACAAAGTTTTCAACAATACCACGAAAAAATTATAATACAGTAGAAAAATCATGTATTATAATATTGTTATACTACATTAAAATATTTTCTTATAATTATTGAAAAACTCTGTAATATAGTCTAAAAATATTATAACTTGAATGATTCACCATATGTATTGATGGAAAAAGGAGAGAAAAAGACAAGTTACGAGAGATATTGTGGCCATTAGATAAAAAAATAAATTTAAAAAATACAAAAATATAATATCCTTTATTTTTAAAATATTTATAATAATCTATTTTAAATTGTTAATGATAATTTATTTAATAATAGATTAATTTATGATGACCTGTTTGTAAATATGAGAATTTGTTTAAAAAATTATTGCTATGAACCTAAATGTAAAATAATGATATGAATTCTATAAGATTCAAATTAAGTTATAAAAAAAAAGTGTGATGATATGTGTTATACCTAGTTTAAAGTGGTGCCACTAATACATATTGCATAGATGACACATAGGCACCTTACAGGCATGTTTGTCACTTAGCAACTCATAAGTTAGCTAAAATAAATAGCAATTAGAGAAGAAATGAATTTGGCTGCAACTTAAATTTGAGAAGAAGAAAAAGAAAAAGAGAAGGAAGGGGAAAAAAAAGATCTAGGGGTTTTGATATTTTAAATCAAATCCATATTTGGGATCAAAATCTGCAAGGCAAGTGTTCTAACCACATCCTATATAATATTTATCATCCTTTCTCTATTGAAATTTATCTTTGTTCTTGCCTTAATTACGAGAAAAATTTGGAACAAATAAGGCCTTGCAATCTGAATTCTCTTTTCTTATTTGCAAAAGTTGGAATCTGAAATATTTTTGAGACTATGACCTATTTGCCTTGTTCAAGTCATAAACTTTCTATACATATCTCTGTTTTCAACAAATCTTAGTTTTTTCAAAAATAGATTCTCATATATTTCTTTTGAGATCAACTTTGAAGAATTTGGAGTTTATTTAATAGTCCAAACGTTTATTTTAATTGAGTATATGAAATCTGTAAAACAAAATATGTAGCTTCGGACCTTTCATCATTGGATTATTTATATCTCCCTGTTGGAATCTCTGATTCATGTAAAACTTAATTCATTAGAAAATAGGCTCATAGATCTTTCATTTGATACTAGGATTAAAAGATTTGGAGTCCAAACGACTATCCAAATTTCTATTTTGTGAGACTTTATAGATTTTATAAAATAAGGATTATAATTCCTGACTTTTGGCTATCAAATTATCTATTACCTTTTGTAGAGACTTTTAATTTGTATGAAACTTATTTCATTTGAAATTAGATTGATTTAGCTTCCCAAAGATACCCTTCTTAAGTAATTTAGAGCATATTTGATTATTCAAAATAATTTTGAGATGTGCCTTCTAAATTCTGCCAGAATAGTTATTGTATCAGTTTTGCCTATTCTTGCTTCATCTATTTCAAAACTGAATTCTCTAATACTCTTGCATTTGATTTCCTTATATATCTGAATATGTTATGTATTAATCAATGTTAAATCATATTATTTTATTTAGGCACATGCATGATTTATTGTTCCATATATGCTTCTAATATATGCTAAATTTTTTTGTTCATGTCCTTTTTATACTCTAGTGTTTGTTGGATATTCTGGACTTTTGCCAGAAATGGTAAAGGGTATTGTGCTTAGAGCCCATGATGCTCTGTCAGCCCCCAATAACTTCACCTAGACGTGGGTGGATGGAGCTCCCAGACGTGGGAGACTTTTGTTTGTTGGTCATCCAGAAATGGATGTACCATATTCTATTTGATCTCACTTCACCCTCTATATTTTTTATATGATATCAAAAGTATTACTTATGAGTTTGTTTGCACACTTTAGATAAGAATGAAATGAATGTTACTTCTGATATGATATTAAGCTTTTATTCCTTATTTGTTCATTTGATAAGCTTTGGAATTATCCATACACTATTGATATGCTTCGTAATATTTTTACGACTTTGACTTGCTCAGTAATATTCTGAATATTATTGATATGTTTCAAAATATTTCATTGCCAATAATATGTTCCGAAATATCCCATGTGCCTTTGATATGCTCCGAAATACCATTTACGTCAACGATATGCTCTAACTACTTTTCCTGTACTATTTGATCAAGTATGTTTCCAATGAAATGATTTATGATTATGTATCTTATGAGATATTACCTATGAATTCTTATACCTTTACCTTGCTATCTGATATCAAGTCTATTTTGAAAACTATCCTTTTTTTATCTTGGATATGTTAGTCACTTGCTAAGCTCTATATGCTCACTCTGTTGCTATATAAATTTACAGGTTAGCTTGTCACTTGCAGAAAAAGTTAGAACTAGGCTGAGATAGAAAAGTTATGTAGATTTTGAGAGATGTTGCATAAGAATATTTTGCATGTAATGAAATATTATAGATAAATATGAATTGATATATCTTGTAAAAAAGTTAGAATACTTCTCAGTGTGGAATCTTTGAACGTTAAGTTTTACAATCATATAAAGTGATAGAAAATGATTGATTTTGTATTCATAGAGATTTTTGAGATTGATGGTTTTATAAGTGTGGTTAATATTTTTGGTTAACTTTGAGTTTTGTTGATTATCGAGTGATGTGGTATAAGATTTATAAACTGCACTGATTCTATGAATGTATGTGAATGATCTTTAAATGTTTTTCAGTGTCTTCAAATGTTAGTTTAGATCCTAGGTTCGGATTGTTGATAAATTATAATGTATTTTTGATTTATGATGGGTTCACGCCTCTCGAATCCGATGATTCGGGCCCGCGTGACAGAGATGGTATTAGAGCATGATTTGAAGATTAATAATATTTGATATGTTTGATATTTTGATATGCAAAGAATATTGAGGTTTTATTAATTATATAGTGATGGATGGAGGTATGATAAATTTAGAGGACTAAATTTTTTCTTTAAGAGGGGGGATAGTGTAATATTTCTCATTTTTAAAATATTTATAATAATTTATTTTAAATTATTAATAATGAGTTATTTAATAATAGATTGTTTATTAGGACCTATTTGTAAATATGAGAATTTGTCTAAAAACTTATTGCTATAGATCTAAATATAAAACTTAAAAGTTTAATATGAATTATGTAAGATTCAAATTAAGTTATAAAAAAAGGGTGATGACATATGTCATTACCTTTAAAGTGGTGTCACTTATATATGTTGCATAGGTGAAACATAAGCACCTTACATGTATACTTGCCACCTAGAAACCCATAAGTTAGCTAAAACAAATAGCAATTAGAGAAGAAAGGTATTTGACATAAACTTAAGAAGAAGAAGAAGAAGAAGAAGAAGAAGAAGAAGAAGAAGAAGAAGAAGAAGAAGAAGAAGAAGAAGAAGAAGAAGAAGAAGAAGAAGAAGAAGAGAAGGAAGAGGAGAAGAAAAGATTTGGGGGTTTTGAGATTTTTAATCAAATCTACATTTGGGATAAAAATCTGCAAAGGCAAGTGTTCTAACCCCATCCTACATAATATTTTCTATCCTTTCTCTATTGAAATTTATCTTTGTTCTTGCCTTGATTATGAGAAAAATTCAGAATAAATACAACCTTGTAATCTGAATTCTCCTTCGTTAACTGCAGAAGTTAGAATTTGGAATATTTTTTAGACTATGATTCAAGTCGTAACTTTCCTTACAGATCTTTGTTTTGGATGAATCTTAGTTCCTTCGATAATAGATTCATATATCATTCTTTTGAAACCATTTGAAGAATTTTGAGTTCATTTGCTAGTCCAAACGTTTATTTTAATTGAGCATATGAAATTTGTAAAATAGAATCTGTAGCTTCTGACCTTTCATCATTGGATTACTTATATCTCCTTGTTGGAGTCTCTAATCCATATAAAATTTTATTCATTAGAAAATAGACTTATAGATCTTTCATTTAATACCATGATTGAAAGATTTGAAGTCTAAATGACTGTCAAAATTTCTGTTTTGTTAGACCTTATAGATTCTGTAAAACATGTATCATAATTTCTGACCTTTGGTTGCCAAATCATCTATAATTTTTTGTAGAGACTTCAAATTTATATGAAACTTATTTTATTTGAAATTAGATTAATTTGTCTTTCCAAATCTATCTTTTTTGAGTAATTTGGAGTATATTTGATTATTCAAAATAACTTTGAGATGTGCCTTCTGAATTCTGCCAGAATAGTTATTATATTGGTTTTGTCTATTCTTGCTTTATCCATTTGAAAACTGAATTCATTCTAGAGTTCTTTCTTTAAGTTGAACTATTATATCCTTGCAAGTTTTTAAATCCTTTCTTGTTGCAATCCCAATCTTTACTCTTATCTTGTTATGATAAATTGAGCTAGTATTCGGGCATGGTGAGAGGACCCTAATCGGAAAGGGCTATATATTGAAGGAGTGCTTTGAACTTAATACAATGTAGAGCCACCACTGGACTAAGCCTCAGATGCACCATACTAGTAAATCATATTACTTTATATTAGCACATATATATTTCATTGTTTCGCATGTTCTTCCGATATATGTCATTTTATTGCTTATGTCCTTTTGTACTTTAGTATTTATGGGATAATGTGAATATTTGCCAGAATGGTAAAGAGAGTTATGCTTAGAGCCTACGATGCTCTGTCAACCCCCATTGAACTCAGATGTAGGTGGATAGAGCTCCCAAACGTGAGAGACTTATGTTTGGTGGTCAATCAACGATGGATGATCCACATTATATTTGTGATCTCACTTCACCTCTATGTCTTTGATATGATATCCACAGTATTGCTTATGAGTTTGTTTCTGTGCTTTTGATAAGAATGAAATGAATGTTATGTCTGATATGATATTTGAGCTTCTGTTCCTTAATTGTTCATTTAATAAGCTTTGAGATTATTTATACACCATTGATATGCTTCGAAATATGTCCTATGCATTTTTGATATACTTCGAAATATTTCAATTGCTATTGATATATTCCAAAACATATCACATCCCATTGATATGTTTTGAAATTTCTTATGTATCTTTGATATACTATGAAATATTTCATATTCTCATTGATATATATTTGAAATATCTTATGTATTCATTGATATGCTCTGAAATATCTCATATGCCTTGGATATGTTAGTCACTTGTTGAGCTCTATATGCTCACTCTATTGCTATATAAATTTTACAAGTTAGCTTGTCACTTACAGAAAAAAGTTAGAACTGAGCTGAGACAGTGGAAAGCCATGTAGATTTTGGGCAAGTCTTGTTGGGAGATGTTGTATAAGAATATTTTTGCATGTAATGCAATATTATAGATAAATATGAACTAATGTATCTTATAAAAAGGTTAGAATACCTTTCAGTGTGGAATCTTTGAATGTTAAGTTTTACAATCATATGAAGTGGTGAAAAATGGTTGGTTTTATATTTTTATAGATTTCTGAGACTGATGATTTTATAAGTGTAGTTAATGTTTTTAGCTAAGTTAATTTTAATATTATCGAGTGATGTGGTATAAGATTTATAAATTGTATAAATTTTATGAATGGATGTGAATGATCTTTGAATATTTTTTAGTATTCTCAAAGTTAGTTTGGATCCTGGGTTCAGATTGTTGATGAATTTCAATGTATTTCTGATTTATGATTAGGTTCATGCCTTTCGAATGCAATAAATTCAGGGGGGCGTGACACAGATGATATTAGAGCATGATTTGAGGATTACTGATATTTGATATGTTTAATATTTTGATATGCAAAGTATATTGAGGCTTTATTAATTATATAGTGATGGATAAATGTACGATAAATTTATAGGACTAATTTTTTTCTTTAAGGGGGGAGAGTGTAATATATCTTATTTTTAAAATATTTATAATAATTTATTTTAAATTATTAATGATGATTTATTTAATAATAGATTGTTTGTGATGACCTATTTGTAAATATGAGAATTTGTTTAAAAACTTATTACTAGGGACCTAAATATAAATTTTAAAAGTTTGATATAAATTATGTAAGATTCAAATTAAGTTATATAAAAAAAGATGATGACATCATTACCTAGTTTAAAGTGGTACCATTTATGCATGTTGTATAGGTGACACATAAGCACCTTACATGTATGCTTGCCACCTAGCAACCCATAAGTTAGCTAAAACAAATAGCAATTAGAGAAGAAAGGGATTTAGTTGCAACATAAACTTGAGAAGAAGAAGAGAAGAAGAGGAGAAGAAAAGATTTAGGAGTTTTGAGATTTTGAATCAAATCGATGTTAGGGATCAAAATTTGCAAAGACAAGTGTTCTAACCCCATCCTATATAATATTTTCTATCATTTCCCTATTGAAATTTATCTTTAGTCTTGCTTTGATTATGAGAAAAATTTGGAACAAATACAACCTTGCAATCTGAATTCTCCTTTGTTAGCTGCAAAAGTTGGAATCTGGAATATTTTTGAGACTGTGACCTGTTTGCCTTGTTCAAGTCATAACTTTCTATATAGATCTCTGTTTTGGAAAATCTTAGTTCCTTCAAAAATAGATTCAAAGATATTTCTTTTGAAACCAAGTTTGAAGAATTTGGAGTTCATTTGCTAGCCCAAACATTTATTTTAATTGAGCATATGAAATCTATAAAATATAATTTGTAGCTTCAGACCTTTCATCATTGGATTACTTATATCTCCTTGTTGGAGTCTCTGATTCATGTAAAATTTTATTCATTAGAAAATAGGTTCATAGATCTTTTATTTGATACCATGATTGAAAGATTTAGAGTCTAAACGATTGTCAAAATTTCTATTTTGTTAAACCTTATAGATTCTATAAAACATGGATCATAATTCCTAAACTTTGGCTACCAAATCATCTATAACTTTTTGTAGAAACTTTCAATTTATATGAAACTTATTTCATTTAAAATTAGATTGATTTAGCTTTCCAAATATACCTTTTCTAAGTAATTTGGAATATATTTTATTATTTAAAATAACTTTAAGATGTACCTTCTGAATTCTGCCAGAATAGTTATTGTATCAGTTTTGTCTATTATTACTTCATCCATTTCAAAACTGAAGTCTCTGCTGCTCTTGTCTTTGATTTCCTTATATATCTGAATATGTTATGTATTAATTAATGTTATATCATATTATTTTGTTTAGGCGCATGCATGATTTATTGTTCCGTATGTGCTTTCGATATATGTCAAATTCATTGCTCATGTCCTTTTGTATTCTAGTGTTTGTGGGATATTATGGACCTTTGCTAGAAATGGTAAAGGGTATTATACTTAGAGCCCGTGATGCTCTACCAGCCCCCACTGACTTCACCCATGGAGCTCCCAGATGTGGAAAACTTCTGTTGTTGGTCATCTAGAAATGGATGTACCATCTTCTGTCTAATCCTACTTCACCCTCTGTGTTTTTTATATGATAATCAAAGCATTGCTTATGAGTTTGTTTATGCGCTTTGGATAAGAATAAAATAAATGTTACTTCTGATATGATATTAAGTTTCTGTTCCTTATTTGTTCATTTGATAAGCTTTGAAATTATCCATACACCACTGGTATGCGTCACAATATTTTTACGACTTTGACTTGCTCGGTAATATTCTGAATGTCATTGATATGTTCTAAAATATTTCTTTGCCAATAATATGTTTCAAAATGTCTCATGTGCCTTTCATATGCTCTGAAATACTTCTGACGTCAATGATATGCTCCAGCTACTCTTCCTCTACTGTTATGATCAAAGTATGTTTCGAATGAAATGATTTGTGATTATATATCTTACGAGATGCTACCTATGGATTCTTATACCTTTGCCTTACTATCTGATATCAAGTTTATTTTGAAAACTATCCTTTTGTGTCTTAGATATGTTAGTCACTTGCTGAGCTCTATATACTCACTCTGTTACTATATAAATTTTACAAGTTAGTTTGTCACTTGCATAAAAAGTTAGAATTGCGCTAAGATAGTAGAAAGCTATGTAGATTTTGGGAAAGTCTTATTGTGAGATATTGTATAAGAATATTTTACATATAATGAAATATTATAGATAAATATAAACTAATGTATCTTGGAGAAAGGTTAGAATACCTCTCAGTGTATAATCTTTGAATGTTAAGTTTTACAATCATATGAAGTGGTAGAAAATGATTGGTTTTGCATTCGTATAGATTTCTGAGACTGATGGTTTTATGTGTGGTTAATATTTTTAGTTAAGTTAACTTTGAGTTTTGTGGATTATCGAGTGATGTAGTGTAAGATTTATAAATTGCATTGGTTCTATAAATGGATGTGAATGATCTTTGAATGTTTCTTAGTGTCCTTAAATGTTAGTTTGGATCTTGGGTTCGGATTGTTGATAAATTAGAATATATTTTTGATTTATGATTGGTTCACGTCTCTCGAATCCGATGATTCGGGCGGGGGCGTGACAAAAAAAGAAGCTTTTTAGGAGTATTCTTTTAAGATCTAAATCAGTGCTATAATAATTTTATCTGATTTTAAAGTTTAATCGATAAAATTCATATTGAAAATGTGATTAACCAAATATGCGAATAAGGGTGTTGAATAAAATGAATCCGTAAGCAACGACAACCAAAGGCAAAAGAAGGAATGTAAACCGATTTATAATGGTTTGATCTTTTCGACCTATGTCTATTTTCGATTCATCTTCCTTCGAGGCCATCAACTTGCACTCTCAATCTTTTTTCCAATGGACAAAAATCAACTACATTTATTATAGCTTTTATCCCTTTAATAAACTTAGGAGAGAATCTCCACACTCACTCTTTTACAATATCTCTCATCTCCTACAACTTAGAATCACCTCTAAACTCAAGGAATAGGAAATAGACTCAAACAATATTTAACGAGAGAGCTACAACCCTTCACAAACTCGTAACTTGATTTCTCCTTTAACCAAGCCTTAGTGGGGTATTAATAAGCCATAAAAGGCTTTAAAATGGAGCCAAAAGATTCAAATCTCTAAAAAATTTGGGATATGGGCAATACTACTGCTACAACTTTTGATGCCATAATTTCAAACTTTCAGACAGTACCATCATTATAAAATTTGAATTCTAGATAGTACCACTGCCACCCTAAGTAGTACTACTATCGGTAATGCTAACAAGCATTGTTTATGCTTGTCGACTGACTCAGGCAAGTACCATCGCTTGGGCCTGGTGGTACCATTACCTAAGCCTACTCAAGACCATTATTTTGGCCTTCTAATAGGCCCAATTCAGCCCGAGTCCAAGCCCATTGACTTTCTCAACAAGTTGGCATGGTTTTGGCCTAATACCAATGTAATTTGACCTTGATCAAGATTTTAACAAACCAACCACATATCCAACACAATTACAAAGTTTTTAATACGTTGTATGCTATTTCGGCATGTCATTGTATGCTATTTCGGCATGTCATTGTATGCTATTCCGGCATGTCATTTGATCTTCTGGAACTTCGTTCGAACTCCGACATATCGTCCTTTCATTGAGCATATCGTCGGTATATCAACTTTCCTATGACATCCGATCTTTTGATGCAATACTTGTTCCTTCCAACACGATGCTCGAACTTATACTACAAAGTTCAATATTTGGCACGTCGATCAATCCTCCAGCTCGACATCTAATTTCTAACATGATACCTTTTCCAACATAACATCTTATTCTCGTACTTCGATACTATGTCCTTTGATGGTTCGAGTCTATGATCAAAATATTTTTTGTGTTACTTATGTTAGATCAATTGGCACTAAGGAGGGGGGGGGGGGGGGGGGGGGGGGGGGGGGGGGGGGGGGCGAGGGTGTGTGGGGGTGTGGGGGTTTGGGGTGTGTGTGAATTAATGCAAGAGTGAAAGTGCACGATTTGAAAACCTTGCTTATGAAAAAGAAAGAAAATCAAAAGTGTCTTTTTATATTTCGTTGGAAATGAATAAAAAACCTATTTAAGAGAAAGTCACAAAATGATGGTTGTATCTTATTTTAAACTAGTTAAGAGCAATTAAAAGTAATAAATAATGCAAGAGTAGAGAACTCACAAAATTATAGTGGTTCAGCCTCAACCTACCCTACGTCCACTCTAGAGTCCTTTTCTCCGAGGTCCACTGGTGCCCATTATCAATCTTCTTTGGGTGAAGACTAAACTCTTACACTTCCCACTCTCCTTTTCACAGACTAAGGAGATGGACCGTACAAACTCACAAGGGAGACTTTACAAGAATTACAACTCTTTTTCTCACCTCTTTGCCCATTTTCTTTTTCTTGCACAATTTTATCACATTATTTTTCACAGAATTTCTTGCCCAAAGTGTAGTGCTAAATGCAAGAAATCTTGGGGTATTTATAAACCCCAATTGGTTTCAGAAATGGAGCTAAAATTTAAATCTAAAAAAATCTAGGTACGGGTGATACAACCATCGACGCCGACGATATAATTGTCGAAAGTTGCCCGAAAATTAGGGTGGCGATGGTACAACCACCGACCTAGGTGGTACAACTATCGAGAATCTCGAAAAAGTGATTCTCTCCACTTTTCTAATCCTAACTTGTACCTTCAATTGACCCATTTCTAGGTTAACCAATTGAGCTCATCTTGAGCTCAATCCAAATCCAAATGTGAACCCGGCTTGTCTAATTTGAGTTAATTTAGATTCCTTCCAAATTTAACTCAGGTTGGACTATGACTAATCAATTACAACCAATGCAACTATCAAGTCCAACAAGACCCTCCTAACTCTTAGTAAGCTTTTCGGCAATCCCCGATGATCGTCCGGTGAGTCTCTTGGTCTTCTTCCGACGAACTCCCAACACCTTCCTAGCAAGCTCTCGATCACCTTTGGCGAGCTCCCGGTGAACTCTCGACAAGTCCCTGATACATTCGGCAAGCTTTCAACTAGTCTCTTAGTGAGTTCCCACTACATCGTCCGAACCTCGACCTGAAGCCTATACTTTACTCTGGCCCATATATGATTGTAACTCTTTTTCTGTCATGGTTAATCATACATCAATCATCTCTAGCACACATGTTAGATCAATAACCCATCAATTGATTTTATCATCAAAATCCTAGATTCAACAACGTATCTCAAAAATATATTAGTCCATAAACTCATTAATTGATTTCATCATCAAAATCTGGGATTCAACAATCTCCTCCTTTTTAATAATGACAACCAATTGATAACGGAGTTTTAACTAGGCTCCACTTGTCTATATGTCATTTTAAAATATAATAAACTTGAATTCAAAAAATAATAACTTTTTAATTTTAGTTTTTGAATTCAAGTCAAAATAATTTTAATTATTAATCTGATTTTCAATAGTAATTAGTGTAAAAATTATATGCATAATTTTACTTAAAATATTTAGCTAATCATTGAATAAACTATATACATAATTTCAGTTAAAAATATTAGAACAACCCGTGCACAAATCATATATATAATTTTAATTAAAATATCAAATATCATCATTATCATAAATTAAAACATCATAATTTTTTCACATCATTAAAAAGTAAAGTTTACTTCTCCCCCTTTATCATCAAAAAAAAAAAAGAAATATACAAGCGACTTAGGTGGTGTCAATCCAAAATGCCTAAATAGAGTATGAAAATATGCATCAAAAGTGTCAAGATGCTGGTATATACGCTACATCTTAATTAAAATATGGTCTTGACGAAGCTCAATATAATCTAGTCAGGATGCTATAGAATCGGAAGATGAAGAGAGTGTTGGATCTGCTAGAGATCTTGCCTTAAAGGGACTAGTAAGAGGAGAAGGACTGCCCCTATGCATCGGTGTTTCTAATTTAGGCTTAGGTGGAGGAGGATCATTTCTTCTAGATAATCTAGTCCAAATTTCATTTATTACAATATACCTTAATCTTCTTAATAGCTTTCTATTAATGATATTAAATCTATCTAGTTTCATGATTTCTTCGTTTCGTGAGATGGCTATGTCTTGTGCATGTAGTAGTCTAATAATTAGACTATCATATGGAAGCATCATGTATTTCTTAGATATATTAATCATATTCTGATGTATCAGATATCTAATAAAATTATCACATTATGCCATAATCTAATACATGGTTCCTATTTTCAGAGTATTTACTTCACCAAGATGGTATTGTTTAGGAAGCAGAATACTAATCATGATATAATGAAGCAATTTTATGTTAAATGATAGCAAATGCTCACAACCCTTCAGAACAATACATAGGTTACCGTTTTCATAAATGGTGCTAATAGCCTCATAATATATAACCCCAACTAACTCGATGTCCCATTGTCCTCTAAAATAGCAACCTCATCTTTTTTAATAATTCTTATAAGGTTATAAATTATGCCATCCATAATAGATATATGATGCCTTAGAAGATAAGTGGATACTCTATCATGTTCATCTGTATGCAAATTATTATATAACATTCTAACTAATCTAAGATAGATAGGTTCACTAATTTAAAGAATTTGAAGGACATCTAAGTTAACGAACCATTGAATTATTTCTAAATCACCTAAAACTTCTAATCTACATACTTTCCTTTGTGGACTTCTAGATTTGAAGTTTGAAAATCTAAGGGCATGAGCATAGGAATAAAAAAGATTAGTATCATAGGTTTAATCTATTCTCCTCTTTCCGTTTGTCCCTTAAGAAGCTTCTAGGTGCCACAAATACTACAATATGTATTACCAAAAATAAAGACAAGATTAAACAATAGATTAATAACAAAGGAGGATGTAGAGGTTACCTTTGTAGTCTAGCCTTTTCCCAAGTCAAGCCTCTTTCTTGATCACTAAGAGGATTGATTGAGTTTTAAACTTGATTCTTAGCCTTGTATAGGGAGGAGAGATAAGAGTCCTTGGGCTTTATTGAAAGAGAAGAGGAAGAAGAGAGAGAGGAGAGATCTAGAGAAGGAAGAAAGAGAATGAAAGAAGGAAGAAGATGGAGGGTGACAAAGGATTGAGGAAGGTTTAGAGGGAGGAGAAGGGAGGAGAGGTTGGCTAAGAAGACAAGAGGAGTTTAGAGGGTGAGTTAGGACAATTCTACTGGTTATAGGTGTCTTGCAAGCCAATCACATGAGTGATGTCATGTGTGACACACTGCATAATTTTTTTGCTTATTATTATTATTATTATTGACATATTCTCATTTTATGTTACATATTGCTTATACTATGATGTCCTTAGATCTGTGCAATGAGAATCAGATCGTGATAAGATCGCGATAATGAGGCGTATTCGTCTTTAAACACAGACCCTAAATAATCTTGGTCACAGGTTACACGAGAGGAATATCGAGATAATCGGACAGACCGATGTACTATATACCCATCCATATAATAGAGGCAGCTGGTCTTATAGTTGCTCGTGTGGGGACACTAAGGGTATAGTATATATGCTTATTGGAGAATGAGTTCACTGATTGATCCACTTACAGAATGTTAGATGGTTAATGATACCGGACATCAGATAGCGATTTCGTAGTCCCAGTTGTGTATCTGGTCCTTAGACTTGAGACACCAATGATGCCTTGTTTGAGTACTCCTTTCTCTGACGCAAGACTTACAGGTTTGAAAGTTTCAGATCTGGTACAATCGGTTATCGAGATTAGTATGAAGGTAATTAAGTGTCAATATAGGATCATCCACTCTCAGTATCACGAGAGGAATATCTCATATACTATCGCTCAAGCAAATCTCTGACCAGGGTTATTCAGATTGAGAGAGGAGTTCTATGGGAGAATTTAGTTAGAGCAAGACTTGAATGGATTTCGTATGAGGCCTAATAGTACCATGCCCAATATACAATCTCTAGAATATTAGATAGATGAGGGACTATAGATACATGATAACTGAGGACAAACAGGTCCAATGGATTAGATCTCATATACCATCTAAGGACTATGGCGTAGTAGCCTAGTACGTCCATAATCGATGAGTTAAGTGAATTGTTATCTCAACTCATCGATTATGGGATAATAATTCACTGAGTCAGAAGGAATTCTACGTCAGAAATAGTTCTGATAGATACAACTCACAGTCAGCTCGGTATTGAGCCTAAAGGGTCACACACATATGATGGATGTTGCAGCGAGTAAATGATTGAATATGAGTTATCCAATAAGCCCATGTTTCATTGGATGAGACAAAGTATTAATGAATTTCTTACATGAGGCTCAATTAGAGGTAAATTGAGATTATTGGATAGAGATCCAATAATCCAAGGAGTGGGTAATTGGATAGAAATCTAGTACCCACTAAGGCATGATCCATTAGGGTTTAAGAGGCTCTCTATGAATAGGCGACAAGGGTAGCCAAGAAAGATGATAGACTATATTTTTGGCCACCTCCTCCTATTCTCCTCCATCCCTTCCCAAGCTATGAAGAAGGTGCACAAAAACTATGAGTTTTACACTGCGATTGGAGGAGCATTGCTGCATCGATCTACCATGTGGATATCACTAGAGAGGAGCACATCTGACCTCCTTCATCCTCTCCTATTGGATCTAGAAATTTCAGGGATATACGATCTCCCTATGTAACACATCTCACATGATTCATAGTTTTTCAGTTTTATGATTTTTTCGCGCACCAATCATCGCATGACGACATGATAAATGTGGAAAATCTTTTTGTTTTATTTTCCACTATGCATGTGATACTTATGATAAGGTTTCGCAATAGTGGTATCAAAGTTAGGTTCATTATGCGATGATTGACTTATAAGCTATGTATATTATGTTAAATCACACAAAATTATTCTATGGGTTCTTGCTGTGCCTAAAGATGCCAATTGTCACAGACAACAATGTAAACAATGTGTTCGATGAAATGCACATGTTTGTCCATGTCCTTCGATTTGTGTACATACCTTGTACAACAAGTAGCGGGCTTATAGTAGGCTTAGCAGCCCTAGTTTGGTTTGCTTTGTGGTCGATCTTGGCTTGTAAATATGAGTGTGTCTTGTAAGCACTTGTGGGGACTTCGGTCTATAATGGACCATTATCCTTTGTGTGCAACCTTTCTGAGTTTGTAATGTCCATAGGTATAATTTGTATATGGCTTTATAAAGTGTTTGCTTGAGCAGTTGCTTGTGGATCCCATTGGAATTACTTCTTTTGGCCCGTTTTCTCTTTTGTAAGTCTAAGGGACCCTAAGAGATCTCGGGGAAGGCTGACCTTTACGGACGGATATGCATGGGTGCCGCACGACTTAGGCAAAATAAGTTAAGCCCGTGACATTGTGGTATCAGAGCAGGACAACCCCACGCAAAAACACTCGTCATACAAACGTAGGAGACCTAGTTGGGCTGTGTGGAGGACAGCCAGCATGCGTAACCGTTTGTGGGAAATGACATTGAGATGTAGGGAAAAGAGTCGCTCAGAGAAGCAGATATCCAGGTTTGGCATTCAGAGGAATGACCAACCCCTTTGCGCGAGAGGCACCACGAGGACAAGCAAGCAAAGAAGAATACGTAGCACACAATGATTGGGATGATTGGGTTCAAGCTATGGCTCGACATTGACAACCAAACTTGACGGTGCTCAAGGCAAAGCGGGGCGCTTGGTGAAAGATGAAACCGTGTAAAGTGGGATGTGTTGCTCAATGACCGTAAGAGTTGTGCAAAGCTCACAGAGGTGAGGGGAATGATCTGAACTCGACGCTATGAAGCATCATGCAAGGGCTTGTACATGGACGATAGAGTGTTTGTGCCCATCCCAAGGAACGATCCGAACTCGACGCCATGAAGCATTAGAACTTTCTCTTCAATATGGAAAGGATACATCCGTAAGCGACTGAAATGTGCAACAAGTACGACACATCGCTAGACTTTGAAGGGTGCAGTGGGGACTGTATTAGCGAAGAGTCACAATCTAGCAAGTGCATTTGCGGGGGTAGAATAAGGCCCAAGTTGTTCAGCAAGACGGAGTAGTCCAAAGGAGATGGTGGTCTCCGAAACTTCTAGTGGGAAGAATATAAGAGGAAAGTTGCTCCAACAGGATATATATCCAGGAGGGATAAGTTCTAGTTCTCTAGAGGGAGAATCATGTGCAACGGACCACACATATTGAGGAAGAGTTCCTCAAGGCTATATCTTCACAAAGTTCAATGGACTGAACGAGTGGCGTGGAGTTATCGCATGATCTCGAATGAGGTAATGCATTGGTGGATGCATTTCGAGATCAAGTGGGGGAGCAATCCAAGGCAACATCATATGAAGGCACACTTAGAGTCGATGTGGAAATCGAACTCAACAAATGATTGACCCATGGAATGATGGACACGAGGGCCACTATTAACTCAATGCAAATCGAGGAGCGGAGTGACTTGGGTGGTACTTGGTGAAGTATCAAAGCCGCATGAAGGGAGTCGACATAGAAGATGGAACATGGAGCGGAGGCACAGAGCTTTCCTTGTACAGAGGTCAAGGGCATGAACTCTTATAGAGACAAGAGTGAGGTCATACCATTCCATGTGTTCTTCATTCTTATGGGACAAACTTCTCTTGCATGGTGCCAGAGACGAAGGGAGCTTCTGGGCGCATGCACCTTACCTCAGAGATGCATTTGACGAAGTAACTAAGGTGATTCAACTTGCAGAGGCGAAGTTGGGATCATGATACCTTGGCACGGGGCAAGAGGACGTAGAGGTAGGTACTCTTGGAGAATATGTCATAGTGTTGTCATTCGAGTTGTCAGAAATAATTGGTGCATAGTGGAGATTGTGTTGGTAGGGGATAGAGGCCCAGGATCCAGACAATGGTGCACCAATTCTAGTAAAGTCAAGGGACTTCAGGAGCTACTAGGCGATGGACTGTCCTAGAGCTATGCTTCATCCGGGTGTGACCCAAGAGTGGGGGGACAAAGATGAATTGCCAAAGGAGCGAACAAAAGAAATCTGAGATGGCGGAGGCCCTACGATGTGTTGGCAGAGGCCACACATGGAGAAGTCGTAGTCCGAGTTCATCACACGAGAATCTGTATGCAATGGAGATGTCACCAGGAGGCAACATGGTGCAGCGAATCGTGGTGGAATAGTCTGTGGTAATACAATGCATGTGATCATTTCCCGTGAGGGACAGGATCATACGGAGGTATGATCAGGAGTTACTGAGAGCTCCACTTTGGTGTACGACACAATAAGAAGGACTATGGATTCAAGGAGTGAATCTCGTGGTACCGCAGAGGCAGGTCTTCGTGTATGCATCGGAGCTTGCATTGGATGAAAGCCTTGGTAATCAACATATGAGAGCTATATACCACCGAAGAAGAAGTCTAAGTGCAAGTACCAGTGAGTCCCATGGAGGGGACTTGATTATACAAAGGTATGATTGGAACGACTGGAGAGTTGGACTGCTTTAGTACTCACATTCGCTTAAGGGAGCTTGGCAAGTCAGAGGACAAGGTCGAGTAAGCGAGCGTTGCTACCAAGCAAGCTAAGGAGAACAGAATTGGCGCGAGCCCTACAACAAGATGGCGGAAGCCATGCATGAGAGTTGTAGTTTGTCTTTCCATTGACTAAGGAGAATTGCTAGGAGGACATAGTGGTGTTGAAGCAGGTGGCCGAAAGGGGTGAGGAAGCGATGACGAGTCCAGTGGGGCTCAACTACCCAAAAGCAAAGCGTCGGTTAGAAAGGAGGTGGACTTGGAGGAGTACCACAGTGTCGCAGAGATGGATCTACCGATCGCGAAGGAAGGGATGCAGATGCAAGGTAACGGATAGTAAGGCTATGGGCTTAACAGCATCATGGTATCGTAGAGACGGGACTTCCGTGGAGTGATTGATCCCTTGCTCTCATGGAGGGAGAGCATTAGTCATAAAAGGGACCGCAGAGATGGAAAATGCAGAGGCAAAGTCCAAGTACCAAGACAGGGCAGATGGGCAGAGGCCAAGGAACTTCATAAGACCGATGTCGATGGGCTTCTCATCAAGATAGCCGAAACCGAGGGACTTCGTGTTGATGCAGGAGCACTCGACCAAGGAACGAAGTAGGTAGTACGCTGTACAATCCCAGAGGCGATCAGAACTATCAAAGACTTACTCCAAGCAGTGGGAAGGTGGATCACAGTAGCTAACTCAACGCAAGGAGTACAAACACTTCTAGTGCTTCAAAAGTGTGAGCAAAGAACGAGCGAATGTTAGTAACCAGCTCAATGCATGAAGTACAAACTCGAGGAGGTAGGCGAAATCGAGTAACCTTTGCCTTCTCAACTCAAGAGAATGGGCGAAACTGAGTACCCCAATTCTCTTAACTCGAGGAGGTGAGCGAAGCCAAGTAACATTGTCTTCTCAACTACTAAAAGAATGGGTGAAGTCGAGTATCCCAGTTCTTTTACTTATCCAGTAGAGGAGCTCTGCATAAGTTCATTGACCCTTCAAAGAAAGCTTATGGAAGACAATAGTTGTCACATCCTCACCATTGGTGATCAGCACTACCGAGAGTAGATTATCCGCTTCATTTCCCAATTGAATGCCAATCAAAAGCGGGAGTGATGCGAACCTACTAGGAAGTGACAACTAAACGTGGAAGATAGATCAATGGGCAAATATTATGGAGGAAGGACCTTAAAAACCTTAAAGTCTGGGAGGCGATGCTCGTCAAAATTTCAACAAGCATCCATCTAGTTCAAGCAACATGAGTATACTGCGATACTAGCGCATAATAAGGCGGGTCTTTTCCTTCATCGGAAGGATCCGTGAGAACTAACAAGGATCAACACAACTCAGCCAACCTCACACCAGATTCAGTCATTGGTGAGTTAAAGTAGCATGGCAGATCAGAGTTCGACTACTCAACAACAGTGACGGAGAGTAGCAGGGAGCCAAAGGGGCGTGTTGCAGCCAAAGCAGAAGATTAAAGATTAAGCAAAATGCAAGGAGATACAGCGTCTACAGTGGCTTCGACGAGGATGTCGAAGGAATAAGTGGGGAGAATGTCATAGACAATAATGTAAACAAGGTGTTCGATGAAATGCTCATGTTTGTCCGTGTCTTTCAGTTTATGTACATACCTTGTACAACAAGTAGCGGGCTTGCAGTAGGCTTAGCAGCCCTAGTTTGATTTGCTTTGTGGCCGATCTTGGCTTGTAAATATGAATGTGTCTTGTAAGCACTTGTGGAGACTTTAGTCTATAATGGACCATTATCCTTTGTGTGCAATCTTTTTGAGTTTGTAATGTCTATTGGTGTAATTTGTATATGACTTTAAAGTGTTTGCTTGAGCAGTTGCTTGTGGATCCTGTTGGAATTGCTTCTTCTGTCCCGTTTTCTTTTTTGTAAGTCTAAGGGACCCTAGGAGATATCGGGGAAGGCTAACCTTTGCAGACAGACTCGCATAGGTGCCGCACGGCTTAAGCAAAATCAGCTAAGCCCGTGACACAATGGAGGGCAAGTGCACGCTTGGTCGTGAAGGCACCACTTGCAAGCAAACTACCTACGGGTGGTGGTAGCCACTTGCGGAGCCACCTACAGGTGCGGTCGCCTACGACTAGGGCCTTTATAGGGGCGGTCGCTTGTAGGGGCTGCACCCACAAAGGCGACGCTTGGGGGCACAACACCCACTTATAGGCTACTTGTAAGTAGAAGTGACGCCCGCCCACAGTGGCGACCGCTGGCCGCGGGCAACGATGTCGCCTGCGCAGGGGGCAACAACGACCACCCGTTGGTATGCGGTAGAAGGGATTAGGGTTTATTTTTAACAAAAGGATGATTCTACC
The DNA here is from genome assembly GCA_029747655.1 of Ensete ventricosum. Classification (NCBI taxonomy): domain Eukaryota; kingdom Viridiplantae; phylum Streptophyta; class Magnoliopsida; order Zingiberales; family Musaceae; genus Ensete; species Ensete ventricosum. The sequence goes on along the minus strand of JAQQAF010000003.1, from coordinate 25,039,732 downwards.
CTTCAAAATTTAAGAAATTTCAAGACCTATCATTTTGTCCAGAATTTAGACATAATTTAAAAAATTCTGAAAATACCCTTAACACATCTAAAATTTCTCGATATGCCCTAAAATTTAGAAAATATAGTTAATTAAAAATTTTAATTAAGTATTATTATTTATCTAATAGTCCTACATGATGATATGTGTACATGTGATGTATGATGTGAATGAATGATAATTGATCATATGATATGATATGTGTATATTTGATTATTATTATTATTATTATTATGGCCTATAAGTATTTATTTTTCTTGTTTATTATTGGGCCTATGTGCCTATGATTATATTATAATTATACGAAGAGGCACGGGGGAGCGTAGAGGTGCTAGTGGGACCTACGATGTTGAGACAGATGATCGTGATGCATAGAGATGCGTCGAGGTGCCGACGGAACCGATGATGACGAGATAAACGATCACAGGGCATGAAGATGTGGTGATACATACACAGATCCTATAGTGAGTGATTAGGCCGACTACCTCGGGCCTGATCACATTAAGTTATGGTTCATGGTCATCTGGTATGATTGTGCATATGTGATATGTGATTGTTTATACACATATTAGATATGTATATATATTTGTATGTAATGTAGATATATATTAAATATGTATATGTGTGACATATCGTATTAGGACACCGAATCAAAACCCCCTCCTACAATAATATTAAGTTGATAAGCATGAGACAATTAGATTAACCCACATGGCCTCCTATCATTATAGGAAGAAATTGAATCCCAATATAAGTTGAGTTGGTCGAGTTCCTCAAGGCTCACCTATCATCATTTGTGACCTGAGGACATGATATGCTTGGTCAAGTCCCTCGAGGTCATATCATCAAATCAGACTCATTTTGTAACGATGGTGATGACTTAACTGAACATCATGGTTGGTTGAATCCCTCGAGGCCATGATGGTTTGGAGGTCAAATAGGATAAGAATCATAAGAATTTGTCATTGGCAAGAGTTGCCTACCTTTTTGAGCTTAGTGTGATTGGTCGAGTCCCTCGAGGTTATACTAAGACGTCGATTGGATTTTGATCCCCACTAGAAGTCTATCAAAGAATTTCATCTCATATGTCGAGGGTGTCACAAGATTCACCAAAAAAATAGTGGGTGTAGATTAAGATAAAAGTCTATATCTTAATTGTTTACTTTTCTGTAAAATCTATATATTATTTATTTATGTTACATCTTGTTTGTTAGAAACATGTTGCTTGCAAACCCTTTACATGACATACTTGATGCCAATCGTCTCACTAGTCTAAACTACACGAATTATCTTCGCAACTTGAGAATTATTCTCATGACAGTGGCGGTGGTGCAATGAGAGCATGGATGTCATTTCATCCTTCTTCATCTTCGCCAACTATTTGAGGAACAAGGAAGAATTCAGAGATATGAGATATCTAAGTGTCTCTTCCATGTTAGGATAATATAGGGGACTTCGGTTCATAACCATGCCTTGAGGATGATTCAGTGGATTAAGATACTTACAGGTCTAAGAATAGTCCTAGAGGATAACTTGTGTATTAATCTTATACTTCAGTCACTACTAGACTCCTTTTCATAATTTATTATAAATTTTAACATTAATAAACTTGAGGTGACTCTTTCTGAGCTCCTCAATATGTTAAGGGAGGCTAAGAAGAAAATGAAAGTTGATAAGTCCGTTAAGAAGAGTGAGGACAAATCGGGTAAGGCAAAGGTTGTCAAAAAAGACCCAGCAAAAGACAAAGGCTAGTGCTTCCACTGTGATAAAGATGGGTATTAGAGGAGCAATTGTAAAGAGTACTTTACAAAGAACGCGAATTAAAAGCTTGAAGAAGCTTTAGGTACATTCATGATCAGTCTTCATTTGTTAGATTTTTATGATAACACATGGGTATTGGATACCGAAAGTGCTTATCATATATAATTTTTTGCAAGATCTAGCAAGGCCTAGGAGATTGGCGAGAGGCGAGATGGACATCAAGATACATAATGGAGCAAGGGTTGCTGTAGTAGCCATAGGTGAGGTCACCCCACATCTGCATGGTGGAGCTATTATTGTATTAGATGCATGTTATTAGGTTCCCTATTTAATTACAAACATTATTTCCATTTCATGTTTGATAGTTAGTGGATATAAATTAGTTTTTAAGAATAATAGTTGTTCATTGATTTTGGATAAAAGATCATCACTAGCGGAACATCGCATAATGGTTTATTTGTGCTTGATATAGCTTCATAGATCATAAAATGAAAGTGCGTATAAGAGAAAATGAGATTAGGTGAACAAGGAGAGTACTTGAGTATAGGGTTCACCCATTTCCTCAAAGACTATGAGATTCTATCCATACCTCCTTATACACCTTAACTCAATGGTGTATTAGAAAAGATGAATCATACGTTATTAGACAATGCAGTCCATGATGAGTTTTACTGACCTACCCATCTCATTCTGCGAATAAGCCTTGGAGACTGCAGCTTACCTTCTAAACAGAGTTCCATCTAGGTCAGTAGTGTCTACATCATATGAGATATGAAAAGGGAGGAAGCTTGATCTTAAGGTTATTAAAATATGAGATTGCCCTGCCCACGTTAAAAGACATAACTCCAACAAGTAGGAATCGAGGACGGAGCGGTGCAAGTTTATGAGATACTCAAAGGAAGCTTATGGATACTATTTCTATCATTCCAAGGACCAAAATGTCTTTTGTTGCCAAGAGGGTAGTGTTCCTTGAGATGAAACACATTCTTGGTGGAAACAGTGAGAGCGTGAAAGAGTTGAGTGAGGTTGGAGAACCTAGCTCGAGCATCATTTTGAAGGCCAAGTCTATCCAGGTATCTAACACACAGGTTCTAACTTTGCGCAAGTCTGGCAGTGAGGGTGAAGGAGGGTTAGGGCATCTTTTAAAGAAAAAGATGGTTATGCCCCTTAGAATTTGAGAAATTATGCCCCTCAGAATTTGAGAAATTCTAACTCTATCTCATTTTACAGAATTTCTTAAATACCCTTAATAATTCTAAAATTTTTGAGGATTGTCCTCTCATCCAAAATTCTAAAAATGCCCTTGATAATTTTAGAAATTCTGAGCATATCCTGATTTTTTAAAAATAATTAATTAAATAGTTTAATTATTATATATATCTACTAATCCCACATATGATGTGATGTACATGTGATGTATGATGTGGATGGATGATCATGAGCCATGTGTTGTGATGTGTGTAATTGTGATTATTATTATTATTATTGGGGCTTGCGAGCCTTCTTTTTCCTCGTTTATTGTCGTGCTTGCGTGCTTGTGATTATTTGTAATTACATGGAGAGGCACGGCGGGAGCGTGGAGGTGATAGCGAGACCTATGATGCCATGGTGGGAGATCACGATGCATGGTGATGCGACGATCCGATGGAACTAATGATGACGAGATCAACGATCACAGGGCATGAAGATGCGTCGATGCACACATAGATTCTATTGTTAATCATATTAAGTGATAGCTCATGATCATCCGGTGTGGCTTGCATATGTGATGTGTTATACACCTACTAGATATATATATATATATATATATATATATATATATATATATATATATTATACATGCGATGTAGATATATATTAAATATGTATATGTATGACATGACATATTAGGAGATCGATACGAAACAAAAACCTCTCATACAATAATATTAAGTTGGTAAGTTTGAGGCAATAAGATTGACCCATGTGACCTTCCATCGTTATAGGAATAAATTGAATCATGACATAGGTTGAGTTGGTCGAGTCCCTTGAGGCTCACCTATCTATGTGATCGAGTTCTTGCCTATGACATAGAGATGTCACTGGTGACCTGAGGACATGATATGCTTGGTCGAGTCCCTCGAGGGCATATCATTAAATCAGACTCATCTTGTAGCGACGATAATGACTTAACTAAATATCATGGTTGGTTGAATCCCTCGAGACCATGATGATTCGGAGGCCGAACATGACAAGTATTATAAGGAGTTGTGATTGGCAAGAGTTGCATACCTTTTGGGCTCAATGTAATTGGTCGAGTCCCTCGAGGTTGCACTAAGATGCTAATTGGATCCTGATCCCCACTAGGAGTCTATCGGAAACTTTCGTCTCACGTGTCAAGGGTATCACATGATTTGCTAGGGAAATAGTTGGAGTATATTAAGATAGAAGTCCATATCTTAATTAGTATTTTTTATAAAATTTATATGTTATTTATTTATTTTTATATCATGTTTGTCAAAAACATGTCACTTGCAAACCCCCTACGTGGAATACTTGATGCTAACCGTCTCACTGGTCCAAAATACACGGATTGGCTTTGTAATTTGAGAATTATTCTCACAACAGAGAAAATCACATACGTACTTGATACAATTGTGCCCACACTGGAAGAAGGGGCAAGCGAGGATGAGATCGCTCGCTATATGATGTATATAGATGATTCCACATTGGCAAAATGTTATATGCTGGCCTCCATGACTCCTGAGTTACAAAGGCAGCATGAGAGCATGGATGCATATTCTATCCTTTGTCATCTCTGCTAGCTATTTGAGAGACAAGGAAGAACTCTAAGATATAAGATATCTAAGATACTCTTCTAAGCTAGGATGACAAAAGAGACATCGGTTGTGAACCATGACCTAAAGATGATAGAGTGGATTGAGAAAGTCACAAGTCTCGGAATAGTCATAGAGGATAACCTATGTATTGATCTTATACTTTAGTCCCTACCAGATTCTTTTTCTCACTTCATCATGAATTTTAATATGAGCAAGTTTGAGGTGACTCTCCCTGAGCTCCTCAATATGTTGAGGGAAGCTAAGAGTGTCATCAAGAAGGAGAAGTCAGTTCCCAATATTGGTGAGATTAAAAAGAAAAGGAAGGCCAACAAGATCCTTAAGAAGGGTGTTAGGTCTCTAGCTAGGGGATTCCTAATTTAGTTTCATTAAAGAGGGAAATCATGTAAAATCTAAGGGCATTCATGTAAATCCTATCTAGCCGACCCTATTAAGGAAAATAAGGAGGCCAACTAAGTTAGGATTAGTTGGAGAAGATATTTGAAGGGAGAGTAAGATCCATGTTACCATAATTAACCACCCCTTATCCTAGTTAAAGAGGAGGTTGGTTGAGGAGTGGATTAAGTTAGAATAAGATTAGGAAATAATAAAGTAACTAGCCACCCCTAGATTGCCGGTTGGAGGTTGGACTTAGAGTTGCATTAGGAGTTGGCTAGGAGTATAAGTCTTGAAGTAGGAGTCCTCTTAGGAATTAGGGTTAGAAGGCCTATAAATAGTCTTGTAATCCTCCACTTTTTATCATTAATAGAAGAATATTTTTTGCAGCCTTTGAGCAGCAAGTTGGAGGAGAGAACCCCTATAGAGTTCCAAGGAGGCCGATCCCCTATAGTGATCACCCCCGAGCTTAGAATTTGCTAGGGTTCTAATGCTTGGTATCAGAGTAGCATTCTTATTATCTCACTACCTTTCCACAGCCATCCATCAGCCCCCCAAAGCCATCCAAAGCAATTCCCACAATTGCTTGAAGATTATCATCAAATGCCATCGTCATCTGCATTACCACATATCATCCCTTGATCTCCCCATGAATTGCAATAAGTTTTGGTGTCCTACCTTACTGTTGCTGTAATTTAGTTATCCCTATTCAAAAAGAAATACAAGAAAATTTATTCCTATTTGCTGCATAAACTTTTCGTTATAAAGTTTCCATCTTTATGATGAAAGTTATGTCGTAGAATTCCAACCGCACATCCTTTACTGTTTGATTTGCTGCTGTGTTTTTAATAATCAAATTTCTACAAAATTTCTACCATGGCTTTATAACTTCCTATTCTTGGATCTTCCTTTGGTTTCATAGAAAAATCATCTAGATAACCTGCTCATCTTTTACGTCCAAACTGCTATAGTTTAGACATAAAAATCTACTACCGTACTTCTTTGTGATCTTTGATTTTGCTGAACCAATTGTTGTTATTTCTTTCCATAAAATTTTTGTCAGCACTATCTCTTCCTTACTAGAAGATTCCCCTTAAGTTTCCCTCAAAATTTGGTTGAAAATTTCTGGAAAATAAATTACGACTTCACTATTGGAATTTTTTCGATGAAAAATCTACTACAGCACCTTTGTCCTTCTTCTTCTTCTTAACCCACTGAAACCCAATCATCTCGCTGCCACCACCCAAGATGTCTTTAGGAAATCCCTCTAGCCTTAAGACGTAGCTGACATAACCTATTTCATAACCCTAACACCCTAAAAAACCGGAGCCCAAAATAGAAAACTGTTGTAGTCGGACCCTTCTATCACCAACCGATTATCCGAATCTTCCACCACCCATGCTTTTGACCCATCAATAGAAAAAAGACAAGGACATATATGATCTAGAGGCATACGCCATGGCTTCCCAAGACCCAATTGATGCAAAGTTTGAAGTATTGGGATCTCGGCTTGAATCGGGGCTCGAATCACGCTTGGAGGACAAACTGCACGCTTTGTTCGCGGAGTTCCAAATTGGACAACCACCGAGTCCAACAAAATCTCAACTAGGAGAGAGTTCAGAGAGGCCCCCAGAGAAGGAGGGACAACCTTCAGACATGCTTCAACCATACATGAGGGTGAACTTTCTACGATAGGAAGGAGACCCGGTGGGGTGGATTTCATGCGCCGAACATTATTTCCGCTACTACCGAACATAGGACGATGCTATGGTAGAAATCACTATCATCTACTTTGAAAGAGATGTTATTCAATGGTACAATTGGTTAGAATATAATCATGAGGCTCCGACGTGGACTCAATTTAAAAATGCACTGCTGAACCATTTCGGACCTACGAAGTACAAAATATCGACGACCAACTCGCAAAAATCTGGCAAACCTCTACAATTCAAGAGTACCAAACTAGGTTTGAGATGCTATCCTACCTTGCTCGTGATTGGACTAATCGACAATTGCTAAGTACCTTCATCGAGGGACTCAATCCGAAGATAAAAAGAGAGGTTAAGGCGTGGCAACCCCGTACCATAGTTACTATAATTTCCTTCACCCGAATACAAGAAGAGCGGCTCAACCAAGATACCTGGAGGTTGAGAACCACTCCTAGGCCCACGGTATACAAGCCTCCTTCTATTCCCAGCCATCCTTCGCTGCCAAAAAAATTGACAAGAGAAGAACTTCGTGACTGATCAACAAAGGGGCTTTGTTGGCATTGTGATGAACTGTAGAGTCATGATCATCGCTACAAAAAGGGCCACCTCCTATTGATTGAACCTCTTGAAGATATGGAGGAGGAGATCCAGGACCATGAGGAAGAGGTCACAGATGAAGAAGAATAGCCGGTTGATATTACAATGCATGCTCTTGCTGGCTAATAATTTTATGAAAGTGGGAGGATTTCTGAAGGAACAACCAATTATCGAAGCAAACGATGAAAGTGGGAGGATTTCTGAAGCAACAACCAATTACCATTCTCATTGACACTGGGAGTACTAATAATTTTATGAACAATAAGGTTGCTGTCCGGATGGCCTTACCTATTGAAGATTGCAACATGTTTGATGTTAAAGTCGTCGATGGACGAATTCTAAAGTGTGATCGTCGGTGCCCACGGGTGAAGTTTTTGTTGTAGGATCAAGAAATAATCACAAATTTTTTCCTCCCTCTGGTGATTATGAAGTCGTGCTTGGCATCGAATGGCTGATGACATTAGGTGATGTTTCCTAGAATTTTTTAAAATTAATCATGAAGTTTTGTAGCCAGGGAAAATAGGTGGTACTACATGGCAAACGGGGGAGCAACATATTAACGATTTGCACACGACGAATAAAGAAAGTCTTGCACAAAACATGCAGCGGTTTCTTAGTACAACTTGAGCAGCAATCCAAGGGGGAGGCAACCAAAGTTGAAGACCCAAATCTACTTCCCTTACTTGCTGAATTTTCAGATGTATTTAACGAACCGCGTAGCCTACCTCCTAGCCGCCAGCATGATCATTGGATACCAATTCTTTCGGGTTGACCTCCAGCAAACACTCGACCATATCAGTACCCTCATCTACAGAAGGATGAAATAGAAAGGATTGTGAAGGAGATGCTCAAAACATGAGTCATTCGACCGAGTTACAGTCCCTACTCTTCACTAGTACTCCTTGTACGAGAGAAGGATGGAATATGACGAATGTGCATAGACTATAGAGCTCTCAACAGTATAACTATCAAGGACAAGTACCCTATTTAAGTAGTACATGAATTGCTTGATAAATTAAAGGGAGCATGAATCTTCACAAAGTTGGACATTCGATCTGGATATCATCAGATATGAGTATGCAGAGAAGACATACCGAAAACCGCCTTTTGGATGTATAATATCCACTACGAATTGCTGGTAATGCCCTTCGATCTCACTAATGCTCCCTCCACCTTCTAAAGCCTTAAGAATGATATCTTATGGAATTATCTTCGTAAGTTTGTGTTGGTTTTCTTTGATGACATCTTTATCTATAGCCCTTCTATTGAAAGTCATTTTGAGCACTTACGACTTGTTTTGACGATTCTTCGAGAGCATGTCCTTTTTGTCAAAAAATCAAAGTGTAGATTTCTTCAACAGAAGGTGGACTATCTTGGGCATATCATATCAGAGGAAAGAGTGGCAGTGGACCTATCATATTTATATATGACCTATCATGATATATCTATGTGTATTTAATATATAAAAAGTATAAGATTATTGATACTCTTGAGGTATACATAAATTAAGTCGAGAGATAATTAAATAAAAAATTTAAAATGGTCAAATTTAGAAATGATGAGTTCAGTCAGCATCTCAATCTTTCTGCTAGATTCTTAGAAAAGTAGGATATTTGTGCTTAGTATGTCTTACAAGTATGCCACTATAAATTGACTTTGCTGAAAAACAAAATTATATACTTGTGAACATGATTAAGAGCACAATAAGTTATGCCTATGTACTTGAGTTAATGTGGGGTAAAACTCTTAGGACAACTATGTATATCTTGAACATGATTCCTAGCAAGTTAATTTTATAAACTCTATTTGAGTTATCAACTTGTAGGAAACTTAATTTGAGACATCTATATATTTGGGGTTATCATACAAAGATAAAAGTTTTTAATCTACATGAAAAGAAATTAGATCTAAGAATTATTTTTATATATTTTATTAGTTATCCAAAAAAATTCAAAGCAAATAAATTTTATTATCCTAATCATAGTATGAGGATAGTAGAATCTAGTAATACAAGGTTTCCAAAAAATAATAAAATCATAGAAGTGAAGAATATTGAAATATCAATTTTGATATATAGGAGTTATAGGTTGATACTCCTTTATCATTTTATATTTAGTAGATTATTGTTCCTTAAATTATTGAAAGAATTGATAAGATTAAATAATAAAATAATATTGATGAACTTCTACATGTTATTGGAGTTATGCTAATGATCTTATAGAACAACTATAACTGATAGTTCTAAGAATATCTCAAAAGGAAAGGAGACCTATTATTTCTAATGATTATATGGTATAACTACAAGAATAAGATTATGACATAGGAATTAAAAATACCCTTATCGTTCTCACAAGTCATGGAAAACAATATTTCTAAAAGTGATAGAATATGATAAAAAAAGGGCTTAAATTGATAGACCAGAATAGTGACTAGGAACTCATTAAATTACCTAGAGTTAGTTGTAAATGAGTTTTTGAGATAAACATGACCCAAGGGGTAATATCGAACGATATAAAGCCACACTTATAGCTAAATTTTTTCTCAAAAGGCATTGACTATAATGAGATTTTTTTCTTTAGTTTTTAAATGGACTCATTGAGGATCATCATAATATTAGTGCTCATTATGATTTTGAGTTATATTATATAGATATGAAAGCAATATTTTTGAATGAATAATTAGATAAAAAAATCTACATTGAATAACCTAAAGGATCCACAAAAAAAAAGGGAAAAGAAAGTTGGACTTATAAATTTAGGAAAACCATTTATGACCTTAAATAAGTTTCTAGACATTGATATATAAAGTTTCATGATACCATTACTTTTTTTAAATCTAAAAAAAATATTATTGATCAATGTATATATCTAAATGACAATGAAGGTAAGTTTATTATATTAGCCTTATTTGTTGATGATATTTTACTTACTAATAATGATCTTGGTTTACTACACAAAATTAAAATTTTTCTTACTAAGAATTTTAAGATGGTTGATATGAATGAGGCAACCTATGTTATTATTATTGAGATATTAAGGGATAGATTTTAATGATTGGTAAGACTATCTCAGAAATAATATATTTATCAAGTCTTAGAGAGATTTAGTATACACTATATTTGACTAATGATATGTTAGGAAACCTTGGATAGCATCACATGCGCAGTAGAAGAATAAAAATAAAGCTGGCCGCAATTGGACTTAATTTTATCTCTTCTTTGTACCGCTGACTTATGTCATGCCAAGCCATAAATTCAGTATTAGTCATTATTTTCTCATCATAGATTGATAGCTTCAGATGATATCGAGAGAGGACTTTGCTAATGCAGGCTAAGGGTCGACTATCTTGCATATTAATAACATAATTTCTAGCTCCTGATGCGTCAATAATAAACACTTTGTCAGAGTCGAATAAAGCTAGCACCGAGGCTGCAACTTGGCCGGATGACCCCTGTTTCAAGCATCTCTACTTCAATCCTTTCTATTTCAGCTTTCTAGAGGTGAGGATAATGACATGACCGAGTGTTTATTGCTGGTTTGCCCGGGAGAATCAGAATTCTGTGGTCATGCCGATGGGTGGAAAGTAGATTACGCGGTTCGATGAATATGTTTAAAAATTCATCAAGCGATTGGAGAAGGTTTGAGTCTTCAATTTTTGTTGGCTCCCCCATAGAATGCTACTGAAGTTGCATCAAGAAGCTGCTGTTCACTTTGTTTAAAACTTTCTCCATTTGTTATGTCCAAATCATCGTTACATCGCTCCCGCGTTTCCTGCGTAGGATCTCCTATTTCTTATGTTGAAAAATTTCATGATAAATTTAGAAAAATTTCAGGAAACATCACCTAGCGTAGTCAGCTATTTGATGTCGAGTATGACCTCATAATCATCAAGTAGAAGGAGGAAGAAATCAACAAGTATCTCTTAGTCCTATCTTAACAATTCTATCCGCTCGCATCTTTGGTCGCACTTCAACATTTGGTCGTCGGCGACCTCAACGTCAAACCTACTGCAATTATCATTTTGGAGCATCAATTGGGTAACAAGCTTATTGTTCATGAAGTTGTTGGTGCTCCTAGTCTTGATGAGGATGGTTGTTGAATCTCAGATTTTGATGATGAATCAATTGATGAGTTTTATGATCTAACTCGTGTGTTAAAGAAAGTAATGCAGGATTAACTACGACGGTAAAAAGACATTACAATCAAATGTTGGGCCAGGGTCAGGTTCGAGCATCGGGCCAGACGATGTAGTGGGAGCTCACCGAGAGTTCGCCGAAGGTCGATTGATGTTTGGGCGATGTTATCGGGAACTCGCCGAGAGCTCACTAGAGGTTTGCTGGGAACACCGATAGGTTGTCGGGAGCTTGCCGGGAGTTCACCGAAAGAATACCGGGAAGTTTATTAGGAGTTCACTAACAGATTGTCGGGAGCTCGCCGAGAGTTCACTGGAAGAATGTTGGAAGTTTATTAGGAGTTCATTGAAGGAAATCGGGAGCTCGCCAGGGGTTATCAGAAAGATGTCGGGAGTTTACCGAAGAGACGATCGAACAACGAAGATTATACGTTGAGTGTCATAGTTAGCATTATAATAAGAGTTAGTTTTACTAACTCAATTAAGAGGCCATTATGTCTTAATTGTGGGTGATTTTGACTCATTATAAAAGTTATTTCAGTAACCCAAGGTTAGATAAAGCACAGTCTTTGAAGACACGATCTCCAAGATGATATAGTCTTTGAAGGTGTGTCAGGCAGTTGAACCACCCAGACACAGTCTCCCAGACTGTTGGGTAGCTGAACCGCCCAGAACACAATCTCCTAGACTGTGTCAGGTGGCTAAATCGCCCAAAACTCTAGCACCTCTGGAACACTTAAAAATTGATTTTTGGCTTCACTTTTAAAGCCAATTGGGGCCTATAAATACCCCACCCTTTCTTGCTGAAGAATTAGCAAGAATTAAGAGTAAAAAACTTGTGAAAAATGCTATTGTAATCCCTTGAGAGCTCCCCTCATTTCTTCTTGTGTAGTTTTTGTTTAAGGGAGAGCTGAAAGAATTGTAAAGGTTATCTCCTAAACCTGTAAAAGGAGAATAGAGCTGTAAGAGGGGTGTTTGATCTTTGCCCATTGAAAAATATCAGGAGTGGAAGTCGGTGGCCTCAAGTGAAGAGGAATCGAGAGTGTACATAGGTCAAGGGGACCAAACCACTATAAAATCAGTTTACTTCCTCTTCTTTGCTCTTTATGTTCATTGCTTAATTGTCTACTACCTTTGCTTGCACTCTTACAAACATCTCTATACTTAACGCATTTTTGATACGATTTTCATTGAGCAAAAATTTTAAATTGACGAAGATTTCTCATCAGCACTAATTCACCCCTCCTCTTAGTGCCGCTTTGATTCTAACAATTGGTATCAGAGCCACATTTTCTCTCTATTTGGCTTAAAATCTAAGAGAGATGACTTTTATTGGTAATCAAGAGGGACTTTCTATCACTCATCCTCCTATGTTCAATGGGACGGATTACACGTATTGGAAAACTCGAATGAAAATTTTCTACTTTCTATGGATTTTGAATTATGGCATATTGTTAAAAGCGATTTTAAAAAGTCTTCCAAACCGATGAACGAATGGAATGATTTGGAAAAGAAGACTTTCTCTTTGAATGCTAAAGCGATGAATGCTTTATTTTGTGTTCTTGATAAAAATAAATTTAATTGAGTTTCTATATGCAAAACTATGCACGAGATTTGACATACACTTGAAGTCACACACGAAGGCACTAGTCGAGTCAAAGAGTCAAAAATTAATCTTTTAGTTCATAGCTATGACTTGTTTCGCATGAAACCAAGTGAGACCATTGCAGACAAGTACACTCGTTTTACGGATGTCGTCAGTAGTCTAAAAGCGCTTGGTAAAAAATTATCTAATTTTGAACTTATTAACAAAATATTAAGATCTCTTCTAAAATGTTGGGATCATAAAGTAACGACAATACAAGAAGCAAAAGACATAAATAACTTTTCACTTGAATTAATTGGATCTTTGATGACTTACGAAATGACATATATAGCATATGATGAACTCGAGAACAACCTTCCAAAGAACAAGAAGCACATAGCACTTAGAACCAAGGAAGACCACACTGGAGAAAACCTAAGTGATGATGATGATGAGGACTTTGCACTTCTTACAAGAAAATTTAAGAAATTTTTAAAAACAACTAAAATAAAACAAGATACTAAGAAAAAAAAGTGAACTAAAAAAGGACTAAATAATATATTACGAATGTAAGAAGTCGGGTCACTTCAAAAATGAATGTCGCAGAGTGAAGAAGAAGCAACCAAAGAAGAAGAAGGTGCACAAAGCCACTTGGGATGACTCAAGTTCATCCGAAGACAAGGAGCCAACCAACAAGGAAGAAATTATAAAATTACGCTTTAATGGTATTTGGCGACGAGGTAAGTAATCTAAACGAGTCTTCTTTATCTTATGATGAATTATTTAATACATTCAATGATTTATTTGATTATTTTAAGTTAGTTAGTAAAAAGTATAAATTATTAAAGAAAGAGCATGCTTCACTTGCTAGTAAATTTGAAAATTTTAAAAATGAGTATGGAGAACATAGGATAACTCCTTGTACTATGTGTGAAGAATTAGATATACTTAAGAAAGAAAATACTTCATTACAAGACACATTAGAAAATTTTAGTAACAAATCCTTAAACATGATCCTTGCTAATAAGGGTCATGTTCATAGAAAGGAAGGAATTGGCTCTGTCAGTAACACTTAACAAAAGCCAACCATCTTCGTTAAAGGACCTATGCTTATAAATGTTCATTTAAAAGGTATAATACACACAAATTGATTTGGGTTCCTAAAGGAACTATAAACAACTCGATGCCTTTAGTAAAATTAGGTAGAGTGTTTTATGAGGGACCCAATGCAAAAGGAGTACCTAAACTAAAATCTCTCATATTATAAATTTGTCTCATAACAAGGCTAGGAGCACTAAGTAATGTTTTGAAAGTAGATGCTCAAGGCATATGACTTGAGATCTAATACTCCTTTAAAGCTTACTAACCTAAGTATAACAAAAAAAAAATTGAAATAAAATCATTGTTAATGAATCTTTGGATAACTCATTAATCTTGATCGCTCTAACTTTGGTATGCTAAATGAATTAGAAATTTTATCTAAATTCAAATTTATGAAAGAAAGATTTTGATGATGATTAATATATTGATTTGTGTACTTAAATTTGTGTATCTTATCTTGAGATTAAATGACCAAATATTGAATTTGAACTTAAAAGTTATATACAAAATTATTTTTTTTAAAAGGAAAAACTTCTTGATAACATGATAGAATCTTACAACATAAATAAAATCATTAGATTTTAGTTAAAGAATATCTCATAGTAATGACTCCACTTAAAAGTGATTTACTCATTTGATTTATCTTATCATAACCTTGATTGATAATGCAAAGTTAGAGCATACGAGTATGAAAATGAACTAGAACTAAGGAACCTTAGTTATTGTTAATGAAAAATATTTATGAAAATGGGTTTTTGTTAATGATATATTAGTTTCTATGATTTGAAAGGTATTATATATATAAAAAATAACCCGACTTCCAAAGATATTTATCCAAATAAAAACCTTTTTATATGAGTCTAAAGTTTTTTTTAATCATAGGTATGACTAAAGATCTTTCTAAATAAACCATGATCTTTTAAAACACATTTAATGATTGATTTGAATGTTATATTAGATAGACTTGAAATAAATAAAAATTTTGAAATGAGTTTGTCAACTCCTTGCACTATGTGTAAAGAGTTAGACTCATTTACATGTTGGAATGAAGATTGGTTGAATTTTTGCTTTAAAGATGTTTTATCATTTTGATATATTATTGTAATGACCTTGATAATGTTGAAGAACTTGAAATATGGGTTGTATGATTAAATGGATATTATTGAATGATAGAATTTGAGTATAGAACATTATAAAAAGGGGAAGAAAAATCATGCTTCATTGTCTAGTATTTTTGAAAATTAAAAATATATTTAATAAGAATGAAATGAGCATGGTAACTCATTCTAAAAATCATTGGAATTGAAATAAATTGAAGTTTTTTGTTTGAAAATATTTTATTGCAATGATGTTGATGAAATTTCATTCTTGAAATAAATTTCATAAGTTAAAAATAACTCAAAAATATGATAATTCTTCTTGAAAATATTTTTATCCTATCAACCCTTCAACAAGAGATAAAATGATAACATTATTGTTGAATCTCTTAAACTACAATAATTTGATGATTCAAATATTATATTATTGACTAAGTTTGTAAAATGATTTAAATGTTATAATGATAGTTATAGGTTAAAATGAGTTATGATTAGATGATGATTTTTGAATTGAAACTTTAAACAAAATTTCCATATTTCTACTTAGTGCTTTCAAAAAATATATATTTGAAATACACATTATAAGTGCAACTCTCTTTACTAAAATCTAAAAGAGTTAGATACACTTAACAAAGAAATATCATTGAATCAAAGATAAACTAAAGATCATGTTTGAAAATATCTTATTATAATATTTGTGATAGTCTCTTTTGAAATTTTTTTAATATCTATCTTATTAAGATTTTAATAAGAGATTGATGAATCTATTCATGATATATTTTTTTGAAATATCGATTTTTATGATTTGAACTTGAATAAGTTATTATCATAGTTTTGGTAAGTTTAAAAAATGAAACTTGAAATTCTTATATAAATCAAGTTCATTTGAAGAAGTTTATAAATTAATCATATGTTTATCTATTTGGAACTATAACATGAATCTAAACAATGATCTTGATAATTTGAATCATGTATAAAAATTGAGATCCTATATTTCCATATCTCATTTTGTAAAATCATGATCTTAATTTCTCGATACTTGTAACTTGACAATTTTCATGAATTGAGATCTTGCTTACAATTAATCTCCTAAAATTTTTATCGAAAAAAGAGATTTATTAAAAGGAATAAGTGTCTATTAATACTTATGATTTAATTCTTCATGACATGATTCCTTTATACTTATGGTTATATTTAAAACATGGATGCATTAAAAAATTAAACCATTATATTTCTTGTTGACAATAAAAAGGAAGAGGACTCAAAATTAATTTGGTTAAAAGAAAATTTGAACATTGAATGAGGAACAATTGCTTAGAAGAAAATTAGAACTTTATAAATGCATGTAAAATACTTGCTAACAATTTGAGCTTGATTTACTATCATATTTTCTTTTGAAATTCTTGATGCTCATTATCAAAATTTACATGAGATAATCTTCAAAATGCATGATTTGATTGATTTGCTACATTACTTAAAATTTCCATAAGATGAAATAAATTACATGGGTAACTCTTAATTTTGGAATTTATATCTATAAAATTTATATCTATAAAATTGAGTATTTTTTTGATATGATGCTTTCCAGAACCTCCTCATTGATTCTATCTTTTTGTTTACAAAAAGAGAGAGAAATGGACTAGATTTCTTTCTTTGTAAAAAGAATATTTATAATAAATGTGTTGACATATGTTTAGTACACTCAGTATTCAAATATGCGATGAATATTTTTCTTTTCTATAACAAAGGGGAAGAAACAACATGATTGATGATATATGATAAATATTATGTTTAAAATTTTATCATATAATGAACATTTATTTTGAACAATTGTTTCAAAAATGCATGTTGAACATTTCTCCTTATTGATAAGTATTCAAAGATGATAAATGTTCAAATGATAGATATTTATGATAAATGCTCATATATGAATTGAACATTTTTCCTTTTTGTTGATGACAAAGGGGGAGAAATGACATAATTGATGGAGTAAGAGAAATGTGTATTTTGAAATCTTTGAAATATTTATATGATACAAAGAAAAGATGATTACTCTAAAAATGTTATCATGTATGGTATCATGATTTTTTACATAAAGTGAATGTTTAAAATATTTATTATGTGAAACATATCAATTAAAATTATTTATCATATGATACCAAGAAAAAGAATGCTTTGAAAATTTTATTATATATGGTATCATGAATGGTTAAATTATGAAAATACTATACTTGAATTCAAAAGTGATAGGTTCTTTTGAATTTAAGTTTGTTGTATTTATCCTATGACATATACATAAGGGGAATTAAGGTTAATTTCATCATCAATTGGTTGCCATCATCAAAAAGGGGGAGATTGTTGAATCTCGAATTTTGATGATGAATCAATTGATGAGTTTTATGATCTAACTCTGTATTAAAGAAAGTGATGCAGGATTAACTATGACGGTAAAAGGGCACTATAATAAGATATTGGGCCGGAGTCAGGTTCGAGCATCGGGCCAAGGTTCAGATGATGTAGTGGGAGCTCACCGAGAGTTTGCCGAAGGTCGATCGATGTTTGGACGATGTTATTGAGAATTCGTCGAGAGCTCACCAGAGGTTTACCGGGAAGTTTGTCAGGAGCTCGCTGGGAGTTCGTCGGAAGAATGCCAAGAAGTTCATTGAGAGTTTGTCGACAGGTTATCGGGAGCTCATCGAGAGTTCACCAGAAGAATGATGGAAGTTCATTGGGAGTTCACCGAAGGAAATCTGGAGCTCGCCGGGGGTTCATCGGAAAGATGCCGGGAGTTTGCCGAAGAGACGATCGGACAACGAAGATTGTACGTTGAGTGTCGTAGTTAGTATCATAATGAGAGTTAGTTTTACTAACTCAATTAAGAAGCCATCAGACCTTAATTGGGGCTGATTTGGACCCATTATAAAAGTCATTTCAGTAACCTAAGGTCAAATAAGGCACAGTCTTCGAAGACAGTTTCCAAGATGACACAGTCTTTGAAAGTGTGTCAGACGATTGAACTGCCTAGATTGGGTGGTTGAACTGCCCAAATATAGTCTCCCAGATTATCAAGCGGTTGGACCGCCCAAAACATAGTCTCCCAAACTATGTAAGGTGGCTAAATCACCCAGAACATAGTCTTCGAGACTAGCAACTTGGGAACACTTAAAAAATAATTTTTGGCTCCACTTTAGAAGCTATTTGGGGCCTATAAATATCCTACCCTTTCTTGCTGGTGAATGAGCAAGAATTAAGAGTGAAAAACTTGTAAAAACGTTGTTGTAATCCCTTGAGAGTTCCCCTCATTTCTTGTAGTAGTTTTTGTTTAAGGGAGAGCTGAGAGAATTGTAAAGGTTATCTCTTGAACATGTAAAAGGAGAATAGAGCTGTAAGAGGGGTGTTTGATCTTTGTCCATTGAAAAAGATCAAGATTGGAAGTCGGTGGCCTTATGTGAAGAGGAATTTGGGAGTGGACGTATGTCAAGGGGACTGAACCACTATAAAATCGGTTTGCTTCATCTTCTTTGCTCTTTATGTTCATTGCTTAATTGTCTACTACATTTGCTTGCACTATTACAAACATCTCTACACTTAAATGCATTTTTGATACAGTTTTCATTAAACAAAATTTTTAAATCGATGAAGATTTCTCATCATCACTTTGGCCTCATAGTCAACAAATGGAAGGAGGAAGAAATCAACAGGTATCTCTTAGTCCTACCGTAATAATTCTACCCGCTGGCATCTTTGGCCGCACTTCAAAATTTGGCCATCTACGACTTCAACGTCAAACCTACTGCAATCATCATTCAGAAGCATTAATTGGGTAGCAACCTTACTATTCATAAAGTTGTTGGTGCCCCTAGTCTTGATGAGGATGGTGATGAGATGCTGCTTAAGAGATTCTTCAACTTTTGCTACTTGGCGGGTTTGTATGGCCGGCTAAAGCGTGAGTCATGTAATCGGCCAGCTGCGGTTCTTCCTTTGTTTTCTCCTCCTTATGTTCCTGGACCTCTTCTTTAGATTCTTCAATAGGTTTTATTATGGAAAGCTTCTCTTTTTCACAGTGATGGTTGCGGCCCCAAAGTTCGTTCTAATACCAATAAAGACCCTTTGCCGATCTGTTATGTAGCTCTTCTAACGTCATTTTTTTTTGTGGCGAAGGATGGTTGGGGGTAGAGGGAGGTTTATATACTGCTAGTCTATTAGTGGCTATCATTCTCTGAGCATCTTGGTTTAGCCATTCCTCTTGGATTTGAGCGAAAGAGATTGCGGCCTTCATGGTGCAAGGTTGCCGCGCTTTAACCTCTCCTTTAATTTTCGGCTTGAGTCCTTCGATGAATGTCCCTAATAATTGTCTGTCAGACCAATCACGAGCAAAGTAAGATAATCCTCAAACCTAGTATGGTATTCTCGGATTGTGGATGTTTATTGGATCTTGGCAAGTTATATGTTGATATTCTTGTACTTGGTCAGCCAAAGCGGTTCAACAATGCATTCTTGAATTGTATCCATGTCGGAGCCCTATGAGTGTATTCAAGCCGATTGTACCACTGAGTTGCATCTCCTTCATGGTGGATGACAGCAGTGTCCACATGAAATCCTCCGATGTTTGGTAATAGCAGAAGTAATGTTCGGAGCGCGAAATCCATCCCATCGGGTCTCCTTCTTACCATCGAGGGAAGTCTACCCTCATGTGTGGCTGTATCATGTTCGATGGTTGTCCCTCCTTCGAATGCCTCTCTAAACTTTCTCCTTGCTAGAATTTTGTTGGGCTCGGAGATCGGCCTAATTCGAATTCGACAAATAAGGCGCACAATCTGTACTCCATGCATGATTCAAGCCATGATTCAAATGCCTCTAACTTGGCTCTGAATTGTTGAGAAACTAAGTGGGAGAATCACATTCACAGTGGAAATTGAAACAAAATAGGTTTCCCATGCAAATCAAATCATCGTGCAAAAGATTGGGTTGCGAAAAAATCATAAAAATCGAAAGAACCCCGTCATGTGATAGATTGATTAACTAGGGAGATCGTATATCCCTATTTTCAAATATCCAGATAGAGAGGATGAAGAAGGTTAAGCGTCATCCTCTCTAGCAATATCCACACGATGGATCTTTATAGCAATTCTCCTCAAATCTGATCTTGCAACTCTTGCACAAAGGGAGGAAGGAGAACAAGAGGGGGTGGCTAAAGTTGTAGCCTCTCAACCATAAGCCTCTCCTCCTATTTATTGAGAGCTACCAAAAACCCTAGGGGTCCTGCCTTAGTGGGTATTGGATCTCCATACCATTACCCACTAACATTGTATTATTGGATCTCTATCCAATAATCTCCATTGGCCTCTAATTGAGCCTCATGCAAGGAGCCCATCAGTGTAGGATTTCATTTAATGAGAATATAGAGTAATTAGATCTCCATCCAATCATCTATTCGCTGAAGCATCCACCATATGTGTGTGACCCTCTAGGCTTGATATCGAGCTAACCGTGAGTCACTCCCATCAGAACTCCTTTTAATATAATGAATTATTATCCCTATAATAATTCACTTGACTCATCGACTATAGACGTACTAGGCCACTATGTCATAGTCCCCAAATAGTATAGGGGGATTAAATCTATCAGACATGTCTATCCACAATTACCATGTATCTATAGTCCCTCATCCAACTAATACCAGAGACCGTATATTGGACATTGTACTGTTAGGCCACATACAGAATCCGTCTAAGTCTCGCTTTAATCGGATTCTCCCAGAGAACTCTTTCTCTATTAATCTGAATGACTCTGACTAGGGATTTGTTTGAGCAAGCACATATGAGATATTTCTCTCATGATATCGTGAGTGGATGAGCCTTTATTGACACTCAATTGCCTTCGTAAGGTTGACTACCAATCCCAATAACTAGTTGTACCAGATCTGGAACTTTCCAAATCTGTAAGTCCGACGCCAAAGAAAGAAGTACTCAAACAAGGCATCCTTGGTGTCTCAAATCTAAGGACCTTATACATAACTGGGACTATGGAATCATTGTCGGATATTAGGTACCATTAACTATATAGCATTCCATAAGTGGATCAATCAATAAACTCATTATCCAATAAGCACCTGTACTATATCTTTAGTGTCTCCACATAAGTGGCCATGAGACTAGCCGCCTCCATCATATGGATGGGTATATAGTACACCGATCTGTCTGGTTATCTCGATGTCCCTCTTGAGTAACATATGACTGAGATTATTTAGGATATGTATTTAAAAGTGAATCGAACTCATTATCGTGATCTCATCACAATCCGATTCCCATTGCACATAACCAAGGACATCACAACATATATATGCAACATATAATATAATATGAGAATATGTCAATAATAACCAAAAGCAAAAAGATCGTACAGTGTATCACATGTGCCATCACTCACGTGATTGGTTTATAGGGCACCTGTAACCAACAATCTCCCACTTGACCAAAAGCCAATCACCTATGTGTCTGATCTCCATCAGACCCCTATGACGCTCAAATACAATATGAGCAAGTGGCTTCGTTAGTGGATCTACAATGTTATCTTCAGATGTAACTCTTTCCATTGCTATATCTTTCGGGCTATGATCTCTCTAATTAAGTAGAACATGCTCAAAACAATTCTGATAAGACCTAGGTTCCCTTGCTAGAGCTATCGCCCTGTCGTTGTCATAGTATTTGGGAAGCTCCACGCTGCTTGGTACGACTCTCAAATCCCTGATGAACTTCTTCATCCACACCCCTTATTTTGTTGCTTCTACTGTAGCAATATATTCCGCCTCTATGGTTGAGTCAATAGTATCTTGCTTGGAACGCTTCCAACTTACTACCCCATTCAGGGTGAAAATATACCTCGAGTTCAACTTGCTATCATCAATGTCGGACTGAAAACTCGAGTCCATGTAGCCCTCAGCCTGGAGGCTACCTCCTCTATATACCAGTAAAAGATCCTTAGTCCTTTTCAAGTACTTAAGGATACACTTTACTGCCTTCCAGTGTTCTAAACTTGGATCCACCTGATACCTGCTCGTGACACTTAGAGCATGCGCTATATCAGGCCTGGTACATAGTATACCATACATGATAGACCCTATCACGAAGGCATAGGGTATCCTATCCATGTTTGTCATTTCTTCAAGAGTCTTTGGGGATATACTCCTAGAAAGTGATATCATCTTGAAATTCTCCATGCCAAACCTTTTGACAATGGAGTCTCTGTACCTAGACTAGGGCAAGCCAAATATCATCTTGGATCTATCTCTATAGATCTGGATTACTAAAATATATGATGCTTTGTCTCTTTTATGGAAAAGTTTATGGATAGCTAAATCTTTACTATGGAGAGAATTCATATATCATTCCTAATGATTAAGATGTTATCCACATATAGCACCAAGAAGGAGATAATGCTCCCACTTACCTTCGTATATACACAAGGCTCATCTTCGTTTTTAACGAAGTCATAAGATATGATCACCTCATCAAATCTTATGTTCCAACTTCAGGAAGCTTGCTTCAATCCATAAATGGATCTAAGTAACCTACACACTTTATTTGGACTCTCCCTGGATATGAATCCCTCTAGCTATATCATATACACTTCCTCCTCGAGGTTACGATTTAGGAATACTGTTTTCACATCTATCTGCTAGATCTCATAGTCATATTGTACTGCAATGGCCAAAAGAATTCTAATGGATTTAAGCATGACTATAGGTGAAAAGGTTTCGTCATGGTCAACTCCTTATCTTTGACGATATCCTTTAGCTATCAACCTTGCCTTATAGGTCTCCACATTTCCATCTACTCTGATCTTCTTCTTAAAGATCCACTTGCAGCTGATGGGTACGATACCCTCAGGTGCATCTACAAGGTTCGAAACCTTGTTAGAGTACATGGAATCTATCTCAAAATTTGTGGCTTATTGTCACTTCCCGGAGTCTATACTTATAATAGTCTCATCGTAGGTCTGAGGATCAATATCTTGAGAGTCCTCTCCACTGATATGTCTCACATATCTTTCAGAAGGGTGAGATACTCTGCTAGATCTGCATAAAGCTGAAACTTATGTGCTAGGTACCTAAACAGACTCGGACTCGGGAATGGTGCTTGAGCTAGGTTATCCAACCTCGCTCAACTCTATCTCACACCCACTGTTTCCACCAAGAATGTGTTCCTTCTCAAGGAACACAGCTCTCTTGGCAACAAAGACCTTTCGATCCTCGAGATGATAAAAATAATACCCCAAAGTCTCCTTAGGGTATCCCATGAATGTGCACCGACCAACTTGTCAGGGTTGTGTCTTCTAACATGGGCAGGATAGTCTCAAATCTCAACCATCTTAAGATCGGACTTTCTTCCTTTCCATATCTCATATGGTGTATACTAGTTATAGGTGCCCTGCAAGCCAATCACGTGAGTGATGGCACGTGTGACACGCTGCGCAATCTTTTTGCTTATTATTTTATTAGCATATTCTCATATTATATTATCTATTACATATATATATATATATATATATATATATATATATATATATATATATATTGTGATGTCCTTGATTTTGTGCAATGAGAATCAGATTGTGATGAGATCAGAATAATGAGATCGATTCACCTTTAAACACAGATCCTAAATAATCTTGATCATAGGTTACTCGAGAGGGATATCGAGATAACTGGACAGATCGATGTACTATATACCCATCCACATGATGGAGGCGGTTGGTCTCATAGCCACTTGTATGGAGACACTAATGATATAGTACAGGTGCTCATTAGAGAATGAGTTCACTGATTGATCTATTAATAGAATATTATATGGTTAATGATACCTAATGTCAGATAATAATTCCATAGTCCCAGTTATATATTTGGTCCTTAGACTTGAGACACCAAGGATGTCTTGTTTGAGTACTCATTCTTTGACACCAGACTTTAGGTTTAGGAAGTTTCAGATCTGGTACAACAGGTTATTAGGATTAGTAGCCAACTTTACGAAGATAATTGAGTGTCAATAAAGGATCATCCACTCTCGGTATCATGAGAGGAATATCTCGTATGTGCCTGCTCAAACAAATCCCTTGGTCGCGGGCAGAGGCAGCCACCAGCGGCACGCAGCATTGTCGCATGTGCGGTGTCGACGACAGGATGAGGGCAGAAGGGGAGGGCTAGGGCATCTTTTAAAGAAAAAGATGGTTATACCCCTTAGAATTTGAGAAATTTTAACTCTATCCTATTTTATAGAATTTCTTAAATGCCCTCAATAATTTTAAAAATTTTGAGGACTGTCCTCTCATCCAGAATTTTAAAATGCCCTTGATAATTCTAAAAATTCTGAGCATGTCCTGATTTCTAAAAAAATAATTAATTAAATAGTTTAATTAATTATTATATATATCTAGTAATCGTACATATAATATGATGTACATGTGATGTATGATGTGAATAGATGATCATGAGCCATGCATTGTGATATATGTAATTGTGATGATTATTATTATTATTATTGGGGCCTGTGAGTCTATATTTTTCTCATTTATTGTCGGGCCTGCGTGCTTGTGATTATTTATAATTACATGGAGAGGCATGATGAGAGAGTGGAGATGAGAGCGAGACCCACGATATCATGGTGGGAGATCATGACGCATGGTCATGTGACGATTCAACGAAACCAATGATGACGAAATCAACGATCATAGGGCATCGAGATGCGCTGATGCACACATAGATCATATTGTGAGTGATTAGGCCCATTGGCTTGGGCTTAATTATATTAGGTGACGACTTATGATCATCCGGTGTGGCTTGTATATGTGATGTGTCATACACCTACTATATATATATATTTGTATACGATGTAGATATATATTAAATATGTATGTGTGTGACACGACATATTAGGAGACTGATACGAAACAAAAACCCCTCCTACGATAATATTAAGTCAGTAAGCTTGAAGCAATAAGATTGACTCACGTAGCCTTCCATTGTTATAAGAAGAAATTGAATCACGACATAGGTTGAGTTGGTCGAGTCCCTCGAGGCTCACTTATCTACGTGATCGAGTTCTTGCCTACGACATAGAGATATCACAGGTGACCTGAGGACATGGTTTGCTTGGTTGAGGTATATCATCAAATTAGCTTCATCTTGTAACGATGGTGATGACTTAATTGAATATCATGGTTGGTCGAGTCCCTCGAGACAATGATGATTCAGAGACCGAACATGACGGGAATCACAAGGAGTTGTGATTGGCAAGAGTTGCATACCTTTTGGGCTTAGTATAATTGGTCGAGTCCCTCAAGGTTGCACTAAGACGCTTATTGGATCCCGATCCCCACTAGGAGTCTGTTGGAGACTTTCGTCTCACGTGTCGAGGGTGTCATGTGATTCGCTAGGAAAATAGTTGGAGTATATTAAGATAGAAGTTCATATCTTAATTAGTATTTTCTATAAAATTTGCATGTTGTTTATTTATGCTGTATCTTGTTTATTAGAAACATGTCGCTTACAAACCCTCTGTGTGACATACTTGATGCCAACTATCTCATTAGTCCAAATTATACAGATTGGCTCCATAATTTAAGAATTATTCTCACGACGGAGAAAATCACGTACGTCCTTGATACAATTGTGCCCATACCAGAAGAAGGGGCAAGCGAGGATGAGATCGCTCGCTATATGAAGTATATAGACAATTCCACATTGGCAAAATGTTATATGCTGTCTCCATGACTCCAGAGTTATAGAGGCAATATGAGAGCATGGATGTAGATTCTATCCTTCTTTATGCTTCAGTCCCTACCAGATTCCTTTTCTCACTTCATCATGAATTTTGACATGAGCAAGTTTGAGGTGACTCTCCCTGAGCTCCTCAATATGTTGAGGGAAACTGAGAGTGCCATCAAGAAGGAGAAGCTAGTTTTCTATATTGGTGAGACAAAAAAGAAAAGGAAGGCCAGCAAGATCCTTAAGAAGGGCAAGGGCAAAGGAAGATCAGGTAAAGCAAAGGTTGCCAGGAAAGACCTGGCAAAGGATAAACGACAGTGCTTCCACTGCGACCAAGATGGGCATTGGAAGAGGAACTGTAAGGACTACCTTACAGAGAAGGCGACATAGAAGCTTGGAGAAACTTTAGGTATATTCATAATCAGTCTTCACTTGTCCGATTTTTATGATAATACATGGGTATTGGATACTGGGAGTGCTTATCATATCTGTAATTCGTTACAGGTTCCAGCAAGGCCTAAGAGATTGGCTAGAGGTGAGATGAACCTCAAGATGTGCAATAGAGCAAGAGTTATTACAATTGCTATTGGGGAGGTCATCCTACATATGCTTGGTGGAGCTATTAATGCATTAGATGCATGCTATTTTGTCTCTTCCATTATCAAAAATATTATTTCCATCTCTTGTTTGATAATTAGTAGATATAAATTAATTGTTGAGAACAATAATTATTTAATAATTATTGATGATGAGATAATCACTAGAGGGACCCTTATAAATGGCTTATATATGTTAGACACTTCTCTATACATCATAAATATAAATACGTTTAAGAGGAAAATAGATGAGGTGAATAATGCATACCTATGACATTGTAGGCTAGGTCATATATATGAGAGAATGATTCAAAAGTTGTTGAAAGATGGATACTTAGATTCATTTGACTATGAGTCATATACAACTTGTGAACCTTGCCTTTGTGGGAAGTTGACCAACTCTCCTTTTAGTGGAACTAGAGAGAGAGCCACTGAGTTATTAGAACTCGTACATAGTGATGTATGTGGTCCCATGTTGACTTAGGATATAGGTAGTTACTCATACTTTATTACATTCACTGATGATTTCTCTAGGTATGGACATATGTACTTAATAAAGTACAAGTCCGAGACCTTTGAGAAATTTAGAGAATATAAGAATGAAGTCGAGAACCAGATTAGAAAGAGTATTAAGACTCTTCGATCAGATCGAGGATGCGAGTACTTGAGTATGAAGTTCACCCATTTCCTCAAGGACAATGAGATTTTATCCCAGTGGACACCTCCTTATACACCTCAGCTTAATGGTGTAGTAGAAAGGAGGAATCATACGCTATTAGACATGGTGCGGTCCATGATGAGTTTCACTGACCTTCCCATCTTATTCTGGGGGTATGCCCTAGAGACCGCAGTTTACCTTCTGAATAGAGTTCCATCAAAGTCGGTAGTGTCTACACCATATGAGATATGGAAAGGAAAGAAGCACAGTCTTAAGGTAGTTAAGATTTGGGGCTATCATGCCCATATTAGAAGATAACCCCGACAAGTTAGAATCAAGGACGGAATAGTGCACGTTCGTGGGATATCCTAAGGAGACTTTGGGGTATTACTTCTATCATCCCGAGGACCAAAAGGTCTCTATTGCCGAGAGAGCTGTGTTCCTTGAGAAGGAACACACTCTTGGTGGAAATAGTGGGAGTGAGATAGAGTTGAGCAAAGTTGGAGAACCTAGCTCAAGCACCATTCCAGAGTTTGAGTCTGTTCAGGTACCTAACACACAAGTTCTAACTTTGTGTAGGTCTAGTAGAGTATTTGACCCTCTTGAAAGATATGTACGACATATCAGTGGAGAGGACTCTCAGAATGTTGATCCTCAAACCTACGAAGAGGTTATTATGAGTATAGACTCCGAGAAGTGGCAAGAAGCCATGAATTCTGAGATGGATTCTATGTACTCTAACAAGGTTAGAAACCCTGTGAATGCACCTGAGGGTATCATACCCATCGGCTACAAATGGATCTTTAAAAAGAAGATCGGAATAGATAGAAAGGTGGAGACCTATAAGGCAATGCTAGTAGCTAAAAGATATCGCCAAAGACAAGGAGTTGACTATGATGAAACCTTTTCACCTGTAGCCATGCTTAAGTCCATTAGAATTCTTTTGGCAATTGCAGCACACTATGACTATGAGATCTGACAGATAGATATGAAAACGACATTCCTCAATGGCAACCTCCCGAAGTTAGAACATAAGATTTGATGAGGTGATTAGATCTTATGACTTCATTAAGAACGATGACGAGCCTTGTATATACAGGAAGGTAAGTAGGAGTGCTATCACCTTATAGTATGTGAATGACATCCTAATTATTAGGAATGATGTAGGAATGCCCTTCACAATAAAGGCTTGGCTATCCAGAAAATTCTCCATGAAATACTTAGGGGAAGCATCCTATATTTTGGGGATTCAGATTTATAGAGATAGATCCAAGAGGATACTTGGCTTGTCCCAATCAAGGTACATTGACTCCATTGCTAAAAGGTTTGGCATAAAGAATTCTAAGAGAGGTCTCATACAGATGAAATATGGAATATCACTTTCTAGGAGTATGTTCCCAAAGACTCCTGAAGAAAGGGCAGACATGAATATGATACTCTATGCCTCAGTAATAAGGTCTATCATATATGCTATATTATGTACCAAGCCTGATATAGCGCATGCTCTGAGTGTCACAAGCAGGTATCAGGCAAATCCAGGTTTGGAATATTGAAAGGCAGTAAAGTGTATCTTTAAGTACTTAAGAAGGACTACAGTTCTTTTACTAGTATATGGAGAAGGTAACCTCCAAGGTGAGGGCTACACTGACTCGAGTTTCTACTCCGATATTGATGATTGCAAGTCAAACTTAGGGTATATTTTCACCCTAAATGAAGGAGCAGTAAGTTGGAAGAGTTCCTAGCAAGATATTACTACTGACTCAACCATAGAGGCGGAATACATTACTACAGCAGAAGCAGCAAAGGAAGGGGTGTGGATGAAAAAGTTCATCAGGGATTTGGGAATCATTTCGAGTAGCGTGGAGTTGATTCCCTTATACTGTGACAGTGATAGGGTGATAACTCTAGTTAGGGAACCCAGGTCTCATCAGAAGTGTTCTGAGGAGGTTTCATTTGATTAGAAAGATCATAGCCCATAAAGATATAACAATGGAAAAAGTTCCATCCAAAGATAACATTACAAATTCACCATCGAAGCCAGTGGCTCAGATTGTATTTAAGCATCACAGGGGTCTGATAGGGATCAGACACATAGGTTATTGGCTTTAGGTCAAGTGGGAGATTACTAGTTACAGGTGTCGTGCAAGCCAATCACGTGAGTGATGACACATGTGACACGTTGCGATATCTTTTTGCTTATTATTATTATTAGCATATTCTCATATTATATTATCTATTGTATATATATATATATATTGTGATGTCCTTGGTTTTGTGCAATGGAAATTGGATCTCGATGAGATCACGATAATGAGATCGATTTACCTTTAAACACAGATCCTAAATAATCCTGATCATAGGTTACTCGAGAGGGACATCGAGATAACTGGACAGATCGATGTCCTATATACCCATCTTATAGCCACTTATGTGGAGGCACTAAGGATATAGTACAGGTGCTCATTGGAGAATGAGTTCACTTTTTGATCTGCTTATGGAATGTTGTATGGTTAATGATATATAATGTCAGACAGTAATTTCATAGTCCCACTTGTATATATGGTCCTTAGTCTTGAGACACCAAGGATGTCTTGTTTGAGTACTCATTTCTTTGACACCAGACTTACAAGTTTAGAAAGTTTCAGATCTGGTACAGTTGGTTATTGGGATTGGTAGCCAACCTTACGAAGACAATTGAGTGTCAATAAAGGATCATCCACTCTCGGTATCGTGAGAGAAATATCCCGTATGTGCTTGCTCAGTTAAATATCTAGCCAGGGTCATTCGGATTGAGAGAGAAAGAGTTCTTCAGTAGAATCCGATTAGAGCAAGACAAACTGATTCCATATGTGACTGGATAGTACCATATCAATATAGTCTTTGGGATATTAGTTGGATGAGGGATTATAGATATATGGTAATTGTGGATAGACAGGTCCGATGGATTTAATCCCCCTATACCGTCTGGGGACTATGGCGTAGTGGCCTTGTACGTCCATAATCGATGAGTTGAGTGAATTATTATGGAGATAATAATTCACTATATCATAAAGAGTTCTAATGGGAGCGACTCACGACCAGCTCGGTATCGGGCTTAGAGGGTCACACATATGGTGAATGCTTCAGCGAGTAGAGGATTGGATGAAGATCCAATTAGCCCATATTCTTATTAGATAAGACCCTATGCTAATGAGCTCCTTGCTTAAGTTTCAATTAGAGACCTAAGGAGATTATTGGATAGAGATCCAATAATACAAGGTTAGTGGGTTATTGGATGGAGATCCAATACCCACTAAGGCAGGAGCCCTAGGGCTTTTGGTGGCTCTCTATAAATAGGAGGGGAGACTCATGGTTGATAGCTGCAGTATTGGCCTCCCTATCCTATTGTCCTCCCTCCCTTTGCAAGAGTTGCAAGATCAGATTGGAGGAGATTCGCTGCAGAGATCCATCATATGGATACCGCTAGAGAGGAAGTCACTTGACTTCCTTCATCTACGATCCAGATCTAGAATACAGGGATATACGATCTCCCTATGTAAAACAATCTCGCACATGATGTAGTTTTTTTTTATTTTTACGGCTTTCTCGCGATCCAATCTTTGCACAACGATTTGATCTGCATAAGAAACCTATTTTATTTTGATTTTCGCTGCATATGTGATGCTCCCGCTGAGGTTTCCCAATAGTGTAGACACTACTAACTTTGATGAAACTCTGTTCAGAAGGTAAGCTGCTCTCTCTAGGGTATATCCCCAGAATGAGATGGATAAGTCAGTGAAACTCATCATGGACCGCACTATGTCTAATAGTGTATGATTTCGCCTTTCTGATACACCATTAAGCTAAGGTGTATAAGGAGGTGTCCATTGGGATAGAATCCCTTTGTCCTTGAGCAAATGGGTGAACTCCGTACTCAAGTATTCTCCTCCTCAATCTAATCAAAGAGTCTTAATATTGTTTCTAATCTGGTTCTCTACTTCATGCTTATATTCCCTAAATTTCTCAATGGTCTCGGACTTATAGTTCATCAAGTTCACGTGTCCATACCTAGATAAATCATTAGTGAATGTCATGAAGTATGAGTAACCGCCTATAGCCTGAGTCGACATGGGATCACATACATCACTATGTACAAGTTCCAAGAACTCAGTAGCTCTCTCTCCAGTTCCACTAAAATGAGAGTTGGTCATTTTCCCATGAAGGGAATATTCACAAGTTGCATATAACTCAGTTAAATAGATCTAAGTATTCATCTTTCAACAACTTTTGAATCATTTTCTCATGTATATGACATCGCCTACAATGTCATAGGTTTGCATTGTTCCCCTCATCTCTTTTCCTCTTAGACGTATTTTTATTCATGATGTGTGGAGAAGTGTCTAATACATATAAGCCATTTATCAGTGTCCCTCTAGTGATGATCTCATCATCTATAATTATTGAATAACTATTGTTCTAAAAAACTAATTTATATCCATTAATTATCAAACAAGAGATGGATATAATCTTTTTGATAATAGAGGGAACAAAATAACATGCATCCAATGCAATGATAGCTCCACCAGGCAAATGTAGGGTGACTTCCCCAACGACATTTGTAGCAATTTTTGCTCCAATGCCCATCTTGAGGTCCATCTTGTATCTGGCCAATATCTTAGGTCTTGTTAGAAACTGCAATGAATTACAGATATAACAATCACTCCCAGTATCCAATACCCATGTTTTATCATGAAAATCTGACAAGTGGAGACTGATCATGAATATACCTGAAGCTTCTCCAAGCTTCTGTTTCACCTTATCTGCAAGGGAGTCCTTATAGTTCTTCTTCCAGTGCTTGTCTTGGCCGTAGTGGAAGCACTATCCTTTGTCTTCTGTCGGATACTTCTTGGTAACCTTTACCTTATCCGATCTTTCTTTGCCATTTCCTTTCTTAAGGGTTTTACTGGCATTCTTTTTCTTATTGGTCTCACTAATATAGAGAACTGACTTCTCTTTCTTAATGGTGCTCTTAGCTTCCCTCACATATTGAGGAGCTCAGGTAGAGTCATCTCAAAATTGTTCATATTATAGTTAATAATGAACTATAAAAAGGAATCTGATAAGGATTGAAGTATAAGATCAACAAACAGGTTATCCTCTAGGACTATCTATATACTTCACAAAGCGAGCGATCTCATCCTCGCTTGTCCTTTCCTCCGACGTGGCCACAATCATGTTAAGGACATACAATTTTCTCCGTCTTGAGAATAATTCTCAAATTACGGAGCCAATCCATGTAGTTTGGACCAGTGAGGTAATTAGCATCAAGTATGTCACACAAGGGGTTTATGAGTGACATGTTTCTGACAAACAAGATATAGCATAAATAAATAATATACAGATTTTACAGAAAAACTAATTAAGATATTGACTTCTATCTTAATGTACTCATATTATTTTCCTAGTGAATCACGAGACACCCACGACACGTGAGACAAAAGTCTCCAGCAGACTCCTAGTGGGGATCGGGATCCAATTAGCATCTTAATGCAACTTCGAGGGACTCGACCAATTACACTAAGCCCGAAAGGTAGGTAACTTTTGCCAATCATAACTCCTTGTGATTCCCATTATGTTTGCCTCCGAATCATCATGGTCTCAACTGCTCGACTAATCATGAAGTTCAGTTAAGTTATCACCATCGTTACAAGATAAGTCTAATTCAATTGATATGCTCTCGACTACTTGACCAAGTCATACCATGTCCATAGGTCACGGGTGACATCTATATGTCATAGGCAAGAACTTGATTACGTAGATAGGTGAGCCTCGAGGGACTCGACCAACTCAAACTATGTCATGATTTAATTTCTTCCTATAACAATAGAAGGCCACATGAGTCAATCTTATTGCCTCACACTTACCGACTTAATATTATGGTAATAGGGGTTTTTGTTTCATATCAATCTTCTAATATGTCATGTCACATACATACATATTTAATATATATCTACAAGCCACATCGGATGATCATGAGCCGTCATCTAATATAATTAAGGCCGAGCCAATGGGTCTAATCACTCACAATAGGATCTATGTGTACGTCGGTGCATCTCCATGCCCTATGATTGTTGATCTCGTCATCATCGGTTCCGTTAGATCCTCGTCGCATCACAACATGTCGTGATCTCCCACCATGATATCATGGGTCCCGCTATCACCTCCACGCTCCCGCCGTGCCTCTCCATGTAATTATAAAATAATCACAGGCTCGTAGGCCCGATAATAAACCAGAAAAATGGAGGCTCGCAGGCCCTAATAATAATAATAATAATAATCACAATTATACACATTACAACACATGGCTCATGATCATCCATCCATATCATACATCACATGTAGAACTATTAGATATATAATAATTAATTAAACTATTTAATTAAATATTTTTCTAAAAATCAGGACATGCTTAGAATTTTTAGAATTGTTAAGGGTATTTTTGAAATTTTAGATAAAAGGATAATCCTTGGAATTTTAAGAATTATTAAGGGTGTTTTCGGTATTCTGGGTATAGGAGAGACCCTAGCATTTCTCAAATTTCAAGCGGTAGTATTGTCCTTTACCAAAAATCAGAAACCCTAACCCTAGCCCTCTCACTACGTCGATGTCGCCGCCCCCGCCCCTACGTAGGCGACAGCACTGTGCACTGTTGGTGGTCGCCCTACCCACAAGCGGTTGCCCTTGCGGCAGGCGCTTCTGCCCTCGGGCGAGACCTCGCGGGCAGGTGGGTGCCATGTCCGCAAGCGACGCCTAAGTGGGCGCTGCCCCTCTACGGGCTGGCCATGGGCATAGCCCCTATGGCCTGGTCGCGGGCGACGGTCGCCCCTTGCGAGCTGGTCGTGGGTGGCTGCACCTGTAGGGGCATGGCAGTGTCTAGCTGCCCCTATAGAGGGCATGGCCGTAGCAGGCTACCCCTATCCTCATTGCGTTCACTGCAAAAACACCGCAAGAACATGTAGAACAGTTCTACGCGATTCTATCTCATCACACACAGTTTAAAACCAATTTTTCACACAGACAACCTAGCTTTGATACCACTGTTGGGAAACCAAGCAGATCATCATATGCGCAGCGAAAATCAAAATAAAATAGGTTTTCCATATAGATCAAATTATCGTGCAAAAGATTGGGTCGTGAGAAAGTCACAAAATTAGAAACAATCATGTCATGTGATAAATTGATTACCTAGGGAGATCGTATGTCCCTATTTTCAAAGATCCAAAAGAGAGGATGAAGAATGTCAAGCGTCCTTCTCTATAATGATATCCACATGATGAATCTCTACAGTGAAACTCCTCCAATCTGATTTTATAACTCTTGCGCAAAGGGAGGGAGGAGAATAGGAGGGGGTGGCCAAAGTTGTAGTCTATCAACCATAAGCCTCCCCTCCTATTTATAGAGAGCTACCAAAAACCCTAGGGGTCTTGCCTTAGTGGGTTTTGGATCTTTATCCAATTATCCACTAATCTTGCATTATTGGATCTCTATCCAATAATCTCCTTTGGCCTCTAATTGGGCCTCATGCAAGTAGCTCATCAGTGCAGGGTTTCATCTAATGAGAATAGGGGCTAATTGGATCTCCATCCAATCCTCTATTTACTAAAGTATCCACCATATGTGTGTGACCCTCTAGGCCCAATATCGAGCTAGCCGTGAGTTGCTCCCATCAGAACTCCTTCTGTTATAGTAAATTATTATCTCCATAATAATTCATTTGACTCATCGACTATAGACGTACTAGGCCACTATGCCAAAGTCCCCAGACGGTACAGGGGGATCAAATCCATCAGACATATCTATCCATAGTTACCATGTATCTGTAGTCTCTCATCCAACTAATATCCCAGAGATCGTATATTGGACATGGTATTGTCAGGCCACATACAAAATCCGTTTGAGTCTCGCTCTAATCAAATTCTCTCGAAGAACTCTTTCTCTCTGAATCCGAATGACCCTAGCTAGGGATTTATCTGAGTAAGCATATATGGGATATTCCTCTTACGATACCGAGAGTGGATGATCCTTTATTGATACTCAATTGCCTTTATAAGGTTAGCTACCAATCTCGATAACCAATTGTACCAGATCTGGAAGTTTCCATACCTATAAGTCTGTACGAAAGTACTCAGACAAGGCATCCTTGGTGTCTCAAGTCTAAGGACCAAATACACAACTAGGACTATGGAATCACTATCTGATATTAAGTATCATTAACCATACAATATTCCATAAGCGGATCGATCAGTGAACTCATTTTCTAATGAGTACTTGTACTATATCCTTAGTGTCTCCACCCAAGTGGCTATGGGACCAGCCGCCTCCATCATATGGATGGGTATATAGTACACTAATCTATCTGATTATCTCGATGTCCCTCTCGAGTAACTTATGATTGGGATTATTTATGATCTATGTTTAAAGATGAATCGATCTCATTATCGTGATCTTATTACGATCCGATTTCCATTGCACAGAACCAAGGATATCACAATATATATATGCAACAGATTATTAATGTGAGATATGCCAATAATAATCATAAGCAAAAATATCGTGCAACGTATCACACGTGCCATCACTCACGTGATTGGCTTACAGGGCACTTGTAACTAGCATGAGTAAATCTCCTAATGATATGATGTAAAACTCCAAATTTGTTGTGATAAGGTCATTCTCTTGCTATTGGATCACTGGTATAGATTGGTTGGGTGGATCAGTGTTTGAAAAGGGTAGATGGCTCAAGGCGAAAGGCTGCGGTAGGCTGTTGTTTGCTACAGTTGCTGCCACTATTTGGGATAGTTGAGGTGTTGTATAAGGGGTATGATGGTAGATTTTTTTAGGGTTAAAGGAGTGGCTTAGGGTTACTATTGATGGCAACAATGGTTTGATAGGGATTGGTGGCCAAAAGGATGATGGATCAAGGTTACGGTTTAGGGTTGATAGCTTGTAGTTTAGGTTGTTGTTGGTGCTATGGTTTGAGGGTGTTGTGGAGGCTATGAAGGATTTTTGTGGTTGTGGTTTGAGGTTGGGAAGGAAGGTTTAGGGTTGTTGTTGGGGGTAGTAACTGCATAGTTTTTGGTGTTGGTGTAGCAAGATATGCCGAAGTGTAATACTGCAAGATTCTTCGTTAAGGAACAATAGTTTTACGATGCTGTTTGGGTCGGTTGTAAAAATAAAAAGGGCAATGATGGCTGCATCTTAAGGCTTGAAGGTGCCCTAAAGACAACATGGTTGGTGGTAGCAAGATCGATAATGTTGTGGTGGTTTAAGAGAATAAGAACGACAAAGGTACAATAACATAATTTTTCATCAAAAAAATTTCAGTAGTATAGATGCAATTTTTCCCAGTAATTTGAAACAAGGATTCAAGTAAAACTCAAGGGGAATCCACTAGTAAGGGAGAGGTAATGCCATCAAAAATTTTGTGGAAGAAAATAGAAGCAAAAAATTTGGCAAGTTCAAAGATTACAGAAAGGTGCTGCGGTAGATTTTTACGTCTAAAAGGCAATAGCTTGGACGTAAAAGAGTAGCGATTTATATCAATAATTTTTTGACAAAACCAAAAGAAAATCTACTATTAAAAAGTGCTAAAGCTGTCGTAAAAAACTTATGGAAGATTAGATAGAAAAATCATAGCAACAAGATCAAAATAGGTAGTGGTATGTGGCTGAATTCTGCATCGTAACTTTCATCATAAAGATGGAAACTTTATGACGAAGAGTTTATGCAGCAAGATAGGAATAATTTTATTGGTTTTTTAGATAAAGGATAACTAAATTACAACAGTAATAAGGTATGAAACCAGAACCTGTTGTAATTCGTGGGGAAATCAAAAGATTATATGTGGTAGTGGAGATGACGTCGTAATTTGATGATGATCTAAGCAATTGTGAGAATTGCTTGGATGGCTGTGGAAGGATAATGGGTGGCTGTGGAAGGGCAGTGACATGCCAAGAACATTGCTTTGATACCAAGTGTTAGAACCCTTGCAGATTCTAAGCTTGAGGTGATCTCTATAGGGGCTCGGCCTCCTAGGAACTATATAGGGGCTCCTCCCTCCTTGGTTTTCTGCTACATGAGCTGAAAGATAATTGATCTATTGATGATGAAAAGATGCTTATTACAAGGCTATTTATAGGCCTTCTAAACCCTAACTCCTAATAGGATTCCTACTTCAAGACTCATACTCCAACTCTAAGAAGCAACTCCTACTCCAAGTAAACCAAGACTCCCCTTCCCCTTAATTCCTAACCCCTAGCCAACCCCTAACCATGATGTGGTTGGTGGCTATAAGGGGCTCCAACTAGAGAGAGTCCAAGCTAAGTGGAACTCTCCCCCTCTTGCCCTAGCCAACCTCTCTTTAGAGGAGGAGATGGCTAGGAGACTCCCATCCCATAATGACTCCTCTCAAACCCTAGCCAACCACTTCTTTATTAGGGGGTGGCGGCTAGATTATGATTTATTACATTCATAGCACAATTGACTTTAACTTGTATCTAACTTCGACTCCTAACCCGATTCTAGTTTAGTCAAATCCTAACCCTACTAGGATTTGGGCTGATTTATTATAATGGACTCAAATATTCTCCTAGCCAACCTAATGTCAGGTCTAGGTTGGCCAACAAGGCCTAATTTAAGGATTTGACTCAATCGACTAGGACTCGACTCAACTAGGGTCCTAATAGTCATGTGTGCTCCTCTCTAGTGGTGATCCACACGATAGATGAAGTAGTGATGCTCCTTCTTTTACAGCGCAAATCCTCAAAGCTTTTGTGCACCACCTCACAACAACAATCAAGAAGGCCAACCTCTTCTTGTTGTCTTGACACACCACCAAAAGGGGCTGACGGTTGAGGAGGAGAGGGAGGGAGAAGAATATGAGGAGGCATCTAAAGGAGTCTAGCCAATGACATTTTGGTCCCTCTTCTATTTATAGAGGTTCTTGTCAACTTAACTTTAATATATCCTACTATATTGGATATCAGATCTTTATCTAATTACCTTAAGGCTCTTAGGTTATTGGATATCTATCTAATAAATATTATTTACTGTTATTGGGTCTCACTCGAGGGCTCCAACAAAATAGAGGCTTATTGGACATCAAATAAAACTATGGCTCATTAGATATCTCATATCCAATCCTCTACTCGTCGTGACACCTATCATATGTCTGTGACCCTTTAGGCCCAATACCGAGTTGTTAGTGAGGTGCACAGAACTCCTTCTTACTCAGAACTCTTTATGACTCAATGAATTATTGGCCACAACCGACCACCCCTACAGGCAGCCTGGCCGCAGGCCTCGCTCATGCAAGGGCCTTGGCCGAGAATAGTCACCCCAGCAGGCGACCTGCCCACAGGTGGCTACCCCATCCTCGCTGCCTTCATTGTGAATCGTAGCAAAGAACGCGTAGAACAGTTCTATGCAATTCAATCTCATCACATGTAGTTTAAAATCAATCTTTTGCATGAACAACGTTGGCTCTGATACCACTATTGGGAAACCTCAGCGGGAGTATCACATATATAGTGAAAGATAAAAATAAAACTAGTTTCCCACGTAGATCAAAATCGTCATGCAAAGATTGGTGCGAGAAAAATCATAAAACTAAAATACTACATCATGTGTGAGATTGTTTACTTAGAGAGATTATATATCTCTGTTATTCTAGATCCAGATGGAGAAGAAGGAGGTCAAGTATCCTCCAATCATAGCTATAAATCTCACAACTCTTGTATAAAGGGAGGCAGGAGAATAGGAGGGGGCAGCTAAAGGTGCAGCCTATCATCTATGTGCCACTCCTGCCTCCTATTTATAGAGGGTCACAAAAAATACTCAGGGTCCTACCTTAGTGAGTATTGGATCTTCATCCAATTACCTACTAACCATGGATTATTGGATCTCTATCCAATAATCTCCTTTGGCCTATAATTGGGCCTCATTAAGGAGCCCAACAATGTATGGTCTCATTTGATAAGAACAAGGGCTAATTGGATAGTTCCTATCCAATCCTCTATTCGTTGAAGCATCCACCATATGTGTATGAACCTCTGGGCTCGACATCGAGCTGGCCGTGAGTCACTCTCATTAAAACTCCTTCTAATATAGTGAATTATTATCTCCATAATAATTCACTCGACTCATCGACTATGGACGTATTAGGCCACTATGCTATAATCCCCTGATGGTACAGGAGGATCGAATTCGTCAGACCTGTCTGTCTACAGTTATCGTGTATCTATAGTCCCTCATCCAACTAATATACCAGAGACCGTATATTGGATATGGTGCTGGTTACAGGTGCCCTACAAGCTAATAACGTGTGTGATGATACGTGTGGTACGCTACATGATCTTTTTACTTATTATTATTAGAATATTCTCATATTATATTATCTGTTGCATATATATTTTGTGATGTCCTTAGTTCTGTGCAATGGGAATAAAATCATGATGAGATCATGATAATGAGATCGATTGGCCTTTAAACACAGATCCTAAATAATCCCGATCATAAGTTACTCGAGAGAGACATTGAGATAACCAGACAGAATGATATACTGTATACCCATACATATGATGGAGACAATTGGTCTCAAAGTCACTTACGTGGAGACACTAAAGATACAGTATAGGTGCTCATTGGAGAATGAGTTTACTGATTGATCCGCTTATAGAATGCTATATGGTTAATGATATCTAATGTCAGACAATGATCTGTAGTCCCAATTATGTATCTAGTCCTTAGACTTGAGATACCAAGGATGCCTTGTTTGAGTACTACTTTCTTTGACGCCAGACTTATAGGTTTAGAAAGTTCCAGATCTGGTACAACGGGTTATCGGGATTGGTAGCTAACCTTACAAAGGCAATTGAGTATCGATAAATGATCATTCGCTCTCGGTATCGTAAGAGAAATATCCTATGTGTGCTTGCTCAAACAAATCCCTAGCTAGGGTCATTAGGATTAAGAGAGGAGTTCTCTAGGAGAATCTGATTAGAGCGAGATTTGGATGAATTTCATATATAGCCTGACATTACCATGTCCAATATATGGTTTCTGGGATAATAGTAGGATGGTAGATTATCATCTATGTCCTTATTAGTGGACAAACAGGTTCGATGGATACCGGGAGTGCTTATCATATCTGTAATTCGTTACAAGTTCTGGCAAGACTAAGGAGATTGGCCAGAGGTGAGATGGACCTTAAGATGGGCAATGGAGCAAGAGTTGTTGTAATTGTCGTTGGGGAGATTACCCTACATTTGCCTGGTGGAGCTATCATTGCATTGGATGCATGCTATTTTGTTACCTCTATTATAAAAAATATTATTTTCGTCTCCTGTTTTATAATTAGTGGATATAAATTAGTTTTTGAGAATAATAATTATTCAATAATTATGGATGATGAGATTATCAATAGAGGGACCATGATAGATGACTTATATATGTTAGACACTTCTCCACACATCATGAATATATATACGTCAAAGAGGAGAAGAGATGAGGGGAACAAAGTCGATGAGTCGAGTGAATTGTTATGGGGATAATAATTCACTATAACAGAAAGAGTTATGATGGGAGTGACTCACGACCAGCTTGGTATCGGGCCTAGAGGGTCACACATATATGGTGGATGATCAACGAATAGAGGATTGGATAGAGATCCAATTAGCCCCTATTCTCATTAGATGAGACCCTACACTAATAGGTAGGCTAGGTCATATACATGAGGGAATGATTCAAAAGTTGCTGAAAGATAAATACTTAGATCCATTTGACTATGAGTCGTATGCAACTTGCGAACCTTGCCTTCATGGGAAGATGACCAACTCTCCTTTTAGTGGAACTGGAGAGAGCCCCACTAAATTATTGGAACTTGTACATAGTGATGTATGTGGTCCCATGTCGAATCAGACCATAGGCGATTACTCATACTTCATTACATTCACTAAACCTGTAAAAGAAGAAAAATCAATAGTAGAAGCCAATGACCTCAACAGAGGAGGAATCAGGAGTGGACGTAGGTTATGAGACCGAACCACTATAAAATCGATTTTCCTCATCTTCTTTGCTCTTTATCTTCATTGCTTTGTTATTTAACTATCTACTATCTTTGCTTGCCCTATTACAAACATCTCTATGCTTAAATACATTTCTGATATGGTTTTTATTGATCGAATATTTAAATTAACGTAAATTTATTTCATAAGCACTAATTCACCCTCCCCCCTCTTAGTGTTGCTTTCATCATAACAATTGATATCAGAGCCACGTTTCTCTATATTTGGCTTAAAATCCAAGAGAGATGACTTTTGTTGGTAATTAAAAGGGACTTTCTATTACTCGTCCTCCCATGTTCAATGGGACTGATTATATGTATTGTAAAACTTGAATGATTTTAAATTTTTTTACTTTCTATGGATTTTAAATTATGATATATTATTGAAAGTGGTTTTGAAAAGTCTTCCAAACCGATGAACGAATGGAATGATTTAGAAAAGAAGGCTTTTTCTTTGAATGCTAAAGCGATGAATGCTTTATTTTGTGCTCTTGATAAAAATGAACTTAATCAGGTTTCTATATGCGAAATTATGCACGAGATTTGGCACACACTCAAAATCACACATGAAGGCACTAGTTGAGTCAAAGAGTCAAAAATTAATCTTTTGGTGCATAGTTATGAGTTATTTCGCATAAAATCAAGTGAGACTATAGGAGACATGTATACTCGTCAATGGTCTAAAAGTGCTTGGTAAAAGTTTTTCTAATTTTGAACTTGTTAACAAAATATTAAGATCCCTTCCTAAAAGTTGGGATCCCAAAGTAACGACAATATAAGAATCAAAGGACCTAAATAACTTTTCGCTTGAAAAACTAATCAGGTCTTTGATGACATACGAAATGACATGATGAACTTGAGAACAACTTCTAAAGAATAAGAAGGACATAACACTTAGAACCAAGGAAGTCCACTTGAGAGAAAACTCAAGTGATGATGATGATGATGAGGACTTTGACAAAGATAGAAGCAATGCAAGGTTGGTCGAAACCTACAAACGTAAAATTGCTGCATGGTTTTCTTGGATTCACGGGCTACTACCGAAAGTTTATAAAGGACTATGGGAAGATCAATGCACCACTCACCTCCCTACTAAAAAAGGACTTCTTCCGGTGGTCAGACAAAGCCTCTATGGCCTTCAACAGACTCAAGACAGCCATGACAATGATGCTGGTCCTAGTGCTGCCCGATTTTAGCTGACCTTTCATCATTGAGGCAAACGTATCTGGAGTTGGAATCAGAGTCATTCTAATATAAGATGGTCGACCAATTGCATATACTAGCAATGCCTTATCTCCTTCTCATCATAATATATCTATATATGATAAGGAGATGCTTGCAATTGTGTGTGTCGTTACAAAGTAGAGACCTTACCTGATCGGCCGACGCTTTCAGATCAAAACCGACCACCGAAGCCTTAAGTATTTTTTGGAGCAGAAAATATCATCCCCTGAGCAACAAAAATAGGTAACCAAACTCCTTAATTTTGATTATGAAATTATTTACAGAAAGGGAAAAGAAAAAATTATTACAGATGAGCTATCACGACTACCAGAGCAAGCAAGAATTTTAGCCATCTCCCTTCCTTCTATCGGCTTTCTCGAGGACATTAGGGAGGAACAGAAGAAGGAATCTAGAGACCAGCAACATTATAGAAGTGTTGAATCTCAGATTTTGATGATGACATCAATTGATGGATTTTATGATCTAACTTGTGTGCTAAAGAAAATGATGATGTTGGGTCGGAGTCAAGTTCGAGCATCGGGCCGAGGTTCAGATGATGCAATGGGAGCTCGCCGGAGGTTGGCCAAGGTTCGGACAATGTTATCGGGAGCTCACCGAGAACTCACCAGAAGTTTGCTGAGAAGTTCATCAGGAATTTGCCGACAGGTTATCGGGAGCTCGCCGGAAGAATGCTGGAAGTTTGTTGGGGGTTCGCCGAAGGAAATCGGGAGCTCACCAGGGGTTCATCAGAAAGATGCTGGGAGTTCGCCGAAGAGACGATCAGACAACAATCATTATACGTTGAGTGTCATAGTTAGCAACATAATGAGAGTTAGTTTTACTAACTCAATTAAGAGGCCATTAGGCCTTAATTAGGACTAATTTGGACTTATTATAAAAATTATTTCAGTAACCCAAGGTCAGATAAGGCATGTCAGGCGGTCTCCAAGATGACACGGTCTTCGAAGGTATGTCAGGCGGTTGAACCACCCAAACACAGTCTCCCAGACTGTCAGACGATTGAATCACCCAGAACACAGTCTCCTAGGCAGTGTCAGGCAGTTGAATCACCCAGAATGTAGTTTTCGAGACTAGCACCTCGGGATCACTTCAAAATTAATTTTTGGATCCACTTTTGAAGCCATTTGGGGCCTATAAATACCCCATCCTTTCTTGCCTGAGGTATGCAAGCAATTAAGAGCACAAATCTTATGAAAACACTATTGTAATTGAGAGCTTCTCCTCATTTCTTCTTATGTATTTTTTTTTTGTTTAAGGGAGAGCTTTGAGTCTTGTAAAGGTTATCTCCTAAACCTATAAACGTAGAATAGAGTTGTAAGAGGATAGTTGATCTTCACCCATTGAAGAAAGATCAATAGTGGAAGCCAGTAGCCTCAACGGAGGAGGAATCGGGAAGTGGACGTAGGTCACGAGACTGAACCACTATAAAATCAGTTTGCTTCCTCTTCTTTACTCTTTAACTTCATTGCTCTATTATTTAACTTCTATTATCTTTGCTTGTACTATTATAAATATTTTTACACTTAAATGCATTTCCATTATGATTTTTATTGAGTAAATTATTCAAATCGACAAAGATTTCTCATTAGCACTAATTTACCCCCCCTCCTCTTAGTGCCGCTTTGATCCTAACAATTGGTATCAGAGCCACGTTTCTCTCTATTTAGCTTAAAATCCAAATAAGATTATTTTTATTGGCAATCAAGTGGGACTTTCTATCACATGTCCTCATATGTTCAATGGGATGGACTACACATCTTGAAAAATTCGAATGCGCATCTTTTTTATTTCGATAGATTTTGATTTGTGGTGTACTGTTGAAAAAGATTTTCAAAAGTCATCCAATCTAATAAATGATTGGAATAATTATAAAAAATAAATATTTTCTTTAAATGCCAAGGCTATGAATGCCTTATATTGTGCTCTCAACAAAAATGATTTTGATCAGATTTCCTCTTGTGATTCGGCTTTTGAGATTTGACATATATTAAAATTAACACATGAAAGAACACTAGATCTAAATGAATCATTAAACAAAATGTCCTACAAAAATGAACAAGAAGAATACCTTCCTAAGAGCAAGAAAAATTTGACATTGAGAACCTAAGAACACCTTCCAAAGGATAAGAAGGAATTAGAACTAAAGAGAACACATGACTCCTCAAGTGGAATCTCGAG
The DNA here is from genome assembly GCA_029747655.1 of Ensete ventricosum. NCBI lineage: Eukaryota > Viridiplantae > Streptophyta > Magnoliopsida > Zingiberales > Musaceae > Ensete > Ensete ventricosum. Next base: position 24,994,960 of record JAQQAF010000003.1, on the reverse strand, counting down.
TGATGTGAACTTTGAACATTTGATAAATGAATAGGATAAATTAATCAACATGAACTATAAAAATGATCTAAAGATGGACAAAACTTCTTGCTATGAACGCAAGAAGCCGAGGCGCTCCAAAGATGAAGAACATAATAAGGAAGAAGTGAAAGATTTTACGCTCGTGGCCAACCACGATGAGGTAAGTAACCCACCCGAAAGCTCTTTTACTTTTAATGAGTTATTACTTTCTTTTCATGAGCTTTATGATGAATTTAGAAAGATTAACAAATCCTATAAATTACTTAAGATAGAGCATGTATCATTAGTTAGTAAACTTGATGAAATGCATGAAGTAGCACCATCACACAATATATGCACCAAACATGATACCTTGCATGATACTTTACCATTACACAATTTTTGCTCTAAATGTGAAACACTATATAGTATTAAAGAAGAAAATATCATGCTTAAGATTACATTAAAAAAATTTGAAATTGGGAATAAATTCTTAAATATGATCCTTGTCAATAATGGTCATATTAATAGAAGAAATGACATAGACTTTGTTGGTAACATTCAACAAAAGTCAACTATTTTTGTTAAAGGACTTACCTTAAATTTATCATCGAAAATTAAATATAATTTTTATGGTAGATTACGACATATAGCTTACAAATGTCCATTCAAAAACTATAGTCCTTTGGGTTCTTAAGGGAAAAACAAATAACAAAAAACCATTAGATAAGAAAGATAAATTTCTTCATATAGGTCCCAATGTAAAATGGGTACTTAAATCTTTATTATAGGTTTGTCACCAAACTAAGGCTAGAAGCAAAATGGATTGATATCTTATGGATGCTCAAGCTATTTGACTTGAGATCTAACTTACTTATCAAGCTTCCTAGCTAAAATGTAAAAAATAAGAAAAAAATATTTGAATTAAAATGTTTTAAGCTTAATAATCCTTGTTTATATTATAACAAATCCTTTTATTAAAAAAAGTTATCATTATACAATTAATCTTAATGATGCATAGCTAGAACATATAAGTATGAAAATGAACTAGAACCAAAGAACCATAGTTATTGAAAAATATGTTGAAATTTACATAAATGAGATTTTGATGATGATTGAATAATAAGTTTAAAATCATTGGTTTGAATATTTGAAAAGGCTATTATTGAATGATCTAAATGTTATGAATGATTGTTGAATAGTTGTATGATTTGAATGTTATATTAGATAGACTTGAAATAAATAAAATTTTTTGAAATGAGTTTGTCAACTTCTTGCACTATGTGTAAAGAGTTAGACTCATTTACATGTTAGAATTGAGATTGGTTGAATTTTTGCTTTGAAGATATTTTATCATTTTGATGTGTTATTCTAATGGCCTTGATAATGTTGACGACTTAACTTGAAATATGGGTTGTATGATTAAATGGATATTTAAATGATAGAATTTGAGCATAGAACATTATAAAAAAGGAAAAAAAATCATGTTTCATTGTCTAGTATTTTTAAAAATTAAAAATGGATTTAATGAGAATAAAATGAGCATGGTAACTCACTCTAAAAATCATTGGAATTAGAATAAATCGAAGTTTTTGTTTGAAAATGTTTTATAATTTCTTTTGGAAATGATACTTGATTTTCAGTTTTAAAAGGTTAAAAATGTTTTACTTATTTTAATGATCTTGATGATTTCTTTTTAGATGAAACTAGAATTTAAATGACAATCAATGCATGGATTTAGCATAAAAGGTGAAGGAATTTTTATATGAAACAAATCACATGGATTGAAATAACTAAAAAGAGGAAAAGTTTTTCTTTGAAAAATTTTCAATCTAGTTTTTAGTAAGAGATAAAGTATTATGATTATTGTTGAATCTCTTGAACTACAAAAGTGATTTTGATAATTAAAATTTGAATGAGATTTTTTTGGCCAAATCATGAACTTTTTCATGATTTTTGACTTGAGGCATCTTATATGGGAATCTTTTTTTTTTTACTTCTATAATTTTCTTTTTACCAAAGAGGAGACTTATGATCTTATAACTCGAGATTTTCATTAAAAACTATTATCTTGATAACTTGAAATTTTTTATATATAAATCAATTTTTTTTTTCTTTTCTCCTATGTAACATACCATAAAAAGGGTCTTATCATGATCTTGACATCTTGAAAATCATAATTTGATAACTTTATATAAATCAAGATTGTTCACTAGGACTTTTTTATTTTGTTAAAGAAAACTATCTATATGAAATAAGATCCTTCTTATTATTTGATCTCATAAAATTTCTTTTTGACCTAAAAGGAAATCTGTCAAATTAAATTATATCTTTTGGTATTCATGATTTGATATTAATATCCTTCCTGATATGATTCATTTATAACTTCCTTATATTTATGTATGGTATATCACTAAATTAATATTTCTTAAATTTATGATGAGTTAAAAATTGAATGATTTTCTTGAAACTTCTCATTGACTTATTCACTTGACTTATCCTTTATGAAAATTATCTTTAACCTCTATGATTTCTTCTTTTTAATAATAGAAAAAGATTTATGATCTTAATAACTATAATTTGAGATTTTTAATCAAGATCATTCTTCCAATTTATTAAGAAGAATTATTTGAATGAATTATATGTATTAAGATTTACCTTGGATGAATCAAGATTATTTACTCTCCTAGGATTCATTTTCACTATTTACAATGACCAAGAGAGAGATAAAATTGCTATCTTACAATAAAATCATTAAATGAGGAATGATTTGCTTGAAGAAAATTATATATGAAAAACCTTCTAAATGCATGATTTACTATCATGACTTGAGGATTTCTTGATATTTACATGAGATGATATGAGTAGCTCTTATATTTTTATCAGATTTCTCAACTTTTTGAACTATCCTTTGAAATGGTTTCACTTGATTCTTTCTTCTAGACATTTACAAAAAAAAAAATACAAGTTAAAATTCTCTAATGATAAGACTCATTAGGTCTCTTTCAATATTTTGATTCTTTGATTCATGAATATTATCAAATGTATCCCCTCTTTATTTTGTTTTGGGATACTTGATTTTTGGATCTTTGACACCCCCTCCCCTTATTCTTCTTCTATTTTATTTACAAAAGGAAACGAAACAATTTGATACGAAATAGATTAAACTCTATTTTTTTTTACTAAGGTGGAGAATAGACTAGATTTCTTTCTTTATGTAATGAATATTTATGATAAATATGTTGACATATGTATTGACACTTAGTGTTTAAATGTGTGGTGAATATTTCTCTTTTTTTATAACAAGGAGAAACGGCATGATTGATGACATATGATAAATGTTGTGTTTAAAATTTTATCATATAATGAACATTTATTTTGAACAATTGTTTAGAAAAGTTATGTTGAACATTTCTCATTTTTGATGACAAAAGGGGGAGAAATGACATAATTGATGACATAAAAGAGATATTTTGACATCTTTGAAATAGTTGAAATGAATGCTATATTATAATTGATGACATGGTTATATTGTGAATATAATGATTAAAATTTTTATGTGATACCAAGAAAAAGAATATTTTAAAAATGTTATTGTGTATGGTATTATGAATGGTTAAATTATGAAAAAACTATACTTGAATTTAAAAGTGATGGGTTCCTTTGAATTTAAGTTTGTTGTATTTATCCTATGACATATCCTAAGGTTAACTCTGTCATCAATTGGTTATCATCAAAAAGGGAGAGATTGTTGAATCTCGGATTTTGATGATGAAATCAATTGATGGGTTTTATGATCTAACTTATGTGCTAAAGAAAATGATGCAGGATTAACTACGATAATAAAGGGCAGTACAATCATATGTTGGGCCGGAGTCAAGTTCGAGCATCGGGCCGGGTTCGAACGACGCAATGGGAACTTGCCGAGAGTTCGCCGAAGGTCGGTCGAGGTTCAGACAATGTTGTCGGGAGCTCGTCGAGAACTCACCAAAAGTTTACCGGAAAGTTCGTCGAGAGTTCACCGACAGGTTGTCAGGAGCTCGCCAGGTGTTCGCTGGAAGAATGCTAGAAGTTCGTTGGGAGTTCGCCGAAGGAAATTGGGAGTTCACCGGGGGTTCATCGGAAAGATGCCGGGAGTTCGTCGAAGAGACGATCAGACAACTAACATTGTATGTTGAGTGTCATAGTTAGTATCATAATGAGAGTTAGTTTTACTAACTCAATTAAGAGGTCATTAGGCCTTAATTGGGGCTGATTTGAACTCATTATAAAAGTCATTTCAATAACCCAAGGTCAGATAAGACACGATCTTCGAAGACATAGTCTCCAAGATGACAGTCTTTGAAGGCGTGTTAGTGGTTGAACCGCCTAGACATAGTCTCCCAGACTGTCAGGCGGCTGAACCACCCAAAACATAATCTCCTAAGCTGTCAGGCGGCTGAACCGCCCAGAACATAGTCTTAGAGACTAGCACCTCGGGATCACTTAAAAATTGATTTTTGGCTCCACTTTTGAAGCCATATGGGGCCTATAAATACCTCACTCTTTTTTGCCTAAGGTATGCAAGCAATTAAGAGCAAAAATCTTGTGAAAACGTTGTTGTAATTGAGAGCTTCTCCTTATTTCATCTTGTGTATTTTTTTGTTTAACGGAGAGCTTTGAGTCTTGTAAAGGTTATCTCCTAAACCTGTAAAAGGAGAATAGAGTTATAAGAGGGTAGTTGATCTTCACCCATTAAAGGAAGATCAATAGTGGAAGCCGGTGGGCTCAACGAAGGAGGAATCGGGAAGTGGATGTAGGTCACGAGACTGAACCACTATAAAATCGATTTGCTTCTTCTTCTTTGCTCTTTAACTTCATTGCTCTATTATTTAACTATCTATTATTTTTTGCTTGCACTATTACAAACATCTCTACACTTAAATGCATTTTCGTTAGAATTTTCATTTAGCAAAATTTTCAAATCGATAAAGATTTCTTATTAGCACTAGTTCAACCCCCAGTGCCACTTTGATCATAACAAGAAAATTTTGAGAATGATCCTAGCGTAATAGCCAACTACACTTGGGATTCGGGGGATCTACGCTACAAAGGTCGTATTGTGCTTGCACCCGATTCCCCTTACATCAAAATCGTCATGCACGAAATGCACTCTTCACCTTCAGCAGGGCACTCTGGATTTCTGAGAACATATAAGAGAGTGAAGCAAAATTTTTATTGGAGAGGCAGGAAAAAAATTATTTCTGAATATGTTGCAAAATGTGATATATGTTAATAACAAAAGGGTGAAACAGTGGTAAGTCCAAGAAAGCTACAACCACTACTCATACCGGACTCGGTGTGGATCGATATCTCCATGGACTTTATCGAAGGGCCGCCATCATCTTAAGGTAAAAACACAATCCTTGTGGTGGTTAATCGATTGACGAAATATGCCAATTTCTATTCTGTGAGACATCCCTATACCACTGCTAGTATTACTCAGATTTTTATAGAAAATATTGTTAAACTGCATGGGATGCCAAGGTCCATTGTGAGTGATCATGATAGCGCTTTTACAAGTAAATTTTGGACTGAGTTATTCTAACTACAGGGCACTCAACTCAAGATGAGCATAGCTTACCATCCACAGACGGATGACCAAATAGAGGTGGTGAACAGGTGTCTAGAGACCTATCTTTGGTGCTTCACCAGTGACCAACCAAAAGAGTGGACGAAATAGCTCCCTTGGGCCGAATGGTGGTACAACACTACATATCACTCATCTATAAAATGTACCTATATGGGGCACTGTATGGCCGACTGACCCCTATGATTCCAAAATATGTAATTGATGTAGCCAAAGTGGATCAAATCGATCAAAATTTAATTGTCAGGGATAAGCTCCTATAGCTACTGAAGGATAATCTCTCTGTCGCTCAAGCCAAGATGAAGCAACAAGCCGACGCACATCGGAGCAAAAAGAAGTTTTCAGTAGGAGATTGGGTTTATCTTCGTCTACAGTCATACAAGCAATTATCTATTAATACATGAGCCTCTATGAAGCTATCTCCTCACTTTTATGGAACTTATCAAATCATAAAACATATTGGAGTTGTGGTGTACAGACTTAAATTGCCCGAGGATGCCAAAATTCACCCTATCTTCCACATGTCATGCTTGAAGCCTAAGTTGAGAGAACACAAATTAGCCCATACTCAACTGCCAAATACCACTGATGATAGAGAAATTCAAGCCCAACCGTAAGCCATCCTTGATCAAAGAATTGTGATACGTCGTCGACGTCCCTCTACTGAAGTACTAGTTCATTGGAGCAATTTACCACTTGAAGATGTCACGTGGGAATCATATGAGGAGCTGAAGACCTAGTTCCTTGAGTCCATAAAACCTCAGCCTTGAGGAAAAGACTGATTTAAAAAAGGCGGGCTTGATAGGACCCCAACAGGATTGGGTCCTGCTCAACCAAGTAGCAATCAATAAAACCCCACCTAGTCACCTCTATCTCATAAAGAAGTATAGCTAGGGTTTATTTTGGAGCCTTAGGGCTTCATGGCCATTGCCCCCTTTACTGGGCTGGTCGACTAGGGTTTCTAGCAGAGGGGCGTGGCTTATGCAGCCACTTAGGCCGCCACCCTCTTTATTTAGGCAAAAGAGAGAATTTACTTAGGAAGTATCCCCTTAGGGCTAGGTTTTGAGCCCTATATAAGCTTATAGCCTCCACCTCTTTTCATCAAGCAAAAATCAGCTTTATTTCAGCCTTGTGGTTGACTTCTAGGAGGGAGGAACCCCTATAGCATTCCAAGGGTTGATACCTCTCAATGATCACATCTCCATAGAATTCCTCTAGGGTTCTATCATGATGACACGTGTGACAAGTTGTATAGTCTTTTTGTATTATTATTATTATTGGTATTTTCTCACACTATATATATTATCTACTGCGAATATATATATATATATATATATATATATATATATATATATATTATGATGTCCTTGGATCTGTGCAATGGGAATCAGATCGCGATGAGATCACGATATTGAGATCGATTCACCTTTAAACACATATATTAAATAATCCCGATTATAGGTTACTTGAGAGAGATATCGAGATAACAAGATAAATCGGTGTACTGTATATCCATCCATAGGATGGAGGTAGCTGGTCTCATAATCGCTTATATGAGGTCACTAAGGGTACAATATTGATGCTAATTGGAGAATGAGTTAATGATACCTAGCATCATATAGTGATTCTGTAGTCCTAGTTGTGTGTCTGGTCCTTAGACTTGAGACACTAATGATACCTTATGTCGATTTGAGTATACATTTGCTTATAAAAAATTTATGTCGATTTGAGTATACATTTGATAAAGCTTAAATCTGAAATGCATTTAAACTTAAAAGCGTTTATAGGAAGATAATGATTAAGTAAAGTAATATACAAAGATAAGTAAATAATAGAGAGGAGAAGAGAAGACACACCAATTTATAATGGTTCTGTCTCATGACCTATGTCCACTTCTAATTCTTTCTCAGTTGAGGTCACCGGCTTCTACTATTGATCTTCGTTTAATGGGTGATGATCAACTACCCTCTTATAGCTATATTCTCCTTTTACAGGTTCAGGAGATAACCTTTGTATTTCTCTAAGCTCTCTCTTAAACAAAAACTACACAAGAAGAAATTAGGGGGAGCTCTCAAAGAATTACAACAGCGTTTTCACAAGTTTTTTGCTCTTAATTCTTATATTCTAAAGCAAGAACGAGTGGGGAATTTATAGGCCCCAAATAGCTTCAAAAATGGAGCCAAAATTTAAATTTTTGGAGATTTTTGGAGGTGTTGACAGCCTCTTCCCTTAGAGACTATGTTCTGGTGGTAGTATCGCCAGCCTAGGTGGTACCATCGCTTGGCACAGTTTGGGAGACTGTGTTTGGGAGATTGTGTCTTCGAAGACCATGTCTTATCTAACCTTGTGTTACTGAAATGACATTTATAATAAGTCCAAATAAACCCCAATTAAGGCCTAATGGCCTCTTAATTGAGTTGGTTATGCTACACTTAAAGCCAACTCAATTAGAACTCTAAACTACTTCAATCTAGACAAATCATTATGAAGTGTTAATCATGTTGTCCAACATGCCATTTGTTTATCCGAACTCTCAGCGCATCATACTCTCATTCGGCGTATTGCTCGATCCATTAACATGTTGACTCCCACAACATTCGATCTTACCGCAATATCTAATTTCTGGCCCGATGCACGTTCTTTAACTTCGGGCCAACATTTGATTTCCTACTTCAATTGTTTTGCCTTTTCATGATCGAAGATTATCTTGCATTACTTTCTTGAATACAGATTAGATTATAACTTTATCAATTGATTTTATCATCAAAATCCAAGATTCAACAATCTCTCGCTTCTTGATGATGACAACAATTAATGATGGAGTTTAACTAAACTCCCCCTATCTATATACCATATTGTAATAAAGAAAACTCGAATTCAAAAAGAGTGATAAGCTTTGAATTCAAGTTGAAACAATCTGAATCATAGTTGAAATATCATTGCATGCATCATAAAATCATAAATATTTCATACATAATCTCAAATCATCAAATTACATCAGATCATGCATGATTCAAGTTTTAAATTATCGTCATATCTTTTCCCCTGAAATACATCATACATGCATGATTAAATCATCATAACTTCTCCCCATTTGTTATCAACAAAAAGGAGAAATGTGTCATATGCAAGTTTTGTCTTCTTTTGGGATGTGCAAGTTTGTAAGTTTTTCTCCCCCTTTGTAATTGTCAAAAAAATAGAGAATGAAAGCATTTAATGATGTAAAAATTTGTCATCACATGACAAGCATGAATCATTTCGATAAATTTTCCTTTCGTAAATATCAGGAAGAGAAACCATAAGAAACGATCTTGATTAAAAGAAAAAACTTAAGTCATGAAAACTAAGAAACCAAGATAATGATCAAAACATATATGTAAAGAGTTCATGCATTTGTTAGATTCAACATACATATCTCTCTCCTAATAAAATCAAATTGGTCTACATTTAATGGCTTTATAAAGATATCAACTAATTGATGTTTTTTACCAATAAATTCTAAAGATATATCATGGTTATTGACGTGATCTCTAATAAAATGATGTCTAATATTGATATGTTTGGTTCATAAATGTTGAATAGAATTTTTTGATATGTATATTACGCTCGTGTTATCACACTTTATAGGGATGTCTTTCAAACAAAGTCCATAATTTTGTAAAGTATTTTTCATCTATATTATTTTAGCACAACATGTATCTACTGCAACATCTTTAACTTCAGCTGTGGATAATGCGACACTATTTTGCTTCTTGGAAGACCAAGAGACTAGTGCATGACCTAGAAATGGCATAATATGTTCTAAATAGGATTCTTATAAGACCATTACTCATAAAAGCTCCTTATAAATTATAGAATGGTAAAAAAAACCTAATATTTCTTATTTTAAAATATTTGGTTGCAAATATTTTATTTTAAATGAAAAGGATACTTTAGGTAAATTTGATGCAAAATCCGATGAAGGTATTTTATGAGATTATTCTTCTATTTCAAAAGTTTATCATATTTTTATAAAAGAACATTAGAAATAGAAGAATATATTCATGTTATTTTTAATGAGTTTTTCGAATTTAAAAAGATTGATTTTGATGATGAAGTTGATCTTGATAACTTGACTTAAATGATAATACTCCTAAAAGTAACTTCGATGAATCTTCTTTCAAATCCTTACCCAAGGATTGAAAGTATATGAATGATCATCCTAAGGAACTTATAATAGGAGAAACATCAAAAGGAGTTCAAACTCGATCTTCTTTTAGAAATTTTTGTGCGAAAGCTGCACTTCTTTATCAAATCGAGCCAAAATATATTGATGAGACCCTAAGAGATGATTCTTGAGTTAATGCAATGCATGAAGAGCTTAATCAATTTGAGAGAAATGAGGTATGGAAGCTTGTTATTGCTGGTTACAAGTGCCTGCAATTCAATCACGTGAGTGATGACAAGTGTGACACGCTATGTGCTCTTTTTGCTTATGATTAATATTGGCATATTCTCACATTATATTATTTGTTGCATATATTGTGATGTCCTTGGTTCTGTGCAATGGGAATCAGATCGTGATAAGATCACGATAATGAGATCAATTCACCTTTAAACACAGATCCTAAATGATACCAATCATAGATTACTCAAGAGGGATATCGAAATAACTGGACAGACCGGTGTACGATATGATCGTCCATATGATAGAGGCGGCTGGTCTCATAGCCAATTGTGTAGAGACACTAAGGATATAGTACAGGTGCTCATTGGAGAATGAGTTCACTTATTGATCCGTTTATGAAATGTTGTATGGTTCATGATACCTAATGTCAGACAGCGATTCCATAATCTCAATTGTGTATCTGGTCCTTAAACTTGAGACATCAAGGATGCCTTGTATAAGTACTCCTTTCTTTGATGCCTGACTTACAAGTTTGAAAAGTTCCAGATCTGGTACAGTTGGTTATCAAGATTGGTAGCCAACCTTATGAAGGCAATTGAGTGTCAATAGAGGATCATCCACTCTCGGTATCATGAGAAGAATATCCCTATGTGCTTGCTCAGACAAATCCCTGGCCAGGGTCATTCGGATTGAGAGAGAAAGAGTTCTCCGGGAGAATCCGATTAGAGTGAGACTATGATGGATTTCGTATGTGACCTGACAGTACCATGTCTAATATATGGTTTCTGGGATATTAGTTGGATGAGAGATTATAGATACACGATAACTGTGGATAGACAGGTCTGATGGATTCGATCCCTTGTACCGTTTGGGGACTATGGCGTAGTGGCATAGTACGTCTATAGTCGATGAGTCGAGTGAATTATTATGGGGATAATAATTCACTATATCAGAAGGAGTTCTGATGGGAGTGACTCATAACCAGCTCGGTATCGGGCCTAGAGGGTCACACACATATAGCTTCAGTGAATAGAGGATTGGATTGAGATCCAATTAGCCCCTATTCTCATTAGATGAGACCCTATACTAATGAGCTCCTAGATTAAGACCCAATTATTGGATGATAGGACTCCAGTAGGGTTGAGTCCTAATCTCCCTAGAAGTAGTCAATAAAACCCTACTAGATTGTAATAAAGTCATCCTATCTTATAAAGGAGTATGGCTAGGGTTTAGATTAGCCCTTAGGGCTTAATAGCCGTCGCTCTCCTTACTGGGTTGGTTGGCTAAGGTTTCCCTTCTGGGTTCTATCATCTAGTATCAGAGCAGCGATCTTGCTACCCCTGTAGCCATCATCCACGCCTTCATCTTCCAAGCAATTCCCACAATTGCTTTTGACGTCGCCTCCATCCATCATCGTCCACCCCAACCGTAGATCAAATCAATATGCTGCCTTCCTCTACGTCAACATTAAAAGATGTAGTAAAAACTCTAAGCACACGCACCTTGTTACTATTATTCTGATGGAACCCTAGAAGGAGCCCTATAGTTTTTGACCCTTGAGGGGGATCAACCCTTGGAACGTTATAGGGGTTCCTCCCTCCTAGACTCGGCACAAGGCTGAAATAAAATAGATGATTGCTTGATTCAAGAGGGGGCGCGGCTACATCTTTAATTAGGAATCAAAACCCTAGCCTAAGACGGTGCTTACCTAAGTAGAATTACCTCTTTGCCCCTCCTATAGCCAACCTACTTTAATAGGAACAGGAGGCAGCTAAGTGGCTCTATAGCTGACCTAAGCAGGGGGAAACCCTAGCCGACCAACCTAATAAGGGGTGTGGCGGCTACGAAGCCCTGAGGGCTAATCTAGACCCTAGGCATACTCCTTTATAAGATAAGAGTGGCTTTATTACAATCTAACAGTATTTTTATTGACTAGTACTAAGATGATTAGGACTCAACCCTACTGGAGTCCTATCAAGTCCGCCCTCTTCAGATCAACCGTATCCTCAAGGCTGAGGGTCTATAAACTCTAGAAACTGGATCTTCAACTCCTCATGTGACTCTTATGCTATCATTACTTGAACGTTGGCTTCCTCATCAACTGGGGTGTTAGTTGGAAGGATTTGGGCTGAGTCATCTTCTTTAAATTTCCATTTGAGGTGGGATACTTGGCAGAGCAACTGTAATCTTGATCTGGTGCGCGAATTTGATATCCAGGTTAGGGCCCCAATGTGATCCTCAATTTTACAAGGCCCAAAGAAATAGGGGGACCACTTAATTAAGGCTCGAGTTTCCTACTGATCGGGCTAAAGTTGTAAAAAAACTCGATCTTCAATTTTTCGTCCATTCTGAAGTTTGTCGGGGGGTTGTTTCTTTTTTGTATATGCTGTCATATTTTTAGTCTTTAGTGATAGCCATTCTTTCTTCTGGAATGATGACTGCCCTCTAGTATGGTTCAGGATGATGAGAGCTCAATCTGGCGTCAGCATGGATTGTAATTCTTCTAGTTTTACTCCTCTTTCATGCCATGGACCTGTATTCAACCATATTTTAAATTTGGTAGTAATTAGTATCTCCTGTAAAAATCTCGTATGAAGTGTGGGTGAAGCCTCGGTGTAAATTAGAAGTCGACCATCTTGCATAAGAATAGCCCCAATTCCAACACCTAACGCATCGGCCTCAATGACAAAAGTGCGACCGAAATCGGGCAGCGCTAGGACCAACATCATCGTCATGGCTGCCTTGAGTCGTTCGAAGGCTGCAAAGGCTTTATCCAATCACAAGAAGGAGTCTTTCTTCAGTAAGGACATGAGCGGGGCACTGAGCTTGTCATAATCTTTCACAAAATTTTGGTAGTAGCCCGTAAGTCCAAGGAAACCGCGTAGTGATTATACGTTTATAGGTCTCGGCCATCCTTGCATTGCCTCGATCTTTGTCGGGTCCACCGCCACTCCATCCTCTGATATAATGTGCCCAAGATACTCCACTTTACGCTATAAGAAGCTGCACTTTGACTATTTAACATAAAGAGTATTCTCCCGAAGAATCGTTAGAATAATTCATAAGTGCTGAAAATGTATATTAAGTGTAGGGCTATAAATGAGAATATCATCAAAGAATACCAATACGAACTTACGTAGAAAACTCCAGAAGATGTCATTCGTCAGGCTTTGGAAAGTAGAAGGAGCATTCGTAAGTCCGAAAGGCATTACCAGAAACTCGTAGTGGTCGTTATACGTGCAGAATGTAGTTTTCATAATATCTTCGGTGCATACCCGATTCTGATGGTATCCGGATCAGATATCCAATTTAGTGAAGACTCTGGCTCCTTTTAATTCGTCAAAGAGTTCATCATCTTTCTTGCGCAATAGCAATACCAGTGAGGAGTAAGGGCTGCAACTCGGTCGAATCACCCCGGTGTCAAGCATCTCTTTAACAATGTTCTCGATCTTGTCCTTCTGCAAGTGAGGATAGTGGTACGATTACAAATTTGCTAGAGGTTTACCTGGCAAAATAAGAATGCGGTGGTCATGCGACCGGTTAGGGGGCAGCCCGCGCGGCTCCAAGAAGACATCCATGAATTCGTTCAGGCAAAGGGCAAGCTTAGGATCTGAGTTTTGTATGTTCTCCCTCATAGATGGCTATTGAATATGCATCAAGAATCCACCATATGCTTTGTGCAAAACTTTCTCCATTCGTTGTGACGAAATGGTAGAAATTTAGCTCCCGTGCTTGCCTCGTAACGTGACTTGTCTCCCTTTGCAATAAAATTTCATGATTAATTTAGAAAAATTCTAGGATACTGTTGTGAGCCATTCGATCTCGAGTACAACTTCATAATCATTGATGGGTAGGAGGAAGAAATTAGCTACCACTTCTTGGTCTTGGAGGAGTAGTTTCACCCACGGGCACTGTTGGTCGTAATTAAAGATTCGGTTGTCGGCAACCTTTACGTCGAACTTGTTGCAACCTTCAATTTGAAGTGCTAAATGTGCAGCAACCTTACTATTGAGGAAGTTATTGGTGCTGCCCGTGTCAATGAGAACGGTGATGGGTTTCTATTTTAGAAGTCCTCCAACTTTCATCATCTGCGAGTTGGAGTAGCCATCCAATGCGTGCATTGCGTAGTCGGTCGGTTGGGACTCTTCCTCCATGGCTTCTTCTTTAGGTTCAAGGACTTCTTCAGATGTTTCATTGTCCTCATCCTCCACTAGTTCAATCATGAGGAGTCGGCCCTTTTTGCAGCGATGTTCGCGGCTCCACGGTTCGTCGCAATACCACCACAACTCCTTGGCCGATTGTTTGCAAAGCTCGTCTCTTGTCAACTTTTTTAGTGCAAAGGTTTGGATGGCAGTAGAGGGGGCAGTAGGCCTCGGCATGGTTGGTCAGGGAGCGACCCTTGTCCTTCGTACCTCGTGGTTTCATTGTTCTTCCTGGATATACGCGAAGGAAATCATCGCCATAAGAGTGTACGGTTGTCGCGCCTTTACTTCTCCTCGGATCTCCGACTTTAGGCCCTCGATAAAACTACCTAAAATGTTTCCCAGACCAATTCTCAGTTTGGTTAGATAAACGCTCAAACCTTGTTTGGTATTCTTGTATTGTAGAGGTTTGATAAATCTTTGCCAATTGACCGTCGATGTTGTCGAAATCGGTTGGTTCGAAGCGGTTTAGTAGTCCTTCCTTGAATCACTACCAAGAGAGTCCTCCATAGGTGTGCTCAAACCAATTAAACCACTAAATAACATCTCCTTCGATGTGGATGGCAGCAATCTCCATCCGAAGATTGGTTAGAAGGTGAATCGGTTTGGATGGAAGTAGGCTACGGTGTAGAACCTTGATGAAGAACTAATGAAGATCCGTCAAACCTCTACCATCCAAGAGTACCAAATTAGGTTTGAAAGGTTAACTAATCAAATTTGTGATTGGTCTGAAAAACATATATTGAGGACTTTCATTGAGGGCTTGAAGCCAGAAATTCGAGAAGAAGTTAAAGCGCGACGTCATACACACTTAAGGCAGCCATCTCCATCGCACGGCATCAAGAGGAGCAGTTAAATTATGAAGCCCAGAGGACCCAGCATCACCTAAGCTTTCACCTCCCCCTACTATCAATCGATCTCCTCAACCGAAGAAACTAATAAGAGAAGACTTTCATGATAGATCGACAAAGGAACCCAAACTTGAAGATATGATTCTCGAGCCCAAGGAAAAGGATACACCACAACCGATCACCCGCACGGTCCCTACCTTAGCCGACTACATCAACCTGCAAAAATTGAAGATCGAAGGGTTTCTCGAGCAGCAATCCGTCATCATCCTCGTCGACGGGAGCACACACAACTTCATGAGTAGCAAGGTTACTACCCCCTTAATGCTCAACAAAGAAGATGACAATGGGTTCGAAGTTAAGGTAGCTAACGACCAAATTCTGAAGTGCAACCAGAAGTGCCCGCGGGTTAAACTGAGTCCACAGGAGCAAGACATAGTTATTGATTTTTTCCTCTTCCCTCTTGATGGTTTTGATATAGTGCTTGGCATTGATTGGTTGTCCACGATTGGAGATATTTTTTAGAATTTTTTGAAACTAACCATGAAATTTTTCAAAAAAGAAAAGCAAGTGGTTTTACGAGGGAGCCCAGCGACTACAACCACAACACCACACTTGGAGGGGGTACCAAAAGAAGAATCTAGTGGTTTCCCAATTCAAATTCAAGAGTTTCATGAGATTGAAAATAAAAAAAACCCCTCGCATAGCTTGCTGAATTTTTGGGCGTCTCCACCCAACCGAGCCGACCACCTCCTCTAAAACTGGTCGATCCCCCTATGCTGAATAGGCTGAAACTTCTATCAGTTGCTGCTCGACCAGATTGCTTCATATAATCTCACAAGGTCGAAGATAAAAGGGTAGTCCAAGAGATGACAAAGACATGGATTGCTCGGGCATGCTTATTTCCTGCTACGACACATCCCTGCATCCTTTTCCCTAGAGATAGCTACTTCTAAAGTGTTACATCCTGTCGAACTTACCATGTTGCTGATGCAGCACTTCCAGATCTTAGGTGACTTCCACGACTTTCCCCAGGATCAGACCATGATGCCTAAAGACTTCCTTGATGATGACCTCCGATCTACGGCCCAAGACCGCGAGGAAATTAAGCCCCTCTAGTGGCGAAATCAGAAAAGGGGAAGGATCATTCATAGGACTCAACGAAGCATGAACACCATCCCTCTCATTATAAAGAAAGATGCACCACCTTGGCCAAGTGAAACTATAGCCCTCACGACCACAATATCGTCCGCACCAAATCATGGTCAGATATTATTATTGGAACAGACACATCCAGAGCGGGGGTTAGCACTATCCTCATGCAAGATGGTCAACAACACGAAGAAGTGAAAATGGGCCCTGAAAAATCACCACTCCTACCCACCTCAGACTTAGATCGGGCTCAGACCACTAGAGATTTTATCATAGGACAGCCCTCACTCCAAAAGAAGGCACTACTATTATAAAGCAACCATGTGGTAGCCCATGCAAGGAAGAAAGTTTCCTAAGAAAGTTCAAGTCCCCTTTCATCTCCATCTCCACCAGCATGAAATTCAATCCTCAAGAAAATGGTCTCCCTATTTATTTGGGCCTTGCAAAATTGGCAATTACATTAGGACCCTAACCTGGAGATCAGATCCATGAACCAGATCAAAATTACAGTTGATCCTCCAAGTATCCCACCTCAAATAAAAATTTAAAGATGACGACTCAGCTAAAGCTCTTCCAACTGACACCCAAGCTGATGAGGGGTTGAAGACCCAGTTCCCTGAGTTCATGAAACTTCAACCTTGAGGACATGGCTAATTTTAAGAGGGCAGCTTTGATAGGACTCTAGTAGGGTTGAGTCCCAATCTCCCTAGAAGTAGTCAATAAAACCCTGCTAGATTGTAATAAAGTCATTCCTATCTTATAAATGAGTATGGCTAGAGTTTAGATTCGCCCTTAGGGCTTAATGGCAGTCGCCTCCCTTACTGGGTTGGTTGGCTAGGGTTTCCCATGCTTAGGTCGGCTATAGAGCCAACCTAGCTACCCCCTATTCCTATTAAGGCAAGTTGACTATAACAGGGGCAAACGGGTAAATTTACTTAGGCAAGCATCCCCTTAGGCTAGGGTTTTGATCCCTATATACTGATGTAGCTGCCTCCTCTCTTGAATCAAGTAATCAATAATTTTATTTTAACCTTGTACCGAGTCTAGGAGGGAGGAACCCCTATAGCGTTCCAAGGGTTGATCCCCCTCAATGATCAAAATCTATAGAGCTCCTTCTGGGATTCTATCATTGGATAGAAATCCAATAATGCAAGGTTAGTGGGTAATTGGATGGAGATCCAATACCCACTAAAGAAGGAGCCCTAGGGTTTTTTAGTGGCTCTCTATAAATAGGTGGGGAGACTCATGGTTGATAGGCTACAGCTTTAGCCACCACCTCCAATTCTGCTCCCTCCCTCTGTGCAAGAGTTGCGAGATCAAATTGGAGGAGTTTTGCTACAGAGATTCATCGTGTGGATACCGCTAGAGAGGATGATGCTTGACCTCCTTCATCTTCTCCATCCGGATTTGGAATACAAGGATATACGATCTCCCTAGGTAAAATCAATCTCTTACATATCATGGTTTTCTGATTTTTGTGGTTTTTCTTGCGATCTCAATCTTTTGCATGACGATTTGATCTGCGTGGAAAACCAGTTTTTGTTTTGATTTCCATGATGCATGTGATACACCCACTTAGGTTTCCTAACAGTGGTATCAGAGCCAAGATTTTCGTGCAAAAGATTGGTTTTAAACTATATGTGATGAGATTGAATCGCGTAGAATCATTCTACGCGTTCTTACTGCGGTTTCGCAGTAAACGCAGCAAGGAGGATAGGTGGCCAGCCATGACCAGGCCTTCTACAAGGGCGACCAGCCACGGCCTGGCCACCTGCAAGGGGGCGGTCGGCTGTGGCCAAGACCCCCTGCAAAGGGGTGACTGGCTACGGCCAAGGCCCCCTGCCTAGGGGCGGTCGACTGCGGCCAGCCCACAGGGGTGGTGCTCGCCACTTGCGTAGGAGCAGCGACGACGGCGGCGCAGAGAGGAAAGAGGAGGACCTAGGGCATTCCTTTTAATAAAAAGACTATTTTACCCCTCTGAATTTAGAAAATATCGAGGATTATTCTCGTGTACAGAATTCTCAAAATACCCTCAATAATTCTAAAAATTTCGAGGACTATCCTCTTATCTAGAATTATGAAATACCCTTGATAATTCTATAAATTCTAAGCATATCCTAATTTCTAAAAAAATAATTAATTAAATAATTTAATTAATTATTATATATATCTAGTAATCCTACATATGATGTGATGTACATGTGATGTATGAAGTGGATGGATGATCAATAGCCATGTATTATGATGTGTGTAATTATGATTATTATTATTGGGACTTGCGAGCCTCCGTTTTTCTTGATTATTGTCCGGCTTGCGTGCCTATGATTATTTGTAATTATATGGAGAGGCGCGGCGGGAGCGTGGAAGTGAGCGCGGGATCCCGATGCGATGGCAGGAGATCACCCGTATGGTGATGCGACGATCGGATGGAACCAATGATGACGAGATTAACAATCATAGGGCATGAAGATACGTCGATGCATACATAGATCCTATTCTGAGTGATTAGGCCCATTGGCTCAGGCTTAATCATATTAGGTAACGACTCATGATTATCTGGTGTGGCTTGCCTATGTGATGTGATATACACCTACTAGATATATGTATATATATATATTTGCATGCAATGTAGATATATATTAAATATGTATGTGTGTGATATGACATATTAGGAGATCGATACGAAACAAAAACCCCTCCTACGATAATATTAAGTTGGCAGGTGTGAGGCAATAAGATTGACCCACGTGGCCTTCCATCGTTATAGGAAGAAATTGAATCACGACATAGGTTAAGTTGGTCGAGTCCCTCGAGGCTCACCTATCAACGTGATCGAGTTCTTGCCTACGACATAGAGATATCACCGGTGACCTGAGGACATGGTATGCTTCATCGAGTCCCTCGAGGGCATACCATCAAATCAGACTTATCTTGTAATGATGGTGATGACTTAATTGAATATCATGGTTAGTCGAGTCCCTCAAGACCATGATGATTCAAAGGCCGAACGTGACGGGAATCACAAGGAGTTGTGATTGACAAGAGTTGCCTACCTTTTGGGCTTAGAGTAATTGGTCGAGTCCCTCGAGGTTGCACTAAGACACCAATTGGATCCCGATCCCCACTAGGAGTCTACCGGAGACTTTCGTCTCACGTGTCGAGGGTGTCGCGTGATTCGCTAGGAAAATAGTATGATTATATTAAGATAGAAGTCCATATCTTAATTAGTATCTTCTGTAAAATCTACATGTTACTTATTTTCGCTATATCTTGTTTTGTTAGAAACATGTCGCTCACAAACTCCCTACATAGTATACTTGATACCAACCACCTCACTGGCCCAAACTATACAGATTGGCTCCGTAATTTGAGAATTATTTTCACAGCGGAGAAAATTGCATATGTCCTTGATACAATTGTGTCCACGCCGAAAGAAGGGGTAAGCAAGGATGAGATCACTCACTATATGAAGTACATAGACGATTCCACGTTGGCAAAATATTGCATGTTGGCCTCCATGACTCCTGAGTTATAGAGGCAACTTGAGAGCATGGAGACAGATTCTATCAATCTTCATCTCCGCCAGTTGTTTGAGAAATAGGAAAGAGCTCAAAGATATGAGATATCTAAGAGACTCTTCCAAGCAGGATGACAAAAGGGACATCGGTTGAGAATCATATCCTAAAGATGATAGAGTGGATCGAGAAACTCATAGGTCTACGAATAGTCCTAGAGGATAACATGTGCGTTGATCTTATACTTCAGTCCCTAGGAGATTCATTTTCTCACTTCATCATGAATTTTAACATGAGCAAGTTTGAGTTGACTATCCCTGAGCTCCTCAATATGTTAAGGGAAGCTGAGAGTGCCATCAAGAAGGAGAAGCCAGTTCTCTATATTGGTGAGACCAAAAAGAAAATAAAGGCTAGCAAGACCCTTAAGAAGGGCAAGGACAAAGAAAGACCAGGTAAGGCAAAGGTTGCCAAGAGAGACCTAGCAAAGGACAAAGGATATTGCTTCCACTATGGCCAAGATGGGCATTGGAAGAGGAACTGTAAGGACTACCTTGCAGAGTAGGCGAGACAGAAGCTTGGAGAAGCTTCAGGTATATTCATGATCAGTCTCCACTTGTTAGATTTTCATGATAACACATGGGTATTAGATACCGGGAGTGTTTATCATATCTGTAATTCGTTGCAGATTCTGGCAAGACTTAGGAGATTGGCTAGAGGCGAGATGGACCTCAAGATGGGCAATGGAGCAAGAGTTGTTGCAGTTGCTATTGGAGAGGTCACCCTACATCTGCCTGGTGGAGCTATTATTGTATTAGATGCTTGCTATTTTGTTCCCTCTACTATTAAAAATATAACTTCTATCTCTTGTTTGACAATTAGTGGATATAAATTAGTTTTAAAGAATAATAGTTGTTCAATAATTATGGATGATGAGATAATCACTAGAGGGACCCTTATAAATGGCTTATATGTGTTAGACACTTCTCCACATATCATGAATATAAATATGTCTAAGAGGAAAAGAGATGAGGTGAATAATGCATACCTATGACATTGTAAGCTAGGTCATATACATGAGGGGAGGATTCAAAAGTTACTAAAAGATGAATACTTAGATCCATTTGACTACAAGTCATATGCAACTTATGAACCTTACTCTCGTAGGAAGATGGCCAACTCTCCTTTTAGTGGAACTGAAGAGAGAGCCACCTAGTTATTGGAACTCATACATAGTGATATATGTGGTCCCATGTCGACTTAGGCTATAGGTGGTTACTCATACTTCATTACATTCACTGATGATTTCTCTAGGTATGGACATGTGTACTTAATGAAGTATAAATCCGAGGCCTTTGAGAAATTCAGGGAATATAAGAATGAAGTAGAGAACTAAATTGGAAAGAGTAATAAGACTCTTCGATCAAATCGAGGAGGAGAGCACTTGAGTAGAAGTTCACCCATTTCCTCAGGGACGATGGGATTTATCCCAATGAACACCACCTTATACACCTCAGCTTAATGGTGTATCAGAAAAGAGGAATCGCACGTTGTTAGACATGGTGCGGTCCATGATGAGTTTCGTTGACCTATCCATCTCATTCTGGGGGTACGCCCTAGAGACTACAGCTTACCTTCTGAATAGAGTTCCATCAAAGTTGGTAGTGTCTATGCCATATAAGATATGTAAAGTGATAGAACCCCAGATGGAGCTCTACAGATTTTGATCTCTAAGGGGGATCAACCCTTGGAATGTTATAGGGATTCCTCCCTTCTAGTAGTCGCCATATTGCTGAATTATATATTGATCTTTCTTGATAAAAAGAGGTGAAGGCTATATGCTTATATAAGGCTCCAAACCCTAGCCCTATGGGGTGCTTGCCTAACTAAAATTATCCTTTTGCCCCTTCTATAGCCTACCTGCCTTAGAGGGAACAGGTGGCGGCTAGGTTGGCTCTATAGCTGACCTAAGTAGTGGGAAACCCTGGCCGACCAACCCAGTGCGATGGCTACTAAACCCTAAGGCCCCAATCTAAATCCTAACCACACTTCTTTATAGGATAAAAGTGGCTAGGTAGGATTTTATTACAATCTCACAAGGTTTTATTGACTACTTCTAGGGAGCTTATGACTCAACCATGCTGGAGTACTATCAAACCCGCTATCTTAAAATCAGTCTTGTCCTCAAGGCTAAGGGTCCATGAACTCTGGGAACTGGGTCTTCCGCTCCTCATCAGCTTTGGTGTCAGTTGAAAGAATTTGAGCTGAGTTGTAATCTTTAAATTTTCATTTGAGGTGGGATACCTGGAGGATCAACTGTAATTTTGATTTGGTGCACAAATCTAACCTCCATGTTAAGGCCCTATTGTGATCCTTAATTTTGCAAGGCCCAAAGAAATGGGGAGACCACTTTCTTGAGGCTTAAATTTTGTGTTGGTGGAGCTGGAGATGAAAGGGGACTTGATCTTTCTCAGGAAACTTTCTTCTGCTCCGACATTTGTCAAGGGAAAGTTTCTTCCTTGCATGGGCTACCATGTGGTTGCTTTGTAATTGTAGTCATGTCTTCTTTTGGAGTGAGGGTTATCCTTTGATAAAATCTCTGGTGGTGTAAGCCTGATCTGAGTCTGAGGTGAGTAGGAGTGGTGATTTTTCGGAGCCCATTTTTACTTCTTCGTGCTGTTGACCATCTTGCATGAGGATGGTGTTAACCCCCACTCTAGATGTCTCTGCTCCAATAATAAACATCTGACCACGATTTGGTGTGGTCAACATCATGGTCGTGAGGGCTATAGTTCCACTCGGCCAAGGTGGTGCATCTTTCTTTATAATGAGAGAGATGAGAGATGATGTTCATGCTTTGTTGAGTCCTGCAAATGATCATTCCCATTTTCTGATTTCGCCACCAAAGAGGCTCAATTTTCTCACGGTCTTGGGTCGTAGATTGGAGGTCATCATCAAGGAAGTCTTTAAGCATCATGGTATGAACCTGGGGAAAGTCATGGAAGTCACCTGAGATTAGCAACCATGGTGAGTTCTATTGGGAAACCTACAGCGGGTGCATCACATGCGCAGCGAAAATCAAAACAAAGACTGGTTTTCCACATAGATCAAATCATCGTGCAAAAGATTGGGGTCGCGAGAAAAATATAAAAACTGATAAAACCACGATGTGTGAGAGATTGATTTTACCTAGGAATATCGTATATCCCTGTATTCCAGATCCGGATTGAGAAGATGAAGGAGGTCAAGCGTCCTCCTCTCTAGCAGTATCCACACGATGGATCTCTATAACGAAACTCCTCCAATCCGATCTTGCAACTCTTGTGCAGAGGGAGGGAGGAGAATAGGAGGTGATGGCTAAAGTTGTATCTTATCAACCCTGAGTCTCCCCTCCTATTTATAGAGAGCCACCAAAACCCTAAGGCTCCTTAGTGGGTATTGGATCTTCATCCAATAACCCACTAACCTTGTATTATTGGATCTCTATCCAATAATCTCCTTAGGCCTATAATTGGGCCTTAATCAAGGAGCCCATCAACATAGGATCTCATTTAATGAGAATAGGGGCTAATTGGATCATCATACAATCCTCTATTCGTTGAAGCATCCACTATAAGTGTGTGACCCTCTAGGCCCGATACCGAGCTGGCCGTGAGTCACTCCCATCAGAACTCCTTCTGATATAGTGAATTATTATCCCCATAATAATTCACTCGAATCATCGACTATGGACGTACTAGGCCACTACGCCATAGTCCCTAGACGGTACAGGGGGGATCAAATCCATCGGACCTATCTGTCCATAGTTACCATGTATCTATAATCCCTCATCCAAATAATATCTCAGAGACTGTATATTGGACATGGTACTGTCAGGTCACATACGGAATCAGTTTGTCTTG
The DNA here is from genome assembly GCA_029747655.1 of Ensete ventricosum. Taxonomy (NCBI): domain Eukaryota; kingdom Viridiplantae; phylum Streptophyta; class Magnoliopsida; order Zingiberales; family Musaceae; genus Ensete; species Ensete ventricosum. The sequence continues at coordinate 24,971,328 of JAQQAF010000003.1, read as the reverse complement.
CTCTAATCGGATTCTATCGGAGAACTCTTTCTCTCTTAATCCGAATGACCCTGGCTAGGGATTTATCTAAGCAAGCACATATGAGATATTCCTCTCATGATACCGAGAGAGGATGATCCTCTATTGACACTCAATTATCTTCGTAAGGTTGGCTACTAATCCCGATAACCAGTTGTACCAGATATGGAGCTTTCCAAACATGTAAGTCTGGCGTCAAAGAAAGGAGTACTTATATAAGGCATCATTGGTGTCTCAAGTCTAAGGACCAAATACACAACTGGGACTATGGAATCGCGGTCTGACATTAGGTATCATTAACCATACAACATTATATAAGCGGATCAATCAGTGAACTCATTCTCCAATGAGTACCTGTACTATATCCTTAGTGTCTCCACACAAGTGGCTATGAGACCAGCTGCCTCCATCATATGGATGGGTATATAGTACATCGGTCTGTCCAGTTATCTCGATCTCTCGAGTAACCTATGACCGGGATTATTTAGGATCTGTGTTTAAAGATGAATCGATCTCATTATCATGATCTCATCACAATCCGATTCTCATTACACAGAACCAAGGACATCACAATATATATGCTACATATAATATAATGTGAGAATATGCCAATATTAATCATAAGCAAAAAGATTACGCAGTGTGTCACACGTGTCATCACTCGCGTGATTGGCTTGCAGGGTACTTGTAACCAGCAATCTCCCACTTGACCTAAAGCTAGTCACCTATGTGTCTATTCCCCATCAGACCCCTATGCCGCTCAAATACAATCTGAGCCAGCGGCTTCATTAGTGGATCTGCAATGTTATCTTCAGATGGAACTCTTTCCATTACTATATCTTTACAGCCTATGATCTCTCTTATCAGATGGAACCTCCTCAGAACATGCTTAGACTTTTGATGAGACCTGGGTTCCTTCGCTTGAGTTATCGCCCCATTGTTGTCATAGTATATGAGAATTGGTTCTATACTACTTGGCATAACTCCCAAATCTTTGATGAACTTCTTCATCCATACCCCTTCCTTTGCTGCTTCTGCTGCAGCAATGTATTTTGCCTCTGTGGTCGAGTCAGCAGTAGTATCTTGCTTGGAACTCTTCCAACTTACTGCTCCTCCATTCATGGTGAAAACATACCCTGAATTTGACTTGCTATCATCAATGTCAGACTGAAAACTTGAGTCTGTGTAGCCCTCAATCAGGAGGCTACCTCCTCCATATACTAGTAAAAGATTCTTAGTCCTTCTCAAGTACTTAAGGATATACTTTACTGCCTTCTAGTGTTCTAAACCTGGATCTGCCTGATACCTGCTCGTGACACTCAAAGTATGTGCTATATTAGGTCTAGTATATAGCATCGCATACATGATAGATCATATTGCTGAGGCATAAGGTATCTTATCCATGTCTGTTCTTTCTTCAGGAGTTTCTAGGGACATACTCCTAGAAAGTGATATTCCATGTCTGATCGGTATGTGACCTCTCTTGGAATTTTCTATGTCAAACATTTTGACAATGAAGTCTATGTACCTAGATTGGGACAAGCCAAGTATCCTTTTGGATCTATCTCTATAGATCTAGATCCCCAAAATATAGGATGCTTCCCCTAAGTCTTTCATGGAGAAGTTTCTAGATAGTCAAGTCTTTACTATGTAGAGCATTCCTATATCATTCCCAATGATTAAGATGTCATCCACATATAGCACCAAGAAGGTGATAGCGCTTCCACTTACTTTCCTATACACACAAGGCTCATCTTTGTTCTTAACAAAGTCATAAGATCTTATCACCTCATCAAATCGTATGTTCCAACTTTGGGAAGCTTGCTTAAATCCATAAATGGATCGAACCAACTTGCACACCTTATCTGGACTCTCTTTGGATACGAATCCCTATGGTTGTATCATATACACCTCTTCCTCGAGGTTGCCATTGAGGAATGTTGTTTTGACATCCATCTGTCAGATCTCATAGTCATAGTGTGCTGCAATAGCCAAAATAATTCTAATGGACTTAAGCATGGCTACAGGTGAAAAGGTTTCGTCATAGTCAACTCCTTATCTTTGACAATATCCTTTAGCTACCAGCATTGCTTTATAGGTCTCTACATTTCCATCCACTCCGATCTTCTTGAAGATCCATTTACAGCCGATGGGTACAATACCCTCAGGTGCTTCTACAAGGTTCTAAACCTTGTTAGGTATATGGAATCCATATCAGAATTCATGGCTTCTTACCACTTCCCGGAGTCTATACTCATAATAGCCTCCTCGTAAGTCTGAGGATCAATATCCTGAGAGTCATCTCCACTAATATGTCTTACATATCTTTCATGAGGGTGAAATACTCTACTAAACCTACGTAAATTTGGAATTTGTGTGTAAGGTACCTGAACAGACTCGGGCTCTGGAATGGTGCTTGAGCAAGGTTCTCCAACCTCGCACAAATATATCTCACTCCCACTGTTTCCACCAAGAATGTGTTCCTTCTCAAGGAACACAGCTCTCTTGGCAACAAAGACCTTTCGGTCCTCGGGATGATAGAGATAATACCCACAAGTTTCCTTTAAGTATCCCATGAATATGCACAATTCTATCCTTGATTTCAACTTATCGGGGTTGTGTCTTCTAACGTGGGCAGGACAGCCCCAAATCTTAACAATCTTAAGATCGGGCTTCTTTTCTTTCCATATCTCATATGGTGTAGACACTACCGATCTTGATGAAACTTTGTTCAGAAGTAAGCTGCAGTCTCTAGGACATACCCTCAGAATGAGATGGGAAGGTCAGTGAAACTCATCATAGACCGCACCATGTCTAACAGCGTGTGATTCCTCCTTTCTGATACACCATTAAGCTGAGGTGTATAAGAAGGTGTCCACTAGGATAGAATCTCGTTGTCTTTGAGGAAATGGGTGAACTCCGTACTCAAGTACTCTCCTCCTTGATTTGATCGAAGAGTCTTAATACTCTTTCCAATTTGGTTCTCTACCTCTTCTTATATTCCCTGAATTTCTCGAAGGCCTCAGATTTGTACTTCATTAAGTACACGTGTCCATACCTAGAGAAATCATCAGTGAATGTAATGAAGTATGAGTAACCACTTATAGCATGAGTCGACATGGGATCACATACATCACTATGTATGAGTTCCAATAACTCGATAGCTCTCTCTCTAGTTCCACTAAAAGGAGAGTTGGTCATCTTCCCACGAAGGTAAGGTTCACAAATTGCATATGTCTCATAGTCAAATGGATCTAAGTATCCATCTTTCAACATCTTTTGAATCCTTCCCTCATGTATATGACCTAGCCTACAATGCAATAGGTATGCATTATTCACCTCATCTCTTTTCCTCTTAGATATATTTATATTCATGATATGTGAAGTAGTGTCTAACACATATAAGCCATTTATTAGGGTTCCTCTAGTGATGATCTAATCATCCATTATTGTTGAACAACTATTATTCTCAAAAACTAATTTATATCCCTTAATTGTCAAACAAGAGATAGAAATAATATTTTTGATGATAGAGGGAACAAAATAGCATGCATCTAATGCAATAGTAGCTCCACTGGGGAGATGTAGGGTGACCTCTCCAATAGCAACTGCAGCGACTCTTGCTCCATTGCCCATCTTGAGGTCCATCTCACCTCTAGCCTATCTCCTAGGTCTTGCCAGAACCTGCAACGAATTGTAGATATGATAAACACTCCCGGTATCCAATACCCATATGTTATCATGAAAATCTTACAAGTGGAGACTGATCATGAATATACCTGAAGCTTCTCCAAGCTTTTGTCTCGCCTTCTCTGCATGGTAGTCCTTACAGTTCCTCTTCCAATGTCTGTCTTAGCCACAGTGGAAGCATTGTCCTTTGTCCTTTGCCGGGTATTTCTTGACAACCTTTGTCTTACCTGGTCTTTCTTTTCCCTTGCCCTTCTTAAGGGTTTTACTGGCCTTCTTTTTCTTTTTGGTCTCACCAATATAGAGAACTGGCTTCTCCTTTTTGATGGCACTCTCAGCTTCCCTCAACATATTGAGGAGCTCAAGGAGAGTCACCTCAAACTTGCTCATGTTAAAATTCATGATGAAGTAAGAAAAGGAATATGGTAGGGATTGAAGTATAAGATCAATGCACAAGTTATCCTCTAGGACTATCTGTATACTTCACAAAGCAAGCAATCTCATCCTCGCTTATCCTTTCCTCCAGCGTGGGCACAATCATGTTAAGGACATATATGATTTTCGCTTCTATAAGAATAATTCTCAAATTGCGAAGCTTTTGGACCAATGAGGCGGTTGGCATTAAGTATGCCACGTAGGGGTTTTGCAAGCGACGAGCAAGATATAGCGTAAATTAAATAACATGCAGATTTTATAGAAAGTACTAATTAAGATATGGACTTCTATCTTAATATACTCCCACTATTTTCTTAGTGAATCACGCGACACCCTCAACACGTGAGACGGAAGTCTCCGGCAGACTCTTAGTGGAGATCGGGATCCAATTGACATCTTAGTGCAACCTCGAGGGACTCGACCAATTACACTAAGCCCAAAAGGTAGGCAACTCTTGCCAATCGTAACTCCTTATGATTACCATCACATTCGACCTCCAAATCATCATGGTCTTGAGGGACTCGACTAACCATGACGTTCAGTTAAGTCATCACCATCGTTACAAGATGAGTCTGATTCGATGATATGCCCTCGAGGGACTCGACCAAGCATACCATGTCCTCAGGTCACCGGTGACATCACTATGTCGTAGGCAAGAACTCGATCACGTAGATAGGTGAGCCTCGAGGGACTCGACCAACTCGACCTATGTCGTGATTCAATTTCTTCCTATAACGATGGAAGGCAATGTGGGTCAATCTTATTGCCTCACGCTTACCGACTTAATATTATCATAGGAGGGGTTTTTGTTTTGTATCGGTCTCCTAATATGTCGTGTCACATATACATATTTAATATATATCTATATCGCATGCAAATATATATATACATATATCTAGTAGGTGTATAACACATCACATATGCAAGCCACACCGGATGATCATGAGCCGTAACCTAATATGATTAAGCCCTAGCCAATGGGCCTAATCACTCACAATAGAATCTATGTGTGCATTAGCGCATCTCCATGCCCTGTGATTGTTGATCTCGTCATCATCGGTTCCGTCGGATCGTCGCATCACCATGCGTCGTGATCTCCCGCCACGGCATCGTGGGTCCCGCTGTAACCTTCACGTTCTCGCTGCACCTCTCCATGTAATTACAAATAATCACAAGCACGCAGGCCCAATAATAAACAAGAAAAACGTAGGCTCGCAAGCCCCAATAATAATAATAATCATAATTACACACATCACAACACATGGTTCATGATCATCCATCCACATCATACATCACATGTACATCACATAATACGTAGGATTACTAGATATATATAATAATTAATTAAACTATTTAATTAATTATTTTTTAGAAATCAGGACATGCTCAAAATTTCCAAAATTATAAAGGGTATTTTCATAATTCTGGATGAGAGGACAGTCCTCAGAATTTCCAAAATTATTGAGGGTATTTTTAGAATTCTGTACGCAAGGACAGAGATGGAATTTCCCAAATGCTGAGGGGCATAACCATCTTTTTTAAAATGTTACCCTAGCCCTCCTTTACCCTCACTACGTCGTCGCCGTCGTTGTTGCCCCTACGCAGGCGGCGGCTGCCCTTGCCCGCTGGCAGCCACTCTGCTAAGGGGCGACCACCCCTGCGGTCGACAGCTCCATGGGCGCTGCCCCTGCAGGTGGTGCCGCTGCTGGCGGTCGCCCTTGCAGGCGACAGCCCTTGCGGGCGGTGCCTCTGCCCGCATGCTGCCTTCCTCAGACCTACGAGGAGGCTATTATGAGTATAGACTCCGGGAAGTGGCAAGAAACCATGAATTCTGAGATGGATTCCATGTACTCTAACAAGGTTTAGAACCTTGTGGATGCACATGAGGGTATTGTACCCATCGGCTGTAAATTGATATTCAAGAAGAAGATTGGAGTGGATGGAAAGGTAGAGACCTATAAAGCAAGGCTGATAGCTAAAGGATATCATCAAAGATAAGGAGTTGACTATGACGAAACCTTTTCACCTGTAGCCATGCTTAAGTCCATTAGAATTATTTTGGTCATTGCAGCACACTATGAATATGTGATCTAATAGATGGATGTCAAAACGGCATTCCTCAATGGCAACCTCGAGGATGTGTATATGATACAGCCAGAGGGATTCGTATCCAAAGTGAGTCCAAATAAAGTGTGCATGTTGCTTTAATCCATTTATGGATTAAATCAAGCTTCCCGAAGTTGGAACATAAGATTTGATGAAGTGATCAGATCTAATGACTTCATTAAGAATGAATATGAGCCTTGTGTGTATAAGAAGGTAAGTGAGAGCGCTAGCACCTTCTTGGTGCTATATGTGGATGACATCCTAATCATTAGGAATGATGTAGGAATGCTCTCTACAGTAAAGACTTGGCTATCCAGAAACTTCTCTATGAAAGACTTAGGGGAAGCATCCTATATTTTGGGGATCCAGATCTATAGAGATAAATCGAAGAGGATGCTTGGCTTATCCTAATCCAGGTACATAGACTCTATTTTGGAGATTCCATGAGAGGTCTCATACCGATGAGACATGGAATATCACTTTCTAGGAATATGTCCCCAAAGACTCATGAACAAAGGACAGACATGGAAAGATACCTTATGCCTCAGTGATAGATGCTATCATGTATGCGATGCTATGTACCAGGCCTGATATAGCACATGCTCTGAGTATCACGAGCAAGTATCAGGCAGATCCAGGTCTAGAAGACTGGAAGGCAGTAAAGTGTCTCCTTAAGTACTTGAGAAGGACTAAGAATCTTTTACTAGTATATGGAGGAGGTAGCCTCCAGGTTGAGAGTTATATGGACTCGAGTTTTCAATCCGACATTGATGATAGCAAGTCAAACTTAGGGTATATTTTCACCCTAAATGGAGGAGCAGTAAGCTGTAAGAGTTCCAAGCAAGATACTACTGTTGACTCAACCACAGAGGCGGAATACTTTGCTACAGCAGAAGCAGCAAAGGAAGGGGTGCGGATGAAGAAGTTTATCAAAGATTTGAAAGTCATACCAAGTAGCATGAAGCTGACCCCATATATTGTGACAGCGACAGGGCGATAACTCTAACAAGGGAACCTAGGTCTCATCAGAATTGTTCTGAGGAGGTTCCATCTTATTAGAGCGATCATGACCCGAAAAGATATAGCAATGGAAAGAGTTTCATCCAAAGATAACATTGCAGATCCACTAATGAAGCCACTGACTCAGATTGTATTTGAGCGTCACAAGGGTCTGATGGGGATCAGACACATAGGTGATTGTGATAGGACTCCAAAAGGGTTGAGTGGTAATCATTCTAGTATAAGTCAATAAAATCTCTGCTAAATTATAATAAGGCCTCTCCTATCTTATAAAGGAGTCTGGCCAGAGTTTGGATTAGCTCTTAGGGCATAGTAGTCGTCGCCCCCCTTACTGGGCAAGTCGGCCAGGGTTTTCCCTGCTTAGGTCGGCTATAGAGCCAACCTAGCCGCCCCTTGCTCCTATTAAGGTAGGATGGCTATAGGAGGGGCAAAAGGATAATTTAACCTAGATAAGTGCCCCCTTAGGCTAGGACTTGATTCCTATTTAAGATGTAGCTACCCCCCTCTTTGAAAGCAAGCAATTATCAATTTTATTTCAGCCTTGTACCGAATCTAGGAGGGAGGAACCCCTACAGCATTCCAATGGTTGATCCCCCTCAAGGATCAAAATCTATACAGCTCCATCTGGGGTTCTATCATCTGGTATCAGAGCAGCGATCTTGTTGCCCCTGTAGCCATCTCAGTCGCCTCCACCTTCCCAAGCAATTCCCACAATTGCTACGACACGCACCTCCACCTTCCACCCCAGCAGCAGATCAAATCAGTCTGTCGTTGCCCCCTGCGTTTGATATGGAATTCTGGTATATTTTTATAACCCAGGCCACTTCAATACTGCAAGATCCTTCCTATTACACGTGGGAGAAGTTTTCCAAAGTTTCCTTGCTGTAATTTTTTACCGTCGTAAACGTTATCATCGTTGCGAAGGTGAAACACTGCAGAAATTTTTCAGCCAATTGTTGCTACTTAAAACCAAACTTTTGTTCATCGTTTCTAACCAAAATTTTTACACAATTCTCAAGATCAAGTTGGCTTTCCTTGGATTTGATTTCAAGAAAAAACTCTTTCTTGAACTGGTTTTCTTGTATGATCTTTCACCATCACGCAGTTCTAGAATTTTATGACAAAGGAATATGCTTTGCATCTTTTGCCCTATTTCCCTACTGTTATGTTGTCAAAATTTTATCAAAATTTCTACTGGTGTTGACAACATCTAAACCAAGAGTTTCTGTATAATTTTCTTAAACTTTTTCCTGGAATTTATGTTGAGAAATCATCGTTTCTCCGACGCAAAAATTGGTTCAGCAAGACAACACATCGCAACACTTCTTTTCACCGAATTCTATCAGATTTGAGTGCTATTTTTTATGGGATTTTGGACTCTCCTTTCCTCATCACCGAACTCTACCATCCTTACCAAAAATCCTTCAAAACCCTACCCTAAACCGAAACCAAACAGCCACCCAAATCTATCATAAACCGCAGCCTACTTCCACCCAAACCGATCCACCTTCAAACCGGCCACCCCTTTCTCCAAAATTCCCATGCCACTAACCGACAATAGAAAAAAGATCTCAATATTACAGATCTTGAGGTGTATACTATGGCATCAGAGGAGGCCATCGATGCAAAGCTTGAAGCCTTTGAACACCGCATGGAAGAGAAGATGCGATCCTTATTCGCCGAATTCAGCATAGGCCGACCATCAAGCCCGAGGAAGTCACACCATGGAGAGACTTCAGATCAGTGAGATGATCCTCAAGAGCATGGACACATCACCTCTGATCCCAACAATCCACGCATGAAGGTTGACTTCCCAAGATGGGAAGAAGGAGACCCGATCGGATGGATCTCGCGTGCGGAGCGCTATTTTCAGTTCTATCGAACCGCCGATGCCACACGGGTGGAGATTGCTGCCATATACCTTGAGGGAGATGCTATTCATTTGTTCAATTGGTTTGAACACACCCATGGAGGACTCTCTTGGCAGCGGTTCAAGGAAGGGCTTTTAAACCGCTTCGGTCCAACCGATTTCAACAACATCGACGGACAATTGGCAAAGATTCGTCAAACCTCTACAATACAAGATTACCAAACAAGGTTTGAGTGTTTATCTAACCAAACTGAAGATTGGTCTGAGAAATAATTTTTAGGTACTTTCATTGAGGGCCTAAAGTCGGAAATCCGAGGAGAAGTCAAAGCACAACAAACGTACACCCTTATGGCGGTAATTTCCTTCACGCGTATCCAGGAAGAACGATTGAACCATGAGACACAGAGGACTAGGGTCGCTCCCCGACCAGCCATACTGAGGCCTATTACCTCCTCGACTGCCATCCAAGCCCCTGCACCAAAAAAGTTGACAAGAGACGAGCTTTGCGAACGATCGACCAAGGAGTTGTGTTGGCATTGCAAAGAACCATGGAGTCGCGAACATCACTGCAAAAAGGGCAATGAAACATCTGAAAACGCCAGTGGAGGATGAGGACAATGAAACATCTGAAAAAGCCTTTGAACCTAAAGAAGAAGCCATGGAGGAAGAGTCCCCATCGGCCAACTACGCAGTGCACGCATTAGCCGGCTATTCCAACCCGCAGATGATGAAAGTTGGAGGACTTCTAAAACAACAACCCATCACGATTCTCATCGACACGGGTAGCACCAATAACTTCCTCAATAGTAAGGTTGTTGCACGTTTGGCGCTTCAAATCAAAGGTTGCAACAAGTTTGACGTAAAGGTCGCCGACGGCAGAATCTTTAATTGCGACCAACGATGCTCGCGGGTGAAACTACTCCTCCAAGACCAAGAAGTGGTAGCTGATTTCTTCCTCCTACCCATCGATGATTATGAAGCCATACTCGAGATCAAATGGCTAACAACACTAGGTGATATCTCCTGGAATTTTTCTAAATTAATCATGAAATTTTATTGCAAAGGGAGATAGGTCATGTTACGAGGCAAGCGTGGGAGCCAAATTTCCATCGTTTCGTCACAACAAATGGAGAAAGTTTTGCACAAAGTGCATGGAGGATTTTTGATACATATCCAGCAGCCATCTAAGGGGGAGAATATACAAATTTCATATCCTAAGCTTGCCCTCATGCTGGATGAATTCACGGATGTTTTCACGGAGCCGCGCGGGTTGCCCCCTAACCGGCAGCATGACCACCGTATTCCTATTCTGCCGGTCAAACCTCCAGCAAACTAGCATCCATATCGCTAAACTCACTTGCAGAAGGATGAGATCGAGAACATCGTCAAAGAGATGCTGGACACCGAGGTAATTCGACTGAGTTGCATCCCTTATTCTTCACCGGTGTTGCTAGTGCGCAAGAAGGACAGTACATGGCGGATGTGCATTGATTATCAGGCTCTTGAACGCTATCACCGTCAAGGACAAATATCCTATACCCATCGTAGATGAGCTCTTGGATGAATTAAAAGGAGCCCGAGTCTTCACTAAACTGGATCTCCGTTCCGGGTATCACCAGATTCGGGTATGCATTGAAGATATTCCAAAAACTACATTCCGCACGTATAACGGCCACTACGAGTTTCTTAATACCTTTTGGACTTATGAATGTTCCTTCTACTTTTCAAAGCCTGATGAATGACATCTTGTGGAGTTTTCTATGTAAGTTTATATTAGTGTTCTTTGATGATCTCCTCATTTATAGCCCTACGCTTGAAATACATTTTCAGCACTTACAAACTATTCTAACAATACTCCAGGAGAATACTCTTTATATGAAACAGTCAAAGTGCAGTTTCTTATAGTGTAAAATAAAGTATCTTGGGCATATTATATTAGAGGATGGAGTGGCGGTAGACTCGACGAAGATCGAGGCAATGCAAGGATGGTCGAGACCTACAGACGTACAATCATTACGCAGTTTTCGTGGACTCACGGGCTACTACCAAAATTTTGTGAACGATTATGGCAAGATCAGTGCCCCGCTCACGTCCTTACTGAAGAAAGACTCATTCTTATGGTCGGATAAAGCCTCTGCAGCCTTAGAGTGACTCAAGGCAGCCATGATGATGATGTCGGTCCTAGTGCTGCCCGATTTTGGCTGCACTTTGGTCCTTGAGGCTGATGCGTCAGGAGTTAGAGTTTGGGTCATTCTTATGCAAGATAGTCGACTCTTAATTTACACCGAGGCTTCCCCCACATTTTATACGAGATTTTTATAGGAGATACTAATTACTACCAAATTTAAAATATGATTGGATACAGGTCCATGGCACGAAAGAGGAGTAAAACTAGAAGAATTGCAATACATGCTCACGCCAGATTGGGCTCTCATCAACCTGAACTATACTAGAGGGTAGTCACCATTCCAGAAGAAAGATTGGCTATCACTAAAGACTAACCATATGGCAACACATGTAAAGAAGAAATGGCCTCCCAGCAAACTTTAAAATTGATGAATAATTGAAGATCGAGTTTTTCTACACCTCCAGCCCAATCAGCAAGAAACTCGAGCCTTAATAAAGTGGTCTCCCTATTTCTTTGGGCCTTGCAAAATTGAGGATTATATTGGGGCCCTAACCTAGAGATCAAATTCGCGCACCAGAGCATCGATGAAACTGTCTCTACGATTTTACGGACCATATCAGATTTTGGAACGCATTGGGGCCGTGGCATACTGACTTAAACTTCCAGATGATGAGAAAATCCATCCCGTCTTCCACGTATCCCTACTGAAGCCAAAATTAGGTGAACATGAACTGGATCAGACTCAGCTACCGAGCACTATAATTGAAGGTGAAATCTAAGCCCAACCTGAAGCTATACTTGATCGAAGAATTGTGATGTGCCGACGAAGCCCCTCCACCGAAGTACTTGTGAAGTGGAATAATTTACCATCTGAAGACGCAGCATGGGAGTCACACGAAGAAATGAAGACTCGGTTCTCAAAGTTTATCGATCCTCAGCCTTGAGGACAAGGCTGATTCTGAGAGGGCGGACTTGATAGGACTCCAGCAGGGTTGAGTCCTAATCATTCTAGTAGAAGTCAATTAAAAACTGCTAAATTGTAATAAGGCCTCTCCTATCTTATAAAGGAGTATGGCCAGAGTTTGGATTAGCCCTTTGGGCATAGTAGTCATCACCCCCCCTTACTAGGCAAGCCGACCAGGGTTTCCCCCTACTTAGGTCGTCTATAGAGCCAACCTAGTCGTCCCTTGTTCCTATTAAGGTAGGATGGCTATAGAAGGGGCAAAAGGATAATTTAACCCAGATAAGTGCCCCCTTAGGCTAGGACTTGATCCCTGTTTAAGATGTAGCCACGCCCCTCTTTGAAAGCAAGCAATTATCAATTTTATTTCAGCCTTGTGCCGAATCTAGGAGGGAGGAACCCCTACAGCGTTCCAAGGGTTTATCCCCCTCAAGGATCAAAATCTATAGAGCTCTATCTGGGGTTCTATCATATTGACTTTTGGTCAAGTGAGAGATTGCTGGTTACAGGTGCTCTGTAAGTCAATCACGTGAGTGATAGCATGTGTGACACGCTGTGTGATCTTTATGCTTATGATTAATATTGATATATTCTCACATTATATTATATGTTACATATATATTGTGATGTCCTTGGTTCTATGCAATGGGAATCGAATCGTGATGAGATCACAATAATGAGATTGATTTACCTTTAAATACAGATCCTAAATAATCTCGATCATAGGTTACTCGAGAGGGACATCGAGATAACCTGACAGACCGGCGTACTATATAACCATCCTTATAATGGAGGCAGCTCGTCTCATAGCCACTTGTGTGGAGACACTAAGGATATAGTACATGTGCTCATTGCAGAATGAGTTCACTGAGTGATTTGCTTATGGAATGTTATATGGTTAATGATACCTAATGTCAGACAGCGATTCGATAGTCCCAGTTGTTTATCTGATCCTTAGACTTGAGACACCAAGGATGCCTTGTATGAGTACTCCTTTCTTTGATGCTAGACTTACATGTTTTAAAAGTTTCAGATCTGGTACAACTGGTTATCGGGATTGGTAGCCAACCTTACGAAGACAATTGAGTGTCAATAGAGGATCATCCACTCTCGATATAATGAGAGGAATATCCCATATGTGCTTGCTTAGATAAATCCCTGGCCAGGGTCATTCGGATTGAGAGAGAAAGAGTTCTTTGGGAGAATCTGATTAGAGCGAGACTATGACGGATTCCGTATGTGACCTAACAGTACCATGTCCAATATATGATCTCTGAAATATTAGTTGGATGAGGGATTATAGATACACGATAACTGTGGACAAACAGGTCTGATGGATTCGATCCCCTTGTACCGTCTAGAGACTATGGCATAATGGCCTAGTACGTCTATAGTCGATGAGTCGAGTGAATTATTATGGGGATAATAATTCACTATATCAGAAGGAGTTCTGGTGGGAGTGACTCACGGCCAGCTCGGTATTGGGCCTACAGGGTCACACACATATAGTGGATGCTTCAATGAATAGAGGATTAGATGGAGATCCAATTAGCCCATATTCTCATTAGATGAGACCCTATGCTGATGTGCTCCTTGATTAAGACCCAATTAGATGCCTAAGGAGATTATTGGATATAGATCCAATAATACAAGATTAGTGGGTAATCGGTGGAGATCCAATACCCACTAAGGAAGGAGCCCTAGAATTTTTTGTTGGCTCTGTATAAATAGGAGGGGAGACTCATGGTTGATGGGTTGTAGCTTTAGCCACCACCTCCTATTCTCCTCCCTCCCTCTGCTCAAGAGTTGCGAGATCAGATTGGATGAGTTTCACTGCAGAGATCCATCATGTGGATACCTCTAGAAAGGATGACGCTTGACCTCCTTCATCTTCTCTATCCGGATCTGGAATATATGATCTCCCTAGGTAAAATCAATCTCTCACACATCGTGGTTTTCTGATTTTTCTCGTGATCTCAATCTTTTGTATGATGATTTGATCTGCGTGGGAAACCAGTTTTTATTTTGATTTTCGCTGCTCATGTGATGCACCCACCCTTTGAGGTTTCCCAATAGTTCCTAGACCTAATGACCATTTAGTGATTAGTACTAAATGGGTCTTTAGAAACAATCAAGATGAAAATGGTATCGTGGTTAGAAACAATGCTAGATTAGTGGCCAAAGGTCTCAACCAAGAAGAAGAAATCGATTATAATGAAACATTCGCTCCCATACCTAGACTTGAAACTATAAGGATATTCCTTGCCTTTGCTTCTTTTAAAAATCTTAAGTTATTTCAAATGGATGTTAAAAGTGCTTTTCTAAATGGTTTTATTTCTAAAGATGTGTATGTTGAATAACCCCCCGATTTTAAAAATAATCTTCTTCCTAATCATGCTTTCAAACTTACAAAAGTTCTTTATGGATTAAAACAAGCCCCTCGGGCTTGGTATCAAAAACTTAGTTCTTTCCTTATTTCAAATAAATTTTCAAAAGGTAAGGTTGATACCACATATTTTTTAAGTATTTTAAAAATGATTTATTTGTTATTCAAATTTATGTTGATGATATCATTTTTGGATCTATAAATGAATCTTTATGTGAGTCTTTTGCTAAAAAAATGAGCTAAGAATTTGAAATGAGTCTAATAGGTGAGTTAACATTCTTAGGATTACAAATAAAACAACTTGATGATGATATTTTTATTAGTTAAACTAAATACAAATTGAAATTGATAAAACGGTTTGGGATGGAAAATGCTAAAGCATTAAACACTCCCATGAGCCCATCTACAAAGTTGGACTTAGATAATAAAGGAGAAAACTTTGATACAAGAACTTATAGAGGAATGATATGAAGTTTATTATACTTAACTAGACCGGATATCATTTTTAGTGTTGGATTATGTGCAAGGTTTCAATCTAATCCTAAACTCTCTCATTTGAAAGCAATTAAACGAATATTTAGATACTTACAGGGAACATCTAAACTAGAATTATGGTATCCAAAATCAAAGAATTTTGACTTGATTGCCTATTCTGATGTCATTTTTTATGGATGTATGATAGAACCCTAGATGGAGCTCTATAGATTTTGATCCTTGAGGGTGATCAACCCTTTGAACACTGTAGGGTTCCTCCCTCCTAGATTCGGCATAAGACTGAAATAAAATTGATAATTGCTTGATTTCAAAGAGGGGGGCAACTACATCTTAAATAGGGATCAAAGTCCTAGCCCAAGGGGGCACTTATCTAGATAAAATTACTCTTTTGCCCCTCTTATAGCCATCCTACCTTAATAGTAACAAGGGGCGACTAGGTTGGTTCTATAGCCGACCTAAGCAGGGGGAAACCCTGGCCGACTTGCCCAGTAAGGGAGGCGGTGACTTCTAAGCCCTAAAGGCTAATCTAAACCCTAGCCATACTCCTTTATAAGATATGAGTGACTTTATTATAATATAGCAGGGTTTTATTGACTACTTCTAGGGAGATTAAGACTTAACTATGCTGGAGTCCTATCAAATCTGCCCTCTTAAAATCAGCCTTGTCCTCAAGGTTGAAGTTCCATGAACTCAGGGAACCAGGTCTTCAGCTCCTCATCAGCTTGGGTGTCAATTGGAAGAACTTGAGCTGAGTCGTCATCTTTAAATTTTCATTTGAGGTGGGATACTTGGAGGATCAACTGTAATTTTGATCTGGTGTGCGGATCTAATCTCCAGGTTGGGGTCCCAATATGATCCTCAATTTTGCAAGGCCTAAAGAAATAGGGAGACCAATTTCTTGATGCTTGAATTTCATGCTGGTAGAGTTGGAGATGTAGGGGGACTTGATCTTTCTCAGAAAATTTTCTTCTGCTTCGGCGTTTGTCAGGAGGAAGTTTTTTCCTTACATAGGTTGCCACATGGTTAGTCTTTAGTGATAGCCAATCTTTCTTCTGGAATGGTGACTGCCCTCTGATATGGTTCAGGATGATGAGAGCCCAATCTGGCGTGAGCATGGATTGCAATTCTTCTAGTTTAACTCTTCTTTCGTACTATGGACCTGTATCCAACCATATTTTAAATTTGGTAGTAATTAGTATCTCCTATAAAAACCTCGTATGAAGTGTGGGGGAAGCCTCGGTGTAAATTAGGAGTCGACTATCTTGCATAAGAATAGCCCAAATTCTAACTCCTGATGCATCAGCCTCAATGACCAAAGTGCGATCGAAATCAGGCAGCACTAGGACCGACGTCATCGTCATGGCTACCTTGAGTCGCTCGAAGGCTGCAGTGGCTTTATCCGACCATAAGAAGGAGTCTTTCTTCAGTAAGGACGTGAGCGGGGCACTGATCTTGTCATAATCTTTTACAAAATTTTGGTAGTAGCCCGTGAGTCCAAGGAAACTGCGTAATGATTGTACGTTTGTAGGTCTCGACCATCCTTGCATTGCTTCGATCTTCGTCGAGTCTACCGCCACTCCATCCTCTAATATAATATGCCCAAGATACTTCATTTTACGTTGTAAGAAACTGCACTTTGACTATTTTATATAAAGAGTATTCTCCTGGAGAATTGTTAGAACAGTTTGTAAGTGCTGAAAATGTATATCAAGCGTAGGGCTATAAATGAGGATATCATCAAAGAACACTAATATGAACTTGCGTAGAAAACTCCAGAAGATGTCATTCATCAGGCTTTGGAAAGTAGAAGGAGCATTCATAAGTCCAAAAGGTATTACCAGAAACTTGTAGTGGTCGTTATGCGTGCGGAATGCAGTTTTCGGAATGTCTTCAATGCATACTCGAATCTGGTGATAACTGGAATGGAGATCCAGTTTAGTGAAGACTCGGGCTCCTTTTAATTCATCCAAGAGCTCATCTACGATGGGTATATGATATTTGTCCTTGACGGTGATAGCGTTCAAGGCCCGATAATCAATGCACATCCACCATATACCGTCCTTCTTGCGCACTAGCAACACCGGTGAAGAATAAGGGTTGCAACTCAGTTGAATTACCCTGGTGTCCAGCATCTCTTTGACGATGTTCTCGATCTCATCCTTCTGCAAGTGAGGGTAGTAATATGGATGCAAGTTTGCTGAAGGTTTGCCCGACAGAATAGGAATACGGTGGTCATGCTACCGGTTAGGGGGCAGCCCACGCGGCTCCGTGAAAACGTCCGTGAATTCATCCAGCAAGAGGGCAAGCTTAGGATCTGAAATTCATATATTCTCCCCCTTAGATGGCTACTGGATATGCATCAAAAATCCCCCATATGCTTTGTGCAAAACTTTCTCCATTTGTTGCGACGAAACGATGGAAATTTGGCTCCAACGCATGCCTCGTAACGTGACCTGTCTCCCTTTGCAATAAAATTTCATGATTAATTTAGAAAAATTCTAGGAGATATCACCTAGTGTTGTGAGTCATTTGATCCCAAGTACAGCTTCATAATCATCGATGGGTAGGAGGAAGAAATCAGCTACCACTTCTTGGTCTTGGAGGAGTAGTTTCACCCGTAGGCACCGTTGGTCGCAATTAAAGATTCGATCGTCGGCGACCTTTATGTCAAACTTGTTGTAACCTTTGATTTGAAGCGCCAAACGTGCAGCAACCTTACTATTGAGGAAGTTATTGGTGCTGCCCGTGTCGATGAGAACCGTGATGGGTTGCTGTTTTAGAAGTCCTCCAACTTTCATCATCTGCGGGTTGGAATAGTCGGCCAATGCGTGCACTATGTAGTTGGCTGGTGGAGACTCTTCCTCGATGGCTTCTTCTTTAGGTTCAAAGGCTTTTTCAAATGTTTCATTATCCTCATCCTCCACTAGTTCAATCACAAGGAGCCGGCCCTTTTTGCAGTGATGTTCGCGGCTCCACGGTTCGTTGCAATGCCAACACAACTCCTTGGTCGATCGTTCGCGAAGGTCATCTCTTGTCCATTTTTTTGGTGCAGGGGCTTGGATGGTAGTAGAGGGGGTAGTAGGCCTCGGCATGGCTGGTCGGAGAGTGACCCTTGTCCTTCGTACCTCGCGGTTCAATTGTTCTTCTTGGATACCCGCGAAGGAAATCACCGACATAAGAGTGTATGGTTGTCGTGCCTTTACTTCTCCTTGGATCTCTGGCTTTAGTGTAATATCCCTCATTTCTAAAATATTTATAATGATATATTTTAAATTATTTATGATGACTCATTTGTAAAATTTAAGGATTTGTCTATTAATTCTCTTGATTAAAGAATTTTATATTAAAAGTTAATTGCTAAGGACCTAAGTGTGAATCTTAAAAAAATATGAAATAAATTATAAAAGACTCACATTAAGGTAAAAAAAAAAACTTGGTGAGGACATGTGTCACACTACCTTGTTAAAAGTAGTGCCACTTGTGCATGTGCATGGGTGACACGTAAGTACATTGCATGCATGTTTGCCACCTATTAACACATATGTTAGCTTAAACAATTAACAATTAGAGAAAAAAAAAAAGGGGTGTTTTGGCTGCAATGTGAACTTGAGGACAAGAAGAAGAAGAAGAAGAAGAAGAAGAGAAGGAATGAAGAAGAAAAAATTTGGGGATTTTGAGATTGTGATCTAATCCACACCTTTGGGACTAAAATATTCAAAGGTAAGTGTTCTATCTTTCTTCTACTAAAATGTATCTTTGTTTTTGCCTTGATTTATGAAGAAAATTCTGAAACTAATCCGAAATCCTTTCTTGGCTGCCTAAGTATGAATCTGTAATATTATCAAGATTATGACATATCTATCTTGTTATTGCTGTAACATTTAGTACATATGTCGGATTTTGACAAAACTTAGTTTTTTCAAATATAAATTCAAATATCTTTCTTTTGAACTTGAGCTTGAAGAATTTGGAGTTAATTTGCTAGCCCAAACATTTACTTCAATTGAGTATACAAAATCTGTAAAATAGAATCTGTATCTCAAGACCTTTCATCACTATATTATTTATATCTTCATGTTAGAGTTCCTGATTTAAGTGAAACTTCATTTATTAGAAAATAGGCTTTTAGACCTTTCTATTGAACCTAAGATTGAATAATTTAGAGTTGAAATGACTATCAAAACCTCATTTTGATAGACCATATGAATTCTGTAAAATAAAGACAGTGATTCCGAATCTTCGGTTGCATTATCATCAATAACTCTTTGTAGAGACCTTCAATTTGTATAAAACTTATTTCGTATGAAACTAGATTGATTTATCTTTTCATCAACACCTTTCCTGAGTAATTTGGAGTATTTTTTATTATCCAAATAACATTGTCTTTTGCCTTCGGAATTCAGCCAGAATAGGGATTGTATCAATTCTGCCTATACTTGCTTCTTTCATTTCAAAACTGGAATCTCTAATGCTCTTGTCCTTGACTTCCTTACATATCATAATATATTATGTATTAATCGATGTTATATTCTATTATTTTGTTTAGGCACATGTATGATTTATTATTCCACATGTGCTTCCGATATATGTCAAATTTATTGCTCATGTCCTTTTGTACTCCGGTGTTTGTGGGACAATGTGAACCTTTGCCAGAAATGATAAAGTGAGTTATGCTTAGAGCCCACGTGCTCTGTCGACCCCCTATGACTTCACTCAGACGTGGGTGGATGGAGCTCCTCGACATAGGAGACTTATGTTTGGTGGTCATTCAGCGATGGATGTTCCACATTATGTTTATGGTCCCACTTCGCCCTCTATGTTGTTGATTTGATATCCAAAGTATTACTTTTGAGTTATTTGTATGCTTTGGATAAGAATGAAATGAATGTTATGTCTGAATGATATTTGAGCTCCTGTTCGTTACTTGTTTATTTGATACGCTTTTGAGAATATTCATACACCATTGATATACTATCAAAAATATCCTATACCTCCTTGATATGCTCCGAAATATTTTGTATTCTCATTGATAGGCTCCAAATTATTTCGTTTGCCATTGATATGCTGCTTGACATACTTATGCCTATGATATTCATCGAATTTCAAATGTGATATACGAGTTTAAGTTTGATATTTGTTCCTTTGACATGTTCCAAAGTATTTCATATATTATTGATATGCCCCTAATAACTTTAAATGTCATTGATATATACCAAAATGCTTTTGATTGCCATATATGCTCTAAATATCTTCCTAAACTGTTTTGGATTCATGTATGCTTCGAACAAGATAAACCTTATGGTTGTGAATCTGATTTGATTCTATATGTGAAGACTTATGTATTCCCTACCTTGCACTCTTATATCAGGTTCAACTTGTAAACATCTTTCCTTGCTTTGAACCTGTTTGATACTTGATGGGCTTCTTAGCTCACTTTATTGCTATCTAATCTTCTTCAGGTTAGCTCGACATTTATAAAAATACTTGATACGGGCTAATGCAAGGGGTAGCACAAAAATGTGTAAAGATCTTAAAGGTCATTATTGGTAGGAAGGCATGAAAAAGGAGATTGCAATATAAGTATCAAAATGTTTAACTTGCCAGTAAATCAAAGTTGAACACCAAAGACCTGGAGGTTTGTTACAACCTTTAGATAATCCTGAATGAAAATGGGAAAGTATCACCATGGGTTTTGTTTCCGGTCTACCCAGAACCTCTAGAAAGCATGATGCTATATGGGTGATTATTGATAGATTTACTAAATCGGCACATTTCCTACTGATCAATATGACATATTCTATGGATAGACTTGTTCAATTATATATCGGTGAAATAGTAAGGCTTCATGGTGTTCCAAAGGAGATCATCTCTGATAGGGACTCCAGATTCCTTTCTAGATTATGGAGAAGATTACAGGAATCTATAGGCACTAAAGTCAAGTTTAGCACTACTTATCACCCTCAAATCAATGGGCAATCAGAAAAAACAATTCAAACACTTGAGGATTTGCTTAGAGCATATATCATGGATTGGAAAGGCGAGTGGGATAAAGATATTTCTCTTGTTGAGTTCACCTACAATAATAGTTACCAGTCTAGTATTCAAATGGCCCCTTATGAAGCTTTGTATGGGCGAAAGTGCAGAACGCCTATTTGTTGGGAGGAAGTTGGCGATAGAAAATTGTTATCACCCGATAAAGCATAGGAGACTACTGAAAAGATTTAAGTTATAAGAGAAAGACTAAAGACTGCTCAGAGTCGTCAAAAAGGTTATGCTGACAATAGAAGATGAGAAATTGAGTTTCAAGTGGGGGATTTTGTATTCTTGAAGGTCTCTCCTTCCAAGGGTATGGTAAGATTTGGGAAGAAAGGAAAGTTAAGCCCTAGATTTATTGGACCGTTTGAGGTCCTTGAAAGGATTGGTTCTGTCGCTTACAGGATTGCCTTGCCACTATCCTTGGGACATATCCATGACATATTTCATATTTCAATGCTCATAAAGTATATACATGACCTTTCTCACATCATTCAGTATGAGTCAATTGTAATCAATCACAACTTATCTTATGCGGAAGAACCTATACAGATTATTGATAAGAAAGAAAAAATACTAAGGAATCAGGTCATTTTTCTAGTAAAAGTGATATGGAGGCATCATTCTATGGATGAAACAACTTGGGAACTAGAGGAAGAAATGAAGAAAATCTATCCTCATCTATTCGTCGATGAAGGTATGATAAATTTAGAGGACTAAATTTTTATTTTAAGGGGGGGAGAATATAATATCCCTCATTTCTAAAATATTTATAATGATATATTTTAAATTATTTATGATGACTCATTTGTAAAATTTAAAGATTTATTTATTAATTCTCTTGATTAAATAATTTTATATTGAAAGTTAATTGCTAAGAACCTAAGTGTGAATCTTAAAAAAATATATAAAATAAATTATAAAGGACTCATAGTAAGTTAAAAAAAAAAGAAAAAAAAAGGTGAGGACATGTGTCACACTACCTTGTTAAAAGTAGTGTCACTTGTGCATGTGCCTGGGTGACACATAAGTACATTGCATGCATGTTTGCCACCTATTAACACATATATTAGCTTAAATAATTAATAATTAGAAAAAAAAAGGGGTGTTTGGCTGCAACATGAACTTGAGGAGAAGAAGAAGAAGAAGAATAAGAGGAAGAAGAGAAGGAAAGAAGAAGAAGAAATTTGGGGATTTTGAGATTGTGATCTAATCCACACCTTTGGGACTAAAATATTCAAAGGCAAGTGTTCTATCTTTCTTCTACTAAAATATATCTTTGTTTTTGCCTTGATTTATGAAGAAAATTCTGAAACTAATCTGAAATCTTATGTTGGCTGCCTAAGTATGAATCTATAATATTATCAAGATTATGACCTATTTATCTTGTTCTTGCTGTAACATTTAGTATAGATCTCGGATTTAGACAAATCTTAGTTTTTTCCAAATAGATTCAAATATATTTCTTTTGAACCTAAGCTTGAAGAATTTAGAGTTCATTTGTTAGCCTAAACATTTACTTCAATTGAGTATACGAAATCTGTAAAACAGAATTTGTATCTGAAGACCTTTCATCACTATATTGATGATATCTTCGTGTTGGAGTTCCTGATTTATGTGAAACTTAATTATTTATTATAAAATAAGCTTTTAGACCTTTCTGTTGAACCTAAGATTGAATGATTTGGAGTTGAAATGAGTGTCAAAACCTTATTTTGATAGACCATATGAATTCTGCAAAACAAAGACTATTATTCTAAACCTTTGGTTGCAAAATCATCAATAACTCTTTGTAGAGACCTTCAATTTATATGAAACTTATTTCGTATGAAACTAGATTGATTTATCTTTTCATCAACACCTTTCTTGAGTAATTTGGAATATGTTTGATCATTTAAATAACTTTATATTTTGCCTTCGGAATTCAGCCATAATAGGGATTGTATCAATTCTGCCTATACTTGCTTCTTCCATTTCAAAACTGAAATCTCTAATGCTCTTGTCCTGGACTTCCTTACATATTAAAATATGTTATGTATTAATTGATGTTATATTTTATTATTCTATTTAGGCGCATGTATGATTTATTGTTTAGCATATGCTTCCGATATATGCCAAATTTATTGCTTATGTCCTTTTGTACTCCGGTGTTTGTGGGACAATGTGAACCTTTGCCAGAAATGGTAAAGGGAGTTATACTTAGAGCCCGCGTGCTCTGCCGGCCCCCCTATGACTTCATTCATACGTGGGTGGATGGAGCTCCTACACGTAGGAGACTTATGTTTGGTGGTCATTCAGCGATGGATGTTCCACATTATGTTTATGGTCCTACTTCGCCCTGTATGTTATTGATATGATATCCGAAGTATTTCTTTTGAGTTATTTGTATGCTTTGGATAAGAATGAAATGAATGTTATGTCTGAATGATATTTGAGCTCCTGTTGGTTACTTGTTCATTTGATACGCTTTTGAGAATATTCACACACCATTGATATATTTTCAAAAATATCTTATACCTCCTTGATATGCTCCAAAATATTTTGTATTCTCATTGATAGACTCCAAATTATTTCGTTTGCCATTGATATGCTGCTTGACATACTTATGCCTATGATATTCATCCAACTTCAAATGTGACATACGAGTATAAGTTTGATATTTGTTCATTTGACATGTTCCAAAGTATTTCATGTATTATTGATATGCCCCTAACAACTTTAAATGTCATTGATATATACCAAAATACTTTTGATTGCCATATATGCTCTAAATACCTTCCCAAATTGTTATGGATTCATGTATGCTTCGAACAAGATGAACCTTGCGGTTGTGAATCTGATTGATGCTATATGTGAAGACTTATGTATTCCCTACCTTGCACTCTTATATCAAGTTCAACTTGAAAACATCTTTCCTTGCTTTGAACATGTTTGATACTTGCTGGGCATCTTAGCTCACTCTGTTGCTATCTAATCTTCTTCAGGTTAGCTCAGCATTTATAAAAATACTTGATACGAGCCAATGCAAGGGGAAAGCAAGAAGTTCTTGGGCTAAATGTTTATTTGACAATATGTTATCATTATATGTGTACACCTTGGGTCTAAGGTAAAGTTGTAGACATATTTTGAAGAGGGATAACTACGTCATGTTTTTAAAACTACCCTCTTGTTTGGGATCTTGAATGTTAAAATTGATGTATAATATATGAAGTGGTGATGTATGGTTGGTTTTCCAAAGTCATATGGATTTTATCGCATTGGTGAAATTTATGAATGTGGATTATATTTAGCCGTATTGGTTTTGGATCGGTTTGTGATTCCTTAAGAGAATATGAAGTGATTATAATCTACACAGGTTTCTATGAAAGTGGTTGAATGACTCTGCATGTTATTCTTAGTATCCTCAAATGATTGTCTGGATCCTGGATGGATTATGTTGTTGATAATATTATCGATTTATGACATTACCACACCTCTCGATTTATGATATAATTCAGGGGGGAGTGACATTTAGGCCCTCCATAAAAGTACCTAAAAGTTGCTTCTCAGACCAATTCTCAGTTTGGTTAGATAAATGCTCAAACCTTGTTTGGTATTCTTGTATTGTAGAGGTTTGACAAATCTTTGCCAATTGTTCGTCGATGTTGTTGAAATCGGTTGGTCTGAAGCGGTCTAGTAGTCCTTCCTTGAATCGCTGCCAAGAGAGTCCTTCATGGATGTGTTTAAACCAATTAAACCACTGAATAGCATCTCCCTCGAGGTGTATGGCAGCGATCTCCACCCGTGTTGCATCGGCGGTTCGATAGAATCGAAAATAATACTTCACGCACGAGATCCATCCGATTGAGTCTCCTTCTTCCCATCTTGGGAAGTCAACCCTCATGCGTGGAATGTTAGGATCAGAGGTGATGTGTCTATGCTCTTGAGGATCATCTCGCTGATCTGAAGTCTCTCCATGGTGTGACTTCCTCGGGCTTGATGGTCGGCCTATGCTGAATTCGGCGAATAAGGATCGTATCTTCTCTTCCATGTGGTTTTCAAAGGCTTCAAGCTTTGCATCGATAGCCTCCTTCGATGCCATAGTATACGCCTTAAGATCTGTAATATTGAGATCTTTTTTCTATTGTTAGGTTAGCGGCATGAGAATTTTGAAGAAGGGGGTGGCCGGTTGGAAGGTGAATCGGTTTGGATAGAAGTAGGCTGCGGTTTAGGGCAGATTTGGGGCTACGATTTTATGGAGTTTAGGCTGTGAATTGGCATGGTTTTAGGGCTATGAAGGTAGTAGATGAAGGTTAGGAAAATAGATTTTAGATCTGAGATAGATGGCAGCAAGGGTAGGTGTCTCGGTAAGGAAGGTTTTTTAAAAACGTAGGTGGATCGATAAAGAAGTAGGCTAATTTGGGTGGCTGATTTGGGGGCTGTTTGGATTCAGTTTAGGGTAATATTTAAAAGGGTTTTCGGTAAGGATGGTAGGGTTTGATGATAAGGAAAGGAGAGTCTGAAATCTCACAAAAATTAGCACTCAAATCTGATAGAATTCAGTGGAAAGAAGTGCTACGATGTGCTGTCCTGCTGAACCGATTTTTGTGTCAGAGAAACACTGATTTCTCAATGTAAATTCCAGGGGAAAGTTTAAGAAAATTATACAGAAACCCTTGGTTTAGATGTTGTCAATACCAGTAGAAATTTTGATGAAATTTTAGCAGCATAATGGTAGGGAATTACGGCAAAAGATGCAAGGCAGATTCCTTCATTGTAAAATTTCATAACTACGTGATGGTGAAAGATCATACAAGAAAACTGGTTCTAGAAGGAGTTTTTTTATGAAATAAAATCAAGATGAAAGCCAACTTGATCTTGAGAATTGTATAAAAATTTCAGCCAAAAAGGATGAACAAAAGTTTGGTTTTCAATAGGCCAATTGACAGAAGGTAGATTCTCCATCGTAAAATTTCAGCACTATGCGATGAAGAATCACAGCACTATAAGTCTGGATCCAGAAGGAGTTTTTTTATGAGATTAGTCTTAGATGAAAGCTAACATGATCTATGAAATTGCATAAAAGTTTCAGCCAAAAAAGATGATTAAAAGTTTAGTTCCAAGAAGCAACAATCGGTTAAAAATTTCTGCAGCGTTTCACCTTCGCAATGATAATAACGTTTGCGACGATAAAATTTTGCAGCAAGGAAACTTTTTGAAAAACTTCTTCAATGTGTAAGGTAAAGGATTTTGCAGTATTAAAGAGGCTTGAGTGATAAAAATATACCAGATCTCTAGATCAAATGCAGGGGGCAGCGGCAGATTGATTTGATCTGCTATTGGGGTGGAAGGTGGAGGCGCGTGTCGTAGCAATTATGAGAATTGCTTGGGAAGGTGAAGGCATGGATGATGGCTACTGGGGCAGCAAGATCACTGCTCTGAGACCAGATGATAGAACCCCAGATGGAGCTCTATAGATTTTGATCCTTGAGGGGGATCAACCCTTGGAACGCTGTATGGGTTCCTCCCTCCTAGATTCGGCACAAGGCTGAAATAAAATTGATAATTGCTTGATTTCAAAGAGGGGGCTGCTACATCTTAAATAGGAATCAAAGTCCTAGCCCAAGGGGGCACTTATCTAGGTGAAATTACCCTTTTGCCCCTCCTATAGCCATCATACCTTAATAGGAACAAGGGGCGGCTAGGTTGGCTCTATAGCCGACCTAAGCAGGGGGAAACCCTGGCCGACTTGCCCAGTAAGGGGGGCGGTGACTTATAAGCCCTAAGGGCTAATCTAAACCCTAGTCATACTCCTTTATAAGATAGGAGTGACTTTATTACAATATAGCAGGGTTTTATTAACTACTTCTAGGGAGATTAGGACTCAACCCTGCTTGAGTCCTATCAATGTAGAACAAATAGAAAAGACACTACTAGAACATGTCAATTTTTAGGGT
The DNA here is from genome assembly GCA_029747655.1 of Ensete ventricosum. Classification (NCBI taxonomy): domain Eukaryota; kingdom Viridiplantae; phylum Streptophyta; class Magnoliopsida; order Zingiberales; family Musaceae; genus Ensete; species Ensete ventricosum. The sequence goes on along the minus strand of JAQQAF010000003.1, from coordinate 24,944,253 downwards.
ATGCACTTGTTTCTTAGACTTCTAAGAAACAAAATTCAATAGATTTATCTATAAATGAAGCATAATACATTGCAGCTAGTGCATGTTATACCCAAGTCATTTGGATGAAAAACATACTAGAAGATTATCGGATAAAATTGAAAAATATTTCTATAAAGTGTGATAATACAAGTGGTATATGTTTAACCAAAAATTCTACTCAACATTCAAGAACCAAACATATTTATATTAGACATCATGTTATAAGGGATTATATAAATTATTAAGATATCTCCATGGAATTTATTCACATTAAGCATCAATTAGTGGATATTTTTATAAAACCTTTAAATGAAGAATAATTTGATTTTCTTAGAAGATAACTTGGAATGCTAAATCATGAAAATATATGAATTGCTTGATTTCATGAGAATGAGTTATTTTTCTTTGTGATAATATTTTTAAAATTATCTTATTATTCTCATAAGATGTTTATCTTATTGTTCACAAAAAGGAGAGAAAATTTGCATGATAATGATTTTATTAATTTATGGATTTATTTGCTATGTTTGCTTGAAATTACATGAGATGATTTTAAATGTATGAATAGCTCTTGAACTTTTGAATCTCCTTGAATGTCTTGGAGTTTTGAGTTTATCTTTGAAATTCACATTTACAAAATTGAGAGCTATATTTAATAATGTTTTTATAACTCCTCCCTTATTTTTTTTCCTTCTTTTTCACAAAAGGAAGAAAATTCTTTAGGACTCATATCGTATTTTAAAAAGAAGGAGCAAAAACTCATGTGCCTTAAATGCTTAGGCCCACATTTCATCTTTTTATTGATGACAAAGGGGGATAAGTGAATGTTGATGACTTATGTAATAACTTAAGGGGAAATTTTCAAATGTTTTGAAGTTCATGAAAATCTTTGATGACTTAAAATTTTTTACTTGTTTGAAATTCATAAAAATCCTTGATGAGTTGACAATTTAAAAGTTAATTTTTGTTGATATATGAGTATCCTTAAAATATGATTTGCTTGGAATATTAATTGCTTTGACTCACTTGAATTCAAGAGTGTGTGATTCTCTTGAATTTAAGTCTTCTTTATTATTGTATGAATTTAAGGGGAGTTAAAATTAACTTTCGTCATTAATTGATTGTCATCATAAAAAGGGGGAGATTGTTGAGTCTCGGATTTTGATAATGAAATCAATTGATGAGTGTTTAAATCTAACATGTGTGTTAAAGGAAGAATTGTAGGTCTAACTATAACAGGAGTAATGGAGTTACAACCAGATGATGGGCTAAGATCAAGCTTAGGCATCAGGCCAGGTTCGAACGACGCAGTGAGACCTCGCTAGGAGTTCGCTAGGAGATTTGTTGAATAGATCGGGAAGCTCATTGGGTACAAGCCGGGAGATCATCAGAAGAAGACCGAAAGACTTACCACAAGAATGTCGAAAGCTACCAGATTGACGGGAGTTAAGTCTTAGTTAGCTCGTTGGTCATTAAGAACTGTAATCATTGAGTCGTAGTTAGGGATTGAGTCTTAATTGAGTTGGATTTAGATGAAATTCAAATCAACTTAATAAGGTAACCGAGTTCACTATAGGGTTTGATTAAGCTCAGGTTGAGCTCAATTAATTAACTAAAGAATTAGTCAACATTATGTTCAAGACGAAATTCAAAAAGTGGAGGGAACCACTTTTTCGAAGATTCCGATGGGTAAACCACCAGTGAGCAACGGTTCAACCGGTGCCACCCAAGATTTCAGGTGACTGTCAGTTGCTAAACCGCCCAAGTTGAGCGACTGAACTCCCAATACCCAGGAATCTGGGCACTTTCAGCGGTTGACCTGCCCAAGTCAGTGGGTGAACTGCCCGTACCCAGATTTTTCGGGTGAGTTTAATTTTTTACTTCAAATTCTGAAGCTATTTGGGGCCTACAAATATCTCAAGTTTTCTTATATTCTATACAATAATTTTAAGAATTACATTCTATGAAAAAAATTATGTGTGAACTATAAGAAAAAAGAAAAGGGGAAGGGAGAGAGCTTAGAGTTTGAAAGTTCTTGAAGTCTCCCTTGTAAGCAAGTGTAAGGGTTTGGTCTTCACCCAAAGAAGATCGGTAGTGAATGCCGGTGTGCCTCAAGAAGGAGGACTCGGGAGTAAACGTAGGTCCATTGGTGCTGAACCACTATAATTGTGAGTGTTTCTTAATTCTTGCATTTGTTACTCACTTGCAATTATCGAGTTCTTAATCATTTTGAACTAAATAGACGCTTCCGATTTTTACGTACTCCTTGAAAACAAAGTTTCAAGTCAATCACTTCCCTTCGACGTTGATTATATTTTATTAGGATTTGCTTGTTTCCTCTTAAGTCATTTTTAAGTAAATAACATAGCAATTTTCTTCGAATCATTCACTTGTTACGAAAAGCTTCGATTTGTCTATCTTGCTTAAAGCGAGAAGTATTTAATTAAAACTAAAATTTACACTTACACTAATTCAACCCCTTCCCCCCTAGCATAGGTGGTAGCACTGCCTAGAATAGGTGGTACTATCATCGATTGGTAGTACCACCTTTGACAGTCGATGGTACCATCGTCAGGTATCCCGAAAAGTATGTTTTAGTACTTTTTATACCCTGAGGTATACCTTCTTTTGACCTAATTGTACCCTGAGCTATACCTTCTTTTAACCTGATTATACATTCTAATGAGTTCAAATCAGCCCTTAAACCCTAACTACAATAATTAAGACCAAAATAATTGCAAGCAAGCAATCCTCGTTGTTTAGCACGTCAATTTCTTTACTCGATTTTCAGCGAACTCCTGGCAAGCTCCCGATAACCTTTTGGTGAACTCCTGGCAAACTTCTAGTGAACTCTTGACAAGCTCCCGCCGCATCGTCCGAAGCTTTGGCGTATCCTCAATTCTTCCGACTCGATGCCCGAACTTTGACTCTGGCCTAATGTTCGATTCTTCTTTAATTATTTTTATATTTTTAAAATCATATTTAGTCCGACATCATTGTACTCAATACATGGATTAGATCATAAGTTTATAACTGATTTCATCATCAAAATTCAAGATTTAACAAATATAATTACACGTGTAATTTAAGTTTTATAAAAAAAACTAAGACCGGCATCAATGGCGAGATGAGGTATCGTTATGGAAACGATCACCAATAGCAGCACCAAGCTGTTGTTGCTTAGTAGGGTATCTGATAGGACTCCAGCAGGGTTGAGTCTCAATCTCCCTAGAAGTAGTCAATAAAATCATGCTAGATTGTAATAAAGCCACTCCTATTTTATAAAGGAGTATGGCTAGGGTTTAGATTAGCCCATAGGGCTTAGCGGCCGTCACTCCCTTACTGGGTTGGTTGGCCAAAGTTTTCCCCTGCTTAGGTCGGCTATAGAGCCAACCTAATCGCCCCCTATTCCTGTTATGACAGGTTGGCTATAAGAGGGGCAAATGGGTAATTTTGCTTAGGCAAGCACCCCCTTAGGTTAGGATTTTGATCCCTATATAATGATGTAGCCGCCCCCTCTCTTGAATCAAGCAATTATCAATTTTATTTCAGCTTTGTGTCGAATCTAGGAGGGAGGAACCCCTACAGCGTTCCAATGGTTGATCCCCCTCAAGGATCAAAATCTATATGGCTTCTTCTGGGGTTCTATCAATATCGTATGCATGTAGCATACTCACGTTGACGACGAGCTCAGGAGTTTTCGATCCTGCCTTAAGTAGATGTGCATCGATCAATCCAACACTAGTCACATAGTGGTCTCTTGGTCCCTCTTCCTAGGGCATCTTTATCTCCACCGCCTTCACTTCGTCCTCTCCTATGTCTTCACCCACTATGCCTATGATGTGATGGTCTAGCTCTTCCTCACCTTCGCCTCCAACCTCTTCTACCTCTGCCTCTCTGCCTTCGTTCGTCGCTACGACCTTCATCGCTTCGTTTTTCTCGATAAGCTAGACTTTAACCATTTTTAAAATTTAGACTATACGTACTATTATATTAATAGTTTATTATAAGTCAATATGTCACGTAATTAGATTCTGACATCTGTAAACTCGAACTTGATGAGAGTAGCTTATATGCTATGTTTTTAAAAATATAGAAGTTCTTTTAGATAAGTTATTTTAAACACGAGTAAACCATAAAAGTTTAAATGATCTATGGCCAAAATCATAGGCATCAAAATATATCTTAATCTTTTTAAAACTTAAAATACATATGTCATTATATTAATGATTTATTATGAGTCAGTATGTTATGCATACTGACTCTGACGTCTAATACTCAGACTTAATGGAAGTCATTTATATGCTATATTTTTTAAAATATAAGGATTATTTTAGACATGAGTAAATTATAAAAGTTTAAATGGTCCGTGACTAAAATTATAAGAGTTAGAATGAACCTTATAAAAAAAAATTAAAAAAGATAATTGACAAATAATAGGATCTTTAAAAATAAGAAAATAATAGAAAAAATATTTGAGCCAAGATGAGCTTTATAAATAAAATCAATCTTATGGCGCAGATAAAATTAACCACAACAAATAGTCAAGCTTATGGTAATTATGCTAACAACCTAAACTTTTGGATATGAACTAGATTCAGATACATATCATTTTTTTATATTTATTAATATAATCTCACACATAAATATTTTCTCACTAATCTAAATAAATAGCCTATCAATGTGGTCATAATATTTTTCTGAACTTAAATTTGGATAACCGATGATGGAAAAATGGTGAACCAACCTGGGTATATCAACTCATTGTGTGCTTCGACAGATGTTACGTAGGTTTCTGTGAAACTGTTGGAGTAGATTATGATGCAATATAGAAGTTTGATTCTCAATTAAGCTGGTCATCCTCCCCGGTATTTAGGAGATGCTCATGTTGGATTCTGTGCGTATTTACCTGCAGTTTCACTCCACGTTGGGAAAAACGAATTTACAGGCCCTGTAAGTGGCAACACAGTGGTTTCCAAGCAGGATAGGGGCACTCTATGGAGGGGTTGTTCCTACTATCTTTAATGCTCCTTTGTTGAGGATGGGGTTGGGTCAGATAGCCGTATCCTTCCTTTGCGCCGGGAGTTAAACTGGAATCTGAGATCCTTGCGGAGGTCAGTACCTTTGTCTTACTTCTTTCATGTGTTTGTGTTTTGCGTTGTGGATCTTGGAATTCAAGGATTTGTTCACTCAATCCTTTCTTGTGATGGATGTCCCTGCTCAGTTCTTGGGTCACCAAGTGTTCTCTGTCATCTTTGAACTTAAATTCCTCACATCTGTGCTTGATGACTTGTGTAAGATTGGGGTTTGGCTTCATTAGTTATTTATAATATTTGTAATACTTCATGGTGTCTAGGAGGACCTTCTTTGTGCGGTGGAAGCCCCATCAGAAAAATTGACCCTTTTTTGTTGAGAGGCTTGAATTTTAACCTGTAGTTGGGATTTAGTATCCCTATATATTTTTTTTTTTTGTAGATTTTGATACTCCTTTTTTTCATTTAGTTATAGGCTTAGGAGAGAAACATTGCTGTTATGGATTTGAGTTAACCGAGCTAGGGATTGTCCTGGGACTTGGGAGTAAGATCTTTCAATTGTCATTTACTTCTGCATTTAGTTTTAGTTTCCATTCTCTTCTTTTTCCTTTCCTTTCTTTCCTTGTTGATGTATTTTATCCCTTTATATCGTGATTTTTTATGTGGATATATGTGTTGTAGAATATTGTAGAAGGTTGTAAGACAATGCTTATCTCTTGGATACCTTTTTTTCCTTCTTTTTTTCCGGTTAAGAAGATAAATAGTGTACCTAGAGATTGATTATCTGCTGGCAGATATCCTTGTCAACCATCTGAATTTGAAGTTTGGTGCTTTAAGTTAGTTTAATCTAGGATCAAATTAAAACTCAGGTTGTGTAAAATACATTGGAATGATTCTATTTTTGTGCTATTGAATTTATTAACATCTGTTCAGGATTGGTTGTACAAATTTATTCCTTTTCCTTATGGCATGTGAATGCTCTCAACAAAAATATGCAAACTGTTCTTGTTCTTTTTTGGAACAAATGATGTTTGTAGTGTGCTGAGGGTGCCGTCACGAGGCTCCCGTCAATGTAGAGTCTATGCTGAGGGTCAAGGTATGTAACCTTACCGTTACACCAAGGTCCGCTTTCTAGATGGACACTTTAGAGGCATAAGAAAGCCTAGAAGAAAGCAACCTCTCCTTACCTCTAAATAAGGAGAGCTTGTTTTCACAATCCCAATTCAGGTCTCACAACCTCTCCTTACCTCAAAAGAAGTAATCTTACTATATTGCGAAAGTTCATCCTCTAGATGGACGCTTTGGAACCATAAAAAAGTCCAGAAGAAAAAAAAAAAAACACTCAAGTACAATTTTTGTTCTAAAGAAATCTAATTCTTATTTTACAAGCTAATAGCCATTTCTGGTTTTTTGTATTCCGGTCTAATTTTTGTTGGAACTGAAAATGTTAAGACATGCTAGACTTTTTTTTTTTACCCAAAGCTTATTAGTTCACAAAATGAAAAATAATATTTGAGAAAGAGCAACTTAGTTGATGAGATATATTCTATGATGTCTATCTGAATTATTATACACTCAATGGTATCTCTTCTTTTTGACTTGATGTCCACAAATATGCTTAGTTAGAACTGTTCACAAGTTTTTGGTGGATCCTAATCCATTCTAGTTTCCATTAAGATGGTTCATGGAGGTGATATTGCTGTTTCCCTCTTTGAACAGATCATTTAGTGGTCAGCATGATGGAGAACCTTTTTGGCCCTTATGGCAATACATTTTTATACATTCTAGTTGCTTTTTGGTGTTTATGCTGTATGATGTCCATTTCGATTTTTACAAATTTACTCTTCTTTTTGAACTTAATGTCCATGGATATGATCATTTAAGCCTGTCTTTTTATCTTGTTGGTAGATCCTGATCTACTTTCAATCCAAGATATTCCATGAAAGTGATAACAGTGTTCTTTCTTGAAACAGATTGTTCAGTGGTATAGAACCTTTTCAGGTGCTTATGCCCATAAATTTTTCTACATGACCTTGCTATGTGAGGCCTCAGATACTGTTAGAAGTGGAAATTAACAGATTCTCCATAAGCGGCACTGCATTATATATCAATGCAATCTTCAACAAACTACAAAGTATTAAGTAAACAGCGGCAGTCAAACAATCAAAACCTTGGGAGAGATCCGGAATCCTGTTTTATGCCTCAAAATTACTTAACTTCACATTGTGACTCCTCTGCTGATGGATTCCAACAAGGGAACTCCCATCGTCAGACAATTCATGACCAATTCTACACTCTGGAGTCCTCCTCGGAAGCTGCAAATTTTACCACTTATAACACTCATCTTCTCATAGTTACTCCCCAATCAGCGGGAGCCCCACATCTCATCAAGATTCTCAGTCAGATAACAACTATGACTCCCATAAGCTATTCATGTAATACCGAAGACTCAAATGATCCTAAGCATAAGTTACGGGAGATAGAGACTGCAATGCTTGGGCCTGATTCAGATAGCATTGACAGCTTTGAGAATTTTTACTATAGCTATATCTCCTTGGAGCAAGAGAAGTGGCAACAAGTGATGGGAACCCCTAGAGGAGACTTGAAACAGATCATAATAGCCTGTGCCCGAGCTGTAGAAAACAATGATATTTGAGTGGCTAATTCCAAAGTTAAGGCAGATGGTATCAGTCTCTGGGGAACCAATTCAACTTCTGGAAGCATACTTGTTGGAAGGCCTAGTAGCTAAGTTGGCTTCCTCGGGAAGTTCCATATACAAGGCTTTGAAGTGTAAAGAACCCACTAATTCTGACCTCCTCTCCTACATACTTAAAGTTTGGGTATATGTCTGCAAATGGAGCAATTGCTGAGGCTCTTAAGGGTGAGAACATGGTTCATATTATAGATTTCCAGATTGCCCAGGGAATTCAATGGGTAACTCTCAGCCAACCTCTTGCAGCATGACCTGGTGGTCCTCCACGCTTAAGAATAACTGGGATTGATGATTCTGTTTCTGCCTACGCCCGTGGTGGTGGTCAGAGGTTATCTGAGCTTGCCAAGTCATGCAATGTGCCCTTTGAATTCCATGGCGCACCTCTCTCAGGGTGTGATTTAGAACTTGAGCATATCGGCATTCGACCTGGGGAGGCATTGGCTTGTAACTTTGCTTTCCAACTGCATCACATGCCAGATGAGAGTGTGAGCACAAGGAACTACCGAGATAGACTTCTACGCATGATTAAGAGCTTGTCTCCAACAATCGTTACTCTTGTGGAGCAGGAATCGAACACAAACACTGCTCCATTCTTTTCAAGACTTTTAGAAATTGTAGACTACTATGCTGCCATCTTTGAATTGATAGGTGTGACTCTCCCAAGGGAGAACAAGGAAAGGATCAACGTGGAGCAGCATTGCTTAGCACGAGACAGTTAACATCATTGCATGTGAGGGAGATGAAAGGGTGGAGCACCATGAGCTTTTTGGGAAATGGAGGTCAAGGTTTATGATGGCTGGATTCAGGCCATATCCTCTGAGCCCTTTGGTGAATGCAACATTCAAGACACTTTTAGAGAACTACTGTGAGAACTATCGTCTTGAAGAGAGAGACGGGTGCTTTATCTTGGATGGAAGAATAGAGCTTTGGTTGACAAGTTGCTCTTACATCTTAGATTTTTTCTCAGCCCTATCTTCCTCGAGAAACACATGTAGGTTTTGCAGTATTTGGAATTAGGCCTTATCTTTTTTTTTTAATGAAAATATTAGAAATAAATTTTATATACGAATAAATATTAGTAGATTGTCACAAATAGCGAAATCAAACAAAAATCATAATCAAATGAACATCAAGATTTACATGGAAAATCTTCTCAACTCGAAGGGTAAAAATCACGGGATAAGTTAGATAAAATCCACTATCAAAATAATGAATATGCAGATCTCAAGGTTTTTAGTCCAAACCCAAGCAACAACCACAAGAGAATGATACAAGGGCTATATTAATAAGCACAACAATATCTAAAACCTTCCCAAGTGATCACAGTAAAAATCCACTACAAGTTGATCTAATCTGAGATATGGATGATTGAGAATAGTTTTTCTCTATCTTTGTCTTCTTCCCTTTCCTAGATCTCTTGTTTTCCGTCCTGTACTATTAATATGCAGTCTTCTTTCTCTCTCACACATTTTCAACCGTCGTTGCCCTCTTAATCTCAACCCTAGCCACCTAATCCATGGTTTAGGTTAATATAAGTGAAGTTCTATGGGTTTTACTAAAGCCTATTATGGGCTGAATCTGAGTCATATGCCCATCTGCCCAACAACCTCCCCCTTCAGCCCATAAGGGAGGTTGTCTCATGACTCCTTAATGTGAAGTCATGCCGACCAACTGTCGGCACATCTCCTGTCTCTCTTTCGATAAAGTCTTTGTCAACATGTCTGCCCTATTATCATCTGTGTAAATTTTCTAAAGTTGTAATTGCTTCTCTTCAAACACATTTCTGATCTAGTGATATCTGATATCTATATACTTTGACTTGGAATGAAATGTTGGATTCTTGCACAAATGGATGGTACTCTGACTGTCATAATACACCACATAGTTTTCCTGTTTCAGCCCTAATTCTTGTAAGAATCCTTTCATCCATAATATTTCTTTGCAAACCTCTGTAGCAGAAATATATTATACCTCTGTGGTGGAGAGAGCAATACACTTTTGCAATCTGGACTGCCATGGCACAGCTCCCCTTGCAAAAGTAAGTATAAAACTTGATGTGGACTTCCTTGTGTCAATATCTCTTGTTATATTTGTATTTGTGTAACTTGTCAACACAGGTGGTCCACCTCTAAAGCTTAAATAAACTTTAGAACTTCCTCTGAGATATTTAAAAATCTACTTCACTACTGCCCAATGCTCTTTGCCTGGATTTGCAAGAAATATGCTAGCAACACCCATTGCATATGCGATGTCCGACCTCGTACATACCATCGCGTATATTAAACTTCCAACTGTTGAAGCATAAGGAACCTTTTACATTTTCTCCTTCTCCTCATCACTTGACGGACTCTGATCTGAGCACAACTTGAAGTGACCTACAAGAGGAGAACTAACTGGCTTTGTATTGCTCATACTGAACCTATCCAATACCTTCTCAATATATTTCTCCTATGACAACCAAATCTTCTTATTTCTTCTGTCACGAGAAATCTGTATGTCCAGTATTTGTTTTACTGGCCCCATATCCTTCATTGCAAAAGATTCACTCAGTTCCTTTTTCAACTTATCAATCATAGACATATATTTCCCAATGATAAGTATGTTATCAACATAAAGTAAGAAAACCAATTGTTTCTGTTCAAGCTAATTATGCGAGAAACATTACCGGCCTCTATGTTCGAATACAAAAATTAAATGTTACCAAAACCCTACTCCGATACCATTTGATAGGAATAAAAGGAATAAACTTTGTATACGAACAAATACTAATAGGCCGTCGCACACAGTGTAATCAAACAGAAATCACAATCAAATAAACACCAAGATTTACGTGGAAAACCTCCTCAACTCGAAGGGTAAAAACCATGGGACAAGTCAGAGAAAATCCACTATCAAAATAATGAATATACAGATCTCAATGCTTCTTGCCCAAACCCAAGCAACAACTATAAGAAAATCACAGGGATACAAGGACTATATTATTAAGCACAATATCCAAAACTTTCCCAAATGATCATAGTAAGAATCTAATACAAACCGATCTAACCTGAGATATGGATGATTGAGAATAAATAGTTTTTCTCTGTCTTTGTCTTCTTCCCTTTCCTAGATCTCTTATTTTTTGTCCTCTACTGTCAATCTACAGTCTTCTTTCTCTCTCCCACTTTTTCAGTCGTCGTTGCCTTCTTAATCTCAACTCTAGCCATCTAATATAGGGTTTAGATTAATATAAATGAAGTTCTAGGCTGTGAACTTCACTAAAACTCATTATGGGATGAATCTAGAATATCTACCCATCTGCCCAACATTTGGTGTAATCGGATTATAATTTACAACATCGATCAAGCTCTACAAGTCTTTAGAACTAATTGTGCTCTGCTTATATGCAACTTTGCCGCACTTACTTTGGAGTTGGTCGTTAGGCCTTCGTCAGAAAGTTCATTGTTTTCAGCCTTTGCTAGGTAAGTGACATAAAATAGCACATTTCTTGGCGGATCCACATGACTTTGGATGACTACTGCATGTGGTGATGAACTTCCTGTCTGAAGTGCTGATTTTTCATTGGTTTTATCCAAGTTTATTTTCTTTTGTTATCGATTTATGTAGCTTTGGTTTATCAATTGGCCTACAGCGGAATAAATCTTGAAGTTGATTTAGGAGGATACCAAGGAACCCGGAAATCTCCACAACCAACTGTACGCCATTTTAGCGGGAAATACTTGCTCTACGTAGTATGTTCTCTGTGCTGAGTGAGTTTTGATTTAACATGTTTTTTGGAATGGAGATACATTATTAGTGATCAACTTAACTGTTTGACCTCTTGAATTAACCAGAACCAGTCTAGATTTGCTTACATCCCAGGGGAAAACTGTCGAATCGAATAGTTCGTCTATCATAACATCAACAGAGGGATCCAGAACAACACCTACGTTACGCATGTTCACTAGAAATATCTAGACAGAAGTATAGACCTATATTTAACACACATTGAGAAGATTCCACCACGAAACATTGACAAATCAAGTGACAGGACAGTTTCGAATACTAGATTTATACCAACATCGAAGTCTTGTAGTTGCTCTTCCTCTTCTACTCTTCTGCCTCAAATGCCGACAACGGGAAGCTGTCGGAGAGTCCAGTGCCCGTCTTGAAGGTGATCTTTCCAGAAGAGGGATTGTCGATGAACACCTCGACGACAGAGAGCCAGAGAAGTAGCTCCTTGGTCTTGACACCTGTGATCTTCTTCATCTTGCGTTGCTCCACGAAGGCGGTCACCTCGGTGGCATAGGAGACGTGCTGCTTGATCTTCTTGAACGTGTGCTCTATCTTCTTCTTCTGAACGAGCCACATGAATCCACTTGCACGGTGGTAGCCGAACTCCTCGACGTCCTCCAGGGGTAGCAGTCCCTTGGGGAGGCCCAGCTCTTGGAGTAGTTGCATGGATTTCTTCTTGCAGAGGGCAAGGTCTCCATGGTATACCTCGGCCTCAGCCTTGTAGTTCTCGATCATCTGCATCGCCATCCTCGCTAACTTGCTTGGATTATAATCACCGAGAAACGAATTAACAAAGAAGAAGAAAGCTTCAGGGAATGAGAAGGCTCAAGACTGGTGGTGAAAGACGGAGAGGGGGAATAATTTATAGGGTACGTACGGGACTGCTGCCACAAACAGTCTTTGGACCGATGCATTGGCAAAGGAAGTCAACTTCGATGGGCTACTTCTCGATGCATTCTTGACTTTGGATGATTTAGCTGTGAGAGCTTGAAATCGTCTACCAACGATCTGACGTCCTAACGTAAATGCAACGTAGCATTTACGTTAAAACAGGCGCAGTGGTTGGAGGTTGGACGTCAACGCCAATTTGTGTTTAGTTGGATGTCAGTGGAAGTGACAGCGGTGTAATAATAATACCTTAAACAAGACGCTAAAATGTTGTCGCGGTCAACTTGAGGGTGAATTGCTCTTTTCGATTAGTCAACGTTGGAGTTCGGCTTAGACTCACCGAGCTTCTTCAATAACATCATATATGTATATATATATATGTCCACATCAGAATTCTAATTCAAATAAAATAATTATTTTTATATTTAATTATTTTGTTAGGAGGCACAGTCTTGGATTATAACTTTTGCTTTGTCTAAATTCGAGTAGATTTGGAGAAAAATAAAACTAACAATTTTGCATCACATGTCGTAAAATAGTTACGAAGATTGAACAAAGATTTTATGATGACGTGTAATTTTCCTGTTTAGGATGCCAGTCAAGTGTAACCAACCATATGTAAAGTACATCTCTAATCATCGCAAATCTCACTTTGTAGCATACCATGCTATCATGATATTTCTTATACGTAAGAAAAAACTATAGTGGTCAACACCTCAAAATCATGTGGTAAACTTATTGACTTATACTTCGTTGTATTGTAAATCATAATAATATTGAAGAAAACTTTCGATAGAGGATAGATGGCATCCATGTAAAGGTAAAAACTTATAAAGTCTTACTGTATATTTCAGCAAGATTTAAGCATGAGACTGAATGTACCTTATGTAACAATAGCCACTTGTTTAACTTAAGTCTTTTTCTTTTGACAAAAAAAAAAAGCTATCGCAATTGTAATCTGTCATCAATTTTTTCTTCGCCAATCTCATGCAAAAAAATGACTTGAATATTAAAAGAAACTCCTCGGCTATTGAAGGATGTCATTCTTATTTCTCATGAGATTATATATAAAAAAAATTATAGAATTAAAGGAGAAAGAGAGAAGAGGGACTTTTCTTGATTCTTGTGAGTTCAGTCTAACTATGAGATAGTCCACATTTCCTTATTTAGAGATATATGACTTTTTTTAGAAAAAAAATATATTACTTTAAAAGCCTGATACAAGATAAACTACTTTATTTCCTTATATGGAGATATATGACTTTTTTTAGAAAAAAAAAATTACTTTAAAAGCCTTATACAAGATAAACTATGCTCCTCGAAGCACAAAATTCGATCAAAATCTATTGGTCATGATCCCCTTCACGTACTAGAAGACTTAAGAGGTTTTAGCAAAATATGCTAATCAGTTAGCACTCAGATTTTTCTCCTTGAAAACATGATAAAAAAATATAATGCTGGAAACAACTAGCCAGACAAAAAAAGAGTTCTGATATAGTTTATCAAGTGCTAAGGAAGGTTAAGAGATATATGATTCTTAACTAGATTAGAAATGAATTCGATTGTAGCTGTGGTAGTAGATCAACGTATTAGATTGGTAGAAACAGAGTGGTTCAGATAGAACTGTTAATATTAATGTGTTGGATGTGGGCTTTGGAATATTATAAATTGTTAGGGTAGTTTAGAAAATAAAGTAAGTATTTTATGTTGTAAAGTAGTGGGATTATGGAGGAAAACAATGGTAGGGGATGCTATAATTTTAGATTGATTGAGAAGAAATGCATGGTTGTATGCCTCCTTCCTCCTCCCTTTTGAAAACAAATCTAACATATTAGCCCTATAAATCTCATATTCTCCAACATATAGCATTAGAGGTAAAGTCATCTCTTGATTGTTGTCAGAGAATCAAATTACGTGGAAAAAGAAGATTTGAGAAAGATCAACAATGACAAATGGTAGCAACTCAAACCTGCAATACCAAGTGTTCCAATTTTCAATGATGAAAACTATCGATTTTTGGTTTGTGAAGATGAAAATCATGTTTCTTTCATTTGATCTATTGTCACGGATTTAGTTGATTTACCTAAGTCATGCGATATCCTTACAATAAACTTATAGTTAGAATTGCCTAAGTCGTGAAACACTCTTGCGTTAATGTCTCAGTCACAATTGAGATTGTCTAAGTCATGATACACCCATGTATTATTCGCCCATAATGGGTCAACCTAAATGAAACCTCGTGCTGGTTCCGAAAGACTTATAAAAGAGAAGATTGATTAGTTTGAAAGCAAGCGACAAACAAGTCCCGATATCTCGCAAAGAGGGAAGCTTTACAAACAATTCAACAAACACCTTGAGTGTAAGACAGAAAAAAAAGAAAATAATGAAAAAGGACTATGGAAGGTTAGACGAACAATCGCAAGTCTATAAACGATGGTTCATCAGGTGCCGAGCATGAAGATAAACTCAACTTGTGAAGAATGTTCAACGCCCGTCATAATATCGAAGCCCCATCTAGTCGTATACCACCCGGAGGGTTTCAGGGTGCTGATATAGTTGATGTTTCGTACTGTAATGTGGTATACATAAATCAGGCTACAACACACGAAAATGGAGCTGTTTTGCCCGACATGGTGAGCGGTCACACTATAACGTTGTAAACTATTTTCACTTATATTTCTTAGGTAAAACCACATAAAATTAAGATAAAACAAGCTACAAAATATTTGTATAAGTATGTAAAATCGACGAATGGTTCGTTGAGTAAAAATGTTGCAGGTATGCGATGACCGTTCATGATACTATGAGATTCGGTTAATGATTATGATGATTCTGATAACATGAGAATTATGACAAGAGATCAAACAATTAGATTTAAAAAATAACAAAGGGATGTAATGGAAAGATTCAACAAGGTGTTTCAGCTGTAATCCTTTGTAAGGGTCATGAGGACTACAAAAGCAAAAGATGCATGAGAACTTTGACAAATACTTTAAGGAGATGTGTAAGTTAGGGCTGTCAAACATTAAACCCAAAGAAGAGAGTTAGAGAACATAAAAATAAAAGAGAATGAGACATTGAATAATTTCTAAACAAAGCTTATAGAGTATGTCAACCAAATGAAACTTATGGTGGGGCGATCAGTGATAAAATTATAAAGAACATCTTGATTAGTATCCCAGTAAAATTTGATCCTATTGTAGCTATGATTGAAGAGAAAAAAGATTTTTCAACATTATGTATTGAATAACATATGGGTTTTTTGAGAGGGTATGAACAAAGGTTGATTGAACGCTCAAAGAAGCTATAGAGAATGCATTTCAATCAAAACTCAATATTGCTTCCAAGAATGGTGAGGAGAAATCAAATAAACTAATTGCAAATAAGGGGGAGCAACTTAGAGGTGAAACCAAGGAAGAGGAAAAGGAAGAGGTAGAGGTAGAAGTTCATCAAGAGAAACATGACAAGCAAAGAAGGATAACAAAAAGATATAGAATATACAACAGAAACAATTATGAAGAGAATGATTGTTAATGCATGAAAAGGACACAATGTTACAAAGTATGGTCACAAGCAACAAGATTATTATTTCAACACAAATAGCAAATTTTTTAGAAGAAAAAGAAGGTGAGGTGAACTTATTTTATGCGTGTTAAAGTGTTTAAGTATAAAAAACTGAACAATGGTATGTTGATAGTACTTGTGGCAATCATATGACAGCAACGAATATATTTTTCTAGACATGAACACCTCATTTCAATCTAAACATAAAATGGGTAAATGGTGCACTTGTAGAAGTGAAAAGAAAGAGCACAATTGGTGTTCAAATGTGATGGATGATTCATAGTTACGACAAAAGAGACTTGGTCACTTGAATTTGGTAGTCTTAAAAATCTATCACAAGGATCAATGGTGGAAGGACTATCTTTTATGGAAGAAAAATAAGGTATTTATGATGGATGTACATTTAGAAAGCATCAGAGGCAATTCTCCCCTAAAGGCATTGCTTTAAGAACCAGAGAAGTACCTCAGTTAGTATAGACATTTGTAGACCCATGAAGACCCCCTCTTATATACAAAATAAGTACTTTATTCTCTTTATTCATTATTATACATGCATGACTTGGGTTTATTTGTAAGGCAAAAATATAAAGTTTTTACTATTTTCAAGAAGTTTAAATATCTTCTTGAGAAGCAAAGTAGTTATTATATTAATACTCCTAGAAGTGATAATGTAAAGAATACAAATCTTATGAGCTTGACAAATTTTATGAAGATGAAGTTATTGAAAGACAATCGACAGTGCCTTGTACACTTCAGAAAAATAAAGTCGTAAAATATAAAAATAAAATAGCGATAGAAATAACGAGGTCAATGCTTAAAGAGAAGGGCTAACGCATTTTGGGCTGAAGCATTGTATATAAATAAGTGTCCAATAAAGACCATGACAAACAAAATTCTTCCAATGAAATAAGACTGAAGAATGAAACAACACTTTCATTGAGATATTTAAGAATTTTGGAATACTCACGAACTACAAGAGAGAAGACAAAGTTAGATAAAGAAAGTGAGAAAATGATAATCAATAGAGATATTATATTTGATAGGATTAAAGTTTATTTTAACCCTTAAGATTTTGAGACATAGACCACTTAAATATATATGATTTACTCATATTTAAAATAACTTATATATTTTTAAAAAAGTATCATATAAGTCTCCCACGTCAAGTTCGAGTCAACAAACATTAGAGAGTAATTACGTGGTATCGTGACTCATATTAAACTATTAATTTTAATAATATATATAATTTAAATTAAAAAAATATTTTAGCCCCTATGATTTTGGCCATGAACCACTTAAGTCCTTATGGTTTTACTCATCCCTAAAAGAACCCCTATATTTTCAAAAACATGATATATAAGCCCCTCTCATCAAGTTTAAGTTAATAGATGTTAGAGTCTACTTATGTGACATGTTTATTCATAATAAACCATTAATATAATGACATGTATAATTTAAATTATAAAAATATTTATTTTATCGAGGAAGAGAAAGCGACAGAGGCCACAACGACGAATGAAGGTGAATAGACAGAGGTAGAAGAGGCCGAAGGCGGAGGTTATTAGTGGACATCGGTGTGCCTCAAGGAGGAGGACTCGGGAGTGGACGTAAGCTGATTAGTACTGAACCACTATAAAACTGTAAGTTTCTTTTTTGCTTATCTTACTTACTACTTTTGTATTGATGCTTTCGATTTTATTTACGTTTTGAAAGTAAGGCTTCGAAATCAAGCACTTCACTTACGACATTGCCTATATTCTTATTTGGATTTGTTTGTTCTTTTTTGAGTCATCTTCAAGCAAGAAACTTAGCATTTCTCTATAAGATTAAATTGATTACTTGAACTAAAAGCTTCGGATTTTCCTTTCTTGCTTTAAGCAAAAAGTTTTAAGTTAAAATGAGAATTTACTCTTGTACTAATTCACCTCCTGTTATGATCAAAGCGACACTAAGAGGGGGGTGCGTGAATTAGTGCTTATGAAAAATTTACGTCGATTTAAATATTTGCTTAATAGAAACCATATTGAAAATGTGTTTAAGCGTAGAGATATTTGTAAGAGTGCAAGTAAAGGTAGTAGACAGTTAAATAAGAAACTATGAAGATAAAGAAAAAAGAAGAGAAGTAAATTGATTTTATAGTGGTTCGATCTTGTGACTTTCATCCACTCCCGATTCCTCCTCCATTGAGGTCACTGGCTTCCACTATCGATCTTTCTTCAATGGGTGAAGATCAACTACCCTCTTATAATTCTATTCTCCTTTTATAGGTTTAGGCGATAACCTTTACAATTCTCTCTAAGCTCTGAGAGAATTACAATAGCATTTTCATAAGGTTATTTCTCTTAATTCTTTCTTCCTTTCAGCAAGAATGGGTGGGAAATTTATAGGCCCCAAATAGCTTCAAAAGTGGAGCCAAAATTTAAATTCTAAGTGCTCCCGATGTGCTGGTCTCGAAGACTATACTCTGGGTGATTTAACCACCTGACATAGTCTGGGAGACTGTGTTTGGGCAGGTCAACCACCTGACACATCTTCAAAGACTGTGCCGTCTTAGAGACCATGTCTTTAAAGATAGTATCTTATCTGACCTTGAGTTATTGAAATGACTTTTATAATAAGTCCAAATCAACCCCAATTAAGGCCTAATGGCCTCTTAATTGAGTTAGTAAAACTAACTCTCATTATAATGCTAATTATGACACTCAACGAACAATCTTCGTTGTAATCGTCTCTTCGACGAACTCCCGACATCCTTCCGATGAACCCCCGACGAGCTCCTAATTTCCTTCGGTGAACTCCCAACGAACTTTCAGCATTCTTTCGGCAAACTCCAAGTGAGCTCCCGACAACCTGTCGATGAACTCCCGATGAACTTCCTGATAAATTTTTGGTGAGTTCTCGGTGAGCTCCCGATAACATCCTCTGAACCTCGACTGACCTACGGTGAACTCTCAGCGAGCTCTCATTGCGTCATCTGAATCTTGGCCCGATGCTCGAGCTTAACTCCAGCCCAACATCTAATTGCATTGTCCTTTACTATCGCAGTTAATCCTACATCACTTTCTTTAATACACAAGTTAGATCATAAAATCCATTAATTTATTTCATCATCAAAATCTGAGATTCAACAATCTCTCCCTTTTTGATGATGACAACCAATTGATGATGTGAGTTAACCATAACTCCTCATATGTATATGTCATAGGATAAACAAAACAAACTTGAATTCAAAAACACCATCACTTTTGAAATTCAAGAATTTTGACAATTTTCATAATTTGACCATATATGATATCATATATGTTAAATTTTTTAAAGATTCATTTTCTTGGTATCATATAAAAATTTCAATTATTATATTCACAATATAACCATGTCATCAATTATAATACAACATTCATTTCAACTACTTCAAAAATCTTAAAATATCTTTCTTATGTTATTAATTATATTATTTCTCCCCCTTTGTCACCAACAAAAAGGACAAATACTATATTTGAACAATATTTTTTAAAACACTTATCACAACATTTAGTACATAAAGAGAGGATAAAAATTAATCTTATCTTAAAAAGATCTTTGAATCCCATTTTTCTCCTTTTTTTAAATATCAATTACAAGTAGAATTATTTCGAAACAGAGCTCAAAAAGTCGAGAAGTCCAAGAAGATTATAAGAGCTACTCATATATTCAAAATTATCTCATGTAAATTTCAAGCATAAGCTCAAAAAATCTAAAAAATAGCAAATCATGCATTTAGATAATTTAACATTCCCAACTCCCTTATAACAAAGTCAAATTATTCTTTATTTAATGGCTTGGTGAAGATATCAGCCAATTGATCCTGAGTATCAATAAATTCTAAAGATACATCATGATTATTTACATGATCTCTAATAAAGTGATGCCTAATGCCAATTTATTTAGTTCTTGAGTGTTAAATGAGATTTTTAGTTAAACATATTACACTAGTATTATCGCATTTGATAGGAATATTTTTCAAGTGAATTTCATAATCTTCTAAAGTGTTTTTCATAGAAATGACTTGTGCATAACATACACCAACTACTATGTACTCAGTTTCGATTGTAGATTGTTGAGAAACCTCAGCGGGAGCATCACATGCGTAGCAGAAATCAAAATAAAATTAGTTTCCCATATAGATCAAATCATCATGCAAAAGATTAGGGTCGTGAGAAAAACCACAAAAATCAAAAAATCACGATGTGTGAGAGATTAATTTTACCTAGGGAGATCATATATCCCCTGTATTCCATATCTAGATGGAGAAGATGAAGGAGGTCAAGCGTCCTCCTCTCTAGCGGTATCTACACGATGAATCTCTGCAGTGAAACTCCTCCAATCTGATCTTACAACTCTTGTACAGAGAGAGGGAGGAGAATAGGAGGTGATGGCTAAAGCTGCAGCATATCAACCATGAGTCTCCCCTCCTATTTATATAGAGCCATTAAAAAACCCTAAGGCTCATTCCTTAGTAGGTATTGGATATCCGTCCAATTACCCACTAACCTTGCATTATTGGATCACTATCCAATAATCTCCTTAGGCCTCTATTGGGCCTTAATTAAGGAGTCCATCAGATAGGGTCTCATCTAATGAGAATAGGGGCTAATTGGATCTCCATCCAATCCTCTATTCGCTGAAGCATCCACTATATGTGTGTGACCCTCTAGGCCCGATACCGAGCTGGCCGTGAGTCACTCCTATCATAACTCCTTTTGATATAGTAAATTATTATCCCCAAAATAATTCACTCGACTCATCGACTATTGACGTACTAGGCCACTACGCCATAGTCCCTAGACGGTATAGGGGGATCGAATCCATCATACATGTCTGTCCATAATTACCATGTATCTATAATCCCTCATCCAACTAATATCCCAAAGACCGTATATTGGATATGATATTGTCAGGTCACATAAGGAATCCGTCATAGTCTCGCTCTAATCAGATTCTCCCGGAGAACTCTTTCTCTCTCAATCCGAATAACCCTGGCCAAGGATTTATCTAAGCAAGTACATATGGGATATTCCTCTCATGATACCGAGAGTGGATGATCCTCTATTGACACTCAATTACCTTCGTAATGTTGGCTACCAATCCCGATAACCAGTTATACCAGATTTGAAACTTTCTAAACCTGTAAGTCTGGCATCAAAGAAAGGAGTACTGATACAAGACATCCTTGGTGTCTCAAGTCTAAGGACCAGATACACAATTGAGACTATGGAATCGCTGTCTGACATTAGGTATCATTAACCATACAATATTCCATAAGTGGATTAATCAGTGAACTCATTCTCCAATGAGCACTTGTACTATATCCTTAGTGTCTCCACACAAGTAGCTATGAAACCAGCTGTCTTCATCTATGGATGGGTGTATAGTACACCAGTTTGTCCGGTTATCTCGATGTTCCTCTCGAGTAACCTATGATCGGGATTATTTAAGATATGTGTTTAAAGGTGAATCGATCTCATTATCGTGATCTCATCACGATCTGATTCTTATTACACAGAACCAAGGACATCACAATATATATGTAACAGATAATATAATGTGATAATATGCTAATATTAATCATAAGTAAAAAGATCACACAATGTATCACACGTGCCATCACTCACGTGATTGGCTTGTATGGCACCTGTAACCAGCAATCTCCCACTTGACCAAAAGTCAATCACCTATATGTTTGATCCCCATCAAACCCTTGTAACGCTTAAATACAATATGAGACAATGGCTTCGTTAGTGGATCTGCTATGTTATCTTCAGATGGAACTCTTTTCATTGCTATATCTTTTCGGGTCATGATCACTCCAATCAGATGGAACCTCCTCAGAATAATTCTAATAAGACTTGGGTTCCTTTGTTAGAGTTATCATCCTGTCGCTATCACAATATATGGGAGTCAGCTCCACGCTGCTTGGTATGACTCTTAAATCCTTGATAAAACTTCTTCATCCACACCCCTTCCTTTGCTGCTTCTGTTGTAGCAATATATTCCGCCTCTATGGTCGAGTCAATAGTAGTATCTTGCTTGGAACTCTTCTAACTTATTGCTCCTTCATTCATAGTGAAAACATATCCTGAATTTGACTTATTATCATCAATGTCAAACTGAAAACTCAAGTCTGTGTAGCCCTCAAATTAGTATTGGGAAACCTCAACGGGTGCATCACATGCGCAGCGGAAATCAAAATAAAAATCGGTTACCCACGCAGATCAAATCATCGTGCAAAAGATTAGGATCGCGAGAAAAACTATAAAAATTTAAAAACTGCAATGTGTGAGAGATTGATTTTACCTAGGGAGATTATATATCCCTGTATTCCAGATCCGGATAGAGATGATGAAGGAGGTCAAGCGTCCTCCTCTCTAGCGGTAGCCACATGATGGATCTCTGCAGTGAGACTCCTCCAATCTAATCTTGCAACTCTTGCTCATAGGGAGGGAGGAGAATAGGAGGTGGTGGCTAAAGCTGCAGCCTATCAACCATGAGTCTCCCCTCCTATTTATAGAGAGCCACCAAAACCCTAGGGCTCATTCCTTAGTGGGAATTGGATCTCCATCTAATAACTCACTAACCTTACATTATTGGATCTCTATCCAATAATCTCCTTAGGCCTCTAATTGGGCCTTAATCAAGGAGCTCATCAGTATAGGATCTTATCTAATAAGAATCGAGGCTAATTGGATCCCCATCTAATCCTCTATTTGCTGAAGCATCCACCATATGTGTGTGACCCTCTAGGCCCGATACCGAGCTGGCCGTGAGTCTCTCTCATCAGAACTCCTTCTGATATAGTGAATTATTATCTCCATAATAATTCACTCGACTCATCAACTATGGACGTACTAGGCCACTACGCCATAGTCCCCAAACGGTAAAGGGGGATCGAATCCATCGGACCTGTCTGTCCTCAGTTATCATATATTAGACATAGTACTGTCAGGTCTCATACGAAATTCGTCATTGTCTCGCTTTAATCGGATTCTCCTGAAGAAATCTTTCACTCTCAATCTGAATGACCCTGGCCAGGGATTTGTCTGAGTAAGCATATATAAGATATTCCTCTCATGATACCGAGAGTGTATGATCCTCTATTAACACTCAATTATCTTTGTAAGGTTGGCTACCAATCCCAATAACCAACTGTACTAAATCTAGAACTTTACAAACCTGGAAGTCTGGCGTTAAAGAAAGGAGTACTCATACAAGACATCTTTGGTGTCTCAAGTCTAAGGACCAGATACACAACTGGGACTATGGAATGACTGTCTGACATTAGGTATCATTAACTATATAGTCTCCACATAAGTAGCTATGAGACCAACCGCCTCCATCATATGGATGAGTATATAGTACACCGATCTATCTGGTTATCTCAATGTCCCTCTTGAGTAACATATGATCAGGGTTATTTAGAATCTGTGTTTAAAGGTGAATCGATCTCATTATCGTGATCTTATCACGATCCGACTCCTATTGAACAGAACCAAGGACATCACAATATATATGTAACAGATAATATGAGAATATACCAATATTAATCATAAGCAAAAAGATCACACAGCGTGTCACACGTGCCATCACTCACGTGATTGGCTTGCAGGGCACCTGTAACTAGCAATCTCCCACTTGACCAAAAGCGAACCACCTATGTGTCTAATCCCCATCAAACCCTTGTGACGCTTAAATACAATCTGAGCCAACGGCTTCATTAGTGGATCTGCAATGTTATCTTGGGATGGAACTATTTCCATTGCTATATCTTTTCGGGTCATGATCGCTCTAATCAAATGGAACCTCCTTAGAACAATTCCGATGAGACCTAGGTTCTCTTGCTAGAGTTATCACTCTATTGCTGTCACAATATATGGGAGTCAGCTTCCCTTAACATATTGATGGTACTCTTAGAACAATTCTTGATGGTACTCTCAGCTTCCCTTAACATATTGAGGAGCTAAGATAGAGTTACCTTAAACTTGTTCATATTAAAATTAAACTGTGAAAAGGAATCTGGTAGGGACTGAAGTATAAGATCAACATATAGGTTATCCTTTAGGACTATCTTTATACTTCATAAAGCGAGCGATCTCATCCTCGCTTGTCCTTTCCTCCAGCTTGGGCACAATCGTATTAAGGGCATATATTTCACTTTCATGAGAATAATTCTCAAATTATGGATCCTTTGGACCAATGAGGTGGTTGGCATTAAATATGCCACATAGGGGTTTTGAAAGCGACAAACAAGATATAGCGAAAATAAATAACATATAGATTTATAGAAAATACTAATTAAGATATGAACTTCTATCTTAATATACTCCCACTATTTTCCTACCAAATCATGTGACACCCTCGACGCGTGAGACAAAAGTCTCCGGCAGACTCCTAGTGGGGATCGGGATCCAATTGGCGTCTTAGTGCAATCTCAAGTGACTCGACCAACTACACTAAGCCCAAAAGGTAGACAACTCTTGTCAATCACCACTCCTTATGATTCCTGTCATGTTCGGCTTTCGAATCATTATGGTCTCGACTGCTTGACCAACCATGAAGTTCAATTAAGTCATCACCATCGTTACAAGATGAGTCTGATTCGATGGATATGCTCTCGACTGCTCGACAAAGTCATACCATGTCCTCAGGTCACCGGTGACATATATATGTCGTAGGCAAGAACTCGATCATGTAGATAGGTGAGCCTCGAGTGACTCGACCAACTCAACCTATGTCAGGATTCAATTTCATCCTATAACGATGGAAGGCCACGTGGGTCAATCTTGTTGCCTCATGCTTACCGACTTAATATTATCGTATGAGGGGTTTTTGTTTCGTAACGGTCTCCTAATATGTCATGTCACACACATACATATTTAATATATATCTACATCGCATGCAAATATATATATACATATATCTCGTAGGTGTATAACACATCACATATGCAAGCCACATCAGATGATCATGAGCCGTCAACTAATATGATTAAGCCCAAGCCAATGGGCCTAATCACTCACTATAGGATCTATATGTGCATTGGTGCATCTCTATGCCTTGTGATTGTTGATCTCGTCATCATTGGTTCCATCGGATCGTCGCATCATAATGCGTTGTAATCTCCCGCCACAGCATCATTGATCCCGCTGTCATCTCCACGCTCTCGTTGCATCTCTCCATGTAATTACAAATAATCACAGGCACGCAGGCCTGACAATTAACAAAAAAAACAGAGGCTCGTAGGCCCGAACAATAATAATAATCATAATTACACACATCACAACACATGGCTCACGATCATCCATCCACATCATACATCACATGTATATCACATCATATGTTGGATTAATAGATATATAATAATTAATTAAACTATTAATTAATTATTTTTCTAGAAATCAGGATATACTTAGAATTTTTAGAATTTTCAAGGGCATTTTTGTAATTCGGGGTGAGAGGCAGTCCTCAAAATTTCTAAAAAGTTGAGGGTATTTTAGGAATTTTGTATATGAGGACAGTCCTTGAAATTTCTTGAATTCATAGGGGTAGGATCATCCTTTTCTTAAAAGGATGCCCTAGCCCTCTTACCCCCATATGCGCCACCGTCGCCACCGCTGCCCTGTGCAGGCGACGGTGCTGCACGTCGTCGGCGTGGGCAACCGGCGCTGCCTCCGCTGGCGGCCACTCCTGCCAATGGCCGCCCTTACAGGCGGCAACCTTAGCTGCGGGGATGCCCCTTGCGGCCTTGCAGCGGGCAGCCGCCACCTGCGGCCTGACCGTGGGTGCTGCCCCCGTAGGTGCCAGCTATGCCCGCGGGCAATCGCTCCTGCTGGCGGCTGCCCCTGCAAGGGGGTTTTGGCTGTGGTCGGCCGCCCCCTTACAAGGGGCATTGGCTACAACTGGCCTGGTCGTGGGTGGCCGGCCCTACATAGGGGTTGGCTATGGCTGGCCTCCCCTCCTCCTCGATGTTCTTGCTGTGAACGCGTAGAATGATTCTACGCGATTTAATCTCATAACCCACAGGTCCCAGGATCGTAACCTGGCTCTGATACCACTGTTGGGAAACCTCAGCGGGTGCATCACAAGCGCAGTAGAAATCAAAACAAAAATCAATTTTTCACGCAGATGAAATCATCGTACAAAAGACTGGGTCACGAGAAAAACTACAAAAATTGAAAAACCGCAATGTGTGAGAGATTGATTTTACCTAAGGAGATCATATATCCTTGTATTCCAGATCCGGATGGGGAAGATGAAGGAAGTCAAGCATCCTCCTCTCTAGCGGTATCCACATGATGGATCTCTGCAGCGAGACTCCTCCAATCTGATCTTCCAACTCTTGCTCATAGGGAGGGAGGAGAATAGGAGGTGCTGGCTAAAGTTGTAGCCTATCATCCATGAGTCTCCCCTCCTATTTATAGAGAGCCACCAAAACCCTAGGGCTCCTTCCTTAATAGGTATTGGATCTCCATCCAATAACCCATTAACCTTGCATTATTGGATCTCATCCAATAATCTCCTGAGGCCTCTAATTGGGCCTTAATTAAGGAGCCCATCAGCATAGGGTCTCATCTAATGAGAATATGAGCTAATTAGATCTCCATCCAATCCTCTATTCGCTGAAGCATCCACCATATGTGTGTGACTCTCTAGGCCCAATACCGAGCTGGCCGTGAGTAACTCCCATCAAAACTCCTTTTGATATAATGAATTATTATCTCTATAATAATTTACTCGACTCATCGACTATAGACGTACTAGGCCACTACGCCATAGTCCCTAGACGGTACAGGGGAGATCAAATCCATCAGACCTATCTGTCCATAGTTACCATGTATCTATAATCCCTCATCCAACTAATATCCCAGAGACCGTATATTGGATATAGTACTGTCAGGTCACATACGGAATCCGTCATAGTCTCGCTCTAATCTGATTCTCCCGGAGAACTCTTTCTCTCTCAATCCGAATGACCCTAACTAGGGATTTGTCTGAGCAAGTACATATGGGATATTCCTCTCATGATACCAAGAGTGGATGATCCTCTATTGACACTCAATTGTCTTCGTAAGGTTGGTTACCAATCCCGATAACCAGCTGTATTAGATCTGGAACATCCCAAACCTATAATTCTGGTGTCAAAGAAAGGAGTACTCATACAAGGCATCCTTGGTATCTCAAGTCTAAGGACTAGATACACAACTGAGACTATGGAATCGCTGCCTAACATTATGTATCATTAACCATACAACATTCCATAAGCGGATCAATCAGTGAACTCATTCTCCAATTAGCACCTGTACTATATCCTTAGTGTCTCCACACAACTGGCTATGAGACCAACCGCCTCAATCATATGGACAGGTATATAGTACATCGATCTGTCCGGTTATCTCAATGTCCCTCTTGAGTAACCTATGACCGGGATTATATAGGATCTATGTTTAAAGGTAAATCAATCTTATTATCGTGATCTCATTAAGATCCGACTCTCATTGCATAGAACCAAGGACATCACAATATATATGTAACAGATAATATGAGAATATGCTAATATTAATCATAAGCAAAAAGA
This sequence comes from Ensete ventricosum, assembly GCA_029747655.1. Lineage (NCBI taxonomy): Eukaryota > Viridiplantae > Streptophyta > Magnoliopsida > Zingiberales > Musaceae > Ensete > Ensete ventricosum. The sequence continues at coordinate 24,916,652 of JAQQAF010000003.1, read as the reverse complement.
TCACACAGCGTGTCACACATACCATCACTCACAGATTGGCTTGCAGGGCACCTGTAACTAGCACCTAGAGGCTATCTCCTTCATATACTAGTAAAAGATCCTTACTCATTTTCAAGTACTTAAGGATAGATACACTTTACTACCTTCCTGTGTTCTAAACTTGGATTTGCCTGATACCTGCTCGTGACACTCAGAGCATGTGCTATATCAGGCTTGATACATCGCATCACATATATGATAGACCCTATCACTGAGGCAAAAGGTATCTTATCTATGTTTGTCCTTTCTTCAGGAGTCTTTGGGGTTATCTCTTAGAAAGTGATATTCTATGTCTCATTGGTCTGAGACCTCTCTTGGATTCTCCATGCCAAACCTTTTGACAATGGAGTCTATATACCTAGACTGGGACAAGCCAAGCATCCTCTTAGATCTATCTCTATAGATCCAGATCCCCAAAATATATGATGCTTCCCTTAAGTCTTTCATGGAGAAGTTTATGGATAGCCAGGCCTTTATTGTGGAGAGCATTCCTACATCATTCCCAACGATTAGGATGTCATCTACATATAGCACCAAGAAGGTGATAGTGCTCCCACTTACCTTCCTGTACACACAAGGCTCATCTTCATTCTTAACAAAGTCATAAGATATGATTACCTCATCAAATCTTATGTTCCGGGAAGCTTGCTTTAATCCATAAATGGATCTAAGCAATCTGCACACTTTATCTGGACTCTCTTTGGATACAAATCCCTCTGGCTGTATCATATACACCTTCTCCTCGAGGTTACCATTAAGGATTACCATTTTGACATTCATCTGTTAGATCTCATAGTCATAGTGTGCTGCAATGGCTAAAATGATTCTAATGGACTTAAGCATGGCTACAAGTGAAAAGGTTTTGTTATAATCAACTTCTTATCTTTGACGATATCCTTTAGCTACCAGCCTTGCTTTATAGGTCTCTACCTTTCCATCTACTCTGATCTTCTTCTTGAAGATCCATATGCAACCGATGGGTATAATACCCTCAGGTGCATCTACAAGGTTCCAAATCTTGTTAGAGTACATGAAATTCATCTCATAATTTATGGCTTCTTGCTACTTCCCGGAGTCTGTACTCATAATAGCCTCCTTGTAGGTCTGAGGATCAACATCCTGAGAGTCATCTCCACTAATATGTCCCACATATCTTTCACGAGGGTGTGATACTCTACTAGACCTACAAAAAGTTAGAACTTGTATGTCAGGTACCTGAATAGGCTTGGGCTCTGGAATGGTGCTTGAGCTAGATTCTCCAACCTCGCTCAATTCTATCTTGCTCCCACTGTTTCACCAAGAATGTGTTCCTTCTCAAGGAACACGGCTCTCTGAGCAACAAAAACCTTTTAGTCCTTGGGGTGATAGAAATAATACTCATAAGTTTTCTTTGGGTATCCCACGAATGTGCACTGTCCTTAATTCCAAACTTATCGAGGTTGTGCCTTCTAACATGGGCAGGACAGTCCCAAATCTTAACAATCTTAATATCGAGCTTATTTCCTTTCTATATCTCATATGGCGTAGACACTATTGACTTTGATGAAACTCTATTCATAAAGTAAGCTGTGGTCTTTAGGGCGTACCCCCAGAATGAGATGAGTAGGTCAACGAAACTCTTCATGGACCACACCATGTCTAACAACATGTGATTCCTCCTTTATGATACACCATTGAGTTGAGGTGTAAAAGGAGGTGTCTACTGAGAGAATCTCATCGTCCCTGACGAAATGGGTGAACTCCATACTCAAGTACTCTCCTCCTCGATCTGATCGAAGAGTCTTAATACTCTTTCTAATTTGGTTCTCAACCTTATTCTTATATTCCCTAAATTTCTCAAAGGCCTTAGATTTATAATTCATTAAGTACACGTGTCCATACGTAGAGAAATCATCAGTGAATATAATGAAGTATAAGTAACCACCTATAGCTTGAGTCGACATAGGACCACATACATCACTATGTATGAGTTCCAATAACTCGGTGCTCTCTCTCCAGTTCCACTAAAAGGAGAGTTGGTTATCTTCTAACGAAGACATGGTTCACAAGTTGCATATGACTCATAGTCAAATGGATGTAAGTATCCATCTTTCAGCAACTTTTGAATCATTCCCTCATGTATATGACCTAGCCTACAATGTCATATGTATGCATTATTCACCTCATCTCTTTTCCTCTTAGACATATTTATATTCATGATATATGGAAAAGTGTTTAACACATATAAGCCATTTATAAGGATCCCTCTAGTGATGATCTCATTATCTATAATTATTGAACAACTATTATTCTCAAAAACTAATTTTTATCCACTAATTGTCAAACAAGAGATAGAAATAATGTTAATAGAGGGAACAAAATAGCATGCATCTAATGCAATAATGGCTCCACTAGGCAGATGTAGGGTGACCTCTCCAAGAGCAACTGCAGCAACTCTAGCTCCATTGCCTATCTTGAGGTCCATCTCACCTCTAGTCAATCTTTTAGGTCTTGCCATAAAATGCAACGAATTATAGATATGATAAGCACTCCTGGTATCCAATACCCATGTGTTATCATGAAAATCTGACAAGTGGAGATTGATCATGAATATACCTAAAGCTTCTCTATGCTTCTGTTTCGTCTTCTTTGCAAGGTAGTCCTTACAGTTCCTCTTCTAATGCCTGTCTTGGCCGCAGTGGAAGCACTGTCCTTTGAAGAGCTCAGATATTGAAGAGCTCAGATAGAGTCACCTCAAGCTTGTTCATATTAAGGTTAATAATGAACTGTAAAAAGGAATCCGTAGAGACTGAAGTATAAGATCAACACACAGGTTATCTTCTAGGACTATCTGTATAATTCACAAAGCGAGCAATCTCATCCTCGCTTGTCCTTTCCTCTGACACAGGCACAATCATGTTAAGGACATATACGATTTTCTCTTCCGTGAGAATAATTCTCAAATTGAGGAGCTTTTGGACCAATAAGACGGTTGGCATTAAGTATGTCATGTATGGGTTTTACAATCGACAAACAAGATATAACGTAAATTAAATAACATTCAGATTTTACAGAAAATACTAATTAAGATATGAACTTCTATCTTAATTGACTCCCAGTATTTTCTTAGTGAATCACATGACACCCTCAACACGTAAGACGGGAGTCGTCGACAGACTCCTAGTGGGGATCGAGATCCAATCGGCATCTTAGTACAACCTTGAGGGACTCGACCAATTACACTAAGCCCAAAAGGTAAGCAACTCTTGCCAATCACAACTCCTTATGATTCCCATCACGTTCGGCCTCCGAATCATCATGGTCTCGAGGGACTCGACTAACCATGATATTCAGTTAAGTCATCACCATCGTAACAAGATGAGTCTGATTTGATGATATACCCTCGAGGGACTTGACCAAGCATACATGTCCTTAGATCACCGGTGACATCTCTATGTCGTAGGCAAGAACTCGATCACGTAGATAGGTGAGCCTTGAGGAACTCGACCAACTCAACCTATGTCGTGATTCAATTTCTTCCTATAACGATGGAAGGCCACGTGGGTCAGTCTTATTGCCTCACGCTTAGCAAATTAATATTATCGTAGGAGGGGTTTTTGTTTCGTATCAGTCTCCTAATATATCGTGTCACACACATACATATTTAATATATGTATACATATATCTAGTAGGTGTATAACACATCATATATGCAAGCCACACCGGATGATCATGAGCCGTCACCTAATATGATTAAGCCCGAGCCAATGGGCCAAATCAGTCACAATAGGATCTATGTGTGCATCGACGCATCTCCATGCCCTATGATTGTTGATATCGTCATCATCGATTCCGTCGGATCGTCGCATCATCATGCTGTGTGATCTCTCGCCACGACATCGTGGGTCCCGCTATCACCTTCGCGCTCCCGCTGCGCCTCTCTATGTAATTACAAATAATCACAAGTAAACAAGAAAAACGGAGGCTCGTAGGTCCCAATAATAATAATAATAATCATAATTACACACATCACAACACATGGCTCATGATCATCCATCCACATCATACATCACATGTACATCACATCATATGTAGGATTACTAGATATATATAATAATTAATTAAATTATTTAATAATTATTTTTTAGAAATCAGGACCAAGAATTTTTAGAATTATCGAGGGTATTTTTATAATTTTGGATAAGAGGATAGTCCTTAAAATTTTTAAAATTATTGAGGGTATTTTGAGAATTCTGTACAGAAGGACAATCCTCATAATTTTCCCAATTTATAGGGGCAAAAATCCTTTTCTCAAAAAGAATGGCCTAACCCCTCTTGCCCCCTTTGTGTCGCCGCCGTCGTTGCCTCCCCTGAGAGGGCGGCAACGCTGCACGCTGTCGACGTGAGCAGCCGCCCCTGTAGTAGGCGTCGCTGCTCTCAGGCGGCACCTCATGGGTGGGAAGTGCCACTTTGGGCACTGCCCCTGTTGGCAGCCGCCCTTGCAGGTGGCAGCCATGGCTGCGGGGCTGTCCCTTGTGGCCTCGCCGCAGGCGGTGCCTACGCACGTAGGCGCTGCCCCTACAGGCGCCAGCCATGCCCACAAGCGATCGTAACTGCTAGCGGCTGCCCCTACAAGGGGCTACCCCTGTAGGGGGGCCTAGCCATGGCCAGTCACCCCTTTTCTCGTTGTTTTTGTTGCAAAAATACAGCAAGAACGCATAGAATGATTCTACGTGATTCAATCTCATCACACGCAGTTTAAAACCAATCATTCACACAAAAACCTTGGCTCTGATACCACTATTGGGAAACCTCAGCGAGAGCATCACATGCATAGTGAAAATCAAAATAGAAATTGATTTCTCATGCAGATCAAATCATCGTGCAAAAGATTAGGGTCGTGCGAAAAATCACATAAATCAAAAAACCATGATATGTGAGAGATTAATTTTACCTAGGGTGATCGTATATCTTTGTATTCCAGATCCTAATGGAGAAGATGAAAGAGGTCAAGCATCCTCCTCTCTAGTGGTATCCACACGATGAATCTCTCAACAAAACTCATCTAATCTAATCTCGTAACTCTTACGCAGAGGGAGGAGAATAGGAGGTGATGGCTAAAGCTACAGCCTATTAACCATGGGTCTCCCCTCCTATTTATAGAGAGCCACTAAAAAACCCTAGGGCTCCTTCCTTAGGCCTCTAATTGGGCCTTAATCAAGGAGCCCATCAGCATATGGTCTCATCTAATGAGAATAGAGGCTAATTGGATCTCCATCCAATCCCCTTCACTGAAGCATCCACTATATGTGTGTGACCCTCTAGGCCTCATACCGAGTTGGCCGTGAGTCACTCCCATCAGAACTTCTTCTGATATGATGAATTATTATCTCCATAATAATTCACTCGAGTCATCGACTATGGACATTCTAGGTCACTACGCCATAATCCCTAGACGGTAGAGGGGGATCGAATCCATCGGACCTGTCTGTCCATAGTTACCGTGTGTCTATAATCCCTCATCCAACTAATATCTCAGAGACTGTATATTGGACATGGTACTGTCAGGTCACATACGGAATCTGTCATAGTCTTGCTCTAATCGGATTCTCCCGGATAACTCTTTCTCTCTCAATCCAAATGACCCTGGCCAGGGATTTGTCTGAGCAAACACATATGAGATATTCCTCTCATGATACTGAGAGTGGATGATCCTCTATTGACACTTAATTACCTTCGTAAGGTTGGTCACCAATCCCAATAACCAGCTGTATTTTTTGAAACTTCCCAAACCTGTAAGTTTGGCGTCAAAGAAAGGAGTACTCATACAAGACATCCTTGGTATCTCAAGTCTAAGGACCAGATACACAACTGGGACTATAGAATCGCTGTCTAACATTAAGTATCATTAACCATACAGCATTCCATAAGTGGATCAATCAGTGAACTCATTCTCCAATGAGCACATGTACTATATCCTTAGTGTCTTCACACAAGTGGTTATGAGACCAGTCTGTCCGGGTATATAGTACACCAGTCTGTGATATCCTTAGCCTCTATCATATGGATGGGTATATAGTACACTAGTCTGTTCGGTTATCTAGATGTCCCTCTCAAGTAACCTATGATCGGGATTAGTTAGGATCTATATTTAAAGGTGAATCGATCTTATTATCGTGATCTCATCACGATCTGATTCCTATTGCACAGAACTAAGGATATCACAATATATATGCAACATATAATATAATGTGAGAATATGCCAATATTAATCATAAGCAAAAAGATAATAGAGCGTGTCACACATGTCATCACTCACGTGATTGGCTTGCAGGGTATTTGTAACCAACATAAATAATGCTACTGAATTTTGTTTCTTAGAAGATCAAGAAACATGAGCATGTCCTAAGAATTGACATGTTCCGATTGTACTCTTTCTATCTATTCTACAACCTCTAAAATCCATATTAATTAGTTTGGGTTCCCAAGGGAACTTCATATGATAAAAATATTTAGAAAAGAAAGATAAAGTTCTTTATATAAGACCCAACGTAAAATGGGTGCCTAAATCAAATATATCTTTCTTGTAGGTTTGTTTCAAAATTAAAGCTAGGAGCCCTAAATAATGTTGTAGATGCTCAAGATATATAACTTGAGATCTAACACTCCTTCAAGCTCATTAGTCTAAATACCAACAAGATTAATTATTAATATAAAAATAAATCTTCATTATGTTTAATCTTGATGATGCATGACCCTTGCATACTATAATTAGAAAAAAGAAACGTTAGTTATCTTGAATAATAGTCATATGTATAAAAGGAAGATTTTAATGATGACTATTTTATATGATTGTGTTGACTTACGTTGATGATTTGTGTTGATTTTGAACCTAAAAATCATATATGAAATCATCTTTCTTTAAAAGAAAATTTTCTTGACAACATGATAGAATCATTCAACATAAAAAAAACCATTAGATTTTGTTTGATGTGAAAATATGTTATTGCAATAACCTTGGTTGATGATGCGTTAGTAAACCTTATGAAAAATCACTGAAATTTTAGAGGAACTTTGATGATCAAGGTCAAGTTAAATGCATTGATTAATTTGAGCTATTTATTACACATATATATTGTTTTAGTTAAAATTAAATTGGGAAAAGAAAGAGGGAAAACATATACCAGCGATTGAACTGCCAGTTCAATGAACCACTCAATGTGCGGTTCAACCGGCCGAGACCCAAGTTATAAAAAGTCACTTAGGGCCGATGATGAAACCGACCCTAAGCACCCTCACCCCTCTCGAAAACCCCTTTCACTCCTCCTCTAAAACATCATGGAAGACTCCCTACTCTTCAAAACCAAGCATTTTTTCCTATATTTAGGAGATCTAACTAAATGTAACTCTCTGAAACTTCTCTCAAGTTATTAAAATTATTCTTACCATTCTTCTTGCAAAATCTATGTAGAATGACCCCTAGAAGATCTTCAAGGGACAAGGGAAAAGAGGAGATTAGAAGAAATCTATGACACCAATTTTTTTTATTCCTATGAACATGCTGTGAAATTTTAAATCGTTGCATTTAGAAGTGTCTATAAGGGAAAATATATTAATCTAGATGACATACGAAATATAAAACCAATCCAATGGTTTGCAAATCTAGAAGCCCTACCCATTCTTCAAGTGAATGAACCTATATACCCAAGACTAGTTAGATTATTCTATAACAACATGCATATAGATGAAAATGAAATAGCTTCTATATATCTTTTGGGACACCATATAGATATCATGGATAATCTAATTTGTAACCTAATAGGCATCCCCAAAAAAAGAAATGGTTGTTATTTCAGAGGGCAATGAGATATGGAGCTATAGGTGTAACATACTCTGAAGCTTTAAGAACTGGTTTCAAAAATCCTAATCTTGCTATCGTACCAAAAAGTTATGAACATATACTACCCTTTAATACAAAAGTGTTTCATCATATAGTAATGAGTATCTTACTTCCAAAAATAATCATATCATGATGAACTAAATCAAATGGAACTAGGTATCATGTACTAGATAATGAAGGAACCAGATAATTATTTTTGGTATCTCATAAGACAGAACATTATTGATCTTGTAACCAAAGACATGATGCTACTTTATGATGGATTAATCACTAGACTATTACATGCTCATGATATAGTCATTCCACCAGATGAAGAAATTATTAAAATAGATAGGTATAATGTAATCAATAAGACTCTTTTAAGGAGATTTAGGTGTGTTGAAAGATATGATATATGGATAGATTACCTATAAGGACTAATTCTCCCCCACCTGAACCTGAACCTGAGATACCTATCCTTAGGAGAAGCCCATCTCTTCCTATCAGTCCTCTTGAGGCATCGCCCATGATGCAGCCAAGACCTTCTTTTCCTATCGAGACTATTATGAATCGGATGAAATGAATTGAGCTACACTAAGATGAATTAATGACTAAGATGGAGCAGATCCAAAGATAGCTCGACGCTTTATCTAGCCATTTTAGATTATTACCATTTGAGTAATTGTATTCGGTGAAATTTGATATTTTGTACTAATCAGACACTCATGATGTACTTATACACTCTTATTACCTAGAAGTATCTTCTAATGCTTTATATTGGAAACCTATTGATATTGGAATTTATTGACACTAAGCATCAATTAGTGGATATTTTTACAAAACCTTTAAATTAAGAACAATTTGATTTTATTAGAAGAGAACTTGGAATGCTAAAACATGAAAATATATTAATTGCTAATCTACATTTCATGATATTAAATTTCTATGATAATATTTTTGAAAAATTATCTTATTATTCACATAAGATGTTTATCTTATTATTCACAAAAGGGGAGAAAATTTGTATGATATTTTGTTACTTTATGGATTTATCTGCTAGGCTTGCTTGAAATTATATGAGATGATTTTAAATGCACGAGGAGCTCTTAAACTTTTGAATCTCCTTGAATATCTTGGAGTTTTGAGCTTATTTTTGAAATTCACCTCTACAAAATTGAGAGCTATGTTTAATGATGTTTTTACAACTCCTCCCTTCTTTCCTTTCCTTCTTTTTCACAAGAGGAAGAAAATTTTATATGACTCATATCGTATTTTAAAAAAGGGGGAGCAAAGACTCATGTGCCTTAAAATCTTTAGCCTTATATTTCATATTTTTGTTGATGACAAAGGGAGAGAAATATAGATTGATAACACATGATATTGATGATATACTAAAATATCTTAGATATGGATGCATAATTCTTTTTGAAATTCATAAAAATTCTTGATGAGTTGATGACTTGATAGTTTAAAAGTAATTTTTTGTTGAAGTATGAGTACCTCATTGCAATCCATGAAACATTATTTGCTTGAAATATTGATTGCTTCATGATACTTGAATTTAAGATTATGTGGTTCTCTTGAATTAAAGTTTTATGTATTATAGCATAGATTTAGGGGGAGTTAGGATTAACTCCCGTCATCAATTGATTGTCATCATTAAAAATGGAGAGATTATTGAATCTTAAATTTGATGATGAAATCAATTGATGAGTGTTTAGTCTAACAAGTGTGTTAGAGGAAATATTACAGGTTTAACTATGACAGAGCAATTAAGTTACAACCAGATGATGGGCCAAGATCAAGCTTGGGCATCGGATCGGGGTTCGGACGATGTAGTGGGACCTCGCAGGGAGTTCACTAGGAGATTAGCCGAAGGGATTGGGAAGCTCACTGGGAACATGGTAGAAATCACCGAAAGAAGATCGTAAGACTCATCGCAAGAATGTCGGAGGCTGTTGGATTGGTGGGAGTTAGGTCTTGGTTTAGTCTATTGGTCATTAAGAATTATAATCATTGAGTTATAGTTAGGGATTATCCTAATTGAGTTTAATTATGAAGGAATCTAAATCAATGAGGCAACCAGGTCCACATGGGATTTGATTAAACCCAGGTCAAGCTCAATTAGTTTACTAAGGGAGTAGTCAACAGATGGTTCAAATAGGGATTAGAAAAGTGAAGGGAATCACTTGTTCGGGATTTTCGACGGGTGAACCACCAGTAAGCGGTGGTTCAACCAACGTACCCTAGAAATAAGGTGGCTCTCAACGGTTGAACTGCCCAGGACCAGTGGGTAAACCGCACTTACTAGGATTTTGGGCAGCTAAACCATTTTTCTGGGTAAGTTTGAATTTTAGCTCCAAAATTCTGAAGCCATTTTAGAGCTATAAATACATCAAGTTTTCTTGCATTCTATACAATAATTTTGGGGATTATATTCTATAAAAATTATGTGTAAATTATAAGAAAAAGAAAAGGAGGGAGAGCTTATAGTTCAAAAAATTCTTAAAGTCTCCCTTGTAAGCTCAAGTATAAGGGTTTGGTATTCACCCAAAGAAGATCGATAGTGGACGTCGGTATGCCTCAAGATGGAGGGCTCAGGAGTGGATGTAGGTCAGTTAATGCCGAACCACTATAAAACTGTGAGTTTCTTTTTGCTTATCTTGCTTACTACTTTTATATTGACACTTCCGATTTTATTTACGTTTTGAAAATAAGACTTCAAAATCAAGCACTTCATTTACGACATTGCCTATCTCCTTATCAGATTTGCTTGTTCTTTTTTAAGTCATATTCAACCAAGAGGCTTAGCATTTCTCTATAATATTAAATTACTTTACTTGAATTAAAAGTTTCGGATTTTCCTTTCTTTACTTCAAGTAAAAAGTTTTAAATTAAAACAAAAATTTACCCCTGCACTAATTCACCCCCCTCCTCCCTCTTAGTGTCAATTGATCCTAACAAAGACATAATGGTAAAGAATACAAATCTTATTAAAAGACAATCGATAGTGCCTTATACACTTCAGAAAAATAAAGTCATAAAATATACAAATAAAATAGTGATAGAAATAACAAGATCAATGCTTAAAGAGAAGGGCTAACCTAATGTATTTTGGGAGCAATGTATATAACTTACCTTTTTAACAAGTGTCCAACCTTTTTAATAAGTGTCCAATAAAGGCCTTTACAAACAAAACTCTTCAAACATAGAAAGAAAGAAGACTTTCAGTGAGATATCTAAGAATTTTGGGAAGCCTATGTTATACTCAGGTTCTACAAGAGAGAAGACAAAGTTTGATAAAGCAAGTGAGAAGTGCATCTTTCTTGGCTATTCATCATAGCTTAAAGATTACAAGCTTTATAGTTTAATAAGCAAGAAAATAGTAGTCAATAGAGATATTATATTTGATAGGGTTAAGGTTCATTTTAGCCCTTATGGTTTTGAACATAGACCACTTAAGTTTTTATAGTTTACTCGTATCTAAAATAACCCCTATATTTTTGAAAAAAGTATCATATAAGTCTCCCACGTCAAGTTTGAATCAACAAATATTAAAGAGTAATTATGTTGTATATTAACTCATAGTAAACTATTAACTTTAATGACATATAATTTAAGTTGAAAAAAGTTTATTTTTATTGAATCTTAGATTTTGATGATGAAATCAATTGATGGGTTATTGATCTAATAAGGTTGTTAGAGTTGATTGATGCAGGATTAACTATGATATTATAATTAGAGGATTGATCAAAGTCAAGTCCAGGCATTGGGCCGGAGTGAGGACGATGCGGTTGGGAACTTGCATGAAGTGCATAGGGAGCTTGCTAAGAGTGTCGGGAGTTTACCAGGATGGCGCAAGGGAGTTCACCGGAAGAAGACCGAGACTCACCCAAGTTTTCAAAGTCATATGGATTTTATCATATTGGTGGACTTTATGAATATGAATTATATTTAGCTGCGTTGGTTTTGGATCGGTTGTGTGATTCATTAGGAGAATATGAAGAATTATTATAATTCACACATGTTTTACAAAAATGGTTGAATTGCTATGCATGATTTTCTTAGTATCCTCAAATGTTTGTTTGAATCCTGGATGGATTATGTTATTGATAATATTATCGATTTTAAGATAAGGTCACATCTCTCGAATGTGATATAATTCGGGGGGCATGACAGAGATGGTATCAGAGCATGATTTGAGGATCACTAAGACATATTGGTAGATATGCCATATTTAAAATATACATTTAGGTTTAGTGATTTTTATAGAATGATCGACAAACAAAATTTCTTCTTTTAATGATTTTAGGAAGCAAGAATGACAAGGTCATCAGATTCTCTTGTGACATTGACTTCTGATCAGTTGAGCGGGATTATGAAAACCCTTGCGGCTATGACACATGTGATGCAACAATAAGTCGAACAAGGAGGAAATGATAAAGCTGGGACATCAACTCAAGCTGGATTGGGAATAGAATAGTTCAAAAAGCTTAGTCCTCTAAGTTTTAGTTGTGAACTTGATTCGATGGTGGCTGAACAATGGATGATGCGAATAGAGAATATATTTGACATCTTAAATTATCCTGAAGATCATAAGGTTCCTTTTGCCACTTTCATGTTGGAAGGGGAAGCTGAACATTGGTGGAGAACAATGAAGAGAATCAGTGAAATCAGGCATAAGCTCATTGAAAGAGACTTGGAGGAGTACATGAAATTTGGGGCAAGAACTACAAGGATAAGTTTACAAACAAAAATAAGAGAGTGAATGAATATGAAAATAATAATAAGAAGATCAAGATGTCTGGATTAGAGAAAGGAAAGCCACCTTAAAGAATCGAGCCATGTGCAAAATGTGGATATAATCATGAAACACGTAAGTGTTCTCGGGTAACTGGAGCCTGTTTTGCTTGTGAGTAGATCATAAAGTAAAGGATTGCCCAATGAGTAACAAGAAGGAGCCACTGCCACACAAAATGATAGCCTATACTAGAGTTTATGTCATCACTAAATAGGATTCTCGGGCTTCTAAATCAATAGTCGAAGGTATTATTCATGTTTCTAATAAGAATACAAAGGTTTTGTTTGATCCCGAGTCCAATCTATCTTTTGTTTCACAAACTTTTGCTTGTCACTTGGGCATTCAACCTAAACCATTGGATTATGAGTTGTATGTAACTACTGCAGTTGGGGATACTTTGACAACAAAATTGCTTTATCCATCATGTTTGATTTTTATTAGAGAACATGAATTCCTTATTGATTTAGTTCTCCTTGAGATTCAGGGTTTTGATATCATACTTGGCATGGATTGGCTATCTTCCTATCATGCTAGTATTGATTGCTATACAAACATAATCACTTTTTGTATACTAGATCAGCCTATCTTTTATTTTGTGGGTATTAGGCATGACTGACTTCCTTGCCTAATATCGACGTTTTCAAACTCATCGATTTATGCAGAAGGGTTGTTCTTACTATATTATATGTGTAAAGAAGAATTTAAATCAAGCAGCTCATCTAAATGAAATTTTGAAAGTCAGAGAATTCCCTGATATTTTTTCAGATGACTTGCCTGGATTACCTCCAAATAGAGATAGTGAATTTGCTATTGATATGGTCCCTGGAACAACACCAATATCCAAGCCTCCCTATAGAATGGCACCACTCGAGCTAGAAGAATTGAGAAAGCAACTACAAGAACTATTATATAAATATTTTATTTGACCCAGCGTTTAATCATAGGGTGCTCCGGTACTGTTAGTTAAGAAGAAGGATGGGACATGAAGGCTTTGTATTAATTATAGACAGTTGAACCAAGTGACAATAAAAAATAAGTATCATCTATCTAGAATTGATGATTTGTTTGATTAATTATAGGGTGTACAAGTATTCTCCAAGATTGATTTGAGGTTAGGTTATTATCAATTGAATATTAAAAAAGAAGATATCCCTAAAATAGCTTTCAGAACTCGGTATGGTCACTATGAATTCGTAGTAATACCTTTTGGTTTGACTAATGCCCTCGCAGCTTTCATAGAATTAATGAATAGGATGTTTCATCCATTCTTGGATAACTGTGTTATTGTATTCACTGATAATATATTAGTGTATTCAAGGAATGACCAGGAGCATGAGGAGCACATGAGAAATGTATTTTCCATACTAAGAGAAAAGAAGTGGTATGCAAAGTTTAGTAAATGTGAGTTTTGGTTAAATGAAGTTGCTTTCTTAAGCTATGTGATTTTAGGCAAGGGCATCTCTATTGATCCAAAGAAAGTTAAAGCAGTAGTTAAGTGGGAAGTTCTAACAAATGTAATAGAAGTTAAAAGTTTCTTGGGCATGGCAGGTTATTATAGGAGATTTGTGGAGGGATTCTCGAATTGCTAACCCCCTCAACCAAGCTAATTCAAAAGAATGTAAGATTTGAATGGGGTGATGAATGTGAACAAAGTTTTCAAGAGTTAAAAAGAAGATTGACTAGTGCTCCTATTTTCACAATTCCTAATAGTAACGAAGGATTTGTAGTTTATATTGATGCTTCAAGGAAGGGCCTTGGATGTGTTATGATATAAGAGAGGAAAGTAATTGTTTATGCTTCTAGACAACTAAAAAGTTATGAACTAAATCATCCAACCCATGGGAGTTAGCAGCAATTATTTTTGTAATGAAGATTTGAAGACATTATTTGTATGGGTGGACATTTGAAATATTTACCGATCATAAGAGTTTAAAGTATATATTTACTTAAAAGGAGTTAAATATGAGGCACTGAAGATGGATAGAACTTTTAAAGGATTATGATTATACCGTTTGATATCATCCGGATAAAGCCAATGTTGTAGCTAATGCACTTAGTAGAAAATCTGTAAAATTTATGGCTAGTTTGGTTGTGAAACAATGATAATTATTGGAAGAAAATGGTGATATAAAGGCTATTAGGAATGAGTAAGAGTCAATTATATTAATGGCCTCTATCCAGGTTCAATCTGACTTCATTCAGCAAGTTAAAGAAGGACAGCTACGAGATCCATATTTAATCTACTTGAAGAAAGAAGTAAGAAAAGGATCAAAGCTTGGTTTTCATATTTCAGATGATGGTCTATTGAAAATGAGGAATAGAGTATGTGTTCTAGATGACCCGGATATCAAGGATCAAATTTTGAAGGAACTTCATAGTTCTAAATTCACCTTGTATTCGGGTAGCACAAAAATGTATAAAGATCTTAAAGGTCATTACTAGTGGGAAGGCATGAAAAAGGATATTGCAATATATGTTTCAAAGTGTTTAACTTACCAGCAAATCAAAATTGAACACCAAAGACCTAGAGGGTTGTTACAACATTTAAATATTCCTGAATAAAAATGGAAAAGTATCACCATGGATTTTGTTTCAGGTCAACCCAAAACCTCCAGAAAGCATGATGCTATATGGGTGATTATTGATAGGCTAACCAAATCGACACATTTCCTACTGATCAATATGGCATATTCTATGGATACGCTTGTTGAATTATATACTAGTGAAATAGTAAGATTTCATGGTATTCCAAAGGAGATCATCTCTGATAGAGACTCCAAATTCCTTTCTAGATTACAGAGAAACAATTATACGAATCTATAGGCACTAAAGTTAAGTTTAGCACTACTTATCACCCTCAAACTGATGGTCAATTAGAAAGAACAATTCAAATACTTAAGGATTTGCTTAGAGCATATATCATGGATTGGAAAGGTGAGTGGGATAAAGATATTTCTTTTGTTGAGTTCACCTACAATAATAGTTACTAGTCTAGTATTTAGATGGCTCCTTATGAAGCTTTGTATGGGCGAAAGTGTAGAACACCTATTTGTTTGGAGGAAGTTGGCGATAGGAAATTGTTAGCACTTGATAAAGTGCAGGAGACTACCGAAAAAATTTAAATTATAAGAGAAAGACTAAAGACTGCTTTGAGTCATCAAAAGAACTATGTTGATAATAGAAGATGAGAAATTGAGTTTCAAGTAGGGGATTTTATATTCTTGAATGTCTCTCCTTCCAAGAGTGTGGTAAGATTTGGGAAGAAAGGAAAGCTAAGCCCTAGATTTGTTGGACCATTTAAAGTCCTTGAGAGGATTGGTTTTGTCGCTTACAGGATTGCCTTGCCACCTTCCTTGGGTCGTATCTATGATATATTTCATATTTCAATGCTCAAAAAGTATATTTCATATCATTCATTATGAGCCGATTATAATAGACAACAACTTATCTTATATGGAAGAACCTATAGATTATTGATAAGAAAGAAAAGATACTAAGGAATCGGGTCATTCCTCTAGTTAAAGTGATTTGAAGGCATTATTCTATGGATGAAATGACTTGGGAGCTAGAGGAATAAATGAAGAAAATCTATCCTCATCTTTTCATTGATGGAAGTAAGAAAATATCTTCCTCATTACAAATAAGAGAGAGTGTATATCCCTCATTTCTGAAATATTTGTAATGATATATTTTTAAATTATTTATGAGGACTCATTTGTAAATTTGAGGACTTATTTAATAATTCTATTGATTAAATAATTTTATATTAAAAGTTTATTGCTAGGGATCCAAATGTGAATCTTAAAAATATAAAGTGAATTGTGGAAGATTCACATTAAGTTTAAAAAAATGGGTGAGGACATGTGTCGCTACATAGTTTTAAAGTGGTGCCACTTATACATGTGTATAGGTGACACATAAGCACCTTGCATATATGCTTGCCACCTAGCAACTCATATGTTAGTCAAAATAATTAGCAATTAGAGAAGAAAGGGGATTTGGCTGCAACGTAAACTTGAGAAGAAGAAGAAGAATAAGAATAAGAAGAAGAAGAAGAAGAGAAGGAAGAGAAGAATAATAGATTTGGGGGTTTTAAGATTTTGATCTAATCCAACCCTTTGGTATCAAAATATTCGAAGGCAACTATTCTATCTTTCTCTTACTAAAATTTATCTTTATTTTTCCTTGATTATGAGATAAAATTTGGAACAAAATCGAAATATCTTTTGTTGGCTGCCTAAGTGTGAATCTATAATATTTTTGAGATTATAACCTATCTGCATTATTCAAGTTGTAACATTTAGTACAGACACCTGATTTAGAAATACTTGGTTTTTTTAAAAATAGATTAATATATATTTCTTTTGAAACTAAGTTTGAAGAATTTGGAGTTCATTTGCTAGCCCAAACATTTATTTCAATTGAGCATATGAAATCTATAATATGGAGTCTATAGCTCCTGACCTTTCATCACTATATTGCTTATATCTTCCTGTTGGAGTCCTTGATTTATGTAAAACTTATTCACTAGAAACTAGGCTCATAGATCTTTCATTTAATACTAGGATTGAAAGATTTAGAGTCCAAATAACTATCAAAATTTCTATTTTGTTAGACCTTATAAATTCTATAAAAACAGGGATCATAATTCCTGACCTTTGGTTGTCAAATCATCTATAACTTTTTGTAGAGACTTCCAATTTGGATGAAACTTATTTTATTTGAAACTAGATTGATTTATCTTTTCAACAATACTTTTTTTGAGTAATTTAGAGAATGTATGACCATCTAAATAACTTTAAAATTTGCCTTTTAAATTCTGATATAATAGGGATTGTATTGATTTTGCCTCTACTTGCTTTATTCATTTCAAATCTAAATATCTTATGCTCTAGTATTTGATTTTCTTACATATTTAAATATATTATATATTAATCAATGTTATATCATATTATTTTATTTAAGTACATACATGATTTATTATTTTGTATGTGCTTCTGATATATGACAAATTCATTGCTCATGTCTCTTTGTACTCTGGTGTTTGTAGGATAATATGAAACTTTATCAAAAATAATAAAGGGAGTTATTCTTCGAGCCCGTGATGCTTTATCGGCCTCCTATGACTTCACTCAGATGTGGGTGGATGGAGCTCCCAAATGTGGGAGACTTATGTATGGTGGTCATTCAGTAATGGATGATTCACATTATGTTTGTGATCCCACTTCACCCTCTATGTTTTATTTAATATGTTATCCAAATTTTTGCATATGTGTTTCCTATTATGCTTTAGATGCATCCAACTTCAAATGTGATATATGAGCTTAAGTTTGTTATTTGGTCACTTGATATGTTTAGAAGTGTTTAATGTGTTATTGATATACTCCTAAAACTTCATATGTCATTGATACATACCAAAATGCTTCTGATTATCATATATGCTCCAATAACCTTTCCTAGATTGTTATGCATTTACGTATGCTTCGAACGAGATGAACCTTGTGGTTTTGAATCTAATTTGATTCTATATGTGAAAAAAAATTTATTCCCTACCTTGCATTCTTATATCTGGTTCAATTTGTAAACACTTTTCCTTGCCTTGAACATGTTTGATACTTACTGGGTTTCTTAGCTCACTCTGTTGCTATATAATCATCTTCAGGTTAGCTTGGCATTTATTGAAATACTTGATACGGGACTAAAGCAGCGGGAAAGCAAGAAGTTCTTGGGCTAAATCTTTATTAGATAATATATTATCATTGTTTGTGTATACTAGTGTCTAAAGTAAAGTTGTAGACGTATTTTGAAGTAGGGTAACTACGTAATGGTTTTAAAAGTACCCTCTTATTTGGGATCTTGAATGTTCAACTTGCTGTATAATATATGAAGTGATGATATATTATTGTTTTCAAAGTCCTATGGATTTTATCGTATTGGTGGACTTTATGAATGTAAATTATATTTAGTTGCGTTGGTTTTGGATCAATTATGTGATTCATTAGGAGAATGTGAAGAGTTATTATAATCTACACATGTTTTTATGAAAGTGGTTGAATGGCTCTGCATGTTTTTCTTAGTATCCTCAAATGTTTGTTTGGATCATGGATGGATTATATTATTGATAATATTATTGATTATGAGACAATGTCACACCTCTCAAATGTGATATAATTCGGGGGGCATGACAGATTGAACTCAGGTTGAGCTCAATTGGTTGACCAGAGAATTGTCAACATAAGGTTCAAGTTGAGATTGAAAAAGTGAAGGGAAATCATTTTTTCAAGATTTTCGACGGCTGAACATCTGGTTACCAGTGTTTGTACCACCGCCATCCAGGTTTTCGGATGGCTGAACTGCCCAAGACGATGATTGAACTGCCCATACCCTGGTTTCAGGGAAGCTTTCGGTGGTTTGACCGCTGGCGCCGGTGGTTGTACCACTTGTATTCAGATTTTCTGGATATGTATGAATTTTGGCTCCAAATTCTGAAGCCATTTGAGGCCTATAAATACCCCAAGTTTCTTACATTTCATACAATAATTTTTGGGATTAAAATTCTATGAAAAACTATATAAATTATAAGGAAAAAAAGGGGGAAGGGAGTGAGCTAAGAGTTGTAAAATTCTTGTAAAGAGTCTCCCTTGTAAGCTCAAGTTTGTAAGGGTTTGGTCTTCACCCAAAGAAAATTGGTAGTGAACACCGATGGGCCTCGATGAAAAGGACTCGAAAGTGGACGTAGGCCACGGCTATGCCGAACCATTATAAAATCATAAGTGTTCTCTATTTGGTTTATTCTCTACTTTCAATTATTCTTAATTAGAAAAGCAAGTGCATCATCTTTCGATTATGATTTTAAATCGTTTCCTTATTCTTCTTCAAATTCAAGAAATGCTTCCGATTCCGATTTTACTCCAAATGAAAAGTTTTCCTTAAACCATGCTTTTACACTTACACTAATTAATACCCCCCCCCCCCCCCCCCCCCCCCCCCAAGTGTCAATTGATCCTAACAATTGATATCAGAGCAAGGTTTTACTCTTTGGACTAAGCACCCACTTAAGTAAATAATTTTGTTTGACATGAATGAGGATAAATGCATCATAAGTCCTCCTATGTTCAATAAGACAGTCTACACATCTTGGAAAATTCGAATGCGTATCTTTCTGATTTGGGTAGATTTTGATTTATGGTGTACTATTGAAAAAAAATTTAAAAGTCATTTAATCCAATAAATGATTGGAATGATTATGCAAAATAAATATTTTCTTTAAATATCAAGGCTTATGAATGTCTTGTATTGTGTTCTAGACAAAAATGAATTTGATCGGATTTCCTCTTGTGATTTGGCTCTCGATATTTGGCATATTTTGAAAATCACATATGAAAACATAATTAATCTAAAAGAATTATTAAGTAAAATATCTTAAAAAAATAAAAAAGAAGAATACCTTCCTAAGAATTTGACATTGAGAATCTAAGAACACCTTCCAAAGAATTGGAAGGAATTGGAACTAAAAAAAACATATGACGCCTCGAGTGAAATCTTGAGTGATATAAACTTTAAACCTTTGACATATGAACCAAGATAAATTAATCAACATGAACTATAAAAATGATCTAAAGATAGATAAAACCTCTTGTTATGAACACAAGCAACCTTGAGGAGGAGGTGTATATGATACATCCAGAGAGATTCGTATCCAAAGAGAGTCCAGTTAAAGTGTGCAGGTTGCTTAGATCCATTTATGGATTGAAGCAAGCTTCCTGAAGTTGGAACATAATATTTGATGAGATGATCAGATCTTATGACTTCATTAAGAACGAAGATGAGCCTTGTGTGTACAGGAAGGTAAGTGGAAGCGCTATCACCTTCTTGATACTATATGTGGATGACATCCTAATCATTAGGAATGATAGGAATGCTCTCCACAGTAAAAGCTTGGCTATCCATAAATTTCTCCATGAAAGACTTAGGGGAAGCATCCTATATTTTGGAGATCCAGATCGATAGAGATAGATCCAAAAGGATGCTTGGCGTGTCTCAATCTAGGTAAATAGACTCCATTCTCAAAAGGTTTGGCATGGAGAATTCCAAGAGATGTCTCATACCGATGAGACATGGAATATCACTTTCTAGGAGTATGTCCCCAAAGACTCCTAAAAAGAGGGCACACATGGATAAGATACCTTATGCCTCAGCGATAAGGTCTATCATGTATGTGATGCTATGTACCAGGCCTGATATAGCACATGCTTTGAGTGTCACAAGCAGGTATCAGACAGATCCAGGTTTAGAACACTAGAAGGCAAGTAAAGTGTATCCTTAAGTACTTGAGAAGCACTAAGGATCTTTTACTGATATATGGAGAAGGTAGCCTCCAGGTTGAGGACTACATGGACTCAAGTTTTCAGTCCGACATTGATGATAGCAAGTTGAATTCAAGGTTTGTTTTAACCCTGAATAGAGTAGTAGTAAGCTGAAAGAGTTTCATGCAAGATACTACTGCTAACTTGACCATAGAGGCGGAATACATTGCTGCAGCAAAGGAAGGGGTTTGGATGAAGAAGTTCATCAAAGATTTGGGAGTCATACCAAGCAGCGTGGAGCTGATTCCCATATATTGTGACAGCGACAGGATGATAACTCTAACAAAGGAACTCAGGTCTCAACATAATTGTTATGAGGAGGTTCCATCTGATTAGAACGATCATGACTCGAAAAGATATAGTAATGGAAAGAGTTTCATCCGAAGATAACATTGCAGATCCACTGATGAAGCCCCTGGCTCAAATTGTATTTGAGCGTCACAGGGGTCTGATGGGGATCAGACACATAGGTGATCGATTGGCTTTTGGTCAAGTAGGAGATTGCTGGTTACAAGTGCCCTACAAGCCAATCACGTGAGTGATGGCACGTGTGACACGCTGTGTGATCTTTTTGCTTATGATTAATATTGGCATATATATATATATATATATATATATATATATATATTGTGATGTCCTTGGTTCTCCGTAATAGGAATCGGATCGTGATGAGATCACGATAATAAGATTGATTCACCTTTAAACACAGATCCTAAATAATATCGGTCATAGGTTACTCGAGAGGGACATCGAGATAACCGGATAGACCAGTATACTATATACTCGTTCATATGACGGAGGCGGCTGGTCTCATAGTTACTTATGTGGAGACACTAAGGATATAGTACAGGTGCTCATTGGAAAATGAGTTCACTTATTGATCCACTTATGGAATATTGTATGGTTAATGATACCTAATGTCAGACAGTGATTCCAAAGTCCTAGTTGTGTATCTGGTCCTTAGACATAAGATACCAAGGATACCTTGTATGAGTACTCCTTTCTTTGACGCCAGACTTATAGGTTTGGAAAGTTCTAGATCTAGTATAGTTGGTTATTGAGATTGGTAGTCAACCTTACGAAGGCAATTGAGTGTCAATAGAGGATCATCCACTCTCAGTATCATGAGAGGAATATCTCATATGTGCTTTCTCAGACAAATCTCTGGCCAGGGTCATTCAGAATGAGAGAGAAAGAGTTCTCTGGGAGAATCCGATTAGAGTGAGACTATGACGGATTACGTATCTGATCTGATAGTACCATATCTAATATACGGTCTCTGAGATATTAGTTGGATGAGAGATTATAGATATACGATAACTGCAGACAGACAGGTCCGATGGATTTGATCCCCTTGTACCGTATGGGGACTATGGCGTAGTGGCCTAGTATGTCCATAGTCGATGAGTCGAGTGAATTATTATGGGGATAATAATTCACTATATCAGAAGGAGTTCTAATAGGAGTGACCCATGATCAGCTCGGTATTAGGCCTAGTGGGTCACACACATATGGTGGATGCTTCAACGAATAGAGGATTGGATGAAGATCCAATTAGCCCATATTCTCATTAGATAAGACCCTATGTTGATGGGCTCCTTGATTAAGGCCTAATTAGAGGCCTAAGGATATTATTGGATAGAGATCCAATAATGTAAGGTTAGTGGGTAATTGGATGGAGATCCAATACCCACTAAGGAAGGAGCCCTAGTTTTTTTTTTTGTGGCTCTCTATAAATAGGAAGGGAGACTCATGGTTGATAAGTTGTAGCTTTAGCCACTATCTCCTATTATCCTCTCTCCCTTTGCGCAAGAGTTGTGAGATCAGATTGGAGGAGTTCCGCTACAGAGATCCATCGTGTGGATACCACTAGAGAGGAGGACGCTTGACCTCCTTCATCTTCTCCATCCGGATCTGGAATACAGGGATATATGATCTCCCTAGGTAAAATCAATCTCTCATACATCGTGGTTTTCTGATTTTTATAATTTTTCTCGCAATCCTAATCTTTTGCACGATGATTTGATCTGCGTGGAAAATTAGTTTTCTGTTTTGATTTTCGTTGTGCATGTGATGCATCCAGTGAGGTTTTCAAACAATATCCTTAGTGTCTCCACACAAGCGGCTATGAGACCAACCGCCTCCATCATATGGATGAGTATATAGTACATCGATCTTTTCGGCTATCTTGATGTCCCTCTCGAGTAACCTATAACTAGAATTATTTAGGATCTGTGTTTAAAGGTGAATCGATCTCATTATCATGATCTCATCACGATCCAATTCTCATTACACAGAACCAAGGACATCACAATATATATGCAATAGATAATGTAATGTGAGAATATGTCAATAATAATCATAAGCAAAAAGCTCGCATAGTATATCACACGTGTCATCACTCACGTGATTGGCTTACAGAGCACCTCTAACCAGCACGGTTCATCCCCGTCGTCATGACTTCCTTGAGCGATCTCGGATTCACTACTGCGGCCCCGATCCAAGGAGCTCTCTTCGATCCCCCACACGTGAGTGATTTTGAAGTGGCCACGACAAATTTCAAGCTCGGAAACAGTATTCCCTCGGATGTTTGCAGCATCAATTTCCATTGCTCGGGCGCAAAAAGGGTTGCAACACAAGGACTTCCCAAGGGGCAACCCATCCTAGTACTATTCTTGCCCAAGCATGCTTAACTTAAAAGTTTTAATGGGATTTGGTTCTTTAGTGCTAGTATAATCACAACCAGATTCTATAGGTCATCCTGCGGCTAAGTGCCTCGTCGTGGCCAGAGATGGGCGGGGCCCTTGTGCGTGGGTCGCATGCGACCGATTCGACCCCGTCGCATTGAAATCATCGTAACTTTCTAAAACAACCTCGGAATCGCTATTGCAATCCCAATCCGGAAAGCTCTCTTTAAGCCCCATGTTCGCAGTCACCCCAAATTTCGAGCCCAAAAATAATCCCTTTGAACATCAACGACATCAGTTTTCATCGCTCGGGCACAAAAAGGGGCGCAGTGACGTGGACTTCCCAGTGGGTAGCCCATCCTGGCATCGATCCCGTGCAAGCATGCTTAGCTTCAGAGTTCTGACGTGATCCGGTGCCTAAGCGCTAGTATGGTCGCAACCAGGTTGTGTAGGTTGTCCGGCGCCGGGGTGCACGTCACGATTGGAGCACCCGTGCATGGGTCGCACGCAGCCGATTCAACCCCATTCTAGTACTAGTCTCGCTCAAGCACACTTCGAAGTTCTAATGGGATCCGATACTTTAGTGCTTATATGATCGAAACCAAGTTCTATAGGTCGTCCGGTGCCTAAGTGGCATGTCGTGGCTGGAGATGGGTGGGACCCTCGTGGATGGGTCGCATGCGACCGATTTGACGTAACTTTCTTAAACGACCTTGGAATCGCTGTTGCGACACAATCAGGAAAGCTCTCTTCGGGCCCCACGCGCAGGTGACTACAGAACGGTCACCCCAAATTTCGGGCTCGAAAACAATCCTTTCGAACGTCTACGACATTGGTTTTCATCGCTCGAGCATAAAAAGAGGGGGGTCGCCCATTCCGACACCGCTCCCATGCAAACATGCTTAACTTCGGAGTTCTTACACTATCCGACGCAACAAGACACCCGACATTCTCTTATCAATATAGCTGACCAAAACTGGAAAATATTTGCTAAATAGTTTAAGAACAATCTGACAATCGCTAAAGAATATTAATCCTCAATTGAAAGTTATGCATTAATCATATGAATAATATTAAAAAGAAAATTAAAATTACAACTTAACAAATTCCAAAATAAAGTTGCAAGTCCCAATTACCAAAACTGTCGTTCCCTTCTCAGTGTGTGTGTGTGTATATATATGCACTCCCAAGTGACCAACCATTCCGCTTGCCCTTCTCTCGAAAACCGCTTCAAAACCCCTCGTCTCCGATCCCTATCAAACAAGATACCCTCTCTTTCTCCCATGGCGATCCGATTCGTGATGGCTGCCACGACCAGCTCTCCTTTCGAACTCTCGAAGACCTCGCTCTGCGCCACATCCACGGTCTTCGCTCGGTTTCTGGGAGCGCGGCAGAGGTCGAAGCCAATGATGTGCGAATGTGCCAAGCTGGATCTCTCCAGCGCCAAGTTCCCCTTCTTGGAGCCGCCGCCTCCTGTCCGCACTCCCTATTGTGCTCCCCTACTGGAATCTTTAGCAGACGGTGATTTTCGATCCTTTCTTGGTCGTACTTTTTATCTTTCTGTCATTCTTCTCTTCGATGTTTTACTTTCTTGAAGTGAAGTTGGTGTCCAGTTTGCTGATTCGGCGGTGGTAATGTGGTTGTTGTGATTGAACATGTTACCACTTGTCCTGGTGTTGATCTGCTGATGTTTCGCAGATTAACAGGAACTCGAGGGCATCTCACCATCTTAACATTTACGATCTTTCAAGTAGTAGACTATTAAAAGCTGATGGTTTCTTTGATTGGTTTTGTCTGTCGGCTTTGTTCCTCCCCCAAACCTAGCAGATGGTGTTATCTAATTCTTTCTCTGCAATCTTTAGCTTTGTTGAAGCGACGGTAGAGTCCGTTTGTTGGTTTTGTAAGGGTCTTTGGAAACCAACAGAGGTCAGGAGCAGTTCTTTTATCTTAGGATTAGCAATCTTTAACAAGTATACAGTTAAATGCTGATGGTTTGTCCACCAAGTTTGACTGAAATTAGTGAATAAGAAATCATCTACAATTTGAAATTAAATCTCTCTCTCTCTCTCTCTCTCTCTCTCTCTCTCTCTCGCTCGCTCTCGTATGGCCACTTGGAGCGATTCTTTACCATTTATCATGTTTCTGTCTTCATCAAAGTAAAATGTACTTTGTTGATCAAAGGATTTTTGAACACTGACCAAAAGCTGTCCGATATACACACACATATTCCAAAGTTGTTGTCCTATTCAACAAAATTGATTTACCATTTATCATGTTCCTGTCATCACCATGTGCATTAAAAAGAAAATGTACTTTGTTGACCAAATGATTTTTGAACACCGACTAAAAGTTTGTCCTATTCTAAGTTTTGTATTTTTTATAAATTGAGGCATGGTAAAAAACAGTGTGAAGGTATTTTAGTTTGAGTGACCTTTGAAAAAGTATCGAAAATCAAATTTTTTTTGAAGTTTTAATCAGGAGGGTTAGCTAAATGGAATAGAGTTAACCATTTATGGGTTTGCTTCTGAGTTTTTCTTGGACTTTATCTCATCTATCTTATATAGATAAAGGTGCAACAGTGACATATGGAATTTATTAGGAGTAAAATCCTATGAATTTCCTAGGTACTTTTGAAACTTATGGAATTGCTTTGGAGCTATTTATTTATTTAGTCCTGTAGCTTTTTTTCTCCATATTACCTGTTATCTTTCAGTTACTTGGAAGTAAATCTGCACTGAAACTCTTCAGCGCAAACTAAATTCATTATAGATGCAGCACAAGGAAATGGTTGATATTGTTAATTTTTTTTTTTTTTTTTTTTTGCTGAATAGATCTTGATATGTTAACACATTGCCATGCTTTTTTTAAGATCCAGTACATTGTTTGTGTTGAACATATGATAAAAATCTTTTACTTTTTTGTGCTTGGCGTTGGTTGCACTGTTGTATGGTTACATCCTTCTTCTACTGGTGCATAAGCCATAATGACCAATTTCTTGATTGCTGAAACATCCCATTATCGACCACTTCATTCCTGAAAAAACAACGATCTGCCATCAAGTGTGCATAAGCCATAATGTGAGAAAAAGAGAGTATAATGCATAAATCCCATTAATAAAAAAAAAATCAGAATTTGGGGAGGAATAAACAAACAAAAATAGTATTTTTGGGACTCCAACAATGATCGGTCAATTTGGATCAATTTAATTCTCATTTTCTCCATGGTGTTCTTGTAATGTTTGCTTCTCACACAGAATGACTTTGCATTTGGTTCAAGAGTGACTTATGCATGCGAGTTAAAATCTTAATAGCTGCTGACCAATTCCTACCACAGGGCAAAATTTTATGAAACCAACATATTCTATTTGTCAACAGAACTGATCATCATGATAAGGGACCTCGATTTGATTCTCCAGGTGGTCACGAGGGAGGGCAGCATAGGAACAGGACAGCAAATCACCATGGAAATTTCTACAATATTTTGTTGATCAGCGACGATCGCCACAATGAAGTGCTTGGTAATGAAGCTATGCGTTGGTTCATAGCCTATGACTTTCTTTTCCACTGGTTAGATTGCATTAGTCCCTATGAGCATTATCCTAGTTTGCATTCACGTGTAATGGACGACGACATCTTGCACGCAGTGGAGAAGGCCTTGCCAGAAATTTTTCCATCACTCACCACCACCGATGCCAAGACACTGTTCTGGAAGTCAGAGGAGAACTGCTATGCAATCATCTTTGTCACGCAGTCCAAAGTAATCCATATCTCCTACATATTTCCGGATCAAAGTCTGCAATAAATATATCTACTAGATATATTGTCGATTAACTAACTTTCTGATGCACAGGAGCTTGCTGAGATCTACGTGCGGAGAATGATGTCATGGGGACTGCACGCGGCGATGGAGCCACAACTTTTCATACAGGCCAAGTGAGTTGAAGGTACTGCAGTCACGCTATATTTTGAGGTTTCTGTTCTGGAATTTGTTTACAACAGTCATGCATGAAGTTTCCACCCAAAAACAAAAAAAAAAAACAAAGGAGAAAAAAAAATTAGTGACATGCAAGCCAAATGTCCCAATTACAAACGGAATGTAAAAGCAAGCAAGGCATGAGCATCGATATCAGCTTTTCTGCTTCATTAAATTGCAGTAGTAAACAATAAAACTCACAGCCAAAAAAAAAAGCACCGACAGATAATAATGGGTAACTAATTCTTCATTCCCTTGTGGAAACAATCAATGGTCAGATAATTTGAGAATTAGCTGCTGCTGCTGCTATTGCTAAATTCTCACGTTTCAAAATTATAAAAAGGAGAGGAAGTGAATGCACAACCTGCTTTCAGGCAGGTGAATAAAAATGACCTGCCATCCAACACCCACCCTTGTACAACTTGTAATTTTCTTGTAGAAGGGTGAGCTTCACTGAACAAAAAGCAGCTGTTGAATCTTAGCATAATGTTGCTTCACTAAAAAGAAATTGGTGAGAAAAACCCCATGCTTGACTCAGGTAGATTTTAGTGCCAGTTTCTTTTTAGTCAATTCCAATTCTTGCTGCTCCTTGAGGTATCCTTTTGCTGTAGCAGTCACTATTTTCACAAAAAAGCTCATGAGCATAAGCCATATGACAATATTCCATATCATAGTGACGGAAAGGTTCCACCGCTTTGCCTAAGGGATCAGAAAAATCAGATCAATATATATGGTTCCACCGCTTATTTGCGTTGAAATAGAATAACAAGAAGAAGAAAAACAAGTGTGATGGCTGGGACAAGATAACTCCCATCCTAAATCAGCTTACCCTTCCAACTGTGGGAGTTGGTTCTGGGACTGGAGTTGACAAATACTTCTGCTGAACCATGTGCAATTTGGCAATTAAATTGGGCAGCACAGAAGGGAGACCCGGGATGAGACCAATCACCCGTATCAACTCATTCTCCAACCATTCCAAGAGTTGATTATTGCACAAAGAAATAATAAAAACTGTCTGCAAAAGCATATAAAAGTTTGGTACATCCAAACAATACAGGGCAATTCTAAAAAATTATCTGCAAAATCAATTACAAATGCTGATTTAAAAATAAAAAATAAATAAAAAAAACATATAGCCTATAGTTATAAAGATAGTGCAAACTAACTCATGCTGCCATAAATTTAGGTGCCTAGGCTGTCCTGTGACTTTAAAGCTTTTGAACAATTATGAGCTTGTTTGGATCACCTAGAATTTGCATGGGATCAGGCCTGCCAGGGACAAAAACCAAATAGCTAGGAAATACTTGATTGGATATGACTATCGGAAAGAAGACCTCTGGTCCCTTTTTCTGTATTTCCGGGTAGCAAGTTAATGTGGGACTAGTGTCACAATGAGGTCGCTCCTCTACAATCCAAGTTATTGGGATTGAGTCTAAGAAATAACCTATTTTTTGTGTCATGATAAAGCTGCAAATATTGACCCACTTAAAATCCAGCATTGTGGAAGCCTTAGGCACCAGGCGGCGGCTGCTGCCTTCGAGAATACCATGTTGAGTGTTCATCAAGGATTTTCAAAGTTACCTTCATCTTTGGTCAACTTCCATAGGCATTGCTCCAACGCTACTCTGTTGATCTGTCACTCCATCACTGCCATTCAACTTCTTTTGGAAAGCTTGTAAGGCAGTGACGTAGGGGACAGGCAAAGGTGTCAAAGCACATCAGGATGAATTTTCCTTCATTAGGTTATGCATTTTGTGATGCTCGATGTTACTCCTGTTGTTCGAGGAAGATGTCGAGAAGGGGGAGGGAGCTGGTGATGAAAGGAGGTGGATGGAGAGTACACATTGGTAAGGGATTAGGAAGGAAGGGAGTTTGGCACATCAGACAGATGTCAGAGCACATCTGAAGCAGGTGTCAGGCCCAACACCATCGTTGGCGTTCAAGGCAGAGGCGGCGGCACCGATGACAGTGCTGCAACATTGGACCATGGAGCAGCATGTAAAGGAGATGGCGAAGTAGGTGGCTGAGATGATCACCAGCAGTCCAAGGGGAAAGATGGTTTGTATGGAGCAGAGCTAAAGCAAGCAATGAACAAAATGCTCAAGCAAGGATAACTGGAGTACACCTCTTCTCCACTCTTGAGGCTGTAACATACATATCATGGTGCCCTGGGACCACAGGTCATGTCTTAAAAAATTCCCTTTTTTTTAATTTTAAATACATTATACATGGATTGGGTTAACATGTTCGATTAAATTTCTGTGAGCCGCATTTGCATCCCATGGACTGATGATGAAATTGCATCGAAAATGTTCTCAATTGAAAGTTCTCCCTAAGTAGTCAACCATACCCTAAAAATACATCATAATATATGGTGAATGACAGAAAACTATTTCACTGTTCTTGATAACCATTAAACAGAAAGTTCACAAAACAAAAGACAAAAAGTGAATGAAGCATGAATGTCATCAAAGGAAGAAAATGTTCACATGGCTTTCTTTATATGAAGATTGCAACTACACTTTACAAAATGCTGACAAATTCAAAATGATCAAGGGTCAACAACTTACCTGAATGTGAGTCTTTATCAATGCCTTTCCAATCAAGGTAGCCAGGAAGAATTTCCAAAATGGGATTCCAAATTGCCCACACATTATACCAGCAAGATCGAAAAGTGGGTTTGGTATCTGAGTTGCATTGAGCACCGATCATGAAATAGTGATGCAATATTCACATAATAATCATGTCTACAAATTGAGCAGCTTCATTTATAAATACTAACATTAAAATTTGAACTACTAAAATTAGTAGCAGAAGAAAAGAAGAAATTTATCCTTGATGGAAATAAAAGGAGACCACAAGTTACATATTCAAGATCTAAAAGAAACAAAAATTCAAATTAGCATTGAGGAGAATATGCAACAGATGAAATATTATACTTATATTACACATGAAAAAGGAAGAAAGCTTACTGAAGCAAGCACTAATATTGTTAAAAAGTTAAGATACTGGGAATGAGTGAGGAGCCAGCATTTAATTTGATTCACATAAGCAGACAGAAAACCATCTTCTTCTGATGAAGCTGCATTAAACTCCTCCATTTCCAGTTTGCTTCCAGACAAGCTTGCTGCATTGCATTTTGTGTTACACAAACAAAAATCAAACCGACTAGTCTAAAATTGGAAAGAAAAAAGAAATCAGTAGAAAAATACCAAAAAAACTTAATGTCAAATAGCTTCGAAACACTTAAATGACCATAAAACTACATCATAGAGTATAATAATAAAAAAATGAAGATTTTGTTTAATGTAAAATAGTAAACTAGAAAGAAAAAAGCAATGGTGTAACCAAGGAAAGATGCAACAGATCAGATATTCAGCTTCTAAATATCACCCATTCAACCCCAATTTTGCTGGTTCAGGTCTGGACGACCTACTTGCATTTTCCACTACTTCGAAGTCATGCTTAAGCTATTATCATATTAAATCGATGACAACAGCACCTAACAGGACATCAACACATAACGATATGGTTTGTGATGAATAGTCTCTGATGGTTCATTAAATAATCATATAATCCATGCATCGATCATAGCTTTGTCTAAAACAAGATTTGCAATTTATCAACACATAACGATATGATATTGTATTCATCAGGGCACAGACCAGTACCATACATAACAATATGATATTGTATTTATCAGGGCACAGACCAGTACCATACAGGTCCTTACCAATGTACAGCATGTCAGTATGCTAGTATGTACCCAGTTTCGGAAAAATGACTGAAAAAAACTGAAAAACCAAAAACAAGGCAAGTATATGGCTTGTACCATACTGTACTACGCGGCATAGACCTTGTACCAAGCATATCAGTCAGTGCAAGTCCTGTACTAGATGTATTGTCTACCCTGGTCCTTGGGCTGCTAAATGTCGTTCGTACCATGCCATATTGTATTGCAAACATTGGTCTAAAGACCATGGTACGAGGCCTATCTCACCACCAATGCCAAGAACAAAAGGAATTCACTGGAGGGAAAAAATGTTGGCTGTAAGAAACAAGATAGAGTCTCACTTTCCTATGGCAAAGTGGCAAATTCATTTTTTCGTATTCCTTCAAGGTAAAATGATTAACCAACCCTGTGCACAAGGCTCCTGCCAGCGCCATTGCAAGATCCGGGAGGATCAATGACAAACAGATACATGATACTTGACAATAATATATTTCAGTCTTGTGAAAACCAAAGTAGATGCTCAAAAGGATTCCCATTAGTCTTGTGTTAAAATAAATTCCAATATTGTTACTCTGAGGGTGTTGGTGAAGCTAGCATGGAGACCATTCTGGCAGAGATCTTTTGGAGATGGTGTTCTCTGCGAGCATGTGAACTCGAAAATGGATTGAGGGCTCTCTGTGAAGGACTCTTATTGTTTTTAAGATTTTCACTGCTCTTTAAATTGAAGGTGATTCTTCAGACTTAAGAGATTATTTCTGTTGGCGTCAAAGGTGGTTTCTGCAAAAATATCCTACAGAATGTTCACTTTCTTCTCAAAGCATCCTCCTCTAAAGGTGCTTTATTTGGTCTTCATGGATCAGAACCGTGCTGCCGATTGGCTTTAGCAGTTTGCCCTCTATACTAGAGGAGGTGGGTTCTGGACAACTGACTAACCTGAAGTATTAATGCAAATTGTATCTCTTCAAATATGTTGCATTTTGTTTTTAGAGCCGTCTTCTTAGTCTTAGTCATTTGTATCAAACAACATAACAAAAAAGGACAAATATAACAACAATATGAATAAGCCTTTGTACCTTTTTCTAAGGCATAGTGCCTGGATCCTCACCCAAAATTTTTAGAATTTATGCAGCTAGCATACAACATATATAACAAAAACAATAACAAAGATGCAAATCCTAATTATTTGGAGTCGACTACATAGATCTTTTGCCGCCATTAGAATCTGTAAAAAGTCATCTGCTTAGTTAAGTTTATAGTACTTAAATCTTTATTTATAGTTTTTATTGTTAAGATTCATTTTAGCCCCTATGATTTTGGTCATGGACCGCTTAAGTCCTTATGGTTTACTCATGTCTAAAATAACCCCTACATTTTAAGAAACATAACATATAAGCTTCTCCCATCAAGTCTGAATTAATAAAAGTTAGAGTCTGCTTAAGTGGCATGTTGACTCATAATAAACTATTAATATAATAGCACGTGTAATTGAAGTTAAAAAAAAAATTAAGCTCTTATAGTTTTGTTTGTATCTAAAATAGTCTCTATATTTTTAAAACCATAGCAAATAGGTTCCTCCCGTCAAGTATGAGTTGACAAACATTAGAGTCTGCTTACATGACATGCTGACTCACAATAAATAATTAATATAATGACACGTGTAATTTAAGTTGAAGAAAAAAAGCGACGGAGGTCGTAAAGAAGTAGTGGAGACGAAAACACCCAGGAGGATGAGGGACCAAGAGACCATTGCATGCCTATCGTCGAACTAGTTAACGCACATCCACCTGAGGCAGGACCGAAAGCTCCTGAGCTTGTCGCCAGCATGGGAGAGGCTACGTGCGTACGACGCCCTACTAGACAGTAGCGGCTCGGTGCTGCTACTGGTGGTTGCTTCGATGATACATCCTCCCACTATTAATGGTAGTTTTAATTTTTTTAATTTAAATTATATATATTATTATATTAATTATTTATTATGAGTCAGCAAGTCACATAAGCAAATTCTAACGTCTATTAACTTAGACTTGATAGGAGGAGCTTATATGCTATGTTTTTAAAAATATATGGATTATCTTAGACACAAGTAAAACCATAAAGGCTTAAGTAATCCATGATCAAAACCACATAGGCTAAAATGAATTTTTTTTTAAACTTAAATTACATGTGTTATTATATTAATAGTTTATTATGAGTCAGCATGTCCCGTAAGCAGACTCTAACATCTGTTAACTCAGACTTGACGAGAGGGGCTTATATGCTACGTTTTTTAAAGTATAGAGTTATTTTAAACACGAGTAAACCATATGGGCTTACATGGTCCATGGCTAAAACCATAGAGGCTAAAATGCACCTTAACCCTAGTTTCTATTAAGATTTTTTAGGTCTTCCTCTACCTCTCCTCGTATCATTAACAACTAACATTAATCTTTTGCCTCTTTTTATTACTGCATACAGAAGTCTCTTAAGCACATGCCCATACCATCTTCAATGAATTTCTCTATCATATCTAATTATTCACAAATAAAAGTATTTATTTTCCTATCTTCCTTAGTAACTCCATACATTCATCTCAACATTCTCATCTCAATAACACAAACTTTTTGTATATGTTGTTTCTTCACTACCCTGTTGAATCTCGGATTTTGATAATGAAATCAATTGATGAGTTTTATGATATAGCTTGTGTGTTAGAGAAAGTGATGCAGGATTAACTACGACGGTGAAAAGGTAATACAATATAATGTTGGGTCGGAGTCAAGTTCGAACATTGGGCTAGGGTTCGGACGAAGCAATGGGAACTCGTCTCGCTAGGAGTTCACCGAAGGTGATCGGGAGCACGCCGGGAGTTCGCCCAAAGATGATCGAGAGACTCGCCGGGAGTTCGCCGGAGGATGCTAGGAAGTTCGGTAGGAGTTCGAAAGATCGATTGACGTGTCAAACAACAAGAACGATTATAATTGTGTCTTAGTATGTCATAGTTAACATCGTGTCTTGAGTCCTAATTGAGTTAGATTTGGAGAAATCCAAATTAACTCAATGAGAGACAATCGGGTCCACTTTAGGTTAGATTTAAGCTCAGGTTGAGCTCATTTCGTTGACCT
Organism: Ensete ventricosum; assembly: GCA_029747655.1. Lineage (NCBI taxonomy): Eukaryota > Viridiplantae > Streptophyta > Magnoliopsida > Zingiberales > Musaceae > Ensete > Ensete ventricosum. Next base: position 24,882,095 of record JAQQAF010000003.1, on the reverse strand, counting down.
AGAAAGGGTTCAACAGGAGGTACACCTCGGGTATAGAACAGTATGGGAAAGTAATGTTCCCGAGCTGCCCAACAGTAGTACCACCGATAGGTGGTGGTAGTACCGCCCAGGCGACGATAGTATCGCCGTCGCCCAGGATTTCGAGCAGCTTTCGGCGGTGGTACCACCCGTACCCAGGTTTCATGGTAAAGCTTGAATTTTGGCTCTAATTTTTTAAGCCAAGCGGGGTCTATAAATACCCCAAGTATTATTGCATGAGATTTCAAGAAAAGTGTCAAGATAGTGAACAAAATCCTTGGGAAAATTCTGTAAAAATCAATTGTAAGCTTCCCTTATGTGCTTCAAGTGTAAAGTGAGTTTAAGGGAAGAGTGATAGATTCTAAAGGTTCTTCTCTTGAGCCTGGGAAAAGGAGAGAAGTATAAAAGTTTTGGTCTTCACCTGTTGAAGAAGATCATTAGTGGATACTAGCGGGCCTCGACGAAGGAGAACTCGGAAAGTGGACGTAGGTCAACTTGATGATCGAACCACTATAAATTTTTTAGCCTTCTTTACTTGCTTTTTATTTTAGCATTCCGTAGCTAAATCGAGATTCTTCGTTCGGTCTTAAGTTCAATCGCTCTCTAACTTAATCTTGACAAAAAACGCTTTTAGTTTTGGTTTTTACCTCAAGCATATTTTTCAAACCAAGTACTCCTTGCACTTGCACTAATTCGACCGCCCCCCCCCCCCCCCCCCCCCTCTCTTAGTGCCGACTTGGTCCTAACATACGCAACATTCAAATACATAAAACAATATTGATCTCATAACTGTCTTATAAAATTTTTCTTTTAATCTCAAAGGTATTTGATGATCACACAAGACTTCTAACATCCCTCGCCATTTTAATCATCCTGTTTTCATTATATGAATAATATTTTCATAGATCTCTCCATCTTGAATAGAAGTTAAAGAGAAAGCAAGTGTCTTAAAATAATGATAGAAAGACAAATATTAGAAGGACAACTAGCCGATAAGGACAAACTATAGTTCAGAAGCCATGTTATAAGAGAACCTAAATTGTAGAAACACTATATACTACTGTCAAAATCTTGTGAAATTGACTGTTAATTGCTTTAGCTCAATAATTACAACTAAAATTGCTGACAAACAGATTTTCGAGAACCTAAATTGAGGTTTATGTATTGAAAAATATCAAAAGATACCTGCTCTTGAAATGAAATAAGGAGGAAGCTCTCCAAGTGCAGTACCCAACCCCCAAAGAATGGCCTCTAGCTGAACCTGAGGGAGGATACTGCTGATGGGAACCCTGACCAGGGAACCAGGTAATGATTCATATAATGGTGGTCCAAACTCAGAACAGTCCTTTTCAAGCCATGAAGGCCGCCTTTTCAGCTGTATAGTGTCATATAAAGCAGTTTTGAGATCAACTCGACCACAATTCATGGCCTTGATTGTAAAAAATGCAACATGGGGACCCAAATACAACACAAATGTGTGCAATCCAGACCCTGTAAAAAAGCAAGGAAAGTTGATGAGCATTTCATTGTGAACTGCTTCCATACTTCATACAGCAGATAAACACAAAATTAGCCTATGAATAATTTAATGAGAGTAAAATAGTGCATCGATTTTGGTACATCAAGACAGCTCCGATAGAACCAATACATTTAATGAATACACAAAATTTAATAATTATATATTGGACTTGTGCAAAAGGAAGCTTATATGGTAGTTATTGATGTCATTTTGTTCAGTTGATAATTCCTAAACTGTTCCATTGTGTATTAGCCCTGAAGCTGCAAGATAACTTGATAAGTGTTTCTCACTCTACTTAATCACATACAAAAGGTTATATGCCATTAGACAGAGAAAAGCTATATTGTGAACCAAGATGATACTTAAGAATTAAGACGCTTCTTATAAATCTTCTTTGCAGATGTTTATCAGCCCAAATTAATGAACAGGTTGCATAATCAAATTCACTCAACTCCTAAATGCAACATGCACTTACCCAGCCCAATTGATGATGTCACCCCAAGTGCTATCCACCACAAACCAAATGCTGTGTAGTTTAGGAACTCTTGAACATGCTGCAATCAATTATATGAGCATGGTCAAAAAACAAATTGAATAAAAAGATTATTTTGAACAACAAATTAGCAAGGTTAGCTGAAATCTGCATAGTAATTCCAATAGGGTATAGAGTTATCATCTAGTTAGCAAAAATCTCTATATTATTTAAGTTTCTCAATGTCCAACAAAACAACAATTATTGTTCCATACAGTCATAATCCTTGATCATCCAAGTGAGTGAACATAATCATAAAAAGGATTTAGAAAATTGTTCTTCTAAGAAGCTTATAATAAATTAACAAATACCTTTTCGTTGGAACCATCACCATTCACAAGAAAGAGACCAAGCACTGTTACCAAGATAGTCGATGCCACAAGCCAATCACCTTTCCTTAAAACATATAGAAGTGTCTGCCTAAGATATTGCAATGTGGCAAACAAGAAAAGCCACATTGTCTTCAAGGGTTGAGTTGTCAATGTTAAGTTCCGTAAATCCCTTTGATGTCTTTCCTTGAGTTCTGCAACAGAAAATTACAAACTTAAGATATAAATTATCTAAAATCTAAGTGAACGTTACTAGATATTTAGGAATCTAATAATTTTCAACAAAACAGCAGAAAATCATTTTCATCAATTTATATGCTACTGTTGTTCCAAAATAAAATTTTGCATGTGGACACGTCCTAGCCTGGCAAAGCATTGCCAAGATTCGCAAAAGTATGCGGCCACCTGCATGGCTGAAATAAGATAATTGTCTTAATTCTAGCACGAATTCTTTTCCTCACATAGAACTAAAATCAGGATAGTTACTCCTGCCACAATCACATTGATGTTCAATCCAAGATGCTGAATAGAGGGCTGGAGATGTAATTATGATGTTATGCTGGCAGGAAACCAAAGGCATATTTGCAGTTTCTTCCATAAGCAAAAGTGTCATATCAATATCGTATCAGGTCTGTATGTACCAACTGAATCAATCTAACCATATCAATAAAAAATAATAATTTGTCCAATGTATGGTACTGGACTTTTATAATATTGTCTTAAAAACCATAAAAGTGAATATTCAAATGACATTTAAGAGCAACAACGGAACTCTATCACAAGTTATCAGCCAGTCAATCATATGTTCAATCTTTTCAGTTTCAACTTAAAAATTGACATTATCAAATTAAAATCCTAATCTAGTATACAGCTAAGCTCCTGGAAATATATAGTCGATTCTAAGATATCCAGCTTCCAACGGCAAAAACTATAATGACCTCCAAAGTAAAAACAATTCTTTTTCTGCATAATGGGAAATAAGTAAGAGTTAGTTCCTAAACTGGTACATAGATGATTCATAAATGTCTAGCTACTTATCTATCAGATTAAAAACCATATCCATTTACTTCAAAGTCCATCAAATTCATGTCATAATTCAATTTAAACAATTATAACCAAAGTCCAAACATTGTCCAAAGACCACCAATGGAAACTAGAAGTAGTATTTTGTGGATAAGATTCATGAGAAGTTCAGATCCATATTTTTAGTCCAAATTAGTCTTACAGAAAAGGAAAATGTGTCCTCAATGTTGCATGAAACAAGAGGACAGATCCTTGAGGACTAATTACTGCAGGATTGATAATGAATTAGGTCTTCTACCAACCTGCCCAACTTTCCAAACATCTCTCAAAAATTCAACAAGTTGAGTTTTACATGTTATGTTTATCCTTTTAATAAAAAAAAATGTCAAATGATTCCCTTCTATCCATCAGCCAAAAGGCAATGCTGCTAATGTAAATAAAAATCTTTAACCATCTCAATAAAATTTCCTGCCCGTTCCACCAGGATGAAATATCTATACACAGTGCCAACAGTGTTAGCACTTCGCTGACGACGAAGATATTATTCAGAAAGAAAGAAAAGGATCAAAAAAAGCAAAAAAATCGAAGCATTGCCGATTCAAAAAATCAATACAAATTCTCCACCACCAGACAAAACCCTTCGCCAAAACAGCAAGTTTATGCCATTGCAAAACTTTAAAAGATAAGTGACTTTGGTTACACAAATGCTTACCTTCGATCAATGGGCCTAAATCTTCGTCCGCTGTCGCCTGCATGGAACCCATCTCCATCGAACCCTAAGGAACAAATCTGGGTTGCCAAGACAGGCGGGCACGCAGCGGGAATCAAATAGGGCACGAGGGTTGAGAAAATGAGGATCGCACCTCGCAAGGGGCGAAGACAGGAAAACCAAAGCCAAGGCTCAAGAGATCGTTGGCGCATCAATTGTGTCACAGCGGGCGGATGGGACAAAACATGAAAGATTCGTTTCTTTCTCGGCTACGAGGAAATCCACGCTATATAAATATAACTATAAATAAATAAATATATATATATATATATATATATATTTTATTTTTTTCTTAAAAGTTGGATCTTTTTTTTTATCTTTTAATGAACCATGAACCGATTCAATTAACCTAAAACTTAGATTGATTTTAAATAAATTAGAATAATATAAAATATATTAAATTATAGAAAAGGTCTGTATTTTATTTTATTTTCAAGTTTTTAAAAATAGTATATTTACTTATACTTGAAAAGTTAAAAGTTATCCAGAAAATATCAAACAATATATATCAACTTAATATCAAAAATAAATTATGTTAAAATAATATACTTTTGTATATATCAAATTATACTATTAAAATAATAAATAAACATAAAAATCAAAATAAAATAAATGTAAACAATAAAAAATAAATTTATAAACAATAATAATATTTATATATTTTAAAAATAAAAAAAATTAAAATAGAAATCTTATAAAAACTTAGAGAATATTTTAAAAAAAAAAGTTAGACTATTCACATGTTGAATATTCTATAGAAAATACAAAATTCCCTACAAAAAAAATATATATCATAAATATCTATTTGGGTGTTATTCAAAGGTTTCATGAATTTTTTATATCATTTTGATTAGTCCTTGTATTAGATGCATTATTTTTTTTATTTTACCCTAAAAGGTAGTATATCTGATACCAAGGCTAGGGTTTTCTTTAATCAATTTTTTACCATAGGTTTCTCGCCTAGTTAGAAGTTTAAGTGTCAAAGAAATATTGTATGCATCTATCACGTTTTGATGGAATTGAAAAAAATTAGAGAAATTAGAAAAAAAATATTGCATGGATCCATAACATTTTGATAGAGATGAAATTAAAAAAAAAGATAGATTGTTCAAATGCTGAGTAACCTAGAAAAAATATAAAAACTTTATAATAGAAAAAATAATAAATGTCCTTCCGTATGTCATTCAAAAGTTTCTTAGAAAATTCCTATCGTTTTGACTAATCCTTGCATCAGTTATACTATTTTTGAAATGGACCCAAAAATAGTGTAACTGGTATTAGGGCTTAGGTTTTTTTGATCAAATTTTTATTATAAACATTTTACCTATTTAGAAGCTCTAGTATCAAAAAACATTGTATAGATCCATCACATTTTGGTGAAAAAAAAAAAGGAGAAATTAGAAAAGGATAGATGGTTCAAATGTTGAATAATCTAGAAAAATATCAAAAAATCTCTAAAAACAATAAAGTTTCTCATATATCCATATGGGTGTCATTCTCGGTGTCTTGAAAATTTCACCTTATTTTGACCAAGCTTTGTATCAATTAACTTTTCCTTTTCTAGAAATTTAAATATTATTTTTTTTACATACAAATTTAATCAAAAAAATTTCTTTTTGGAATTTAAATAATAATTTTTGATATTTTTGGGTAAGTAACTTTGTAATAGTCACAATCAGCAAAAAAATATTTATAGACCTTTCATATTCACCTTCGAGTTTTTTAAATATAAATTATAATTGATAAAATTATTTTTAAAATGTATTATTTTATCTTTTTTATTATTTTTAATTTTATAATATAATATGTTATATATTTGTTTACTATTTTAAAAATATAAAATTAATATAAATTAATTTAGTATAATTTATTTTGAACTTATACAAGGATTAGATTGATTGAACCGATTTAATTATGTGAGTTAGTTCTTTTAAGGAGAAGACACAGACGAAAAGATAATAAAAAAAAATTATTGAATGCTACTTTTGCCATTTTAAACAATCAGAGGTCTCTGCAGGAAGAACAGAAGAGAGAATGTTAATGACGCACGCAAGAGAGTTTAAGCAATAGCACACAACATGGCATTTTCACATGCAGAGGAAAGGAGACAAAAAGATCAACAAAGGAAAACCAGGTGGTGCATCGTGTTTGCCACCTTTTACAGTGATTTCAAACACAGGTACAACAAGTACGACAAAATTGTTACACAAGCATCTGGGAGAGAGATGAGAGAAGGGAGTTTTGTGGTGATTACAAACACACGTACAACAACAAAATGCTACACCGTAATTACAAAGATCTGTAAGCATATGAGATAGAGAGAGGCTAGTGAGACTAGAAGCATTTCCTATAAACGATGGTTGGTCCTCGTCACACGCTGGTTCTGAGGGAAAGCAACTTTAGCCAATATGGCACCACCCATCCAGGCTCAAGTTGTTTGATATGTTCTCCACCATGTATTCTGGGGAGTTATAACAAAGTATTTAACTCATCAAGATCGAACATATCTCAAATCAAATCCTAACATGATGCGGCTTTGATACCAAATGTCACGATCTAGGTTGATAAGCTAAATATCATGATAGCTTCAGTTTGGTTCAACCATTGATCAAAATGTTCGAGCCGAAAGTTATCAATAGTATACTCACCAATCCTTACAAGACATTCATATGTTTAATGTGGGACTAAGGGGTGTTACAAAAATAATTGGTAGAAATATGTGACTGCTACTTTGTGTCAAAAAAGAGCCTCAAAAAGTTACATACAATGGTGAAAGTTTAAATGTCTGCAATTTCTGCATCCATGAGTGAGTCTTTTTCTAACTTGACTAAACCAGCGGTGAAAGTTAAGGATTCTACCATCTAATCTCAGCTGGTCAGATGCCATGCCCACTTCACAAGGTCTCAGGTTCAGATAATCTTATATATGTGCGCTCCATTCTTCTCAGAACCCTTTTTTATCTATTCTCACCAACGATGCTCGACCAGCTCTTTCCCACTGGACCAGTTATGCTGTCCTCCACAATCCGTCTCGAGGATAAAATGTCAATCAACTGAGAAAATAAGGGAACCCAAGGCTGAAGAAGAGGCCCAATCACCTGCAGAGACATTGAAAGACCAGGGGCCAGTAACAATCTCATGTACAACTGCTGGAACAAATGAATGAAATGGAAGAGAAGCGGAATTTCATCATAACAAGAAAAATAAAGAAAGTGGAACTTAATTTTGGCTCAGACATACTTCTATAACGACTTCAATTCTGGCATATTCAGACATCATAGGGATGTAAATGAGATAGATGAACATGAACTAAAAGGCCACTTGCTTGTTTGATCTACCTATATGAAGTTACAGTTATTTATGGTCAGCTTGAGCATGACAAGGCTTGTCCACTCCAATGCAAGTTCAAGTTTAAAGTCTACATAACAATTGGGACCAAAACAGAAAAATGGTACAACAACAGTAGGGTGATAAACCATTTCATACAAGGTGTGCAATTCGGGAACCCTAGTTCCAAATGCCTACTAGTCTGACATAGCATAACATTTCTAGAGACATTTAAACCTTTTCTCATCAAACAAAGAATCATTACAACTTTATACAACAGAATTTAGTCAAAAAACATATTTATGTTGTTTGTTGATGCATACTTATTCTTAAAAAGGTTTTTTTAACCGTTAAAATTAGTCTATCAGATTTTGGAAATGTTTGAAACTTGAAAGTTTGTTAATGCATATTTAAAGAGTGTGTTCAGTCTAACTGGCCCTCTTAAACCTCACAAACAGAAGGCAGCGTCAAATAAACAGTAGACAGATAAGCTCCCCTGATCTGTCCTGTCCTCATTCACCTTAGCCAATGAGGCTGCATAAAACCTACTGCACAAACAACAAATTTGGCTAAACAGATCAATAAGCGGTGTATCAGAAAAGGATTGTAGGCAGATGGCAACACCCTGTTGATGTGTCGTTAGCTGAATCAATAAATACACTAATCATGTAATTAATATAGTTAATTATGTTTTTTAATATTATAAACCTGTTAAACAACCTATAAAAAACTATTAATTGACCCAAAATAGATCATATTTTGATTAAATCATAATTAAATTCACTAATTAAAGTATTAATTAATGATAATAAAACCTAATTAAACCTATTTTGCCATCATAAATATGTAACACAAATTAAACAAATAATTTTAATATAATAAAGATTATATTATGATGAAATCATCAATAAATACACTAATCATATAATTAATCTAGTTAATTATATATTAATTATATTTTTCAATATTATAAATATGTTAAAACAACCTATAAAAAACTATTAATTGACCTAAAATAGATCATATTTTAATGAAATCATAATTAAATTCACTAATTACAGCATTAATTAACTCTAATAAAATCTAATTAAACTTATTTTGCCATCATAATATGTAAAACAAATTAAATAAATAATTTTGATACAACAGAGATTATATTATGATGAAATCATAAATAAATATACTAATCATGTAATTAATATAGTTAATTATATATTAGTTATGTTTTTCAATATTATAAACATGTTAAACAACCTAATACATATAAAAAACTATTAATTGACCCAAAATAAATCAATTTTTAATTAAATAATCATTAAAATCACTAATTACAGCATTAATAAATGATAATAAAACCTAATTAAACCTATTTTGCCATCATAATATTTTTTGATATTTAATATACATAAACTATAACCATCTTATCTATTAAGAATCTAATTTTGAATAAATTAATATTTAATATACTAATCATAATATTAAGAATGATAATTACTCTAATTAAAGAAATTAAATACATACCTCTTGATTGAAAAATCCATCCTTCTTCCTAGATAATCTTTTTTCCTATATTAGCATTGATTAAATCCACAAATCTTGTCTTGTAGAGTTTTGAAGAGTAGAAATATTGAGAATGAGAAAGAGATGTGAGAGAGTTTAAGAAAGAGTGAGAGTGAAATAAAGTGAAATAGGAGGAGAATGAGTTTAAATAGGGGTAGGAAGGGTTACATGACCGTTAGAGGGTTTGTAACGGTCGAAAATTCGACCGTTACCAACTTGTAACGGTTTGTAATGATTTAAAATTCGACCGTTACGATGTTACAAGATCTATAACAGTCAAAATTTCGATCAGTACCAGGCGGTACCACTCGGTACCACCCGAAATGGGTCACATGAAGTGGTACAACCCGGTAACGAGCGGTCCGCATACCAGTAACCTGACGGACCGGTACGTACTACCCGTACCAGGCGGTACAGCTCAAAATTTCAAACCTTGCTTTATATACTAAAGCTATGAATTTTTTATTATGTGTTTTGGATAAAAATAAGTTTAATCGAGTTTCTACCTATGACACGGCACATGATATATGGCATACATTTGAAGTCACTCACAAAAGCACAAGTAGAGTAAAAGAATCTAAAATTAATCTTTTAGTTCATAGTTATGAATTATTTGAAATGAAACTAAGCAAATCTATAAGTAACATGTAGACTCATTTTATAGATGTTGTCAATAGATTAAAAGCTATTAGTAAAACTTATACTAATCTTGAATTGGTGAATAAAATCTTAAGTCTCTTCCTTAAGGTAAGATCAAAACAAAGGTAATGACAATCTAAGAAATTAAAGACTTAAACAATCTTCGTCTTGAAGAACTCATTGATTCTTTAATGACCTATGAAATGATCTGTAAAGCACATTATAAAGAAGAGAAGAACCTTCCAAAGAAAAAAAATGATATTGCTCTCAATTCCAAATAAGATTACTGACGGGAAAGCTCAAGTGATAACGATAAAGACATGACACTTATTACATAAAGATTTAAAAAGTTCATGAGGAAAAACAAGAGAAGTCTAGCAAGAAGAGAAGGTAAGAATAAAAGTGTAAGAAAGCTGTAACCATATGCTATGAGTGCAAAAAGCTGAGACACTTCAAAAATAAGTGTCCACATTAATAAAGAAGACGTCAACCCAAAAAAAGAAGAAAGTACGCAAAGCAACAAGGGATGAATCAAGTGAGTCAGAAGTGGAAGAACAAATTAATAAAGGAGAAATGACAATTTATGCCTTAACGACTTTTGACAATGAAGTAATAAATTCTCTCAAAACTTCCTCATCGCTTAAAGAATTACTTGAAGCATTTTATAATTTATATAATGAACTTAAAAAGATTGGTAAGAAATATAATTCACTAAAAAACGATCATGCATTGTTAACTTGTGAATTTGATACAATAAAAGTTGTACATGACAAATATACATCAACATCTTGTATTTTTTGCTTTAAATGTGAAGATTTAAAATTATCTAATCTTGAACTTAAAAAAGAGTCATTTTCAAAAGTTATATGCTTTGAAACATACAAAAAATAATCTAATTGCCTATGTTGTGAATGAGAAACTATAATATTGCTTATAAGAGTCAACAAATAGTAATAATATAATAGAATCTCTTAAAAATATATAGATTTTTTTATGATAAATATTATAAAAATTTAAAATTAGAAATAAATCACTTGATATGATTTTTGCTAAATAAGGTTATGTATTTGGAAAAGAAGATATTGGTTTCATAAGTAGTAGTGCACATTAAAAGCCAACTAAATTTATAAAACGACCCATAGTATATTTTTCTCCTAAAGTTATATTATTTTTGTGGAAAGTTTGGTCATTATACACACATGCTCTCTTAAGAAATATAGTTATCTTAAATTAATTTAGGTTTATAAAAGAATCATAAATGATTTAAAGACAAATGACAAGAAAGGTAGATCTAACCACGAAAGACCCAAAGTTAAATGGGTAATTAAAGCAAACCTCTTTTCGTATCGGTATGTCTCCAAACAAGAGCTATGAGCAAAAGATGGTATCTTGATAGTGGATGCTCAATACACATGACTGGAGATCCTACTAGTGAATTAGTGTTATAACAATTTTAATCAATTTTAAAGTTCAATTGATAAATCTATTTCCGAAACACGATTAACCAAAAATGTAGGGTTGCGAGTAAAGTGAATGAGTAAGCAATAACAAATCAAAAGCAAGAGAATGAATGCAAACTGACTCATAGTGGTTCGGTCTTCCTGACCTACGTCCACTCTGATTCCTCTTCCCTCGAAGTCATCGGCTTTCACTACCGATCTTCTTTCCAACGGACAAAGATCAACTATCCTTTTATAGTTTTCTCCTTTTAACAGGTTTACAAGAGAACCTCCACACTCACTCTTTTACAAGATCTCTAACCTCCTACAACTTAGAATCACCTCTAAATTCAAGGAGACAAAGACTCAAACAATGCTCAAAGAGAGAGTTTACAACACTTTTGTACTTAGGAATAGGTGCTCCATCAACAAGCCTAAGTGGGGTATTTATAAACCCCAAAAGGCTTTAACAATGGAGCCAAAAATTTAAAATTTAAATTTAAAATTTTGTGGCATAAGCAGTATTACCATCGATACCGAGCGGTACTACCACTAATAACGAGAGCGTGAATCATAGCTCTAGCGGTACTACTATCGGCCTAGGTGGTACTATCATCGCCCTGGGCGGTTACTATCACCAGAAACACTGAAAAAGCACAAACAGTGCTTTTCAGTTGACTCAACCGGTACTACCGTTTGGGCTTAGTGGTGGTACCACCACCCAAGCCTACTTTAGGTCACTGATTTGGCTTTCTAACAGGCCCAATTCGGTCTTGGTTCAAGCTCAATGAGTTTCTTGAGACGTTGGCATGGTTCGGCCCAATACCAACTTAATTTGACCCTAAAAATCCTCGATCAAAACTTTAACAATCCAACCACATATATCACATAATTACGAAGCTTTTAGCCTGTTGTACACCATTCCGACATGTTGTCCGATCTTCTGGCATTTCGTTTAAACCTCCAGCACATTATGTTTATATTTTGGTGATACAACTTATGTTTCGATTTTGAATGATGATACATTGCTTTGGCATAAGAGACTAAGACATACAACTATGAAATTAATTTTATAAATTTAAACTAAAAAACTTATAAGAGGAATGTGTAAAATTAAATGTACCTACGAATAATATTTATAATGCGTGCTAATTGGAAAAACATGAAGGACTAGTCTCAAATCTAAAAATTCAAGTACCTCTCAACTATTATAACTAATTCAATGAATTTATTTAGACCTATTGATATCACAAGTCTAGATGATAGTAAGTATGCTATTGTACTTATTGATGAATATATTAAATATACTTAAACATATTTCATAGCGCATAAAATAATAATTTTATCAAGTTTTATAAATAAGTTCAAAATGAAAAAGGTCTTATGATTTTTTCTATTCATAGTGATCATGATAATGAATTTAAAAATTATGATTTTTAAAAATTTTATGAATTGAATGGGTATGGTAGTGATCATGATAATGAATTTAAAAATTATGATTTTTAAAAATTTTATGAATTGAATAGGTATGGCCATAATTTCTCTACTTCAAGAAATCTATAACAAAATAGAGTTATTGAGAGAAAGAATAGAAGATTACAAGAGATGACAAGGACCATGCTTGATAAACATAACTTATCCAAATAATTTTAGGATGAAGCCGTCAAAACGGCATGCTATGTCATGAATAGGATTCTTATAAGACCTCATCTATCTAAAACTCCTTATGAATTATGGAACGATAAAAGACCCAACATCCGTATTTCAAAATTTTTGGTTACAAATATTTTATTTTAAATAACAAAGATGCCTTTGAAAAATTTGATGCAAAATTTGATGGTATTTTTCTTTGATATTCCTCTAACTCTAAAGCTTATTGAGTTTTCAATAAAGGATCTTTAGTTATTAAAAAATTTATTCATGTTATTTTTTATGAATCTCTCGAAGCTAAGTAAAATAATTTTAATGATATTTTGAATTTGATAAATTGAATATAGATGAGGATTCTTCTCTCTAAAGTAACTTGGATACATCTACTTCAAAAGAAACCTTACCCAAGGAATGAAAATATATAGATGCACATCCTAAGGAGCTAATTATTGATGATACATCAAAAAGATGTTCAAACTCATCCTTCGTTAAAACATATTTGTGTAAATATTATTTTTTTAGCTCAAATTGAGTCTAAATATATTGATGATACTCTCAAAGTTGACTCATGGGTATTGACAATACATGAAGAGTTAAATCAATTTGAAAGAAGTAAAGTTTGGACGCATGTTCCTTGACCTAGAGACTATCTCATGATTAGCACTAAATGGGATAAATGCCCAGACATGAGTGAGATACAGAGTGTAAAGAAGGATACCCAACTTCCTAAACCTACGACTTTCCAAATCACTTTCTCTCACTAGATAAAAGATGTATGTATGCTTGTTACTTAAGAAACAAGCAGATGGGAATAGGTTGCCCAAGTATCACATGAATTTCAGTACCCGGAGTTATATAAACAGAAAAGAAGTTAATAGGTGCCGATAACATGATGAGCTGGTGACCAATTTTCCTAAAAGTTAAGCTGGCAAGAAATGCCCAACTTATATACCATATCTAAATCTTCAACAAGAGTCTTGGAACCAAAACTTAAAAGATTAAAAGGATAAGTTTCTTCCAACATAAGAGGCACCGGAGAAAATTTTAACCACATACTCCATAAAATTCATGTTAATATGACTCAAGGTTTGCAATTTCGAAAAGAAAAAAAAAAAGAGGGGAATAAAGAATACCTCGCCAGCGCCGTCCTCGCCCGCCCGCGGGTCGCCTGCGCGAGGTCGCCGCCCGCGGGTCGCCCGCGGCCGCTTTTTCTCCCGCGTGAGGAGACGGAGCGTCTCCCCACGCGAGGAGACAGATCGAGGCGACGTCGCCCCCCTTTTCCTTTTTCTTTTTTAATATTTTTAATATTATATTATATTATATTATAAAAAATTATATTATATTTTAATACCGGGTGGTACACACTGTACATATCGCCCGGTATGGGTCCCGTACCGGTACCGACAATATGTCCATACACCGGTATGGACCGGTAAGTAAATCCTTGATATGACTAGATACAAGGAACCTGAACATTTAATGTCAATAGTTGAATAGTAGTCAGTTTGCTAAGTTGAAGCATTAAATTGTCCAAATGACTTGGGATAGCAGTCATAATTTCAAATTTCAGGACACACAACCACTGAATATCATATCTAGGATACAAATGTCTGAAATTCAGCCATAATTTTTTGGTTAAAAAAAGAATAGAAGCCATTATTAATTTATGATGTCAATCCTTTGGATAAATGGACATCTTTGATATGACTACCCCTCAGATGATTCAAAACACGACTAAATTTTTTTTTTTTTAAAGGAATTTCGGAAAACAATTCAATCCATAGAACATTAAAACTAAAGCATATAAAAACTCTCTATCAACTAGAAAAACCCAAGATATCCATCCTGACAATAATAAAACAATCCATATTGACAAACCATACCACAAGGTGCGGAAGGTTTTATGACATTCTGTTTCTAAAATAATTGAACTAACAGCTTGTGGAACAAAACAATTTCAGGTGAGCATCTGAAAAACCTGACAGCTGGAACTCTTTGTTTTTCCAGATGGAGTAATCCCGAATGGAAAGCTATGAATCCAAGATTAATGATCTTGTATATTTCTAGCACGCCAAGGGTTCATTCTTCTTAATATATCTTAAGATGCTTAAATTGTGGTAGATGTTCTGGATTCTGTCAACATGAAGTAGGATATTTTGGAGCACTAGAGAATTTTTCATAATTCATTTTTCAACAAGTTGATGGATACAAAGGAGTTTCCATTTTTTTTTTGATTGACACTCTAAATTCTACTGTGCACTTTAAACAGAATGGATCATCAGTTCTGTGATTATTTATCAGATCATATATGTTTTACATGAGCATAATCTTGAGTTAGAAATCCTACATACGAATCAAGTTAAAGTAAACAAAATAACAGCCAACTTTGTGAAACTCCAAATGTCCATAGATCCACTTAAGAACTCATTTGGTGATTAAGATTCCAGCAAGAAATAAAAAAAAATTCAGAATGAAATAATTTAGAAGTCGGTGACTTTGAGAAGTTAAAGGTTTTCAGGCATTATCGTTTTAGTCTAGAAGAGTCATCAAAGGCAACATGGTAACTTAAAGTAATTATTTCTTACTCCTGAGTCACTGACACTATGTCTAGACCAGTGGAACCAAAAAAAAAGAGAAAAGATTGATTAACACAAAAGCAGAGCATAAAGAGTTACCATCAAAAAATGCATACCTATTTTTCCATGACCAATATGGACAGTGCATTCTGACATGCCTCCTCTGGCATAAAGAGATAAAACGGTTTGTTCCGAGGCATAAAAACCTGAAACATTGAATGTTTCAAACATCACTTGCAATAGTTTTTCTCCTAAGCCTACGCAGATTTGAATATAGCTACATAAGCATCAAAAAAGAAAAGGTATCAATCACTACATTTATATATCATACACAGCGAGCAAAGTTCTCTAGACGGATGCCATTAAGGTAGATTTGAATCCTCATTCGGTAAGAAGAAAACACAAAAAGAGATGAGGTTGGCACATATCTTGTTTACTTGAAAGCCAAAAGTTTGAAATACATTTAAATAATTATAGAGGAGAAGGTAAGAAGCAGATGTACAATAAATAACCTCATGAAATCTATTGGCACAAAATCCCAGTCACCAACATTATACGATGTTCAAAACTAGACCACATAATCTCGAAATATAAAGTTTAGTAAACAGACCCATGAAAATAAATACTCGAGAACAATTAGAACAAGGAAAAATGAAATAAAAACAGAAAACCTGCTAGATAATAAATACATTTGGAGCGATCAACAAATACATAAGCCATAGTACGTGCATCAGCAGCAACCAAAAGACCGTGCTTTACTTCAAGAACAGTGGAGAAGCATGAACCTCGGGAGTGAAGAGCGGATCAGTAAACAGAATCAGTCCTCCTCCATCCGCCCATCCAAGATTGGTGTAAAGAACATGGCGAAGCAAATCTTCCATGGCACTCCAGTCCATGATGGATCCCTTCACCACCGTATCCCCTGTCACCTCCTCGATCGTAGACGCATCGGCCCCGTCGTTATCCTCCACCCCGCGCTTCATCTTGGGTGGCAGTATCTAATTTCAGGCCATGGAAAAGACCACTCATCAGATCGAGTTACAGAAAAAGAAGCCAGAAGTATTCTTTTCTTACCAAGGAGGGATCTTGATCGGGAGAAGCGAAGCCAGCTTTGAGGAGCTTGAATCCGGCATGTATCATCACCACTGCGGCCATGGTGGGAGGAGCGGAAAAATCAAAACCCTAAACCCTGATCCCACAACCCTAGAATTCTCGCCGACGTTTCCTCCACTTCCACCAAGGAAGGATCGATCGCCTGCTTCGGCTTCGACGTAGAATCCTAGCAAATGTTTCGAATCTTCCATCCGTTGTAAACTGGATGAAGTTTTTTCGGCATTAATTTTCCCGTCTATCGAAAATCTAAGTAACGAACGATCGATGTTTTAATTTCGCCCGTTTTACTATTTAAATTAAAATTATTAATTTGATTTAATCCTGAAGTTTGTTATCCGAAAGATGAGGACATTGAAATTACCTGTGAAATATTATTAGGAAAATTTAATATCATACATACTTCTATGCTGAGAAACAAAAGGAAGACATGAATGCACAGAGGGTAAATCTAAAAAATCAATATAAATAATAAAATGAGATTGGATTGCTTCTCGATTTGTTTGGTAATGACGCTGGCTTATTATTGTCGTTGCATCTTGAATTATGTGGTTCATTAAACATTTGGAGAAGCATTAGTTCAACAAAGATGGTGATGAATCATCAAGCAAAATTAGATCAACTTGTGATACAAATTTTTGAACCCCTTAGCAAAGAAGAAGATCAAATCAACTCAATTTTTTTTGTAAATTATGCATATATGGAATAATAACTTGTTCATCTCGGTCTTCACCCATTTAAAACCATAATCTCGGTACTAATATCGTCAAATTTCATTATTCATTTTCTTGACAGTAGTAAGTACTATTATACCATGTAACACTTTATATAATTTTATAACTGATGGAGAATCATCAAAAATCTAATTTATGAATGATTATTGTGAATAACATGGTATCATAATAGTATAAGAATTCTTGTGTTATATTCTATGAGAATAATGAGGTGACAATAATACAAGTCTTTGGCTTCCCAAACTAGTTGTCAAGCTTAACTTGGGAGCAAAATCCATGATTAAATTAATCTACCATACTTGAATATTCTTAGATATTAACTAATATTAAGAAGAGAAATCATTTTTAGGATAAATGATAAGAAAAATGATATTTGATCTCAACTCCTTTCTATCTATCTTTATATTATTAGAAGCTTTATTCTTTGATAAGGTAGTAGTTTTTCTTTTTTTTTTTCTTTTTTTCAAAATTTTACTTCTTTCATTAAAAAAAAATTATAAAAGTGTATTAAAAAACTCGTTATTAATAACTCAGAAAAATATGTAATTTTTAAGTACTATGTTGTTACTTGATAGATAGAAAGAGACGGTACCGCAACCAGTTATTGAACTTAGATTCTCTCACATGCATGATATTGTATAACAAATTGACAATTTAATTACCGTACTGGTATAATTGAACTCACAACTTGCATATAATAAGAATAGGGGTGATTTTTATTTTTATTTTTTAAATCTCAGGTAGGGTCATTATTTTTTTGTTCTTTCTCAAACAACATTTGGTTGTTCTGTAATTTTTTTTTTTTTTCGTACATCCTTTTCGATCATCATCGTGAACATGACCAATGAAAGTGGACATAGAAATAGAAGTGAGGGTAGCTCAGGCGCATGATGATGGCGAAAACAAAGTACGGAGGTGATAGTGAATGTGATAGAGGCAAGAGCAAAATTATTTTTATTTTTTTATTAAAAAAGGGGTATTATGTGAGAATTTAAAAAAAATTCAAGAATTTATTAAAAAAAAAAAGGATATATCGGTTTGACATTCAAATTTTAGTAGCTAGCTTTTTGCTTTTTTTCACCTCACAATCATGTATGTTTTAAGCTCGTAATAATAATAATAATAATAATAATAATAATAATAATAATAATAATAATAATAATAATAATAATAATAATAATAATAATAATAAATTGCATGTGACTGACCGAAACCTGAGGCATTAGATTAGGAAGAATACTAATTGTTAAGCATTCAGTCATGTGGGTTCGGTTAGTGACAAAGGTTGACCAAAAAAAATCACATGTTTAGTTGGACAGCACGCATCGGTGAGATGTTTGGGGCCATTTCGAAGCGTGTAACTATCTTTATTTTTCTATTTGCGATAAATAGCCATTGGTTTTGAACATTATTAGTGATAAAATAAAAATAAAAAAAAACATATGACATGGGGATCAGAGGACGACATCATGCTGACGAGTTGTATTCACAGTGACACGACAATCCCATTCGACCAATGTAATGAATGTATTGATTGCATCTATGACTTTCTTTGCATCTGTTGACTTGGGCATGCCACGTAACTTTTGACAATCTTACTTATGATCGTTCCAATGATGTATTCTCGATAGCCAGCCAATATTAATCGCGACCTTAATTCCTTGTGTCGTTGTTATTTAGCACCCACCATCTTGCTGTGGTCATATCGTCATCATCATCATCAACGTGAGGTGTACAATTTACAACAAGGTGAGAAGAAGAAGAAGATGATAACATATTGGGAATAGAACAACAAGGTGAGAAGAAGAAGAAGAGAAGAAGATAACATATTAGGAATACAAGTGATGGATAATTGTTATCATCCAACATCGTTCATGTTACCTTGTCGATGTCCTTCTCTTTCAGAATCTTATCATGTGCATTTGCTGACGAAACATTATTTTTCTGAGAATATACAAGAAATAGTGTCTCACTCAGAATTCTCAGTTGAGGAAAAGCGAAACGGTGCTGTTCATGTGGGAGGAGGTGATTCACATGTTTACCTTAATGTACTATTCTAAATTAGTTTTAGAAAGAATTTTTTTTTTCTTGATAATTTTTTTTTTTTTTTTGATCATCAATATTTATCCATCCAATCTAATATATTCCTTTTTTGAATATTATATATATCATTTAAAGCTACATGCTTGCCACCATTCTTATAACTAAGTAGCTAAGCATACAGACTTCATACATATCAACATGGTAGCCATATATTCTTTCTTGATCATTTTTCATCATTCTCCAAATCTGTGTGTTTAGACCAAGACTTGCATTATATTATTTGAACTTTGGGAATTTGCTTTAATATCTAATAATATTATATGGAAAAATTAATTATTATACTACTACTGTTAATTAAAATGTGATGGTTAGACATGAAATTTTTGACACATTTAGGTAGGAGTCGTGTCTCTTACATCTATAGATGACGTTTTTCCTCATGGTTTACCGTTAAACATTCTATGATAAGTTAAAATATCAATGTTCTCCAAGTCTTCATTCGTCACAGAGGTTGAAATAAATTATGTTTTGGATCAGATTCAAAGTAAAGAACCAATATGTTCAAATTTTGCGGTCTCAAGTGGGATATCAATGTGAAGGTGTGGAAGACGTCAAGGAGATTTAGTGTCTTCGAGATCAGCTTGGGAACAAAGAATTAGCAGACGTCCATGTCAAATTCTTACAACACCTTAATGTGAGAATATCACACACTTAAAAAAAAAATGTTATTAATTGTTTCTAGCTTCGTCATTATTGTCGTCGCCATCAGCATTGTCATCCATCATATGGTCAGTCCTAAATTAATCTAATCAAACTGCAGTGCCAAGTAAATCCCAAAAACCTAATGGCAGGCTAATGAATAATCTTGGATGATCACGTCCACCTATTTTGCATTTAGAAGACCACAGACAGACCACTCCGCTTCTACAAATTCTCTTTAGATCAGCAGAGTTCATCATTCATTTAAGGCTTGATCGAAAACATTTGTATTGTGATCTTGGGGAAGTTCAATTTAAGTTTATGTCTATTCAACTTATACATTCCTTGGTTACTGTAATCCATAAGCAACCACATTTGCTATTGTGGTTAAACAAGATTGGATTTATAATTAGTCAGTTTAGATCTCTTTTTATCCACATTTTTTACCAAAAGAAGAAAAAAATAATAATAATAATCTTGCAACAATTGCTTTGAGTAACAGTTTGTGGAACAGTTCTTAAGAAGATAAAAGAAGAAGTTGATGTGTAATTCTTCAAGATTGGATCATATAAGAAGTTCCCCACCAGATTGAGCTACATAAACGAAGATAAACAAAGAAGAAAATAAATGAAAACTAAGAGAATGCCTATCTCAAGGGAGGTCATCAATCCAACGTGACACTTTGATGGCTAAGAATAGTGACTAAGTTACTGTTCTTGTTCACTAAATTTACTACGGAATTCGCGGATGAATATTAGACGAGAAGACCCTTATTTCTCACCTAGCACGGAGTTCCAAACAGTTCTATGTCATCAAGATCGAATCCGAAGAAATCCGTGTCCAAACCAAGTGATCTTGGTGAGTGGTCTTCGTTGTCAACATCATGAACAGCCGACAAGCTTGGGTGCAGTGGTTCCGTGGACTCGAGGAACTCCAGGTCTGCCGAGGCAAGCTCGCTACAGGAAACGCTGCCTTTGTCGTTCGGGCGCCATGCGATGGTTCCTTCGGAGATGCTTCCCACTGCAGTGCTCATTAGTGAATCTTCTGAATCATCAAATCGAAGCGAGAATGAATCAACTGGTGGAGGAGTTGCCGATGCTGTAACTTGAGTCAAGGGGAAGGAAGTATTGCAGGTGTATTCTCCACAGCCCTGCAGTTGCAGCTGTTCTAATGATTGGCAGCCTTCCACTGCCATAGGTTTGCATGTGTGTTCCTCCTTGTAGATGACGAGAAACAAAGATGGGACGCCACCGTCCTGTTGCTGCACCTGCTTCTTCGCTTCACATCTTTGATCCTCGCTGTAGGTGCATCTGTAGTAGCTTCTGTAGAACGGGCATACAAGTCAAATAGGACTACTTAAAGATCACTGACATCGACATTTATGTAACATTGATTGACATATTCAATGTGTTATTTTACTGTCCAGGCAGGCATCTATCACCCATCCTTTATGGGGACCAAATTAACTATTAGGAATTATTGGATAGAGTTTCGATCGTGAACTCCATCATCTTATGATAAGATTTCATGAGAAGCCTCATAGTCATCATCTACATTGATAAATAAAATGAAATAGATGGCTTATATATATATATGTGTGTGTGTGTAAGTTGAACATGTAAAACATTGGATCACAAGGATATACAAGTCTTAGCATGCAGTTTGAGAAGTCCAGGAAATAGAAAAGGCAAACATAATGTGAAGTAGATCCAGAAAACAGATGATTAATCTACAAAAAATCTTCGATTTATATATGTAATTGTGTAAAGAAGCAAACAAACCTGGGAAAGATGCAGCCATTGATCTTCTTTTCCCCGTATTTTCTCCATTGGTGGCCATCACCATAAGGTGTAACAGTCACCACTTTTCGCGAATAGCTGCTGACACAACAAAGAAAGGATCACAGAAGGAAATAGGGTAGCATGGGATCCTAAACGTTTCTTAGTTATCCGCAACTTT
Organism: Ensete ventricosum; assembly: GCA_029747655.1. Taxonomy (NCBI): domain Eukaryota; kingdom Viridiplantae; phylum Streptophyta; class Magnoliopsida; order Zingiberales; family Musaceae; genus Ensete; species Ensete ventricosum. Next base: position 24,860,170 of record JAQQAF010000003.1, on the reverse strand, counting down.
TGATTCATTTTAGGGGCTTACTGTCTTCTTCGATCTCTTCGGATGGGAACCTCACGGGGAGCGAGCTTGTATTGACTTCCATACTCGATCTTGACATTAGTTCTGCGAGACTTCAACATGGAGAGTGTAGCATTGCAGGTCTGCAGCAGCTCTCGGGAGACCATCCTGGCTGACTCCTTCTGCGTATCACTGTAGTTGCCAAGCTCAACGAGCGACTGAAGCTTTGTTGTGAGCTCAAACGCTTGTTCCATCTCTCGGATCACCGAGTCCACGAGCGAATTCTCCATGAAATGTTTCTGATCCGTCTCTTCTTCTCCGCCAACGGTTGTCCAGGTTTCAGATCTGGCGTCTCTCCTTATATAAGTAGAGGATGGCTGGCCAGCTTCAGTAGATTAATCGGCAGCTTCTACTACAAATTAAAATATGTTTCCTAGTAGTTTTGGCAGTGTATATATAAGACTTTGTTTCGGTCGTATCTGATGTAACTGTACATCAAATAAAAGGCTTGGTTGAGCTGTTCTGTCCGAGCTTTATGCCCAAATCCCGGAAGATGCTTTCACAAGCTGGGAAGGTGGCACTCATGAAGTCTCACTGTTGTTTCCTTCGTCATCAACATCATAAATCTATGAGCAAGAGTTGATGGGAGATTGATCAAGAATTCTGTGTTAAGAGGTGGGTTAGACGATTCCACAGGAGAGCTTGCAGGTTAGACAAAAAGGAAGATGACCTCAACAGTGTTGACAATGTTCGCGCTGTCTTTGTTCGATGAGATTGTAGAGTCAAAATATCTTCTCACACAACGTTTCCACAAGCATTTAATCATCATCCTAAAGAATTCCATAGGAACGTTTACAAAAAGGAATTTATTTGATATCTTCTTTTCGTGTGATGTAACTGTGTTTTCACACTTCTTAAGCACCAGCTGTTATGCAATGTATGAAGCTTAGGTACTTCATAAGGTATGTATATGCGTGCTGGCTGATCGCAGATGTGGTCTAAATAAAAAAATCTAATAGATTAGTTGAGGAAATCCTATAAATGAATTATAAATCAATTAATTTAATTTAATTTTTTATTTTTTAATTTCTATTCTAACATGGTATCAGAGCCACTCTCTTTTTAAGAGAGATTATCATTATTTTTTTTCGCTGTCCAACGACAGTAAATTCTCGTGACTTTCGACGATCCTCTTCGGCAATAGAGCTGATCTATTTACTTTCTATTGACCGTCGCCTTTGGCATTGTCGTCTTTGCCACCATGACGACGACCACTACCCACAACCACTCGTGACCCATTGGCGTTGTTAGTGTCTTCTTCCGTAGTTTAACAAAAATATAGCAACATCTGCTTCTTCTATTGCAGTCGTCGGACCTCCTCTTGTTGCCATCGAGGTCCCCTCGCTACTAGCGTCCTCTCCCCTTGTCTACGATGGTCCCAACCCTATCAGCTCTCCACCTTGCTATCCAACCTCTTGCTTCCTCGCGTGATCACCATGGTTGACGCATACGCAAAGTCGATCTAATCGGTGCCCATCCACTCTGCTGCATGCGACCTTTGCCAAGGAATCATCTTCCTCGCCAGAATCCACTATCATCGTGTTGGACAAAACCAATATCAAATCGATATCGATCTTCCCGGCATTGTCCGATCCTACTCCTGCAACTTCATCTCCTCCTGCGTTTCGAATGAAGAAACTTAATTGGGCTTTTAAAAGTAATGTAATTTTGTATGCAGATGTACTTCTCGTTAGTAATTTTCGACCTTTCATTTTATTGGTCTATTAACTTTGCAATATGTAGTTTTTTTTTTTTTTATTCGAGTCAGAAAGATTATTGAGATGACAGAGTATGCCGTTCATATAATTTACACGCCCTTTGATGCTGATAGAACGAGGAGGATCATTATTTCTCCAAATAAAAGAAAGACTTCCTTCAGTTATGGAAATTAACAATTATCCTCTTAACTAAGAGGATAATTCCTGTAAAACTTATCTGCACACATATATATATATATATATATATATATATATATATATATTGTGATGAACCTTTTTTTTTCTTTTCTTTTTCCTCTTTCTAGACAATCATATATATATATATATATTTGTGATGAACCTTTTTTTTTTTTTCCTCTTTCTAGACAATCATGTGACATTTGAGAAGCCGATTAATCAGTATCGAAAAAGGAAAGAATACCATTTGAGAAACATGCCACCATCGACGACAATAAAATTTATAATAAGAGGAAAAAAAAAAGTATCGATTCAAATAAAATTCAATATCTTTGTTATTAAGTTTGATTCGAATCAAAATTCTTAGATCCTATCCCAATTCAATTCAGATAGAGGTAGCTATACAAATGGATGGCTATATATGGGGCAAACAACCTCTATTATGTAACCAACCATTTACCGTCCATATAATTATCCTGTAAAACTTGTAAGTTTTTCTTTATTATGTTTAGTCCCTTTAATTGGCATGGACATATAAGTGTTGTGCTTAGGATGATGCACGAAAAATTGGATGGGGATAACTGGGGAAAGCAGAGGAATAAAAAAAGTCTTCATGTCGCCCACCAGTCAAGATCTAGTTCCGATAGATATTGAAATTAAATAAGATGGATGCTGAAAGGGGCTGCATGCAGTGGGAACTGTTACTTTGGTTTTATATGTACCAGTGTGAAAGGAGCAGCAGCGAGCGATGGATGGGAACAGCACATGTCTACCTCCGTTGGTCTTAAGCTGTCTACCGGTAGTTATCGTCGTCCAAATAAAAGATAAAAAAAAAAAAGAAAGCTAGCAGCAGCGTTGAAACAAGGCTTTTAATGTGTCGTCGTCATTAGCATCATCGTCATGACATCACCGTCATCAACGTCATTGGATTGATGTCATTCACCACATGCATGCATGGTGACCACATTCGATAAGGAAGGATGAGCACGAGCGCAGCGAGGGACTCTGTGTTCATCTTATTCGCATCTTTAATGAGGGCGCAAGCTCAGGAGTAAATACAGTGCAGACCAGTTTAATAAGATTATATTTACACTTGGTGAGTATAATAAGATTATTTGTTGACTCCCAAGGTTTTCAGGTATGTGTGATTGATTACCTTTGGATACTAAACTAATCCAGTTTATCATTTATTTAAATTAATTAATTAGTTTGGGAGTTATATTACAAATATCAAAGATTGTCACATAATAACATCATTTACAATAATTCTAATCAAGTTTTATAGTTTCCTCAAGGAAAATTATATATATATATATATATATATATATATATATATATATATATATATAATTCGATTATAATTTTTTATTAAAGATTTATGAAGATTGATCTCTACGATCATATAATTCTATCAATCAGGAATTTTATATTATCTTTTTAAAAAAAAAAAGATGAATGGATCATATATTGGATTTGATGATAATTTGATTTTTATTTTTTCTTGTACTTACGCCTATAAAAATAAGCTATAACATTATATGAATTGAATCATTTTTTTCACATTTGTGCGAATAGTGTGAGGGCATAAGTTGCTTTTTCAATGAAATGATTTCGTGCAAAGTTTGATACCTTCATCTTGATAGTGTTGTTCATTTTAGGACAAAATGAGTCTGATAGTTATTTATTTATTATTATCTTTTGCTTCTCTCTTTCAATTCGTCTATTATCAAATAAAAGATAATTTGTTGTTACTCATCCTACATTAAATTTGGTATAAGAGATTTTAGTTTAGTCAAGACGTTTGGATCATATTTCATGAACTTAAGGTGGGTTACTATATAGTGGAAGCATACAAGGCGGGACCAAATCAAATCCATCACTTACTTAAATAAACATGATTAGCTTAACGGTTATTTTGCATATATCATAAGTTGTTATTACATGACAACATCCAAAATAATTCTTATATACTTTCTTAGTTATCCAGGGAATATATATATATATATATATATATATATATATATATATATATATATATATATATATATGAAAGAAAGAAATGAAAGAAATCAAAATTATGATTGTGATAGAAGATTATAAATTCTAACTGAAGATTTTGGGCAGATTGATGTGTACGATGATGGAAGCCTAATAAATTAATATCTTTCATCCCGAGAGTATTTTTCTTAAGATAGAACAAATCTAATAAATTAATATCTTTCTTTTCTCTCTCTCTCTCTCTCTCTCTCTCTCTCTCTCTCTCTCTCTTTGTATTTGTTTATTATCAAAATATAATTTATTATTACTCATCACTTTTTTGTTTTCTCGCGTCATGATTATTGAATTTAAAAATATAATGAATATGCAAGGAGTATCTCTCTGCTGATAGATTACTCTCTCTAAACTAAATGTTCAGTGAAGGAGGTTAACAACAGGTGGCATTGTCCTTTCGAAGCTTCCTCCGTAGACTCATCCGATGAGATACTGCATATTATTTTTTTGTGACTAGGGTTAAGATTAAGGGGATAACTTCTATAAAAAATAAAAAAAAAGATTATATATTAACAGTAAAGAGCAGAAAATAAGATATTCAAGAAAGAAAAGAATATAAAGACAGAAAAAAACTATTATCAATCATTCATATCTCATGATTAGTTTGTAGTGAATTATTACTATGATCACTTTCGAAGGTTTTGGATATTATGTTTAATATTATAGTCCTTGTATTTATGTGATTCTCTTGTGATTATTACTTGAGTTTGGGCAAGAAGCCTTAAGATCTGTATATTCATTATTTTGATATTGACTTTTCTATGACTTGTCCTGTGGTTTTTACCCTTCGAGTTGAGAGGATTTTCCACGTAAATCTTGGTATTCATTTGATTGTGATTTCTATTTAATTTCACCGTGTGTGACGATCTACTAGTATTTATTCACATACAAAGTTTATTCCTTTTATTCCCATCAATTGGTATCAGAACAGGATTTTGGTGGCATTTAACTTTTGTATTCAAACATGGAGGCCGATAATGTTTCTCGCATGATTAGTTTGAATAGAAATAATTGGATGATATGAAAATCAAGAATAGAAGATCTCCTGAATTGTAAAGATTTGTATGAACCTTTGTAAGGGGATAGTGCAAAACTAGCAACTATGACAGATGATGAGTGGAAGAGGTTATATCGAAAAATAGTTGGATTTTTTTGTCAGTGACTAGATGATAGTGTTTTTCACTATGTTTCTACTAAAATTTCTGCTTACTCTCTTTGGAAAAAGTTAGAAGGCCTTTATGAAAGAAAAACGATCGACAACAAAGCTTTTCTTATCAGAAACTTGTGAACTTGAAATATAAATATGACACTTCTATTTCTGAGCATTTGAATGAAATGCAGAGTATTACTAACTAGTTATCCTCTATGAAAATGTCTCTTGATAATGAGTTGTAAGCATTGTTACTTCTTAGTTCTTTGCCAAACGGTTAGGAGACACTGGTGGTTTCCCTAAGTAATTTTATACCAGATGGTGTTGTCACTATGAGTTAAGTAACAAGCAGTTTGTTGAATAAGGAGTTGAGAAGAAAGAATTCAGTAACTTCTCAGATTGATTCACAAGCACTTGTCTCAGAGAACAGAGGAATGCCAAAGTCAAATGATAGAAGTAGTTCACGCATGGGTCGAAGCAAGTCAAGATCAAGAAATGATATTGTTTGCTACAATTGTGGTGAGAAAGAACATTAGAAGAATTAGTGCAAGCAACCTAAGAAGAAAAAGAAAAAGGGAAAAGAAGTGGAGTATACAAAATCCAAAGAGAATACCACAGCTATAGTGCAAGGTAATGATTATTTGATTTTGTCTACTTCTGATGATATTTTTTCTTGTGTGTGCCAAGATCTCGAGTGGATAATTGACACATGTGCTTCTTATCATGCTACACCACAGAGGGAGTTCTTTGCTACTTACATGTTTGAAAATTTTGATGTTGTCAAGACTAGTAATTATGGCACAACAGACATTATTGGCATGAGTGATATTCATATAAATACCAACCTTGACTGTAAGTTAGTGCTTAAGGATGTAAGGTATGTGGTTGACTTAAGGCTAAATTTAATTTCAATTGGATGGTTGGATGATGAAGACTTTGTTGTTAGATTTCATAGACGACAGTGGAAGCTCAGTAAGGATTCTCTTGTTATATATAGCTAATGGAAAGAAATATCACACCTTATACAGATTGCAGGCTAAAGCTTATGGTGAGTAGTTGAATGCTACAGAGAAAGACTTCAGCATGAAGTTGTGGGATAGGCGACTGAGACACATGAGTGAGAAGGGGCTGCAAGCACTTTCTAAGAGAGAGGTATTGCCAGACCTTAGAGGTACACGTCTGAATCCTTGTGTTGATTGTTTGGTTGACAAACAATATAGAGTTTCTTTTACTAGTCCTGCTTTATCTAGAAAAATGCATACCTTGGACTGTGTCTATACAGATGTATGTGGTCCTTTGAGGATAAAAACTTATGGTGGATCTATTAATGTTCCTAGTATCAATGGTGCACTTTATTTTGTCATTTTTATAGATGATTTTTTCAAGAAAGTTTAAGCCTATGCTTTGAAGACCAAAGATCGGGTTATTAATGTCTTTAAGGAGTTTTTTGCTGAAGTTGAAAGGGAGATAAAAAAGTAATTAAAATATATAAGATCAAATAATAGTGATGAGTACATAGGATTATTTAATGATTATTATAGGTAACACGACATTCAGCATGAGTTGATAGTTCCTAGTACACCTTAGCATAATGCAATTGTAGAGAGGATGAACCACACCATCATGGAAAAGATTAGATGTATGCTTTCACAGGCTAAGCTACCCGAAAGGTTTTGAGATGAGGCTTTGAGGACTATAGTTGATGTGATCAACTTATCACAATGTATAGCTCTAGATGGTGATGTTGTAGAGTATGTATAGTCAGGGAAGGATGTCTCTTATAAGCACAAAGTATTTGGTTGTTGTGCATTTGTACATGTTCCAGGCAATGAGAGGTCCAAACTGGATGGTAAGATAAAAGAGTATATTTTTCTTAGCTACTCACATAATCAGTTTGGTTACAAGCTTTGGGATCCAGAAAAATAGAAGGTGTTCAGAAGTAGAGATATTGTCTTTTTTTATGATCAAACCATTGAGAATTTGAAGAAGGAGACACTAGCTAAGACTTCTGTAGAAGAATTTGTTAAGTGTGACCCGGTTATTCCTCCAGTATATCAGGGTGATGTGCAGGAAGATGGTGTAGAGCCAGATGTTGATCTACCTATAGAACATGTTGAGCATGAAGAAGAAAGAGAGCAAGTTCTTACAAAACCTTAATTAAGAAGATCTTATAGACTATGTCAACCTTCCAAAAGATACTATATATATGAGTATGTGATGCTTATTGATGCAAGTGAATCAGAGAGTTACCAAGAAGCAGTTGAAAGTGAGCAGAAAAAGAAGTTATTTGTTGCTATGTAGGAAGAGATGGATTCTGTGTAGAAGAACCACACATATGATTTGGTGCAACTACCAGAGGGAAGTAAGGCATTGAAGAACGAGTGGGTTTTCAGGTTGAAGACTCAAGAATATTATTATCAACCAAAGTATAAAGCTAGATTGGTTGTGAAAGGCTTTGATCAAAAGAAAGGTATTGATTTTGAAGAGATTTTTTCTCCTATTGTTAAAATATCTTCTATCCATGTTGCTCTTGGTATTGCTGCTAACCTAAACTTAGAGATTGAACAGTTAGATATGAAGTCAGCTTTCCTTCAGAGTGATTTAGAGGAGGAAATTTATATAGAGCAACCAGAAGGCTTCAAAATCAAAGGTAAAAAAAATCTTATCTGTAAGTTGAGGATGAGCTTGTATGGCTGAAGCAAGCTCCAAGACAGTGGTATAAAAAGTTTGATTCATTTATGATTAAAAATAAATACAAAAGAATAGCTTCAGATCATTGTGTGTACATCAAACAGTTTGGTGAGAATTTTATTATTCTCTTACTTTATGTTGATGACATGCTTATCCTTGGGAAAGATATGTCTATGATTGATAGGTTGAAGAAGGAACTGAGTGAGTCTTTTGCAATGAAGGACATAGGGTCAACAAAACAAATATTGGGCATACATATTTCTCGTGACAGAAGAAACAAGAAGATTTGGTTGTCATAAGAGAAATACATTAAGAAGGTTTTGTACAGGTTTAGTATGAGTAATGCAAAGCCTGTTGGTTCTCCTCTTGTAGGTCACTTCAAGTTGTGCTCAGATCAGAGTCCATTAAGTGATAAGGAGAAGGAGAAAATGCAAAAGGTTCCTTATGCTTCAGTAGTTGGAAGTTTAATATACGCAATGGTATGTACGAGGTTGGACATTACATATGCAGTGAGTGTTGCTAGTAGATTTCTTGCAAATCAAGGCAAAGAGCACTAGGCAGCAGTGAAGTGAATTTTTAGATATCTCAGAGGAAGTTTTAAAGTTTGTTTAAGTTTTGGAGGTGGACCACCTGTGTTGACAGGTTACACAGATGCAGATATGATAAGAGATATTGACACAAGAAAGTTCACATCAGGTTTTATACTTACTTTTACATGGGAGAGCTATGTCATGGCGATCCAGATTACAAATGTGTATTGCTCTCTCCACCACAAAGGTAAAATATATTATTGCTACAGAGGTTTGTAAAGAAATATTATGGATGAAAGGATTCGTACAAGAATTGGGGCTGAAATAAGAAAACTATGTAGTGTATTGTGACATCCAAAGTGTCATCCATTTGTGCAAAAACCCAATATTTCATTCAAAGTCAAAGCATATAGATGTCAGATATCACTAGATCAAAAATATGTTTGAGGAGAAGCAGTTACAGTTTCAGAAAATTCACACAGACGATAATGAGGCAGATATGTTGATAAAGACTTTATCGAAAGATATATAGGATATGTGTCGATAATTGGTCGGCATGACTTCACATTAAGGCACTATACGATAATATACCTTATGGGCTGAAGGGGGAGGTTATTGGGCAGATGGCTCAGATTCAGCCCATAATAGGTTTTAGTGAAGCCCATAGTCTAGAACTTCATTTATATTAACATAAACCCTAGTTTTGGTGGCTAGGGTTAAGATTAAGAGGGCAGCATCGGTTGAAAATGTGGGAGAGAAAAAGAAGACTGTAGATTGACAATAGAGGATAGAAAATAAGAGATCCTGGAAAGGGAAGAAGATAATGACTGGAAAAAACTATTCTCAATCATTCATATCTCAGGTTAGATCAGTTTACAATGGATTCTTACTATGATCACTTGGGAATGTTTTAGATATTGTGCTTAGTATTGTAGTTCTTGTATCCCTGTGATTCTCTTGTAGCTGTTGCTTGGGTTTGAGCAAAAAGTCTTGAGATATGTATATTCATTATTTTGATAGTGGATTTTCTCTGGCTAATCCCGTGGTTTTTATCATTCGAGTTGATGAAATTTTTTACGTAAATGTTAGTGCTCATTTGAATGTGATTTCTGTTTAATTTCATTATATGTGACAGAATGTTAATATTTATTCGTATACAAAGTTTATTCCTTTTGTTCTCATGAGCTCCGAAGCTTCTACATCGCCATCCTATGTCCGATGATTTGATTTGATTGATTGATTGATTGAAAATTATTTTCGTTGCTCGTCCAATTGCTTCTTAGGACACATTTTCTTTGTGGTTTTTTTTTTTTTTTGGATTAAGGGGGATTAGCTCCTTAGTGACTCTAATAAATCCTTAAATGTTGTTTTAGCTAGCTCGGTCGCACGTGATTTCTCTATGACTATTTATTTCAAAATAGTAAGCCTCTTCCTTACACTATTTTTTTTGCTGAAGTAATAACTACTGTTACCTTAATGTTCTTTTATGGGAGAGGTGGTGTCGATCTTTAGGCTCGTTTATGTAAAACTATGTTGATATTGGTTCTTAGCATCTTTATGAAGTCCTTACTATCTTTATAATATCCAGATGAATGAAGAAATATTAATTTGTAAGTGAGATATATAACATGCGAGATATGTGTATGGTTTTTTAGTATCCGATCGTGAATCCAACGTTGTATTCCTTCAAAAAGAATTGTTTTTAATCTCTTACGGATATAACAACTCAAAAAAATAGATTAAGTGGAATCAATTGTTGATTCTAAATCGCAACTCCGAGAACCCATTCTTCCTCAACTACACAAATCACAATTTAGAAGCAGGATTAGAAAGAAGGAGTGTCACTCTAAAAATCCCCAATTTCATCTGATAAAAATGAAAATGAATAGATTATATAAGTCGAATAAGACTAGTAAAATTGGAGCTTTCTGTATTCTTTTAGGTCCTTGATCATTCAAATATCAATACTCAAGGGACTGTTACGTTGGTCAGGTTAGCTAATAATAGTTTTCTACGTTGATGGAAATTAATGAAGGGACTCTCTCCCATTCGGCGTAAACAAAATAAAGAAGGAGTTTTCTTCATGTAACTCATTAAGTTTACAAGCCATATATATTCATTCCATACAAATTATTTATATTCACCTGTTGTTGTTATTGTTGTTGTTGTTGGGGCTCTAATTTTTTAGGCATCAAAGTAGGAGCCATTGGGTTCACTTTTTCTACTGTCTCTTCTTCTTCTCTCAGGTTTTCAAATCAAAGGTGCTTTTGAATCTATCGACCCACTCACTACCCTTGACTCAACGTGGGAGAATTGGCAGATGGATAGAGACAACCAATTTAAGGTTTTCTCCTTCTTTCTTCGACAGCGACTTGTGTCAGAATCATTTTCTCTTGTTTCAAGCTTGTAAGCTACTAGCAATTCTATTTAGACAATGAAATTTTTTTTTTATATAAAAAATACAGAACTTTTCGATATTGAGGGCTTGCTATCAATCTGGAAATAGTACTTGTGTGAAAATTTATTAAAAGAAATATCTATGAAATATCAACCAAACTTTCTTTTATCCAACTGTAGTAGCCACTAGATCTTAGCTATCCAATATGTTAGGGATTTGGATCATATCTGGATTAAAGCGTTCCAGTTTTGCCGCAGGTTTGATCCTGGGGAAATGAGGGATTTAGTTAATCTTATATAAACTTAATCTTATACAAATGGTTCACCCAATCAATACTTGAGTTGTTAGTAGAGTTAGATAGAGTATCTGTAAAATAGAAGCATAAACTAGTGTTCCTAGATGGTTTAAAAGATATTTTTATAATTGATTTAGATAATCATTAAAATAAATTAAAAATTAATATGCGAGATAGTTAATGTAAAATCATCCATCACTATTCGATTGCAAACATATGCTCAATAGTTTTTTTTTACAAAACTTCGTTTCTAGAAATAACATACGACAGACACACTTCTCTTTTTGGTATCCGATAACAAAATTATTCTTATCACGATTATGGACCATCTCTATAAGAAATTTCTTACTATAAACTACTTTTTCATTGCTAGCCATGTCACGGTTAGAATATTATTCTTCCACAATCTTAGCATCATCAATTTAAATATATTATCAGGGGAATCATTAATCATACCTGATGAAATATGATCTAATCTGATAATATTTTTTTGCCTTCTCTAATTACGATAATGTTAATCATATTCTTCTTCTAGTTTTTCTTTTTTTTTCAATTATGCTGCAGAAAATATAGCTATTTCATAAATTTCCTCTAAGATTATCCAAAATACTTTTTTTTTTTTCGTGGTCTCTCTTATCTTCTCATTTTGTTAAGACAAAAAAAAAAAAAAATCTTTTATACCTCTCTCTTGTTGTGAGCTACTTAGAAGATTATTAGTCGAAAAATGGATTGGTTATTCTCCTTCTTCTTCTTTCTTTTAAATCTTGGTTCCTTTTTGTAATTTGGCAATTTCTATTGCTTATCATAGTTTGTCATCTAATTAGGTGTTTCTTGGTTTCAATCTGATATGTTTGGAGTCTGATGTACTCTTTTATTTTATTACAATAATAATATAATAGTCATGAATTGCCACCTAAAACATTCCAACTTTAACTTTAGTTTAATAAGAGGATTCTCACACAACAAATCACAAATATTGGAATAGTAATTTGACACCCCCTCCCTCTCTCGATCTCTCTCCAAGTCTCTCTTTTCTCATGACAACCTCGTAACCTATCGCAGAATTATTGGATAAATCACAGTAATTTGAATTATTGTATGTCATCAATATCAGATCGCCACAAGTCAATGTCGAAACCGAGTGATCTTAGTGAGGAGCCTTCGTCGTCAACGTCATGAACACCCGACAAGCTTGACTATACTTGTTACCCTTACTTACACTTTTAGTTAAATGCACTTCCGATATAGATTTTATCGATCGAACTTTGTAAAATTAGATTCTTTGTATCATTACGATCATAACAATTGGTATCATACCTATGTTCTCTCAGTTGGATTAACTTTCAAGGGAGATTTAATGGTTTTTTTCTAGCAATCAAGAGGGTCACTCTATCACTCGCCCTTTTATGTTCAATGGGATAGATTACACTTATTGGATAACACGAATGAAGATTTTCTTGATTCCTATGAATTTTGATTTGTAGAACATCATTAAATGTGGTTTTCAAAAATCTTCTAAACTGATAAATGAATGAAATGATTTTATAAAAAAATATTTTTCTTAAATGTTAAAGCTATGAACGCTTTATTTTGTGCTTTAAACAAAAATAAATTTAATTATGTTTTTACTTGTGACACTGCACATGATATTTAGTACACACTTGAAGTTACTCGTGAAGGCATAAGTAGAGTAAACGAATCTAAAAAGTTAATCTTTTGGTATATAGTTATGAATTATTTAAAATGAAGCCAAACAAAATCATTGGTGATATGTACACCCATTTTATGGATGTTATCAATGATTTAAAAGCTCTTGATAAATGCTATACTAATCTTGAATCGGTAAATAAAGTTTTAAGATATCTTCAAAAAAGTTGGATCTAAAATTAATGACTATCCAAGAAGCGAATGATTTGAACAACTTTCCTCTGCTCATAGGATCTTTAATGACATATAAAATGATCTACAAAGCACATGACGAACAATTGAAAAACATTCCAAAGAATATGAATGATATTGCATTTAGAACCAAAGAAGACTCATCGAATGAAAGCTCAAGTGATGATGATGACGACATTGTACTTCTTACAAGAAGACTTAAAAAGATCATGAAAAGAAACAAAACTTATAAGAATAAAAAGCTAGGGCACTTCAAAAATGAGTGTCTATAACTAAAGAAGAAATTATCAAATAAAAAAAAGAAGAAAGTATTCAAGACAACTTGGGATAAATCAAGTGCATCAGAAAATGAAGAGAAAATCAATAAAAATGAAATGACAAATTACGCATTGATATCCTTCAACGATGAGGTATGTGACTCTTCTGAAATATCTTTATCTTATGATGAATTATTTGATACATTTTATGATTTATATGATGAACTCAAAAAAATTGGTAAGAAATATAATTCACTAAAAAGGGATCATGCATTACTTACTAGTAATTTTGATACATTAAAAATTATGTATAAAACATCAACATCTTGTACTCTTTGCTCTAAGTGTGAAGAGATCGACTCACTGAAAAAGTAAAATATGTTATTACAACAAACATTAGAAATATTAAAATTTGAAAACAAATCATTAAACGTGATTCTTGCTAACCAAGATTACGTATATGGAAAGAAATGAATCAACTTTGTGAGTAGTAACACTCGTAAAAAGCCAACAAAATTTGTTAAAGGACCAACATTATATATTCTTCCTAACGTTAAATGTAATTTTTGTGAAAGATTTGGTTATTATGCTTATACACACTTTTTTAAAAAATATAGCTCTTATTTATTAGGTTGGGTTCCTAAAGGAACTATAAATGATTTGATGTTAAAAGTCAAAAAGGGAAGATTTTTTAACGATAAAAGACTTAAAGTTATATGGGTGCCTAAAGTAAACCCCTCTTTTTTATAGGTATGTCTCCATACAATAGCTAGGAGTAAAAGATAGAATATTAATAATAGATGCTCAAGGCACATAATCGAAAATCGTAACATAATTCTCAAAACTCACTAGCCGAGATGAAAGTTATATTACCTTCGGAGACAACAACAAAGGAAGAATTACAGTATTTAAAAATTTGATAACAAATCAAATATTTTGATTGAAGATGTTATGTTCTAGACTGTTTAAAATATAACTCATTAAGCATTAATCAATTTTATGAAAATAAATATAATATTAAATTTAAATCTAATGTTTGCATCATAGAAATTCTACATAAGAATAAATCTATAATTGCCTTAAAGAGTAATAATGTGATAGAACCCTACAGGAGCTCTATGAGAATTTGAACTTTGAGGGGGATCAACCCATAGAATGCTATAAGGGTTCTTCCCTCCTTGTAGTCGGCCAGATAGTTGAAATAAACTGATATATTACTTGATGAAAAGAGGTGTAGGATATAAGCTTATATAGGGCTTCAAACCCTAGCCCTAGGGGGTGCTTCCTAAGTGAATTCTCCCTTTTACCCTTCCTATAGCCGACTTGCTCAAATAAAGGGGGCGACAGCCTAAGTGGCTGCACAAGCCTTGTGCCCTTGCTAGAAACCCTAGTCGACTAGCCCAGTAAGGGGGGTGGCGGCTATTAAGCCCTGAGGTTCCAAAATAAACCATAGCCACTCTTCTTTATGGGATAGATGTGATTAGGTAGGGTTTTATTACAATATCATAAGGTTTTATTAGTTGCTACTTGGTTGAGCAGGACCTAACCCTGCTGGGGTCCTATCAAGCCCGTTCTCTTCAAATCAGCCTTATCCTCAAGGTTGAGGTTCCATGTGCTGGTTACAAGTGCCCTGCAAGTCAATCACATGAGTGATGACACGTGTGACAGCTGTGTGATCTTTTTGCTTATGATTAATATTGACATATTCTCACATTATCTATTACATATATATTGTGATATCCTTGGTTCTGTGTAATGGGAGTCAGATCGTGATGAGATCATAATAATGAGATCGATTCACCTTTAAACACATATCCTAAATAATCCCGATTATAGGTTACTCAAGAGGGACATTGAGATAACCAGATAGATCGGTGTACTATATACCCGTCCATATGATAGAGGCGACTGGTCTCATAGCCACATGTGTGGAGACACTTAGGATATAGTACATGTGCTCATTAGAGAATGAGTTCACTGATTGATTCACTTATGGAATATTGTATGGTTAATGATACTTAATGTCAGATAGTGATTCCATAGTCCCAGTTGTATATCTGGTCCTTAGACTTGAGACATCAAGGATGTCTTATATGAGTACTCTTTTCTTTAATGCCAGACTTACAGGTTTAGAAAGCTTCAGATCTTGTACAATTAGTTATCGGGATTAGTAGCCAACCTTACGAAGGTAATTGAGTATCAATAGAAGATCATCCACTCTCGGTATCACGAGAGAAATATCTCATATGTGCTTGCCCAGATAAATCCATGGCCAGGGTCATTCGGATTGAGAGAGGAGTTCTCCGGTAGAATTCGATTAGAGCAAGATAAACTGATTCTGTATGTGACCTGACAGTACCATGTCCAATATTCAGTCTCTGGGATATTAGTTGGATGAGAGATTATAGATATACGGTAACTATGGACAGACAGGTCCGATAGATTTGATCCCCCCTGTACCGTCTAGCGCCTATGACGTAGTGGCATAGTATATCCATAGTCGATGAGTCGAGTGAATTGTTATGAGGATAATAATTCACTATATCGGAAGGAGTTCTAATGGGAGTGACTCACAGCCAGCTCGGTATCGGGCCTAGATGGTCACACACATATGGTGGATGCTTCAGCGAATAGAGGATTGGATAGAGACCCAATTAGCCCATATTCTCATTAAATGAGACCCTAAGCTGATGGACTCCTTGATTAAGGTCCAGTTAAAGGCCTAAGGAGATTATTGGATAGAGATCCAATAATACAAGGTTTGTGGGTAATTGGATGGAGATCCAATACCCACTAAGGCAGGAGCCATAGGATTTTTTGGTGGCTCTCTATAAGTAGGAGGGGAGACTCATGGTTGATATGCTGCAGCTTTAGCCACCACCTTCTATTCTCCTCCCTCCCTTTGAGCAAGAGTTGCAAGACCAAATTGGAGGAGTTTTGCTGCAGAGATCTATCATGTGAATACCACTAGAGAGGGGACGCTTGACCTCTTTTATCTTCTCCATTCGAATATGGAATACAGGGATATACGATCTCCCTAGGTAAAATCAATCTCTTACACATCGTGGTTTTTCAATTTTTATGATTTTTCTCGCGACCCCAATCTTTTGCATGACGATTTGATCTGCGTGGAAAACCAGTTTCTATTTTTGATTTCCGCTATGCATGTGATGCACCTGCTGAGGTTTCCCAACACCGTGAACTCAGGGAATCGGGTCTTCAGCTCTTGTGATCCAGCATTAGTAGTAATGGCGAGACTGTGATGTGTCATGATCTTGTGTTCCCATGCGATCATTACTGAACTTTGGCCTCCTCATTAGCTTGGGTGTCAGTTGGAAGGATTTGGGTTGAGTCATCTTTTTTAAACTTCCATTTGAGGTGGGATACATAAAGGATCAGTTGTATTTTTGATCTGGTGCACAAATTTGATCTCCAGGTTGTGGCTCCAATGCGATCGCCAATTTTGCAAGGTCAAAAATAGTAGGGGGACCACTTCCTTAAGGGTTAAATTTCCTACTGGTAGGGCTAAAAGTGCAGGGAAGCTCGATCTTTAAGTTTGTTGGGAGGTCATTTTTTCTTTGCATGGGCCACCATGTGGTTAGTCTTTAGTAGTAGCCAATCCTTCTTCTGGTTTAGTGACTACCCTTTGGTATAGTCCAGGATGATGAGAGCCCATTCTGGCATGAGCAAGGATTATAATTTTTTTGGGTTTACTTCCTTTTTGTGCCATGACCTGTATTGAGCTAAATTTTAAGTTTAGTAGCAATTAGAATCCCCTTTAGAAATCTCGTGTAGAATGTGGGGAAAGCCTCGGTGCGAATTAGGAGTTGGTCATCTTGCTGAAGGGTGATGCCGATCCCAACTGTTGATGTGTCTACTCCAATCATGAACATTTGGCCATGATTTGGTGTAGACGACATCGTGGTCATGTGGGCTATAGTTCCACTCGGCCAATGTGGCACATCTTTCTTCACAGTGAGAGAGATGATATTTTGTTGAGTCCTGCAAATAATCATTCTCTTACTCTGATTATGCCACTAGAGGGACTCAATTTTCTCGCGATCTTGCACTGTGGATCAGAGGTCATCATCAAGGAAGATTTTAAGCATCATGGTCTGATCTTGGGGAAAGTTGTGGAAGTTACTTGAGATCTGGAAGTGCCGCTTCAGCAACTATGGTAGGTTCGACTGGACGTAACACTTCAGGAAAAACTTATCCCTGAAGACAAGGATATAGGAATGTGTCGTAGCGAGAAAATAGCACGGCCGAGCAATCCATGTCTCTGTCATCTCCTGGGCGACCCTCTTAGCTTCGATCTTCTGTGGGCAGTAATCTAGCCGAGCATAAGTTGGTGGTAGTTTCAGCCAGTTCAGCATAGAGGGGTCGGACATCTTGATAGGAGGTAGTCGATTCAGTTTAGTGGAGACTCCAAAAATTTCAGCAAGCTGTGGTATAGGGTTCTTGTCTTCAATCTCCTTTAGCTTCATCTCCTGAAATTTATGAATTTGAATTGAGAAGCCGTTGGATTCTTTTTGTGGTACCTTCTCCAAGTGCTGTATTGTGATCGTAGTCACTTTGCTCCCTTGTTTCCCATGTAGGATCACTTGTTTTCCTTCGTTGAAAAATTTCATAATTAGCTTTGAAAAGTTCCAAGAAATATCTCCTAGTGTGGATAGCCAATCAGTGCTGAGCACTACTTCAAAATCATCGAGAGGGAGGAGGAAAAATCAGCAACTACATCTTGATCCTGTAGAATCAGTTTTACCTACGAGCACTTTTGGTTGTACTTCAGGATTCGGTCATTAGCTAACTTAACTTCGAACCCGTTGTAATCTTATTTTTGGAGCATTAAACAGGCAGCAACCTTACTGTTAATAAAGTTGATCGTGCTCCCAGTGTCAATGATGATGATGACGGGGTGCTGCTCAAGAAACCCTTCGATCTTTATTTTCTACAGGTTTGTGTAGCCGGCTAAGGTATGGATCGTGCGGGTGGTCGATTGTGGTGTATCATTCTCCTTGGACTCGAGAACCGTATCCTTGAGTTTGGGTTCTTCAGTGGGCTCAATCATTAGAGATCTCTCCTTTTTCCAATGGTGTTATAGGCTTCACAATTTATCACAATGCCCACATAGGCCCTTTGTCGATCTGTCGTAAAGTTCTTCTCTTGTTAGTTCCTTCGGTTGAGGGGCTCGGCTGATACTAGGTGGGGTTGAAAGCTTTGGTGCTACTTGTTGAATCTTGGATTTTGATGATGAAATCAATTGATAGGTTATTGATCTAACATGGATTGTTAGAAGTTGATTGATGCAGGACTAACTACGATAGAGAGAATGTGATAATCAGGTTTGGCCAGAGTCAAGTATATGCATCGGGCCGAGGTTCGGACGGTGCGGTTGGGAACCCGCCAAAAGTACATTGGAAGCTTGTCGAGGGTATCATAAGCTTACCTGGATAGTGCAAGGGAGTTCGCCAGAAGAAGATTGAGACTCGTCGGAAGATTGTCGAGGGTAGCCGAAAGGCTTACCGGGAGTTGGAAAGGTCTTGAAGTGGACTTGTGACTATTATGATTGAAATTAATTAAGTCATAGTTAGCATCATGCAGGTTTAACCATGACAGGAGAAGGAGTTACATATCAGACATGGACCTAGGATCAAATTTAGGCATCGGGCCGAGAATTGGACGATGCGGTGGGAGCTCGCCGGGAGTTCGCTAGTAGATTCGCCGAAGGGATCGGGAAGCTCGCTAGGAACACGCTGGGAGATTGCCAGAGGAAGACCGTGAGACTCACCGCTAGAGATTCTGAAGGTTGTCAGAATGCGGGAGTGAGGTCATTAAGCTAGGTGGTTATGTTTGATTGTAATATTTAAGTCGTAGGTTAAGAGTGAGTCTGATTTGAGTGTGATTTAAAAATCAACTCAAAGAAATAATTGGGTCCACTATGGGGTTTGATTGAGCTCAAGTTGAGGTCAATTAGTTGACCAAAGAATTGATCAGCATTAAGTTTAAGTCAGAATTCGAAAAGTGGAGGGAACCACTTTTGCAGGGATTCCGATGGGTAAATCGCTAGTAAGCGATGGTTGTACCATCGTACCTAGGATTTCGGGCGGCTGTCAGCGGTTGGGCGGCTGAACCGCCCGTACCCAGGAATCTGGGCACTTTCGGTGGTTGACCCGCCTAGGCCGGTGGGTGAACTGCCCGTACCCGAATTTTCTAGATACGGTTGGATTTTGGCTCTGATTTTGAAGTCAATTTGGGGCCTATAAATACCCCAAGTTTTCTTACATTCCATATAAAATTTTTTGGGATTATATTTTGAGAAAATATTATTTAAAACTGTAAGAAAAAAGAAAAGGGGTAAGGGAGTGATCAAAGAGTGTAATCTTGTGTCCCTTATAAGCAAAGTGTAAGGGTTTGATCTTCACTCAAAGAAGATCAGTAGTAGATGTCGGTGTGCCTCAAGAAGGAAGACTCGAGAGTGGACGTAGATCGTTGGTGCCGAACCTCTATAAAAATTGTGAGTTCATCATTTGCTTTGCTTATTAACGCTTTCAATCTTGTTTACTCTTTAAAAGCAAACATTTCAGTTACGACATTTTTTATCGGATTTCCTTGCTCTTTCTTGAGTAATTAGTAAACAAGTCACTCAACAATATTCTTATCATTTACTTGCTTTATTTGAACAATAAGCTTTGGATCTTCCTATTTTCTTAAAGCCGAAATATTTTTTTTTTAAATGAAAAACTTATACTTGTACTAATTCATCCCCACCCCCCCCCCTCTTAGTACCAAATTGATCCTAACACTACTGGTCAGGGAGCGACCCTAGTCCTTCGGGCTTCATGGTTCAATCATTGCTCTTGATGTCGCGCGAAGGAGATGGCTACCATAAGTGTGTACGGTTATCGCGCTTTAACTTTTCCCAAAATCTCCAACTTCAAGCCCTCAATGAATCCTCACCAAGCCCAATCATGAGTTTAATTAGATAACCTTTCAAACTTGATTTGATACTCTTGGATGGTGGAGGTTTGATGGATCCTTGCTAGTTATCGGTTAACATTCTTATAATCAATTGATGCTGGAGGTTCATATGTCGTTGGTTGAGATGTGGTTCTCATGCTCTAAGCATCTTGATTGAGGTGCCCTTCTTGATGTTGTGTGAAGGGGATCGATGTCATCGAGGTGTAGGGCTACCATGTCTTAACTTCGCTTCTTATCTCCGATGCGTTCTTTTTGCAATCTGCATTTGCACCATGTTGTGATCTTCTTAGGCTCGATGATCGACCCAATATAAACTCCGCATAGTTTAACATCCAAACGCATCTCAAAAGCCTCCAATTTGGCCTTGAATAGACCTATTGATGCCATGACGTATGGAACTCCAACCTGTCAAATAAACCAATTGAAGAGTGTGGCTGCAATATTCAGGTCGAAGGCATTAGTGGCAGCAAAAGGATGAGGAAGGGTGGCTGAGATGATGCTGCAAAAATTATCAGGCTGCATTGGTGAAGTCTCCGAGTGGCTACTATGTTGATAGAGGATGGCAGCCAAGGGGATCTGGATCGTGAAGCAACAGTGACAATGGAGGAAGAAGATGGTAGTAGCAACGTCGGCTGCGGGTCTGTGGTGATTTTGTAAGGTCGTTGAGGCTGCGCTGGTGCAACTTCAAGGTGGTTGATATTTATTGGGGAATGGCAGCTGAGGGATCTAAATCGGGGGTAGCAGTGATGGTGGAGGGAGAAGCGGGCAACAGTAACGTCGGCTACGGCTGCGGTGCAACTTCGTGGCTGTAGGTGGAGATGGTTGCAGCAAAGGTGTGGCTGCGATAGAGGGACGAGGGGGCAGCATAGTGCATAGCTATTGCAGAGGATGTCAGCAGCGGTATGGAGCAAGAGACGCTGCTGGTCATGTTCAATTTGTTACTGACTGTGATCAAGGAAGTTGGCAGTAAAAGATCGCTACTAGTTGTGATCAAGGAGGATGGCAGTGAGAGATTGATGCTGGCAGCATTGTGCAGCGAGGGATCACTGCTGGTCACGATCTAGGTAGATGGCAGCGTTGTGCAGCAAGAGATGCGTGCTGTGGTTAAAGGGATAGGGGAGATTTGGTGGCCGAAAGAATGGTAGATTGGTGGATGTATAAGCTACGATTTTGGGCTATTTTATGGCTGATTTGGTATGGTTTGGGGCTACAGTTTGGGGAGTTTTAGGGCTATGATGGTAGTGGATGAAGGTTAGGAAAAAGGTTTGGATCTAGTGTTGATGGCAGCAAGGGTTTGATAGAGATCGGTGAGGGTATGTTGTAAATAAATGCTAGTTGTAGAAGGCTATGGTTTTAGGCTTATTAGGTTGCTATTTTAGATGCAGTTTGGGCTGCAGTTTTGTAGAGTTTTGGGGTAGTGATGGTAGGTGGTGAAGGTTAGGAAGAGGGTTTCAGATTTGTGTTAGATAGCAGCAAGTTTAGAGGGAATTTGGTGAAGGTTTGCTGCGGTAGATGCAGTCTTTGCAGAAGCAGAATTGTCACCGAAGAAATAATAATTTCTTAATAAAAATTCCAACAAAAAATTAAGAGATTTAAGGCTATGATGGTAGGGGATGAAGACGAGGAAGAAGGAGTTTTAAACCCAGAAAGGACAACAGTGAAATCTGATAGAATTTGATGAAGGAACACTGCGTATGTGCTATTCTACCGAACATAATTTGCATCGAAGAAACAACAGATTCTCGATGCAAATCCCAGTAAAAATCTGAGAAAATGGTGCAGAATTTCAATGGTAAAAACCTTGGTTCAAATGAGGACAATAATAGTAATTCGGATCAAAGAAATTTCGACAGCATAACGATAGGAAGAGCAGAATCTTCGTTATAAAATTTCAGCAGTTTACATGAGGATTTGCAGCAATATAAGATTAGTTTTAGAGAGGAATTTTATGATAGATCAATCTCAGATGGATGCGAAGTTGATCTATAAGAATATGTAAAAATTTCATCTAAAAAAGGCATTCAAAAGTTCAGTTTCAACAAGCCTCTATGCGGCTGAAAACTTTCTACAATAATTACCCTTGTAACAATGATCACGTTTGTGACGGAAAGAATTCACAGCAAGGAAAGGATAGAAAACTTTCTTCAGTACGTAAGATAGAAATTTGCAGTAGCAATAAGGTGTGGGTGGTAGGAATTTACCATACTTCAATGTAAACAATGGAGGCAACATCAGATTGATTTGATCTGTGGCGTGGGGATGACGATGGAGGCGACGCCTAAAGCAATTGTGGGAATTGCTTGGATGGGTGGAGGCAGCAGACATGATAGCATGGGCAACAAGATCACTGCTCTGATACCATATGATATAACCCTATAGGAGCTCTATGAGAATTTGATCTTTGAGGGGGATCAACCCTTGGAACACTATAAGGGTTCCTGCCTCCTTGTAGTCGGCCATATGGCTAAAATAAACTGATCTATTGCTTGATGAAAAGAGGTGGAGGCTACAAGCTTATATTGGGCTCCAAACCCTAACCCTAGAGGGGTGCTTCCTAAGTGAATTCTCCCTTTTGCCCTTCCTATAACCGACTTGCTTAAATAAAGGGGGCGACAGCCTAAGTGGCTGCACAAGCCTTGTGCCCTTGCTAGAAACCATAGCCGACCAGCCCAGTAAGGGGGGCAGTAGCTAGGAAGTCCTAAGGCTCCAAAATAAACCCTAGCCACTCTTCTTTATAGGATAGAGGTGACTAGATGAGGTTTTATTACAATCTCATAAGGTTTTATTGGTTGTTATTTGGTTGAACAGAACCCAACCCTACTGGGGTCCTATCATAAAGTTTTACTATTGATCTTGATGATTTTCTTGATGAAACTTATTTTTCGATTTTAAGCGATGATGCATGACTTTGGCATAAGAGATTAGAACATGCAAGTACAAAATAATCTCATAAATTAGAACTAAATAACTTTATTTTTTTTTAATTTTATATGAATCTATCCATGTTATTTTTAATAAATTTATCAAAGGTAGAAAAATGATTTTGATAATAATTTTAAATTAATATATTCAATTTGGATGAGAATTCTCCTCTCCAAGGTAACTTGGATACATCTACTTCTAAAGAAATTTTACCAAAAGAATAGAAGTATATAGATATATATCCTAAGGAGCTAATTATTAGATATATATTAAACAATATTCAAACTTGCTCTTCGTTAAAAAATATTTATTCAAATGTATGAATTAAGACCTTTTACTACTTGTTCTCGTATAATTATTTATTAAAGAGATTTTTTTAAATGAATCATGATCTTTCACTTAACTTCTTGATATTCATGACTTGAGATTTATTTTATATAGATCAAGAACTTTTACTAATTATTTTTGTATGATTCTTTTTGCTATTTGCTAAAGAAGACATTTCACTTAACTTTTGGATATTTATGATTTATTTTGTATTCGTTCTCCTGTAATTTCTTCTTTTCGCTACTGACTAAGTAGGAGATTTATTCAAACAAAACATAATTTTAACTTCTTAATGTTTATAACTTGAGATTTATTTTATATAAATCAATATCTTTTACTGTTTATTCTCCTATAATTCATTTTGCTATTTAGTACAAAGTAGATTTATTCAATAAATCATGATCTTTCACTTAACGTTTATAACTTGAGATTTATGACTCTTGTATATTCATGATTTGTGCATTATATTTTGAAAAGATAAGAAGTAACTTTGTGTTAATGACAAAATAAGAGAAATAACGATTCATGCCTAGATTATGTGATGAACAAGGAGACTTGTAATACTTCTAAAGCTTTTTATTAGTAGTGACTCATGCCTAACTTTTATTAGTTATTATTATTATTATTATTTAAAATTTGAAGCTTGATTAATTATTTTGACTTGCAATGAGAATATCATGGTCAAACTTATCTCAACTTGAATTCAGGAGTACTATTAAAAGTGTTATTTTGAATTCAAGTTTATCATTTTTTTGGATGACATATAGATAGAGGAAGTTTTATTAATATCCCATCATAAATTGACTTCTCATAACTTGAAATTATTTTTCATATTAATATCCTTCATTTTATGATATCAAAGTAGTTTTACAATTGAAATTTTGATGTAATGAGAGAGAAGTAGCACCATGGCAAAGAGGGAAAGAAAAGTAATAGCTTGCACATTTTTCCTTTTTATTGATGATGAAGGGGGAGAAGTAATAGTAACTTTAATGATGTAGCAACTATGTTGCACTCTTATATATGTTGTATTTGATGGCATAAACTAATGGCATTCATTTGAGATGTATAACTATTTTGATATTCCAATTATGGATATGATGTAATTATTCAACTGAAATTATGCAAATGATTCTTGTAGTGATTACTATTAAAAATCACTATCATTTTTAATTTCAAATTATTTTTACTTAAATTCAAAGAGTAGCATTAAAAGATTATTATTTTTTGAATTCGAGTTCATTATAATATTTTAAAA
Source organism: Ensete ventricosum (assembly GCA_029747655.1). NCBI lineage: Eukaryota > Viridiplantae > Streptophyta > Magnoliopsida > Zingiberales > Musaceae > Ensete > Ensete ventricosum. Next base: position 24,835,458 of record JAQQAF010000003.1, on the reverse strand, counting down.
TGATATATAGATAGGGCGAGTTTAGTTAAAACTCTATAATTAATTGGTTGTCATCATAAAAAAGGAGAGATTGTTGAATCTCGAATTTTGATGATAAAAATAATTGATGAATTTATGGACTAATATGCTTTTAAAATAAATAATGTAGAAAAACGATCACAGACTCGAACCATCAAAGGGCAAATTATCATAGCAGTAAAATCAAGGATTGGGCTGAGGAAAGCATCTAATAGGAACCCCTAATGTTCTATTCGTGAAAAATGAGGGGGATAAATGATCACTTCAATGGGATCGAGCCTCTTTGATCTCTATAGGAGATCGACCCTCCTTGATCTCTATAAGAGATCGACCCTCCTTGATCTCTATAGGGGATCGACCATCATAGGGTTTTGGCCAATAGGTTAAAATAATAGTTTATTCATTTATTGATTAAAAATAAATAGTTACAACCCTATTTATAGAGTTCCACCAAGAGTCCTTCTGGACTTGGACTCTTCCACCTAAAGTATTCTAGAACTTGGACTCATAATTAAATAATAAAAATTAAATAAACTCATAATCGACTCAACCAAACTCATAACTAACTCGACTGGACCGACCTACATGACTCAATCATGAAATAGAAGTGGACCCGACCCTGTCAGGGTCCTATCAGACCCACCCTCTTCAAATCAGTCTTGTCCTCAAGGCTGAGTAGCATCAAATATTGGGAGCACTTCAATATTTGTTACGCATCACAACCCTTTGATCAATTAAGTAGGGTCTCCACTTGGTGTAAGTAACGGGTCGACCTTCTGGTGCAGTAGTCATTGTAGCCTTTTGAAGAACCCTTTTCATCTAATGGCTAGTGGTAGTACCACATCTTCCTTTGAGGATCACCACTTCGAAGTCTTCCAGGGGTATCAAACAGAAATCCACAAGTAGTTGTTTGCCCTGTATAATTAGCTTTACCTTTGAACACCTATTATCATAAGTTAGGATTCATCCATCAGCAACCTTGAGTTTGTCACAGCCTTCGTGATCATACTCTACATTCTTAGTTTTCGATTCCTCCTTAATTGGCTCAATCGTTAGAAGCTGCCCTTGTTTGCATCGATTTTCATCACAATGTGAGTACAAATTCTTTGTTGATTTTTCCTTGGATTCTTCTTGAGTCAGCTTTTGGATGTTCGAGTTTTAGCTGGGAATAAATTTTGTGGGTGTCTTACTAATTACCTGTTTATTAAAGATTTTATTTCGGCAAGTGTCCATATTGATTTTTCCTTCATGCATACAAGTGAATGATATGACAGCTATCATGGTGTGGGGGTGGTGAGCTTTAACTTCGCACCAAAATTTGAGATTATTTCTCGGACTAATCTCGGGTTTGGTTTGACAGGCACTCAAATATGCTCTGGTACTCTTGTATTGTGGAAGTCTAACAGATTTTGGTGAGTTGTCCATTAACATTCTTGTACTTCGACGGTCTGAATCGAATCAGGAGCTCTCTCTTGAACTATCTCCACGAAGGGACTCCGTGATAGGTCTCATACAAATCATACCACCGGATCACATCACCATCAAGTTGATTTGAAGTTACTTCCACCTTGGATTCTTCTGGAGTTCTGTAGAAGTGAAAGAACTTTTCAGCCCGTGAGATCCAAGTGGTTGGATCTCCATCTTCCCATCTGGGGAACCCCACCCTCATGCGTGAGTATCCTGTATCTTGTTATTTTTCAAATCGGCTCTCTTTGAGGTTGGAACTTTCACCATGTTAAGATTTGTTGGGGCTTTCCAATAGGCTTCTTCTGAATTTGTTGAAGAGTTCTTGTAATCTTTCTTTCATTCAGACTTCGAAGGCTTCAAATCTTGCTCCATTGAACCATCAATAGTCATCATATAAGATTGTGTAGATCAGTAATGTTCAATTCCTATTTCTGATATTGGGTTAAGGATATCAACATCGTCCTGCTCGATGTTTGTTGCTGTGATGCTGGTGGTCAGAAGGGCGGTGGTGCGGTGATGCTGTAAGGATGAGGTCGTCGAGGCTACGATAGCTGCTGTCGAGGCTGGAGGGTAGCAATGTGTAGGAAGAATTCATTGTTTCGGTCTGTTGGAAGGCAGCGTTTATCGCTGCAACAGATCAGCGGGAGGGTGTGTGTCGGCAGCTTCTCGGTGTCGAGGTTGGAAGGCAGCGATAGCTGCTGCTGTGTGGGGAGGTGAAATCGCTACTATTGATCAATGGGAGGCAGTGATGGTGGCTCTCAGGCACTGGCGATTGTGGTCACTGTAGTGGTAGCAGAGGAAGGAAGTTGAGCATATGAGTCATAGGGAGAACATAGGTGGCAGTAAGGGCAGGGAAGAAAAAGGGCAGCAGTGTCATCTCCGATGAAGAATTTATCATTGTGATTTGCTAGAAGGCAATGATTGGTGTTGGGGTTGTGGCAGTAATCAAATAAAGAGGAGGGAAACCATGTGGAATAGAGAAAGAAGGGGGACTGAGGGAGCACCAACGGCTGCAATCCTGGTTGCGTGACCAGCGATGCTTGCTATGGTTGCTGCAAAAGGGATCGCTAGGGATTGCAATGACGCTGCTGGTTGTAGAGGAGGCGACAATGGCTGGGTTGTCCTCGTAGCTGAGGAATATGATGGTAGTAGAGGCAGAAGCAGGGACGGCTATAGCGAAAGGCGACAGCGTTGTGGTCGGCACCAGAATAGCGGGGAAAGGACTGCGGTAGCAGGGTCGTTCGACTATGGCATGGGGTTGGAGATGGTAGCACCGAGCAGAGGAAGAAGGGGGGTTGGAGCGGGCGACAGTGGCGTTGATGCGGCTAGGGAGCCGGATGCTGGTGTCTCGGCTGTGGTTGTAGGCGACGAATAGGTGGCAGCAGTAGCGATAAGGGAGGTGGCGACGACAAAGGAGGGGCAACACTGGTGTGGTCGACGGCTGTGGTAGCAGGTTGGAAGGCACGATTGCAGTGGAGCAGGGGAGAAGGCAGAGGAGGTAGCAGCGTCGGGGTGAGGAGCAACCAACAATGGCTATAGTATAGGAGGGCGCGGCTACGTAGGATGTAGGCAGAAGATGGGGGCGGCGATAGTAGGGGTGATGAGATAAAGAGGTTGAGGGAGGTGGCAACAACGCTTGAGCTAAAGAGGAGGGGAGGAACAGTGGCAGGTGTGGTGAGATTCTATAGTGGCGACAGGTGTCGGTTAGTGGTTATGGTTGGCAGAGGAAAAGGGGTGGGCGCCGGGGACATGGTTGGGCAATGGAAAGCAGCGACGGTAGGGGCGAGGCAATGAAGAGGTTGAGGGTGATGGTAGCGATGATAGCAGTGGAATCAACAGCGGTAGGCAAGGGCAGTAGGCACGGCTGGCGATGGTGGGCGGTAGTAAGGGAAGAACAGCAGGCACAACTAGCAGCGTGGTCTTTCTTGCTCGAGTAGGAGGGGTTGGCAATAAAGGAGCAATAGGGGTGTCGCCAATGCGGTGCGGCTGATGTGCGAGAGGGATAACAACCCGCAGTCAGATCTTTCTTCTAATTCTCCTTCTTTATCTCTTTTTTTTCTTTTTTTTTGGCTGATGATAATTGCAGCGAAGATGGTGAGAAATTGTAGCAAAGTGGCAGGTGCAATGGCAACGATAATGATGGCAAGGGCAACGATGGCGGTGTAGATGGCGACAACGATTGTAGATGGCAAGGGGAGCGGTCGAGATGATGAACGGTAGCAGCGAAAGTGCCAAGGAACATTGCTTTGAAACCAGATCATAGAAATCCCTAGGGTTCTATCGTGAAAAAAGGGGATAAACGGTCACTTCAAGGGGATCGAGCCTCCTTGATCTCTATAGGGGATCAACCCTCCTTAATCTTTATAGGAGATCGACCATCCTAGGGTTTTGGCCAATAGGTTAAAAAAATAGTTTCTTCATTGATTGATTAAAAAGAAATAATTATAACCATATTTATAGTGTTCTACCGAGAGTCCCTCTGGACTTGAACTCTTCCACCGAGAGTTTTCTAGAACCTGAACTCCTAATTAAATAATAAAATTAAATAAACTCCTAGTCGATTCAACTGAACTCATAATTGACTCGACTAGACCAACCAATATGACTCAATCATGAAATAGATGTGGACCCTCATCTTCTTCTTCGGGCGAGGGTTTCCTCCTTTTAGTGGGCCGCTTCTTCGTGGTTTCTACTGGCATCTCCTAAACCAACGAAGAAGCCATGTGACCCACAGGCCTACATGCCATGTGGCTTATAGAATCTTGGTGTCGAAACACAATTGTCGATAAGTCCCATCGAAAACCTGTCGCCAAAAGGGGAGTATCACCGGCGAATCCTGCTAGAGATTTATCGCTAGCAAATATAACAGAGCAGGATGCCATGACAAACATGGCTCCCGAAGCGATGTGACATACGGTAATGAGCCACTGAGCTACACGACAAAATGTCGTATCCAAGTAACAAACATATCCAAGGCCTTACTCGGCCAGTTCTATTCAATCTTTGCCCGAGTTCAGTACCTCGATTAGTCCTATTCAATTTTTGCCTTATTTTAACATCTCAGTCTAATCATATTCAGTCTTTACCCGAGTTCGGTATCTCAGCCAGTCTTATTTAGTCCTTGCTTGAGTTCATTATCTTGGTCTAGTCATATTCAGTCTTTGCTCGAGTTCGATATGTCAGCCGGTCTCATTCAGTCCTTGCCCGAGTTCAGTATATCGGCCCAGTCATTTCAGTCTTTGCCCGAGTTCAGTATCTTGGCTAGTCTTATTTAGTCATTGCTTGAGTTCAGTATCTCAGCCCAGTCCTATTCAGTCCTTGCCCGAGTTTAATATCTCGATCAGTCCTATTTAGTCCTTACTAGAGTTCAGTATCTCAGCCCAATCATATTCAATCTTTGTTTGAATTCGGTATCTCGGCCAGTCCTATTCAGTCCTTGCCTAAGTTTAGTATCTTTGCCCAGTCATATTCAGTCTTTGCTTGAGTTTGATATATCGACCAGTCCTATTCAATCCGCCCGAGTTCAGTATCTCGGCCCAATCATATTCAATCTTCGCCCGAGTTCGATATCTTGGCTAGTCCTATTTAGTCTCTACCCGAGTTTAGTATCTCGGCCAGTCATGTTCAGTCTTTGCTTGAGTTTAATATCTCCACCAGTCCTTGCCCGAGTCACTATTTCGACCCAGTCATATTTAGTCTTTGCCCGAGTTTAGTATCTCAACCCACTCATATTCAGTCTTTGCCCGAGTTGGGTATCTCAGCCAGTCCTATTCAGTCCTTGCTTGAGTTCAGTATCTCCGGCTAGTCCTATTCAGTTCTTGCTTGAGTTTAGTATGTTGGCCTAGTCATATTAAGTCTTTGATCAAGTTCGATGTCTCGGCTAGTCTTATTCTGCCTAAGTTTAGTATCTCGGGCCAGTCATATTCAGTCTTTACCCAGTTCAGTATCTCGGCCTAGTCATATTCAGTCTTCATCCGAGTTTGGTATTTCAGCCAGTACTATTCAGTCCTTGATCGAGTTCAGTATCTCGGCCAATCATATTCAGTCTTTGCCCGAGTTCAATATCTCGCTCAGTCCTATTCGGTCCTTACCCGAGTATAGTATCTCAGCCAGTCATATTCGATCTTTGCCCAAGTTCAGTATCTCAGCCAGTCGTGCTCAATATTTGCCCGAGACACGCCCCATGACCCAATAATGCAAGTCCAAGCAACTCAAAGATGACTGACGATCCAAAGGGACAGACCCAGGAGCCCGCAACCTCACAAAAAACCAAATTGAAGTACCAACGAAGCCCTACCCGACTTGTTAGCTCTCTAAGGCCACATCAGCGCTTCAGGGCCACGTCGACACCCCTGACCGTACTAGCCAATCGAGATCCCAGAGGATGACATCGACATCTCGAGCCATACTAATCGATCGAGATCCCGAAGGACAACACCAACATCCCGAGCGGTACCAACTGATCGAGATCCCGAAGGATGGCGCTGACATCCTGAGCCGTACCAACCATTTGAGATCCAAGGGAGTGACGCCATCAAGCAGTAGCAATCGGCACGATGCCATTCTAGATGCACAGAGCCTCACATTATGTACGACTAACCACTCGCTTGCGAGTATTAAAGCCAACCTTTGGGCTAGCCCTAGGGGGAAGACTCTGATTCAGAAACTCTCTCAATCACTCTACTCATTGATTTAATCATCATAGGGACCACATCGGGCGTACACCCCCTGACTAAGGTCTTTGTGCAGGGCGGGATTGAGGGCTGGAGCAAGCACACCGCGGGAGACCCGCCTTGATCGAGCTTCATTCACTCCCCGATCGACGTGGACAATCTTGCGCACTCGGGCCAAACCAAGCCATGCTGACTCCTTGGCCACGACATAAAGTTCCATAATAAGGTTAATCTAGGTTTGGAACATTAGGAAACAATAGAGTATATCTATAAGTACTTGAGAAGGACTAAGGATCTTTTATTGGTATACAGATGAGGTAGCCTCCAGGTTGAGGGCTACATAAACTCGAGTTTCCAATTCGATATCGATAATAGCAAGTCGAACTCAATGCATATTTTCATCTTGCATGGAGGAGTAGTAAGAGTTCACTAACTCGATCATAGAGGTAGAATACATTGTGACGATAGAAGCAACAAAGGAGAGAGTCTAGATAAAGAAGTTTATCATAAATATAGGAGTAGTGCTGAGCAGCAAGCAGCAAGGAGTTCCTTTATTTTACAATAACAATGGGGCACTCAAGCAAAGGAATCCAAGTATCATCAGAAGCTCAAGCATGTTATGTGGAGGTTCCACTTGATCAAAGGGATCATAACTCATGGTCTTGTAACAATGAAAAAAGTTCTATAAGATAACATCATATATTTGCTAACAAAGCCATTGTCTTAGATTGCCTTTGAGTGACATCGAGACCTAATGAGGATCAAGCATGTGAGTGATTGACTTTAGGTCATGAGGGAGATTGCTAGTTATAGGTGACCTGTAAGTCAATTATGTGAGTGATGACACGTGTGATACACTATGCACTCTTTTTGACTATTAATATTATGATATTTTCTCACTTTATATTGTATGATTAGTATATTGTGATGTCCTAAGATCCGTGTAATGACAATTGGATCATGATAAAATCATGATAATGAGACCAATTCACTTTTAAACATAAATATTAAATAATTTCGATTATAAGTTACTCGAAAGAGACAATGAAATAATCAGAGAGATCGATATACTATATACTCACTCACATGATGGAGGCAGTTGGTCTCATAGTTGCTTGTGTGAGACTCTAGGGATATAGTGTAAGTGCTAATTAGAGAATGAGTTCACTGATTGATCCACTTAGATGGTTAATGATACCTGATCGTCAGACAACGACTCTATAGTCCTAATTGTGTATTGGATCCTTAGACTTGAGGCATTAAGGATGTCTTGTTTGAGTACTACATCCTTGCTTGAAAGTTTTAGATCCGATATAACCGGTTATTAGGAATGACAACCAACCTTGCGAAGATAATTAAGTATCCATAGAAAATCATCCACTTTCGGTGTTGTGAGAGGAATATATCGTGTGTTCTCACTCAGGAAAATCCCTAGCTAGGGTCATTCGAATTGAGAGATTTCTCTGGGAGAATTCGATTAAAGGGAGACTCGGACAGATTCCATATGACATTGACAACATTATGCCCGATGTATGATGTTTGGGAAATTAGAAGGATGATGAACTATGGATACACAATAACTAAGGGCAGATAGGTCCAATGGATTAGATCCCCATGTACCATATGGGGACTATGGTGTAGTGGCTTAGTACGTCAATAGTCGATGAGTTGAGTGAATTATTATTGGATAATAATTCATTGAGTTAGAAGAAGTTCTGATAGGTGTGACTCATGGCTAGCTCAGTATTGGGCCTAGAGGGTCACATATATATGGTGGATGTCATGATGAGTAGATGATTGGATAAGAGATATCTGATAAACTCCTATTTTATTGGATATCCAATAAGCCCTTATTTTATTGGAGCTTTTAGTTGAGACCCAATAACAGTAAATAATAATTATTGGATAGAAATTAAACAATCCAAAAGACTAGGGTAATTAGATAGAGATTCAATACCCAATAGGGTAGGATTCATTAGGGTTAAGTTGATAGGGACCTATATAAATATGAGAGAGATAAAAGGGTCATGGGCTAGACCATTTTGGCCACCTCCTTCTATTCTCCTCCCTCCCTCTCCTCCCCAGTCGTTAGCCCCCTTTGGTGGTGCGTGAGGATAACAAGAAGGGGTTGACTCTTCTTGTTTGTTGTTGCGAGGTGGTGCGCTAATGCTCTGAAGATTTGTACTCCGAAGGCAAGTGCATCGTCGTATCATGTACCATGTGAATCACAGCTAGAAAGGAGGACATCTGACCTCCTTTATCCATGGACTTGGATCTATGATTTCAGGGATATATGGTCTCCCTTAGGTAAAAATGTCTTATACTTGTTATGTAGTTTTTTAGTTTCATGAGTTTTTCGCTCCCAATCATCGCACTATGATCATATATGATTCTCTTGGGAAATTAGTTTTGGTTTTGTTCTTCTGCTATGTATGTGATGTTCCCTAAGGTTTCCTAACACCTGTAATATTCAACCCTTCCTTTAGTGCCAAAATGATAGTGAATGAATACCGTCGACTAGTGAGTTGACACCAGTTAGCACGTTTGGTTCACTGCCAATGGTGTAGGCTCATCCTGGTGTCTTCTTCATGCTGATGTAAGAGTACTAACATGGCAAACCGGTATAGGAGGTCTGTGAGGGAGGTAGTTTGCATGGGCCAATTTGGCCTTGGAGTGGTGAGGCCAAGTAGAAGAACTAGGATCTACTCGATTGCAAGGTCCTCTCTTGGCTATCGAGTTGTCTTCAAGTAGTGGTGTTGTCTCCAGGATGTCGATGATCCTGCATGACAAGCCAGTGCTGGGGGTTGCTCGGCGTAGCCCCTTCGACCCTTTGATGCTTAAGTTAATGCAAAGGTGGAGGGGGAAAAAGATAGAGGTATAAGATATGTAAATGAGAGAGTAGAGAGACTACTGCCTCCTTGAGCCCCCCCCCCCCCCCGGCTTACTTGCTCGGGAGCATGGTTTTTATACCTTCCATTAGGAGTTGGTGTACTGTTGGCATCCGTCAACATTCCAAGTGAGCGGTTCATCCGTTCTGGGTTGATTGTTCCAATCCCATGTTACATGGGGCTGTCTCCACGTTTTTGGGTATCGCTTCGTGTGATCCTGTACGACGTGGTTTCTGCTACATGATAGTTCTGAATCTGATTGTGTCGCTTCAAGATGTAAGCTGATACAGAGTGTGTTAGTCATTCTAAAGGCATCGCTTGAGATGTCAGCTAGTGAGCTAAAGAGGCTAGGGCATGCTATCATAAATGATCATTGGTTCACATGCTTTTATTATCTTTTAGTCCAAATGTTGGAGGGAGTTAGAGGGTGCCAAATTTGTTCCTATCACCCATGAATATTTTCCTCAACCAATTAAGGGTTTTACCATGTTAAATCTTAGTATTATTATTTCAGTTGATTTTATTGAATCTTGAACTTTAATAATAAAATTATTTGATAAGTTTATTAAACTAATATACTTTTGAGATAATTGATGCATAAAATATTTCAATCACAGACTTGGACCACCAAAAGGCCAACTATCAAGTAGGAGAGTCGAACATTACATCAAGAAATTATTGTGTTGAAAGTTAGATGTCGAGCGAAGTATTGATTAACATGTTGGAGATCAAATTTCGTGCTATAAGTTTATGCATCGTTACAGAAGGATAAGATATTGCATCAAAAGATAAGATGTCATGGGAAAGTCGATATTGTTGGGAAATCATTAAAGAGAATCATATATGCAATAGAAGAACAAAATAAAATCAGTTTCCCATGTTTATAATGTCGTCATGCAAAAATTGGTGTGTAAAAAATTATAAAAACTGAAAACTGTGACTAGTGTGTGATTGATTAACTAGGGAGATCGTATATCCCTGAAATTTTAAATCCCGATAGAGAGGATGAAGGAGGTCAAATATCCTCCTCTTTAGTAGTATCCACATGATGGATTGTTGCAGCGATGCTCCTCTGATCGTAGCCCAAAAATTCGTAACTCTTCTGCACCTTCTCGCAGCACTTGTAAAAGAAAAATATATTATCTTTTTCACTACCCTCTCGTAGTAGGGAGGGATTGGTCGACTAAGAAGATGGGGGGGGGGGGGGGGGGGGTTGGTCGACTAAGAGGTGGCCAAAGGTGCAGTCTCTCACTATTGTGCCGCCCCTGCTTCCTATTTATAAAGAGCCACCAAAAACCCTAATGGATCATGCCATAGTGGGTATTGGATCTCTATCCAATTACCCTTACTCCTTGGATTATTTGATCTCTATCCAATAATCTCAATTGGCCTCTATTGGGCCTCATGCAAGGGATCCATTAATGTTGGTCTAATCCAATGAGATCATGGGCTAATTGGATAACTCATATCCAATCCTCTACTCGCTGTAATCATCCACCATATGTGTGTGATCCTCTAGGCCCAATACCGAGTTGATCGTGAGTGTTTCTCCTGTCAGAACTCCTTCTGACTTAGTGAATTATTATTCAATAACAATTCACTCAACTCATCGACTATGGTAGTATTAGGCCACTATGCCATAGTCCCCAAACGACATAGGGGATATAATCCATTGGACCTGTCTGTACTTAGTTACCGTATATCTATAGTCTCTCATCCATCTAATATCCCAGAGACCGTATATTGGACATGATACTATCATGCTACATACGGAACCCATCTGAATCTTGCTCTAATCAGATTCTCTCGGAGAACTGCTTCTCTCTCAATCCGAACAACCTTGGTCAAGGATTTGCCTGAGCGATAACAACGAGATATTTATTTCCTTATACCAACAGTAGATGATCTTCTATTGATACTCAATTACCTTCATAGAGTTGGCTACCAATCCCAATAACCGGTTGTACTAAATCTGAAACTCTTCAGACCTGTAAGTCTGACATCAAAGAAAGTACTTAAACAAGGTATCTTTGGTATCTTAAGTCTAAGGACTAGACACACAACTGAGACTACAGAATCGTTGTCTGACGTTGCCAACGAGGTATCTTTGGTATCTTAACTTTTCCAATGAGCACCTATATTGTACCCTTAGTGTCCTCACATGAGTGGCTATGAGATAAGCCGCCTCCATCATATGGACGAGTATATAATACATCGGTCTATCTGATTATCGTAATATCCTTATCGAGTAGCCTATGATCGGGATTATTTAAGATATGTGTTTAAAAGTGAATCAGTCTCATTATTATGATATCATCATGATGCATAGAACCAAGGACATCAGAATATATATGTAACAGATAATATAATATGAAAAAATATCGATAATAATAATAATACAAAAAGACTATGCAGTATGTCGTATGTATCATCACTCACATGATTGACTTACAAGACACTTGTAACTAGTAGATATATTGGTGGAATATGTGATATGTCAAAGAAAAGGGTGATGTGTCAAATGTTTGGACAAAAAGTATAAAAAATCAAATGATATATCCAAAGAGTGTACAATATGTCGAAAGCTTCATAAATGTGCTGGATATGTGGTTGCTTTATCAAAGTTTTGATCTAAAGTTTTGATCATGATCATTTTGAGTCAATTTAAGTTTATATTGGATCAAAACAATGCCAACTTATCAAGAAAATCATTGGGCTTGAAACTAGTTCAAATTGGACCCATTAGAAGGTCAAACTAGTTATCTAAACTATTATGAAACCTCAGCGAGAACATTATATGCGCAACAAAAATTAAAACAAAACCGGTTTCCCACGTAGATCAAATCGTCGTGCAAAAGATTAGGTCACGAGAAAGCCACAAAAGTCGATAAAACCACATCATGTGATAGATTGATTACCAAGGGAGATCATATATCCCTGTATTCTAGATCCAAATGAAGAGGGTAAAGAAAGCTAAGCATTTTCCTCTCTAGCGATATCCACAAGATAGATCTCTACAATGAAACTCCTCCAGTCTAATCTGGCAACTCTTGCGCAGAGGGAGGGAGGAGAATAGGAGGGGAAGGCCAAAGCTACAGCCTCTCAACCATGAGTCTCCCCTCCTATTTGTAGAGAGCCACTAAAAACCCTAGGGCTCCTGCCTTAGTGGGCATTGGATTTTCATCCAATTACCCACTAACCTTGTATTATTCGATCTCTATCCACTAATCTTATTAGACCTCAATCAAGGAGCCCATTAGTATAAGGTCTCATCTAATGAGAATAGGGACTAATTGGATCTCGATCTATTCGCTAAAGTATCCACCATATGTGTGTGACCCTTTAAGCCTGATACTGAGTTGGCCGTGAGTCACTCCCACTAGAACTCCTTATGATATAGTGAATTATTATCCCCATAATAATTCACTCGACTCATCAACTATGGACGTACCAGCCACTATGCCATAGTCCCTAAACGGTACAGGGGGATCAAATTCATCGGACTTGCCTGTCCATAGTTACCGAGTATCTATAATCCCTCATCCAACTAATATCCCAGAAATTGTATATTGGACATGGTACTGTCAGGTCACATACAGAATCAGTTTGTCATGCTCTAATCGGATTCTACCGGAGAACTTTTTATCTCTTAATCCGAATGACCCTAACCAGGGATTTGTCTGAGCAAGTACATACGAAATATTCCTCTCACGATACCGAGAGTGGATGATCCTTTATTGACACTCATTGGCCTCTATAAGGTTGGCTACCAATCCCGATGACCAGTTATTCTAAATCTGAAACTTTCTAAATCTGTAAGTCAGGCGTCAAAGAAAGGAGTGCTCAAACAAGACATCCTTGGTGTCTCAAGTCTAAGGACCAGATACATAACTGAGACTATAGAATTGCTATCTGACATTAGATATCATTAACCATACAACATTCCATAAGCCGATTAATCAGCGAACTCATTCTCTAATGGGCACCTGTACTATATCCTTAGTGTCTCCACACAAGTGGCTATGAGACCAACCGCCACCATCATATGGGCGAGTTTATAATACATTGATCTGTCTGGTTATCTCGATGTCACTCTCGAGTAACCTATGATCAGGATTGTTTGGGATCTTTATTTAAAGGTGAATTGATCTCATTATCGTGATCTCATCACAATCTAATTCTCATTGCACAGAACCAAAGACATCACAATATATATGCTACAGATAATATAATGTGAGAATATGTTAATATTAATCATAAGAAAAAAGATCGCATAACATGTCACACGTATCATCACTCATGTGATTGGCTTACAAGGCACCTATAACCAGCAATCTCCCACTTGACCTAAAGCCAATCACCTATGTGTCTGATCCCCATCAGACCCTTGTGATGCTCAAATACAATTTGAGCCAATGACTTCGTTAGTGGATCTCTAATGTTATCTTCATATGAAACTCTTTCTACTGTTATATCTTTACGGGCTATGATCTCTCTAATTAAGTGAAACCTCCTTAGAATAATTTTGATAAGACCTAGGTTCCCTTGCTAGAGCTATCGCCCTGTCGCTGTCGCTGTATATGGGAATCAGCTCCACGCTGCTCAGAACGATTCCCAAATCCATGATGAAATCCTTCATCCACACCACTTCTACTACAGTAATGTATTTTGCCTCTATGGTTGAGTCAGCAATAGTATCTTGCTTGGAACTCTTTCAGCTTACTGGTCCTCCATTCAAGGTGAAAACATACCCTGAGTTCGACTTGCTATCATCAATGTCGGACTGAAAACTTGAGTCATGTAGCCCTCAACCTAGAGGCTACCTCTTCCATATACTAGTAAAAGATCCTTAGTCCTTCTCAAGTACTTAAGGATACACTTTACTGCCTTCAAGTGTTATAAACCTGGATCTGCCTGATACTTGCTTGTGACACTTAGAGCATATGCTATATTAGTCCTTGTACATAGCATAGCATACATGATAGACCCTATCGCTGAGGCATAAGGTATCTTATCCATGTCTGCCCTTTCTTCAGGAGTCTTTGGGGACATACTCCTAGAAAGCGATATTCCATGTCTCATTGGTATGAGATCTCTCTTAGAATTCTTTATGCCAAACCTTTTGACAATGGAGTCTATGTACCTAGACATGTACCTAGACTAGGACAAGCCAAATATCCTCTTAGATCTATCTCTATAGATCCGAATCCACAAAATATATGATGCTTCCTCTAAGTCTTTCATAGAGAAGTTTCTCGATAACCAAGTCTTTACTGTTGAGAGAATTCCTACATCATTCCCAATGATTAGGATGTCATCCACATATAATACTAAGAAGGTAATATCACTCCCACTTACCTTTCTGTACACACAAGGCTCATCTTCGTTCTTAACGAAGTCATAAGATCTAATTGCCTCATTAAATCTTATGTTCCAACTTTGGGAAGCTAGCTTAAATCTATAAATGGATCTAAGCAACATGCACACCTTATCTGGACTCTCTCTGGATAGGAATCCCTCTGGCTGTATCATATACACCTCCTCCTCGAGGTTGCCATTGAGGAATATAATTTTCATATCCATCTTCTAGATCTTATAGACTAGTGTGATGCAATGGCTAAAAGAATTCTGATGGATTTAAGCATGACTACAAGTGAAAAGGTTTCGTCATAGTCAACTCCTTATTTTTGATGATATCCTTTAGCTACCAGTCTTGCCTTATAAGTCTCCTTCACCTTTTCATCTACTCTAATCTTCTTCTTGAAGATCCACTTGCACCCGATGGGTACAATACCCTCAGGTGCATCCACAAGGTTCCAAATCTTGTTAGAGTATATAGAATCCATCTTAGAATTCATGACTTCTTGCCACTTCTCAGAGTCTATACTCATAATAGCCTCCTCTTAGGTTTGAGGATTAACATCTTGAGAGTCCTCTCCACTAATATATCTCACATATCTTTTAGGAGGGTGAGATACTCTGCTAGACCTACACAAAGTTAGAACTTGTGTATTAGGTACCTGATTAGACTCGGACTCTGGAATGGTGCTTGAGCTATGTTCTCCAACCTCGCTCAACTCTATCTCACTCTCATTGTTTCCACCAAGAATGTGTTCATTCTCAAGGAACACAACTCTCTTAGTAACAAAGACCTTTCGATCCTTGGAATGATAGAAGTAATACCTAAAGTCTCCTTAGGGTATCCCATGAACGTACACTATTTCGTCCTTGATTCCAACATGTCGGGGTTGTATCTTCTAACGTGGGCAGGACAACGCCAAATCTTAACCATCTTAAGATCAGGCTTCTTTTCTTTCCATATCTCATATGGTGTAGATACTACCGAATTTGATGGAACTCTGTTCAGAAGGTAAGCTGTGGTCTCTAGAGCGTACTTCCAGAATTAGATGGGTAGATCAGCAAAATTCATCATGGATCATACCATGTCTAACAACGTGTGATTCCTTCTTTCTGATGCACCATTGAGCTGAGGTATATAATGAGGTATCCAATGGGATAGAATTACATTGTCCCTAAGGAAAACTCCGTAATCAAGTACTCTCCTCCTCGATCTGATCGAAGAGTCTTAATACTCTTTTTAATTTGATTCTCCACCTTATTCTTATATACCCTAAATTTCTTATAGGCCTCAAATTTATACTTCATCAAGTGCACATGTCCATACCTAGAGAAATCATCAACGAATATAATAAAGTATAAGTAACCTCCTATAGCCTAAGTCGATATGGGACCACATATATCACTATGTATGAGTTTCAATAACTCAGTGGCTCTCTCTCTAGTTTCACTAAAAGGAGAGTTGGTCATCTTCCCACGAAGGCAAAGTTCGTAAGTTGCATATGCCTTATAGTCAAATGGATCTAAGTATCCATCTTTCAACAACTTTTGAATCCTTTTCTTATATATATGACATAGCCTACAATGTCATATGTATGCATTGTTCACCTTATCTCTTTTCCTCTTAGACGTATTTATATTCATAATATGTGGAGAAGTGTCTAACATATATAAGCCATTTATAAGTGTCCCTCTAGTGATGATCTCATCATACATAATTATTGAAAAACTATTATTATCAAAAACTAAATTATATCCATTAATTGTCAAACAAGAGATGGAAATAATATTTTTGATAATGGAAGGGACAAAATAGTATGCATCTAATACAATAATAGCTCCACCAGGTAGATGTAGGATGACCTTCCCAATAGCAATTGCAGCAACTCTTGCTCCATTACCCATTTTGAGGTTCATCTTGCCTCTAGCCAATCTCCTAGGTCTTGCTAGAACCTACAATGAATTACAGATATGATAGCATTCCCGGTATCCAATACACATGTGTTATCATGAAAATCTGAAAAGTGAACACTGATCATGAATATACCTGAAGCTTCTCTAAGCTTCTGTTTTGCCTTCCTGCAAGGTAATCCTTACAATTCCTCTTCCAATGCCCATCTTGGCCATAGTGGAAACATTGTCATTTATCCTTTGTCGGGTCTTTCATGGCAACCTTTGCCTTACCAGGTATTCCTTTGCCCTTGCCCTTGCCCTTCTTAAGGATCTTGCTGGCATTCCTTTTCTTTTTGGTCTCACTAATATAGAGAATTGGCTTCTCCTTCTTGATGACACTCTCAGCTTCCCTCAACATATTGAGGAGCTCAGGGAGAGTCAACTCAAACATGCTCATGTTAAAATTCATGATGAAGTGAGAAAATGAATCTGGTAGAGATTGAAGTAAAAGATCAACGCATAGGTTATCCTCTAGGACTATTCCAAGACCTGTGAGTTTCTCAATCCACTCTATCATCTTTAGGGCATCATTCCCAACTGATGTCCCTTCTGTCATCTTGGCTTGGAAGAGTCTCTTAGATATATCATATCTTTGAGTTCTTCCCTGTTTCTCAAATAGCTAGCGGAGATGAAGAATGATAGAATTTGCATTCATGCTCTCATGTTGCCTCTGTAACTCAGGAGTCATGGAGGCCAGCATATAATATTTTGCCAATGTGGAATTATCTATATACTTTACATAGCGAGCGATCTCGTCCTCGCTTGCCCCCTCTTTCGGTGTGGGAACAATTGTATCAAGGACATACGTCATTTCTTCGTCATAAGAATAATTCTCAAATTACAGAGCCAATATGTGTCATTTGGACCAGTGAGGCGGTTAGTATCAAGTATGCCATGCAGGGGGTTTGTAAGCGACATGTTTCTAACAAACAAGATATAGTATAAATAAATAACATGTAAATTTTACAGAAAGTACTAATTAAGCCATGCCGGATGATCACGAGTCGTCACCTAATATGATTAAGCCCGAGCCAATGGGCCTAATCACTACAATAGGATCTATGTGTGCATCGTTGCATTTTCATGCCCCGTGATTGTTGATCTCATCATCATCGGTTCCGTAGGATCCTCGTCGCATCACCATGCGTAGTTATCTCCCGCCATGGCATCGTAGGTCCCGCTGTCACCTCTACGCTCCCGTTGCGCCTCTCCATGTAATTATAAATAATCACAGGCACGTAGGCCCAACAATAAACGAGAAATCAGAGGCTCGCAAGTCTCAATAATAATAATAATAATCATAATTATACACATCATAATACATGGCTCATGATCATCCATCCACATCATACATCACATGTACATCACATCATATATAGGATTACTAGATATATATAATAATTAATTAAACTATTTAATTAATTATTTTTTTGGAAATCAGGATATGCTCGGAATTTCAAGAATTATCAAGGGCATTTTCATAATTCTGGATAGGAGGACAGTCTTTCAGAATTTTTAGAATTGTTGAGAGTGTTTCGGTATTCCGGGTATAGGACAGACCTCGAAACTTCTCAAATTCTGAGGGGTATAACTGTCCTTTTCTCAAAAGGATGTCCTAGTCCTCCCCTTTTGCCCTCATCTTGCGGCCGCCATCGCCATCGCCACCACGCATGTCGTGGTGCTGCGCATCGCTAGCGACTGCCTCTACCCGCGGTCGGGCATTGATGCCCTTGGGCAGTAGCCCTTGTGGGCTGGTGGCGCTGCCTCACGCGGCCACCTGGTCCGCAGGCCCACCCACGAGCGCTGTGTTTGTAGGCGACCGCCATTGCGGGTTGGAGTCACGCTGCAGGTGGTCGCCCCTGCCGGTGGCTACCCTATAGGGGGCCTTGGCCACAGCCGACCGCCCCCTTGCAGGTTGTCAGGCTATGGCCGACCGCCCTTGTAGGGGTCTTGGCCGTGGCCGGCTGCCCTTGCAGGGGGTTTGGCCATGGCCACCCACCCTTCCAGAGGGCCTGCCCGTAGCCGGCCACCCTCTTTCCTAGTTGCCTTCGCTAATAAAATGTAGCAAGAATGCATATAATAGTTCTACGTGATGTAATCTCATCACACGCAGTTTAAAACCAATATTTCGCACGAAAATCTTGGCTCTGATACCACTGTTGGGAAACCTCAATCGAAACATCACATACGCAGCAGAAATCAAAACAAAACTGGTTTCCCATGCAGATCAAATCGTCGTGCAAAAGATTGGGTCACGAGAAAGCCGCAAAAACCAATAAAATCGCATCATGTGATAGATTAGTTATCTAGGGAGATCATATATCCATGTATTCCAAATCCATATGAAGAGGATGAAGGAAGTCAAGTGTCTTCCTCTCTAGCGATATCCACATGATAGATATCTGTAGCGAAACTCCTCCAAATTGATCTCGCAACTCTTGCGCAAAGGGATGGAGGAGAATAGGAGGGGGAGGCCAAAGCTGCAGCCTCTAAACTATGAGTCTCCCCTTCTATTTATAGAGAGCCACCAAAAACCCTAGTGCTCCTACCTTAGTGGGTATTGGATTTTCATCTAATTACCCACTAATCTTGCATTATTGGATCTGATGGTTACAGGTGCCCTGCAACGTGTGACAAGCTGTGTGATCTTTTTACATATTGGCATATTCTCACATTATATTATTTGTTACATATATATTATGATGTCCTTAGTTCTGTGCAATGGGAATCGGATCTTGATGAGATCACGATAATGAGATCGATTCACCTTTAAACACAGATCTTAAATAATCCAGGTCACAGGTTACTCAAGAGGGACATTGAGATAATCGGATAGATCGGTGTATTATACACCCGTCCATATGATGGAGGCGGCTGGTCTCATAGCCGCTTATGTGGAGACACTAAGGATATAGTACATGTGCTCATTGGAGAATAAGTTCACTGATTGATTTACTTATGGAATGTTGTATGGTTAATGATACTTAATGTCAGATAGTGATTCCATAGTCCCAGTTGTATATCTGGTCCTTAGACTTGAGACATCAAGGATGTCTTATATGAGTACTCTTTTCTTTAATGCCAGACTTACAGGTTTGGAAAGCTTCAGATCTTGTACAACTGGTTATCGGGATTAGTAGCCAACCTTACGAAGGTAATTGAGTATCAATAGAAGATCATCCACTCTCGGTATCACGAGAGAAATATCTCATATGTGCTTGCCCAGATAAATCCCTGGCCAAGGTCATTCGGATTGAGAGAGGAGTTCTCCGGTAGAATTCGATTAGAGCAAGATAAACTGATTCTGTATGTGACCTGACAGTACCATGTCCAATATTCAGTCTCTGGGATATTAGTTGGATGAGAGATTATAGATATACGGTAACTATGGACAGACAGGTCCGATGGATTTGATCCCCCCTGTACCGTCTAGCGACTATGGCGTAGTGGCATAGTATATCCATAGTCGATGAGTCGAGTGAATTGTTATGAGGATAATAATTCACTATATCGGAAGGAGTTCTAATGGGAGTGACTCACAGCCAGCTCGGTATCGGGCCTAGATGGTCACACACATATGGTGGATGCTTCAGCGAATAGAGGATTGGATAGAGATCCAATTAGCCATATTCTCATTAAATGAGACCCTAAGCTGATGGGCTCATTGATTAAGGTCCAGTTAAAGGCCTAAGGAGATTATTGGATAGAGATCCAATAATACAAGGTTTGTGGGTAATTGGATGGAGATCCAATACCCACTAAGGCAGGAGCCCTAGGATTTTTTGGTGGCTCTCTATAAGTAGGAGAGTGTCACGTGATTCGCTAAGAAAATAGTGGGAGTACATTAAGATAAAAGTCCATATCTTAATTAGTATTTTCTGTGAAATCTGTATGTTATTTATTTTTGCTATATCATGTTTTGTCAGAAACATGTCGCTAACAAACCCCCTACGTGGCATACTTGATGCCAACCGCCTCACTGGTCCAAACTATACAGATTGACTCTATAATTTGAGAATTGTTCTCATGGCGGAGAAAATCGCATACGTCCTTGATACAATCGTGCCCATGCCGGAAGAAGGGGCAAGCGAGGATGAGATCGCTCGATATGTGAAGTACATAGATGATTCCATGTTAGCAAAATGTTATATGTTGGCCTCCATGACTCCTGAGTTACAAAGACAACATGAGAGCATGGATGCAGATTATATTCTTCTTCATCTTCGCTAGTTGTTTTAGAAACAAGGAAGAACTTAAAGATATTAGATATCTAAGAAACTCTTCCAAGCTAGGATGACTGAAGGGACATCGGTTGAGAACCATGTCCTAAAGATGATAGAGTGGATCGAGAAACTCACAGGTCTGGGAATAGTCCTAAAGGATAACCTGTGCGTTGATCTTATACTTCAGTCCATACTAGATTCCTTTTCTTACTTCATCATGAATTTTAACATGAGCAAGTTTGAGGTAACTCTCCCTGAGCTCCTCAATATGTTGAGTGAAGCTGAGTGCCATAAAAAAGGAGAAGCAAGTTCTCTATATTGGTGAGACCAAAAAGAAAAGGAAGGCCAGCAAGACCCTTAAGAAGGGCAAGGGCAAAGAAAGACCAGGTAAGGCAAAGGTTGCCAAGAAATACCCGACAAAGGATAAATGACAATGTTTCCACTATGGCCAAGATGGACATTGGAAGAGGAACTGTAAGGACTACCTTGCAAAGAAGGCGAGATAAAAGATTGGAGAAGCTTCAAGTACATTCATGATCAATCTTCACTTGTTAGATTTTCATGATAACACATGTGTATTGGATACTGGGAGTGTTTATCATATTTGTAATTCATTGCAGGTTCTGGCAAGACCTAGGAGATTGGCTAGAGGCGAGATGGACCTCAAGATGGGCAATGAAGCAAGAGTTGCTACAATTGCTGTTAGAGAGGTCACCCTACATCTGCCTGGTGGAGCTATTATTGCATTAGATGCATGTTATTTTGTTCCCTCTATCATCAAAAATATTATTTTTATCTCTTGTTTGATAATTAATAGATATAAATTAGTTTTTGAGAATAATAATTATTCAATAATAATTGATGATAAGATCATCACTAGAGGGACCCTAATAAATGGCTTATATGTGTTAGATACTTCTCCACATATCATGAATATAAATATGTCTAAGAGAAAAAGAGATGAGGTGAATAATGGATACCTATGATATTGTAGGCTAGGTCATATACATGATGGAATGATTCAAAAGTTGTTGAAAGATTGATACTTAGATCCATTTGACTATGAGACATATGCAACTTGTGAACCTTGCCATCATGGGAAGATGACCAACTCTCCTTTTAGTGGAACTGGAGAGAGAGCCACCGAGTTATTAGAATTCACACATAATGATATATGTGGTCCCATGTCGACTCAAGCTATAGGTGGTTACTCATACTTCATTACATTCACTGATGATTTCTCTAGGTATTGATATGTGTACTTAATAAAATATAAATATGAGGCCTTCGAGAAATTCAAGAAATATAAGAATGAGGTAGAGAACCAAATTGGAAAGAGTATTAAGACTCTTCGATCAGATCGAGGAGGAGAGTACTTGAGTACGGAGTTCACCCATTTCCTCAGGGACAATGAGATTCTATCCTAATGGACACCTCCTTATACACCTTAGCTCAATGGTGTATCAGAAAGGAGGAATCGCACGCTGTTAGACATGGTGCAATGCATGATGAGTTTCGCTGACCTACCCGTCTCATTCTGGGGGTACGCCCTAGAGACTGCAGCTTACCTTCTGAATAGAGTTCCATCGAAGTCAGTAGTGTCTACACCATATGAGATATGGAAAGGAAAGAAGCTCAATCTTAAAATTATTAAGATTTGGGGCTGTCCTGCCCACGTTAGAAGACACAACCCCGATAAGTTGGAATCAAAGACAGAATGGTGCACATTCGTGGGATACCCAAAGAAAATTTGTGGGTATTATTTCTATCATCCCGAGGACCGAAAGGTCTTTGTTACCAAGAGAGTTGTGCTCCTTGAGAAGGAACATATTCTTGGTGGAAACAGTGGGAGTGAGATAGAATTGAGCGAGGTTGGAGAACCTAGCTTAAACATCATTCCAGAGTCGAGTCTGTTCAGGTACATAACACACAAATTCTAAATTTACATAGGTCTAGTAGAGTATCTCACCCTCCTGAAAGATATATGGGACATATCAGTGGAGATGACTCTCAGGATGTTGATCTTCAGACCTACGATGAGGCTATTATGAGTATAGACTCCGGGAAGTGGCAAGAAGCCATGAATTCTGATATGGATTCCATGTACTCTAACAAGGTTTGAAACCTTGTGGATGCACCTGAGGGTATTGTACCATCGGCTATAAATGGATCTTCAAGAAGAAGATCGGAGTGGATGGAAAGATAGAGACCGATAAAGCAAGGCTGGTAGCTAAAGGATATCGCCAAAGACAAGGAGTTGATTATGACGAAACCTTTTCACCTGTAGTCATGCTTAAGTCTATTAGAATTATTTTGGCCATTGCAGCACTATGACTATGAGATCTAGCAGATGGATGTTAAAACAGCATTCCTCAATGACAACCTCGAGGAAGAGGTGTATATGATACAACCAAAGAGATTCGTATCCAAAGAGTGTCCAGATAAAGTGTGTAAGTTGCTCAGATCTATATATAGATTGAAGCAAACTTCCCGAAGTGGAACATAAGATTTGATGAGGTGATCAGATCTTATGATTTCGTTAAGAACGAAGATGAGCCTTGTGTGTACAGGAAAATAAGTGAAATCGCTATCACCTTCTTGGTGCTATATGTGGATGACATCTTAATCATTAGGAATGATATAGAAATACTCTCCACAGTAAAGACTTGGCTATCTAGAAACTTCTCCATGAAAGACTTAGGGGAAACATCCTATATTTTTGGGATCCGGATCCATAGAGATAGATCCAAAAGGATGCTTGGCTTGTCCCAGTCTAGGTACATAGACTTTATTGTCAAAAGGTTTGGCATGAAAAATTCTAAGAGAGGTCTCATACCGATGAGACATGGAATATCACTTTCTAGGAGTATGTCCCCAAAGACTCCTGAAGAAAGGATAGACATAGATAAGATACCTTATGCCTCAGCGATAGGATCTATCATGTATGCAATGTTATGTACTAGACCTGATATAGCACATGCTCTGAGTGTCACGAGTAGGTATTAGGCAGATCTAGGTTTAGAACACTAGAAGATAGTAAAATGAATCCTTAAGTACTTGAGAAGGACTAAGGATCTTTTACCAGTATATGGAGGAGGTAGCCTCAAAATTCAGGGCTACACAGACTCAAGTTTTCAGTCTGACATTGATGATAGCAAGTCAAATTCAGGGTATATTTTCACCATGAATGGAGGAGCAGTAAGCTGGAAGAGTTCCAAGCAAGAGACTACTACTGACTCGGCCACAAAGGTGGAATACATTGTTGTAGTAGAAGCAACAAGACGAAGGGGTGTGGATGAAGAAGTTCATCAAGGATTTGGGAGTCATACCAAGCAGCGTAGAGCTGACTCCCATATATTGTGACAGCGATAGAGCGATAACTCTAGCAAGGGAACCCAGGTCTCATCAGAATTGTTCTGAAGAGGTTTCATCTGATTAGAGCGATCATAACCCAAAAAGATATAGCAATGAAAATAGTTTCATCCGAAGATAACATTGCAGATCCACTGACGAAGTCGTTGGCTCATATTATATTTGAGCGTCACAAGGGTCTGATGGGGATTAGACACATAGGTGATTGGCTTTTGGTCAAGTGGGAGATTGCTGGTTACAGGTGCCCTGTAAGCCAATCACGTGAGTGATGGCATGTGTGACATGTTGTGTGATCTTTTTGCTTATGATTAATATCGATATATTCTCATATTATATTATTTGTTACATATATATTGTGATGTCCTTAGTTTTGTGCAATGAAAATCAGATCGTGATGAGATCACAATAATGAGATCGATTCACCTTTAAACACAGATCCTAAAAAATCTTGGTCATAGGTTACTCAAGAGCGACATTGAGATAACCGGATAGATCGGTATACTATATACCCGTCTATATGATGGAGGCGGCTGGTCTCATAGCCACTTGTGTGGAGACACTAAGGATATAGTACAGGTGCTCATTGGAGAATGAGTTTACTGATTGATCCGCTTATGGAATATTGTATGATTAATAATACCTAATGTTAGACAGCGATTCCATAGTCCCGGTTGTGTATCTGGTCCTTAGACTTGAGACACCAAGGATGCCTTGTATGAGTACTCCTTTCTTTGACGCCAGACTTACAGGTTCGGAAAGCTCCAGATCTGGAACAACTGGTTATCGAGATTGGTAGTCAACCTTATGAAGGCAATTGAGTGTCCATAGAGGATCATCTACTCTCGGTATCATGAGAGGAATATCTCATATGTACTTGCTTAGACAAATCCCTAGCTAGGGTCATTCGGATTGAAAGAGAAGGAGTTCTCCTATAGAATCCGAATAGAGCAAGACAAACTAATTCCGTATGTGACCTGACAGTACTATGTCCAATATACGGTCTCTGGGATATTATTTGGATGAGGGATTATAGATACATGGTAACTATGGACAGACAGGTCCGATGGATTTGATCTCCCATGTACCATCTAGGGACTATGGCATAGTGTCCTAGTACGCCCATAGTCGATGAGTCGAGTGAATTATTATGGGGATAATAATTCACAATATCAGAAAGAGTTCTGATGGGAGTGACTCACGGCCAGCTCGGTATCGGGCCTAGAAGGTCACACACATATGGTGGATGCTTCAGCAAATAGAGGATTGGATGAAGATCCAATTAGCCCCTATTCTCATTAGATGTGACCCTATGTTGATGGACTCCTTGATTAAGGCCCAATTATAGGCCTAAGGAGATTATTGGATAGAGATCCAATAATGCAAGGTTAGTAGGTTATTGGATGGAGATCCAATACCCACTAAGGAAGGAGCCCTAGGGTTTTGGTGGCTCTCTATAAATAGGAGGGGAGACTCAGGGTTGATAGGCTGTAGCTTTAGCCACCACCTCCTATTCTCCTCCCTCCCTCTGAGCAAGAATTGCAAGATTAGAGAGGAGGAGTTTCGCTGTAGAGATATATCGTGTGGATACCGCTAGAGAGGAGGATACTTGACCTCCTTCATTTCTCCATCCGGATCTCGAATACAGAGATATACGATTTCCCTAGGTAAAATCAATCTCTCACACATCACAGTTTTTCAGTTTTTACGATTTTTCTCGCGACCCCAATCTTTTCACGATGATTTGATCTGCGTGGGAAATCAATTTTGTTTTGATTTCCGCTGCGCATGTGATGCATCCGTTTTAGATTTTCCAACAGGATCTTTATCCAATAATCTTCTTAGGCCTTTAAGTGGGCATCAATCAAGGAGCCCATCAACATAGGGTCTCATCTAATGAGAATATGGGCTAATTGGATTCTCATCCAATCCTCTATTCGCTGAAGTATCCACTATATGTGTGTGACCCTCTAGGCCCGATACTGAGCTGGTCGTGAGTCGCTCCCATCAGAAATCCTTCTGATATAGTGAATTATTATCTCCATAATAATTCACTTGACTCATCGACTATGGACGTACCAGGCCACTACGTCATAGTCCCCAAATGGTACAGGGGGATCGAATCCATAGGACATGTCTGTCCATAGTTACCGTGTATCTATAATCCCTCATCCAACTAATATCCCAGAAATTTTATATTGGACATAGTACTGTCAGGTCACATACGAAATCAGTTTGTCTTGCTCTAATCGGATTCTACTGGAGAACTCTTTCTCTCTCAATCCAAATGACCTTGGCCAGTGATTTGTCTGAGCAAGCACATATAGGATATTCCTCTCGCAATACCGAGAGTAGATGATCCTTTATTGACACTCAATTGCTTTCATAAGATTAGCTACAAATCTCGATAACCAACTGTACTAGATCTGGAACTTTCCAAACCTATAACTCTGGCGTCAAAGAAAGGAGTACTCAAACAAGACATCCTTGGTGTCTTAAGTCTAAAAACCAGATATACAACTGAGACTATGGAATTGCTGTCTAACATTAGATATCATTAACCATACAACATTTCATAAGCAGATCAATTAGTGAACTCATTCTCTGACAATCACTTGTACTATATCCTTAGTGTCTCCACATAAGTGGCTATGAGGCCAGTTGCCTCCATCATATGGACAAGTATATAATACACCGATCTGTCCGTTTATCATGATGTCCCTCTCGAGTAACTTATGATGGGATTGTTTAGGATCTGTGTTTAAAAATGAATCGATCTCATTATCGTGATCTTATCACGATCCGATTCCCATTGCACAGAACCAATAACATTACAATATATATGTTACAGATAATATAATGTGAGAATATGTCAATATTAATCATAAGTAAAAAGATTACACAGCGTGTCACACATGTCATCACTTACATGATTGGATTGCAGGGCACCTGTAACTAGCATAAACTAGGTCTCAGATGTGGTACCACTAGGCCTAAGTGATAGTACCACCTAAGTCTATCGACAAGCATTGTTTATGCTTATTAACCATTCTAATGGTGGTATCTCCTATGGCGGTAGTAGTAGGGCGATAGTAGTACCTTTCATAATTTAAATTTTATAGTGATAGTCTCGTTAGAGTTAAAATGTACTGTGTCAAAGGTTGTGGTAGTAGTACTCTCTAGAGCTAGCGATAATACTATCCATTTCTCAAAATTTTAAAGATTTAAATTTTTTGATTCTATTCTTAAAGTATTTTGAGGTTTATTTTTAAATATCTTAATCAGACTTAGTTGATGGAGTATCTATTTTTTAGTTTACTAAATATTATAGTTCTCACTTTCTATAACTTAATATCATAACTAAACTCAGGACAAAAACTAAACTTAAACAATAACTTAATATCATAACTAAACTCAGGACAAAAAAAAATAAACTTAAACAATACTCATAAAAATTGAGTATAGAGGTTCTCTTAGTGTTGATAATATCTTGGACTGTCTCTAGTATTAAACTATGAGTTTGAGTGTAAAACGATAAGTAGGACTTACTCCCAGTACATGTTGCTCTTGTATACTTACCCCTAATTGACGAATATTTGTCTAAAAAACTAAGAGAATAGTAAGAGAATATTCACTAAAATGCTGAAGAGAATAGTTGTATAAAAAACTAGAATTCGAGATAATATATAAATCCACGTGCTATGCAAGCAATCAGTTATAAATTCTTAGGAATATTTATACACAAGCGATCAAATCCATGGAAAAACTGACGAATATTTAAAGATATACAACCACATTATAAATTCCCATTAGTCCTCCTAGTGTTGCAGCAGGGAAACGTCGAAGGAGGAGGACGTGACGATGACGACAACAAGGATGACGAGGCTCGTGATGACAAAGAAAGACGAAGGAAGGCTACGCCACCTTCCATGGATGCTTCCCTCGCTCGCTCATTGGTTGCGTCTCCTTATCACCGGTTTCCACGGTCAATGAGTCGGGACATGTGCGTTCGACATCCCTTTTGTCTCCTTCCCCAATAAAAAAATCCAACATTTGCTGCTCCGCGTCCATGGTCATCTCTTAGTAGATTATAGGAATGGGAATAGAATATGCCGACCACAAACAGGTGCCTTAAGATAGATAGTTTAATGATTTATTTTTTCCCGCCAAATCTCGTTCTTGAGGACGTACGTGCCTCGTCCATTCATCCTCTTATCCCTTTGCTTTATCTTTATACTGTACAATGTTGACTGAGCATCAACTTTCGACACATTGCTAGCTGAACCCAATTTCCTCCCACTATTTCTTATTTTATGTGCCTGCTACGCATGCTGCCGTGGCGACATACATCACCCCAATGACGTCGCCAATGCTGCTGTCATGGCATTGACGATAATAAGGACAAAAGATGTCAACTTTCAACGCTGCAGATTTCACACGACCATAAATAATGCGTCCTTCCTGTTCGCCATGACGACCAGGAGAGGAAGAAGTTTAGGCAAAGAGACTGGTAAAAAAAAATATGTAGATATGTTTGTGTGTGCTTAACAAGTCTGAAAGCATAGTTAAGTCACAGAATCATTCTTCCAAGAAACGTCATATTAAAAATCTTTACTGTTTATGTCGATAGCAGTACTTCTGTTTTAATTACTTCTGTCGGATTATAGCTCTTCTCCTTGCAAAGATGCACTTTCCAAGATACGAGGCTTTCATTCTCGTGTTAGTGTGATTAATCTATGCTCTTAACTGACCTTAAACTTCCTCAATTTCAATTTAGTCCTTACGTTGCTCTCACAGTTTATGTGATGAATTCCATGTTACATCCTTCCACCGTGAGATTGACTTGTTCATATTTTGCAGGAAATATCTATCATATAAGACCTAAACAAAGTCGTGTAGATACTGTTAATACCACTAAGTAAAGGCATCATATAATATCGGAATAGTTTACCTTGTAGCGGAAGCTTCCCATTGGTATCCTGGATAGCCATTCTACATCTATCTATCTATCTATCTATCTATCTATCTATCTATCTATCTATCTATCTATCTATCTATATCTATATACATAGAGAGAGAGAGAGAGATAGATGCCATATCCTAAATCTAGACAATTTTTGGACAATGGAAAATTCGCTCATCATCGACTCGGTGATCCAAGAGATGGAACACGCGTTCGATCTCACTAAAAAGCTTCAGTCCCTCATCGAGCTTGGCAGCTGCAGTGATAGGCTGAAAGAACTCGTGAGGGTCCTCAAGGATGATCTACTGCAGATAGTGGGGTCTCGGAAGAACGATGTCAAACCACAGAAGAAATGCATGGCTTCGCTTGATGTCCCGATCCGAATCGATCGAAGAAGAATGTAAGTTATGCAATCGATTCCATCACTTGTATGTTTTCTTCACAAGCAAGCATGAATGCGTATGTGAAAGAAGCTTTTTGTTTGTTTATCGAATCAACAGCTACGTACGAAGAGAAATCACAGCAACACCTTTTGATCATGATCACCAGTGGAGAAAGTACGGGGAAAAGAACATCACTGGCTGCATCTTTACCAGGTTATTTCTTTACACAATTGTGACAGTACTGTGTGTTTGAGACTATGATAATAAATAGGAATCTTAAGTTATAGCCTCTTATAAATAGGGTTAAAGCTGTGATTTTTTTTTCTTTCTTCCAGAGTGTTGTTATTTGTAACTTTCTCTTTACTATCTATTATAATCGTATTTAAAAAAAATTAATATTTAAATTATCCTTTATAAATGAATATAATTATTTTCTTCTTCTTCTTCTCATCCTCCTCTTTACTATCTATTAGTTGCAAACGATATCGTTGGTGGTGGCCAGTAGTTACAAACAATAATTTAATATTTTAAATTATCCTTTAGTGTCGACAATGACAACATGGACAAAGAGCAAGATGAAATAAGGGATTATGAGTAAAAATATATATATTAGTATAATAATATTTTATTATTTTTAAAAAGAGTTATCAATATCAACAAAGGACTGTGAATAGTAAACAAGGATCATGAATAGTAAACATTTTTTTTTTTTTAGCTTAAATTATCTACCATTTGTCCACTTTTGGACAAATAAAGACAAAATATCTACCCATGTCTATGAACTTGAGACTCTTTTTCTCTCTTTTATGAAGGTATATATATCAGAGAAATTTTATTTACCTCCTTTTTCTTTCTTTTTTATTTAATCTTCTTCTTCTTTTTTGGAAAATAAAATAAGGATTCTGAGAAAATAAGTGGCCCAAATTCTAATGGGCCTTGGAACTAACCCCCTATACTAATTGAACTCATTGTATTGATTTCATGGGACTTAGGGTATCTGAGGTCCAAAATGAGATGATATGGATACCATATTGTCACAGATCTCGACATGATCCTTATATTAGTAATGTTGAATTAGATAATTGGATTTGAATATTGTTTAGTGTTTGAGTTTGTATAGGTTAAGTTTTTGATAAGTTTGAATGGTCGACTCTTTGGACGTTTAGCTTTATAAATAGAGGTAGAATTCATTCTCTTATCTGTGGCGCTTTTATTCATTTCTCGGGTCCTCCTTTTATAGTATTGGTGCTTGGGTTTCCTACAGAGATAATGGATTCATTTCTCCAGTCCTTTTTTAATGCAACAATGATTTATTTTCCTTTAGTGTTTTATTCTTTACGCATAATCGTCTTGTTTTATCTTTGTAAACATCCCTACTTTTTTTTCTTTTTTTTTCTTCTTTTCTGTAATCTATTAGTCTGCCTGTCTTTGCATGCCCACGTTACAGGAGCTACTACAGGTGCACTTACAGCGAGGATCAAGGATGCACAGCGAAAATGCAAGTGCAACAACAGACCCCATCTTTGTTTCTCGTCACTCACACAGGACGACACACATGCAAAGCTTCCTCCTCTAGAACTGATGACGATGACACAGTCAATTCTTCAGCTTCTCATATCACAGAGATAACTCCTCCGGTGGAGCCATTCCTGCTGCGTTTTGATTCAGGAGATCAGTATAAGATGGAAGAGAATAAGAGTTATGTGAGGAAAGATATGATTCAGACTTCGTTCGGGAAGCTGGAATCAGCAGATCTCACATTCCATGAATCTATAGACAGCTCCTCGACGATTGGCGGCATCGATTCATTGAGCTCAGTTTGCGTTGGACACGGATTTCTCAGTATTCGATTTTGATGAGTAGCTTTTGTAGGTATTAGAAGTACCAGCCTTGTCTAATCGATCGATAGATTGTGCAATAAATTTAGGATGTTAGCAGGAGGAGAAAAATTAAGACAGAACTCTACATCTGTATTTGTGCGAATAATGTGGTGTTAAATTGAAGATAATGATCTTTTAAATGGTCTGCTTTTCTAATATTGGCAAGTGAAAGATGTAGATGATGCTTGAATTTATCACTGTTGGTTGGTGACCACATCAAAAAGGACAGCGAAATCGTGTGCGTAACGTGTGGAGAAGGATGTATAATAAAAGATGATGGAACAGATAACTTTGACTCCTCTAAGGTATTTATTTTTCTATTTTTTATTTTTTTTTTATCGATGCCAAACTAAATATACTTTGCATTGCATTGAAGAGAGAAGATGAATGAGTAAAGGAAATAAAAAGGTCAACGGGAGAGAGAGATAGCAAATATATAAGGGACACTATGGATTGAAAAGAATAGAAGATCGATACAAATCATCGAAAGAAAAGATGGAAAAATTATCATTGAAAATAAAAAGAAGATCAAAAGGGTACTAAAGACTCTATAAATATATTGGACCCTCTCTCATAAAAGGTTAATATCATTCGATTAATATCAGTTCACTTGAACTGATATTTATTCTTGATCACACTCATCTGGCACTTGGATCTTCAAGAAGTCTTTGTAAAGATATATTATTACTAGCCAACGAAATTAATATGTTGGGTTTATTATACATCAATAGACAGACATCTTAATATTGTTGAAGGCTCTCTTGCTAACGCAGCAAGAAATTATTGGAATCCTCAACAAAATGAGGAAAACTTTGTAACTTGGGAGGCTCCTGTAGCCTCGATTTGATTAAATATTTTCTTTTTCAAAAAAAAAAAAATATATAATCTGCATCATGTAATCCGGCGCAGATTATAAATTCAAAACTTATATTTGTCTCCTATGTTTAACCAACACTTGTGCAATGCACTTCTTCTTTATTAATTTAAACCATGCACTTGAGTTTAATTTTATGTGTATGTCTAATCCACATTGAATGTAAGACAGAAACAAAGCATATAAACGTACGGAGTCATCTTAAGAGAAGTTTCTTCAATGATGGAAGTATAATATAACACGAGGAAGAAGATATGACATGCAAGGGAAACGAGATGCTCAATGAAAGAAGGTTTAAATTTGGAAAAAAATGGAACATCATTGCATTTGATCTAAATTTATGAAATAGAAGGTATTGATTTAAAACTTCTATATCTTACGCATAGTGAGATTTAGTTTAGATGAAGGTGAGATTTTGTGATAGATTTTTTAGTATTTTAATATATATATATATATATATATATATATATATATATATATATATATATATATATATTCTATCTTTTAATTAATATAAATATGTGCTTTTGGTTTATTCCAATGCAATGCGCACTATAATATTCAGATTAAAAACACTCCTAGTCCGTTATTATTCTCTTCTCATTCTCCCTAAATTTTTGTAGAAAAATTAACAGTTGTATCATAGCCCTGATTCAAAGAAGATCAAAAGAAGTACATCAATCAAAAAGAAGGGAAGACTAGTAGATTCAGAAAAAAGAAGAAGATGGGAGGCCTTGGAGTAATTGTTCTTTATCAACTTCTTCCTATCTTCAAAGATGATAATTACCAATTTTGGACTGTTAAGATGAAACTCTATTTATTTTATATAGATTATTAAGATGAAACTCTATTTATTTTATATAGATTATGGAATTTGGTAGAAGATGGTTTTCTTTAGTATGATCTACAGGATCCTAGTATTACAAAAGATCAAAAAAATCAGATTAAGAAAAATATACAGAAAGATACAAGAGCCCTTTATATGCTACAACAAATAATAGATCTCTATTCCTAGAATAATGATGACATCAATATCAACATAAGCTTGGAAGATACTAAAAAGTAGTTTGGAAGCATAAAAAAGGTGAAAATTTTAAGGCTTTAAATTCGTCGACGTAAATTTGATACTCTTATGATGAAAGATTATGAGTCATTTTTCTTAAAAGTTTTTTCTATTCTGAATCTTATGGTGAAGATCTAAAAGATCAAACTATGGTAGAAAAAGTTTTACGAAGTTTATCTCTAAAATTTGATATAATCTCTATTGCTATAGAAGTTAAGGATGCAAATATATTATCTATTGATGAATTAATGAGCTTTCTTTTAGTTCATGAACAAAAGCTAAATAGATCTTTAGATGAAACTTTAGAACATGTTATCCAAATGAAGATAGATAAAAAAGAAGGATCAGAAGAATTTAGAATTCAAATCTCAAGGGAGAGATCAAAATGGTAGAAGTCATGATCGATCAACTGAAGTTCAAAGGAAAACAAACGAAGGTAACAAAGAAACTCGTCGATGTTTTTATTATAAAAAAATTGGACATATTGAAAAAGATTACTGGTACAAAAATAAAAATCCAAATGTTCCGCTTTATTCTTATTGCAAAAAAATATGGTCATCTTGAAAAAGATTGTTAGAACAAAAACCAAACTAATAATGATGAGGAAAGTAATGATAACAAAAGAAATGAAGATAATATTTTATTTATAACATTTGATGAAGAATATTCTAGATCTGTTTGGTTTATAGATAGTGGATGCAGTAATCATATGACATGGGATAAAAGTTTGTTTCAAAGGCTTGATGATTCAGTCAAATCTATTGTGCAGATGGGAAATGACAACAAGGTTCAAAGTGAAAGGAAAATGAATAATTGTTGTGAAGACCAAATTTGGTAGAAAAAGTTGTTAATGATGTGTTGTTTATTTATGATTTAAAACAAAATCTCATTAGTATAGGACGATTAATGAGAAAATAATATTATATTATTTTTTATAATAAAAAATACTTGATTTATGATAAGAAAATTAAAAATTGATAGCAACGGTAAGGATGACAAAAAATAAAGTATTTCTCTTATTATTTTTAGATTTTGCTACACCTAGAATCAACATTTGGCAAAAAAATTATGATCATCTAAATTTGTATGGATCTATACAAACTATCTCGGATGTTGCATGTCATAATGTTGATGACACATATGTACATAAAATGGATGAAGCTATAAAGTCCAAGAACAACAATGAAAGTATAAATACAAGATTGGTAGAAAATTATGATGATGTGAAGAAAGCTAAGAGAAAAAAAATAAAGAGAAAGCTTCCGCGGTCAAAGAGATTTGATCCTATAAATACAAAGCCTCCATTAGATCATCAGAGATGGATATCAAAGATGAAAAGGTCAAGTTATAAATCTAAACAGAAGCATAAGATAACCACTGCAATACCGAAGATCGACCTACCGATATCTTCACAAAATTTTGGTTAAAAAAATATTTTTTCAAAAATAATTTTAAGGGGATGTGTTGGAAATAATTCAAGTAGTTAAGACTAATAATAGTTAGGATTAGATAAAGATTTTAATGTAAATCTAGTTTAGTATTTCTATATTATATTATAATGTAATAAAATATAATTCCTTTATGTTACCTCCCATTCCGTTAAGTGAATCAATTTAGTTATAGTATTTCTATATTATATTATAATATCTTCATTGATACTAAATATACTATATTATAGTATATTCGTATTATGTTAAAATATTTTTTGATTTTGTTAAAAAGACTATAACACAGTATAAAAAAACACCATTTTATAATATTTTTTAAAAAATTTGTAAAAAGTACTACGTTATATTATATTATAATATATTTTTTATATTATTAAAATACTATAATATAATATAAAAATATTATAACGTTGCCTATTCACCATATGGATTAGTTCATAAGAAAAGGAAAAAGAAAAGATTAAAAAGATATTATTAAAAATCTAAAAAAAAATACCTTTCGAGAATAAAATTAAAAAAAGATGATTTTTTTTTTTGTGAAAAATCATTCAATGTAAAAATAATATAAAACTTATATCAATTATGCTGTATTTATCAGATGCAGAGAGGCTGGTACATCAAGTTCGATAAGCATTTTATATATATATATATATATATATATATCGGTGCTACTTCATCATATTGTCTGAACCATTAGACTCACAAAAGTTGTTTACTCAAATCTGCTGGTGATGATGGCACCACAAAAGTGATGTCATGAATAGGTTGACGATAAGGAGGACAAAAAAAAAAAAAAAAAAAAAAATACTCTGGTGGGTCTAAGAAACGCCTCCACACCATTGGAGATTACTCCCAACGATAGCTTATCCTCTTCTTCACCTGCGACTGGTTTATTTACTCCATTCTACTTTCCCTCTTATTTGAGAAGATTAACACCATAACATCATGTGAATTTGTTTTCTTGGGAACAACCTTCGACATATGAAGTGCATATGAAGTGCACTTCGACATATGAAGTGCATACGAGGGGATGGCAGCAGATGCTTAGTTTGGAGGAAATGTAATATGGAGAGCTCATTCCTTCTGTCACTGCCTTGCTTCTGTCTCTCGTTAAGCCAATATTAATATTTCTCCTCACTATTCGAGGGAGGCTTTGTTTCTTTAGCATAATATAAGTTTACTTGCTGGGAGCTGTCAGTGTCTTGTAGAAACATGTGAGTGGCAAGAAAAATATGTAGAAAGAAATTGATTCTTAAACTTTGAATGCAGGTAGATTGCTACCACCACAATAGACACAAGTGTGAAAATTAGGTCTTGACATATATGACTGACTTACTTGGACAACTTTGACAGGAAACAGCATCATGCAAGACCCAAATGAAGTCTTGCAGAGACTGCCAAAATGGCTGGGAAACCACATCATGTAGGAATAAGATACTCTATAAAAGTATCAGAATATTTCCTTTTTCTTCTCGAGGGGAATAAATTAACAGAATGCTTCCATATCTTATGGACTGATCTCTAGACGAAAATTTAGACTCGTAGTTTTTCTATGGATCTTCTGGATCCAGACATGGCGTATCTCTATTTATATATATGGAGAGATGCACGATCTGAGAGGCAGGCAACCTTTGGTGGAGTTGAAGGGACCGGAGAAGAAACAGCTCATGGAGAATAAGATCATTGACTCTGTGATCCAAGAGATGGAACAAGCGTTTGATCGCACAGCCAAGCTTCAGTCCCTCGTCGAGCTCGTAAACTGCGGTGGTACAGTGAAGGAGTCGGCCATGGTCATCATAGAGGAGATACTGCAGTCCTGCAACGCTACCCGCTCCATGTTAAACTCCGATGGGGCTATTGCGGCACCACAGAGAAACAGCGCGGCGATTGAGCTTGCAAGTCAAGATCTGGCTGCGCTTCATGTTCCAATGCGAAGAGATCCGAGAAGGTAAGAGAGTAGTAGATAGCGAATATAATGATCTTTCAGCATTTTTCTTCCATTAATGTTATCTCATATGCTTTGTGTGATGTCTGTCCTTTAAACAGCTACGAACGAGAAGAAATAACAGCTGCACCTTATAATGATGGTTACCAATGGAGAAAATACGGGGAAAAGGGTATAAAAGGCTGCACCTTCAACAGGTTTGCTATCGTTACTTACCACTTATAATCGCTGTACTTGAAACGAGTAGCCATCATCTCTAGCTAATTAGATTATATAGATTCACATGACTGTAATTACACTTCAATTTCTTTTATTAGTTTCAAGAAAAGGAAGGATTGCTATTGACTTATGATATGACTTCAGGATCACATAACTTCACATCAAATCTTGGATCTTTGTGTCTATTTTTCGCTTTCCAGGTGTATGCTATGTGTTCAACTATCTTCAGCATTTTTGGGATTTTGCAAATCATCAGAAGCTGCTTTTTAACACTTCTTTCTTATTGTTCCACAATTTTTTTTTTTTTTTTTTTGACTTTTATACTATATTGTTTCAAACATTTTTATTTTTATTTATAGAAATGCATATGATATCATAAGTAAGTCATATACTTCTGTGCCACCTTTTCCTTTTTGCTTTGTTGCATAAATTCGCTGTTTCTATATGTATAGAGAGGATAGAGTTCAACATATATATCAGAGTTCATCATGAAATTGCGAAGGAATCAGAACAAATACTTTAATCTTCTTCTCCAGCTCCAGCTCATTCGGAGAAGGAACGGTCCAAGACTGATAACCTTGTTTTATATTTCCTTCTGTACCTAATCAATTAATTAGATACAAAATTCTCTATTGTTTAAGCACGGTTTTGTTTCTTCGTCTTACTTGCCTTGTATGCCAATTTTGCAGGAGCTACTACCGGTGCACCTACAGCCATGATCAAAGATGCAACGCAAAGAAGCAGGTGCAACAACAAGACTCTGGGGCCCCATCTTTGTTTCTTGTCGTCTACAAGGGAGAACACACATGCAGACCATCCTGGTCTACGGCTGAGGATGCTCAGCTTATGGTTCAGGATTTCCCAACAGCAAGGCGTGTGCAGTTGCAGGGCTTCGATGAGCAGCCCTTTGCTTACATTACAGCAGTAACTCCTCCAGTCGAGCCGTGTCTGATTCGCTTTGATTCCACGGAGCACAGCAAGCGTCTCCCCTCGCACACGAGTAGTAGTATGAGAAGAAGCGTCGTCGAAGGAACCACTATGGGCATTTCATCGAGCAAGATGGAGTCAGCGGCTGATTCCATGGAACCACCACAACCAAGCTTGTCAGCTATTTGTGGCATCTACTTTGATACTGTTCTGGATGAAGTCTCCTCGCCATGCTCAGTGGGATTGGACACGGACTTGTTGGAGTTTAGGTTCTGATGGCATAGAGCTGATAGAAAAAGGCCTCCTTATCTGATTCATCAAATAATTCTGCAATAAAAATTAACATTTTGATCATAGAAAAGAAAAGATTTAGAATCTCTTTGTAATGCGGTGTTATATTAGAGATTAGGATCTTGTTAATCATCAAATTTTCTGCTAATTATGATAATTAATATTCATAATGTGCAGAAAGTTGATTTCTTTTAATGATTGTTGTCGAAAGTTCAATGTAATTATTACTTTTTCTCTATGTTAAGACAGTATAGTAGATAGGATAGTATATTAAGATATATGTGGTAGCTTTAATATTATAGAAATTGCCCCCATTTCATAATTGTCAGGGATATTGAGAGCAACCTATATGTGCTGGTGGAGTACCTTCACCTTGAACTAAAAGAAGAAAATTTGAACATTGTAACTGCAACCTGAGAAATTTGATCTATCTAATCAACTACTTACCCATCATTTGTCAGTGCTGCATTGGAGATTACTTCTGGTAAACTTATATTTCTCTAGGTGAGATGTACTATCATTTGTTTTGATTTGGTAAATTATCCTTGTCAATTTCTTGAATCAAAATATGTTTAGAAATTTTTTTTTTTTTTCCTTATAATGAAGTTTAAGTCCTAACATTGGAATCATCGTATATATATATATATATATATATATATAGATTGGTAATAATTGATAGATCCTCACAAACATGTAGAGGTTTAAACTTTTAGATACAATGATTCAGAGAATCACTATGTTTATAAAAGCCTGGGTGTTTCCACATTGTTTTTGCAAACTTCTTTACTCGTGGTTGGAGTCAACCATCTTGTGCTATCTATCTCCATTGATGATGCAGCTGGGATTAAAAGCAACCTTCCATCTGCCGATAATTCTTGGAACTTCCATGATTTGTTTTTGATCGATCAATTCAGGTTTTCTCCACTAAAAGATGTTGCAGCAAGATTCTTGATTGGTGATTAACATCAGAAGATGATAGTTATTTTATAGGGAGACAGTAAAGAAAAAATATTTACTAAATTCAAAATTCACGAACAAAGTAAAATGTTATTTGTATTAACTATGAAATTTTCTCTCTTACACAGGCTGATACAACGAAAACAACGATGCAGTATCTATCACCCAGACATTTTGAAGTAGTCCCAAATTTGATGCATAAAATCTCTTTTGGTTTATGCCATATTCTCACTCGAGATGCTTGATTTCTTTTGTTTTCTTTCTTTGCTTCCACTTTGGGTAATCCATAATCATTACCTGGAATGTGATTCCGAAAACATTGATCAAAGATGTGTAAGTTCGTCTCCATTAATTAATTATTCTCCAAGATTTCAAGTAAATGTTCCATAACCATTTAATTATACAAATCACGATTAGCTAGCTCAAGGTTTGTGAGAAGAAGTGTAATCCGCATTCCTAAAACGCCACAAGTGTTTGTAAAAAAAGTGTGTCTTTCTTGTGCTAAATCACTTGGTATTCAAACAAAAAACATTTCTCTTCTTTATCCCATATTTCTTGACAAGAAGACACAGTTTCAATTAAAAAAAAAAAAATGTATTTAAGAAAAAAAATATAGAGAAAATTTTAGGATAAATAAATGTAATTTAAACAAAAAAAAAAAAAAAAACAAGCAAGAAATCAAAACTTAGAAAAAATAGAAATATTTGAGAAAATCACATGATAACCGTAGAATTTAAAGATGTAAATACGGTTATCATGTGATTTTATACGTTGAGTTTATAACACCAACTTTATGTCTCTCTCTATATGTTGAGTTTATACGGCCCATGAATACATCAAATTAATATGTTTAATATAAATAGCGAGAATCAATACTAATTTTAATTAATTCTCTTTCGATATCCTTCACCTCCTAGTATAATAAACATATTCATGGTGCTTCTTCAAATATTTAGAACCTTGAATCAGATTAATGATTTAATCTACTCCATCGGCGCAGAATACATATAGACCAAATTAAGAAGGGAATTCTGGATCCGAACCCCTTACCGTCTACTGTGTTTGATCAATGATTTCTTTTCATAAATTTTTATAAGAACTGCTCATGTACTCTCTCTAGAGCAGATAGATTAAAAGAGGGGTGGTCAGACACACCACCTGAGGCAGGCAAGTTGTATTGATTGGATAGAATGAACTAAGTCAGCATCAGGTGCTACTTTTCTTACTGAACGATGAGGGAACTGTGACAAGCTGTGCCTTCATTCCTCTTCTTTAAAACAAGCTAAAGGAAAGAAGAACAAAAACACGTCAATGTTTTCTTCGAGCACACATTGGACAAGTGTCGACCAAGTGTTACAGCGAGAGACACCATAAGGTCATATGATGCGCCTGTTTCCCCCATTCCTGTAATCTACTAATATATATATATATATATATATATATATATATATATATATATATATATATATATATATATATATATATATATATATATATATATATATATATAAATAAAATTAGGGTCGTGGAACAGCTAAGGGTTGGAGATCAGCGAAGGGCTGTCGAATCGAATGCACGCACAAGGCCAACTCATTGACCCTGGAACCCGGTTGTCAGGAGAGAGCAAAGCATTAATAATGGGAAGGTGGTACTGTTGCTCTCGTCTTGCTTTGTCATCCCCAATGTCGTCATCGTTTCTGTGGTGATTGCCATCATGGTTGCGGTCGTCATCATCATCATCATCATCTTAGTGTTTCTTGGCCGTGATCCAGCTGTAATAACACAACAAGGCACATTGTTCGGAAACAGGGATTACTGTGAAGCTATGAATAAATAATGAGTCCATGGTGACATCTAGCTGATGATATTATTATGTAAATAGTCGATAGGGTAGATTAGGATGGAAGTTTCCACCTCCATACGTGCTTCCGGGAGTCCTCATCTGACTTTTTTTTTTTGGTTGGTAATGATCAACAGCTCTACTTGTGTTTTTGTGTACATCTTAGTATTATTATTTTTTTTCTTTCATATCTCATGAATTCAAACGGCCAAAAAATTTATGCCTTTTCACTTATCACTATAAAGAAAAAATAATAATAATAATAATAAAAATAAAGAAGCTCTAGCTGGATTCTGCTATTAGTTTGTTCTCTGTGCATCTTGCTCATCTTGCTTTCTTTTTTAGCTCTACTTGAAGTCAACTCTCCCGCCTTCTTATGGCCTGTTGCGAATGGTAGTGAACCGACGAGGACGATATGTGAACTCAATTGTAGTTTTTAGGTCTTTATGTCTGTAAAACTATTTCTACAGTCATGACTAAATTATAGAACATGATACTTTATTTATGTCTTTAAAGTCAGATCTAATCACCACTAAAATCAGAGGTTAAATAAAGGCGCATCTTCCACGTTAAAAGCCATAAAATGAAAATTAAAAAAAAAAAAGCCCATACAGATTGAAGAATGATATATATATATATATTGTGATTTTTATTGTTGCTATTCATCTATTTCATCGTTCCGTCCTCATCCCTTGGAGGGGAAAAGGACAGGAAAATAATAAAGAAAGAGCTAATCTTTCCTTAATAAGGTTTGTTGAGAGATTTCTTGGAGCTCTGGCTGGCATCAAGAGATTGCTTCAGTTCATTATTGTCAGGGAATTAAATGACAGCACCCGATTTATGCTTGTAGGGTATCTTCATCCTGTAAAGTTGGAATATGAGAAATTGTATTTATATCTTCTCATTCAACCTCAAATAACACTAGTCCCCAGTTTCGTTGCTGATCTACATACAGTCTCAGTAGTGAGAACCCTAACTTCTTTTATTTGCTGAACTATATAGAGTTTCAAGACACTCACTGACTTTAAACACAACACATCAACCTTCACAAGAATTTATAATTTGTTTTCCACCAATTTAGCTTTGTCCACTGGAAAGATCATAACATGATAATTTGAGCAGTTGTTTGATGGGAGGTAGTCAGTAGTTTTGCAGCATCCAAGACAGAAACGAAAACAAAATCTAGTGGGAAATAGCAAGTGGAGTTCTCAGGATGAAGTCAATTTGTAAGCAAACCCTATTTTATTCTATCACTTGGTACCATAACCCTAATATTTTCCCTTTTTCTTCCCCTCAACACATAATGTTCACTCGGATCATCCATATGATCTATAAGATAGGTTAACAAAAAAATGGTTCAGACACAACCTGGACAGGTAGTAACTGTAGATGGCATAATAAGTTGACATCAGGTGCTGCTTTAGTAGCAAACAATTAATGAAGGAAATGTAAGAAGGTGTCTCAGGGAAAGGCATCATCTCCCCCCCCCCCCCCCTTGAAATGATAAAGAGATGAAAGCTTCACTTTTATCAGATACATTACTGATGTATTTCCCCTCATGACATGAAGATTAAGTTGTGCGGAGTTTTATATAATGCAAAAGTATGATTGAGACATATCAATAAGTTTATAATAAAAAGAAGAGAGAAGAGAGAAAGAGTGGTGAGGCTTGGTGGAGATAAGAAATAAATATCTAAAATTTTCTCACAAAAAATATGTATGTTTTTTTTAAAAAAATTTCACGATATAATCCTTTTTCCTGCACATTTTCATTATGATTCCTTTTCAAAGTGAACTCTCCTGTTTTATACACCATTTCATAATGTCTGTCTCTTTCTAACATAATGAAATACTATATTAAGTTTAGTCAGAATGATGTCTTCAAGAACTCACCAAGATCATGTCCTACTCATAATGATTTATCAATTCTTAGATAAGCAATTGTCAGTAATTACCATCATAAACTGTTGGTGATAATAGTCATTCCAATTCAAGCAAGCAATATATATATATATATAAAATTGTGAAATAAAAAGGATAAGGAAATATGAAACTGTGGCAACAAGGTTTTTAGAGACCTGAAAGATCTCCAAATAGACTGATGATGTCCAAATTACATTCACAAGAAGATTTCTTGGAAATCTTTTCCGGATTTCACCATAATCTTTGGTTCTGAATCTTTTCCTCGTACATGTTAGGAAAATGTTTCTAGTGTTAATATAATTTTGTTTTCCATGGATCAAAACACTTGT
This sequence comes from Ensete ventricosum, assembly GCA_029747655.1. NCBI lineage: Eukaryota > Viridiplantae > Streptophyta > Magnoliopsida > Zingiberales > Musaceae > Ensete > Ensete ventricosum. The sequence continues at coordinate 24,792,467 of JAQQAF010000003.1, read as the reverse complement.
TCTTTACTTGCCAAGCTGCGGGTGAGACGGGTGGGGAAATCCCTAGTCATATTCTATTACTTATTTCCCATTCCTGTAAAGGCCGTCAAATCCTCGAGTCTAACTCATTGAACGAGGAAACTGTCGTTGCTTTCGTCATTACTTGTATCGTCATCATTTCTGTCGTGATTGCCGTCATTACTTGTATTGTCTTGATTTTTTATAAAATTTCAGAAAATATGAAAGAAAATAGTAAAATAAATACATCGGGGAGTAAAAGATACTGAACATATATTTTAATAAATCTCTCTAAACTAATCTCATTCTCATTTAAATTAAATTTAAATCTTTATCTAATTCTAACTATTTAAATTAATCTTAACTACTTGAATTATTTTCAATACACCCCATTAATTTAAGTATTATAATTTAAAATTATTTTTAAATTTTTTTTTTTAAATTTTTGTGAAGATGTCGACAATAGTGGCTGTCTTTATGTCTTTCTCTATCCATAGATCTTTGATAATTTCTAGCTTGAAATCTTTTATTTTTTCTCTTAGATCTATAACTTGATATTTTTCTCTTCGATAGCCATCTTTGATGATTTGATGGAGACTCTATATTTGTAGAATCGAATCTCTTTGAATGCAGAAGCTTTAATTTTATTTTATTTCTCTTAACTTTTTTCACATCATCAAAAATTTCTACCATCTCTGTGTGTACCTTTATTATTATCGTTGGAGTTTAAGATCTCATTCTTTTTCTGTGTATGTGTTTCATCAACTGTAATTTTTAAATTATCATGACCTGTACTATTTGAGATAGTTTGTATAGATCCACACAAATTAGATAATCATAATTTTTTTACCATAATATTGATTCATCAATAAGAGTAGCAAAATCTGAAAATAATAAAAAAAACACTTCATTTTTTGTCCCATTGCAGTTGCTATCAATTTTTTATTTATTATTATAAATAATATATTTTTCATCATAAAAAAAATTAACATGATATCATTTTTCTCATTAGTTATCCTATACTAATGAGATTTTATTTTAAATCACGAATAAACATCACATCATCAAATAACTTTTTTATTAGAATTGGTCTTCACAATAAATGTTCATTTTCCTTTCATCTAAACCTTGTTGTCATTTTCCATCTGCACAATAGATCTAATTGAATTATCAAGCCTCTAGAAGACACTTTTATCTCCTATCATATGATTACTGTATCCACCATCCAAAAACCAAACAGATCTAAAATATTCTTCATTAGATGCTATAAAAAAATATTTTTTTCATCACTTTTGTCATAATTATTTTTCTCATGATAGTTAGTTTGATTTTTGTTCGAACAGTCTTTTTCAAGATGATCATATTTTTTACAATAAAAACATAGAGGAATATTTAGATTTTTATTTTTATACCAGCAATCTCTTTTAATATGCCCCATTTTTTTACAACAAAAATATTATCAAGTTTCTTTATTACCTTCATTTGATCGACCTCTTTCTCTATCATTTTGATCTCTTGAGATTTGATTTCTGAATTTTTATTTTGATTTATCTTTATTTGAAGAACATGTTTCAATGTTTCATCTGAAGATCTATTTACCTTTTATTCATGAACTAAAAAAGAGCTCATTAATTCATTGATAGACAATATACTTGTATTTTTAGCTTCTACTATAGTAATAGAGATCATATCAAATTTTGGAGATAAACTTCGTAAAAAATTTTCTACTACAGTTTGATCTTTTAGATTTTCACCATAAGATCTCATTTGATTCACTATAGAAATTTTTTTAAAAAAGAAATCAACAATAGATTCAAAAATTTTCATCATAAGAGTTTCAAATTCACGATGAAGAATTTGAAGCTTTGAAAATTTTACATTTTTTGTGCCTCCAAACACACTTTTTAATATCTTCCAGGCTTCTATTGATTTTGATGCCATCATGATTATGGAAAATATGGAATCATTTATTACTTGTTATTGCATGTAAAGGGCTTTTGCATCTTTCTGTATATTTTCTTTCATCTGATTTTTTTTTTTTATCTTTTGTAATACTAGGATCCTGTAGATTATACTGAATAAAATCATCTTCTATTAAATTCCATAATCCATATAAAATAAATAGAGTTACTCCAAAGTCTATCATCTTCTCTTTTTTTCTCGATCTATTAGTCTTCTTTTCTTTTTGATCGATGTACTCCTTTTAATTTTCTTTGAACTAGGCTCTAATATCACTGTTGGATTTCCGACAAAATCTAAGGAAAAAGGGGAATAGAATAATAGAGTACACCATAAATACTTTCAATTTGTAGTCTGAAGTACCTTGGAATGATCGAAGAATAATTATTTATATTGATTAAAAGATAGAATACTGATTTTTTAAAATACTGAAAAAATATCACATCTTAATAAATTTTATCCTAATCTAAACTAATCTTATCTTTATCTAAATTAGATTTAGATTTAAATCTTTATTTAATTCTAATTATTTAAATGAATCTTAACTAATTAAAATATTTTCAACAAACTAAACAAATATCAGGTGATACAGTGACGACATCTACCTGCTGCTGCTGCTGAACAGCTTGTTGTGTGTGTATATGTTAGAGGCTGGATTAGTATTACTAATTTGATATTGCATAGCAACACTGTTAGTGATGGCAGTCTCCACATCAGATCTGCTACCAATCGATAGCTACATTTTTCTTCTAAATCTGACATCTTCAGGTCGGTGACTTCCGCTTGTAATTTCTCTTTCATATCTCCTGAATACATCTCCCTTATGCTAGAAAAAAAAAAAGAAAAAAAAAGAAGAAGAAGAAAGCTCTATGATATCAATTGCATTCTCCTCTTGTTATTTTTTCTCTCTATTTGAAAGAAGCCACCCCTTCTGACTTCGTATGACTTATTGTATCAAACGGAGGAGGAGGAGGAGGAGGAGGAGGATTGTAGTTTAATTAGGAATTGAATTGTTAGGAGATCAAAGATGAGCAATTTATGTTACTTACACGATTCAGACAAACATAACAGTAAAAAAAAAAAATTTAATTAATTAATTAAAAACCATGTAGCAAGGACATTAAGTTATAACAAGTGCTATTTTCATCTTGTACTCGGGTTGCTTCTTATCATCTACAGCGAAAGCTCTATCCCACGTTGGGTCACCGTGCTCTTTGTGATAGTATTTTCTTCCCTCGTATGAGATCTGATGCATCTCATCGGATCGCAAAAAACAACTAAGGACTGCACCATAAATATATATATATATATATATATATATATATATATATATATTTTTTTTTTTTTTTTTTTCTTCCCCCTATTGCCGTTTCCCTCCCTCGACGTCTGGACCTCCGGGCCCGCCCCCATTACGCAGTGCCGCCACCTACTCCCTTCCTCCTCTATTGCCGCTCCAACAGTCGTGGCCTCCTTGCTTCAAGTCAAGTTCTACTATATCTAGTTCTCCACGCAGAGCCTCTTGCTGCACCCATCTAGCTGTTACTGTCGGACCACTGCCATCGTCCTCCAAGCCATCAAAACAGAGCAACTGCTGCTCTGCTTATTCAATTGTTGAAGGTGGTGGTGCTGCGTGTCGTCGCTTTCTTCTGCTTGCCTGATAGAAGAACCCCATCCCCTCACTTCAGATTTGAGGAATCTGCTTCCCATTGTTAGCACCCGCTACCAATCCAACCGCCTCTGCCACCGGCGCTGCCCTCTTGCAACACCGGCCTCCCGTGGCCTCAATCCCAACCTCCCCTCCTATACAGTGGGTGCTGCAAGCCGTCGCTGCCATCTCCTCGCGCTCCTACTATAGCCGCTGCAACCCACGACAATGCAGCACGACCTTGCTGCCCAGCTACTAAGTCTTCCTCAATGCACCGAAGATGATCCCCTATTGATCCTCCTCGACTCCACATATCTGCGATTGTGCAGTGTTTCTTCCTGCACCACAGCAAGCAGCTCTACCATAGTAGGCAACCGGTCCATTGTACTGGTGACCGAGGAAGGAAACAACCCTCCCCTCGTCCAGTGGAAAGAGACCACAATAGTCCTTCGAGCATCACAATACAATATCTTCTATCTTCTTTGCAAGCACTTCGGCAAGGCAACTCTTATAGATCCAGCCGTGAGAGTGATTGGTATTTTTTTCTCTTAATGTCTTCGCCCTCTACATCTCACGTTTCTATTACTATCCTCGTAGGGAGCAATATTACTTCTCAGTATATAGGGCTTGTCTCCATCAATGCTGCAGCTCTCATACCTTTCAAATTATCCAAAGGAGGCAACTACACGTCCTGGCTTACTCAATTCACTAATCTCCTCTTTGGATATGATTTATTAGGTTATGTTGATAGATCTTTCAGTTGTCCACCAGCAATGATTGACATCCCAGGGATAGCAAGTCAAGTACTAAATCCGGAGCATAAACTATGGTTACGTCAAGATCATCTCATTCTTCAGGCGATTCTAGTCTCCGTTGTTGGTTCCGTTGTACCATTTATATCTTATTATACTACTGCTGTCGAAGCCTAGTGCAAGCTATAAACTACGTTAGAAAACCGCTCGCGCACTCGCATGCTTGGCCTCCTCTATAATCTAATGAATACAAAACAAGAGGGAAGTACCATTGTTGACTATCTCTGAAATATAAAGGTTATCATTGATAATTTAGCTTTAATAGGGCATAACCTTAGTGATGATGAAGTTATTGTCCACACTCTCAATGGTCTTTGGGCTGAGTACAAAGAATTGGCAACAACAATATGGGCACGCGACTCATCGCTATCGTTTGAGGAGTTGTACGACAAGTTGACTAACTATGAGATGTACTTGAAGCGTGAAGATAGGGCACCAGGACCACCTATCACTACTCAAGTAAGTCATAAATCTAAAAAGAAGAACAATTAGTATTCTAAGTCTGTCAACAAAGGTCTGGGCTAGTCACCATCTTACTACAATCCAAGTGGTAACTTTGGTTCCCAATAGCCTTGGCGTCTAGCTCCTATGCCTCAAGGTAGCAACATCAATTACCAATAGCCTTGGCATCCTGCTCCTATGCCTCAACAACGAACAGTCTATCAGCTGTGTGATAAAGTTGGTTACTCCGCTAAAGTCTATCGATCTCATCTTCAACCTTTAGCAATCATGCCCCAAGCGCATCTCACTGTTGCCCCGACTTTTGATCAACATTCCTGGATTATGAACTCTGGAGCCTCCTATCACATCGCCTCGGAGCTCCAAAACTTAATCCTTCATAACAGTTATGGTGGTAATGATGACATCATCATCGATAATGGTAAGTGACTTCCCATTAATCATACTGGTTCCACAATGCTTAATTCACATACTCTTAACTTTACACTTGATGATGTGTTGTGTGCTCCTCATATTAAACAGAATCTTATTTATGTTTCTCAATTCTGTAAATAAAATAATACCTTCATTGAATTTTTTTCTGACTACTTTCTTGCCAAGGATCTGAACACAGGGGCATCATTAGTTCAAGGCCAGAGTAAGGACAACATCTACCAGTGGTCATCAATCTCTCAGCCCACTACCTACTCTTTTGTTGCTGCTCTAGTGGATCTGTGGCATCGTCATCTTGGTCACCCTTCTTCCTCAACTCAACAAAAGTTTTTCTCTTGTTATTCTCTTTTGACTTTTAAAGCTAGCTCTATTTCTACTACTCATTGTGATACATGTCTTAGTAATAAAAGTCATAGACTGTCGTTTGAATCTTCTTCCATTTCTTGCACACAACCATTTGAAATTCTTTATACTGATATTTGGGGTCCTGCACCAATTATTTCATTTGACAAAAATAGATTCTATGTTATCTTTATTAACTATTTTACCATGTATATTTGGTTTTATTCTCTTTAACATAAGTGTAAGGTCTCCATAATCTGTTTTACGTTCAAAAAGATGGTGGAGAACATTTTTCAGTCTACCATTAAAATAATTTATTCTGACGGTGGGTGAATACCAAACACTAACATCATGTCTGTTAGCCTGTGGTATTTAGCATCTCAAGTCTCTCTCGTACACTCCTTAACTAGTTGGCTCAGCTGAACGTAAATCAGCATATAGTTGAAACTGGTCTCACACTTCTCCATCATTCCTCTATGCCAACTATTTTTTGGTCTGCAGCCTTCTAGACTGCAATCTATTTGATTAATCGTATGCCTACTCCAGTCCTCCATAATCAATCGTCATTTGAAAAATTATTTCATAAATCCCAAAATCCTCAGAAACTTAGGGTTTTTCGTTGTGCCTGTCATCCTTGGCTACGTCCTTATGCATCACATAAACTAGCTCCAATGTCGAAGTCTTGTACCTTTATTGGTTACTCCCTTGAACATAATGCTTACCGATGCTATGATCCCCTGACTCAAAAAGTCTTAGTGTCTTGCCATATTGTCTTTGTGGAGTCCTCCTTTCCATTTCACCAATTCAAGTCTTCTACTGTACCAACTACTCTGGTGAATATACATCAGCGGCTCATGCCATTGTCCAATGAGCCTCCACAAGATCACCCACTCCAATACACATACATGAGTGGAGGACTCCTGCGGTACCACATCTCGCCTCCTCTTTCTCTTCTCCTTCTTTTACATATATACCTCATATTACTGACATCCGTACTTTAGACACTCAGTCACTAGCATTTCCCTCACCTTAGCCTAGTAGCGCTAATGTTCCTCAATCCGACTCATCCTGTTCTACTACTTCCCCAACATCTATTCAACCATTATCTCCTAACCACTTGGACATCCCATAACAACGCACTCTAAAATTGGTACTTTCAAACCATGTCATGTTCTCGACCTCAGTACGGTTGTGACTCCCTCTATTGAGACCTGTGAACCTACCACAGTTATTCAAGCCCAAAAGTCTCATCACTAGCGTCAAGCTATGTGTGATGAATATGATGCCCTCTTTCGTAATTCTACTTTGACACTTATTCCATTTCATCTCTACAAAATGTCAACGGGTGTAAGTGGGTTTTTTGAGTTAAGCAGAACCCTGATGGGTCCATTGCCAGGTATAAAGATCGTTTAGTAGCCAAAGACTTTCATCAACGTCTAGGTGTTGACTTTATAAAGACATTCAATCCTGTTGTTAGACACATGACAATCTGACTTATTCTGAGTTTGGTCGTTTCAAAAGGCTAGAATCTACGGTAACTTGATATGACTAATGCCTTTTTATAAGGAACATTAATTGACAATGTTTTCATGGAACAACCTCTTAGTTTTCTTCATCCTCAGTATCTGAAACATGTCTATAAACTCCATAAAGCTATTTATGGACTTTGTCATGCTCCACGAGCCTAATACAAAGAACTCGGCTCATTTTTTATGTCAGTCGGCTTTTTCAATTTTAAGTTTGATACCTCATTATTTCTCTGTTAACAACTTGACTATACAATATATCTTCTAGTATATGTGGCTGATATCATTGTGATAGGTAATAACTCTATAGAGGTCATAATGTTCATTAAGGCGTTGGCCAACCAATTTTTCCTCAAAGATCTCGGTCTCTTGAATTATTTTTTGGGTGTGGAAGTAATGTCTACATCTTCGAGACTCTTTCTCTCTCAACGAAAGTATATTTAGGACTTATTAGTGAAGACAAGTATGAAGGACACAAAAGGTGTTTCAATTCCTCTCTCAACTAGTGAATCGCTCTGGTCAATTGATGGCAGTCCTGCTATAGATCCTACTCAATATCGATAAGTAATTGGCTCTTTACAATATTTAGATCTCACCCACCTCGATATCTCCTTTGCAGTTAACAAGCTGTCACAATTCATGCATAGACCGTCTACTACACATTGGTCAGCAGTTAAATGAGTATTACGATATCTGAATGGTACTCTTGACTTATGACATATTTCTAAATAAATACTCTCCACTCCAACTTCATGCTTATGTTGATACTGATTGGGCTAGGAACTTTGATGATAAAACATTGACATTTGGGTATCTCGTCTTCCTAGGAGCCAATCCAATCAGTTGGAGTTCCAAGAAACAAAAGATAGTTGCTCGGTCAACCACTGAAAGCTGAGTATTGCTCTATTGCCACCGCTGCTACAAAACTTAATTGGGTAATGAATCTGCTCAAGAAACTTGACATCCACTCTACTACTAATCCTACGATATACTGTGATAATGTCAGGACTACCTACTTATGTGTCAATCCAATATTTCACTCTCGTATGAAACATATAGCAATTGACTTTCACTTTGTCTGAGATCAAGTGGTCAATCATCAACTACATGTTTCTCATATTCACTCGACAGATCAACTGACAAACTCTATCATGAAGCCACTCGTCTGTAAAATATTTTCATTACATAGGTCCAAGATCGACATTCTATCAGTGCATGATCTTGCGGGGGCATGTTAACAGATGAAATTATTATAACAGTATTAATAGTATTGTTAGACTGTTAAGGGAAATCCTCACCTTCTAACCTTCTTAATCTTCCTTTAGTTTGCATAAATAGGTATTTATGAAGGAATAAGAAACATAGTGAAGATTTTTTTTCATTCAATCTCTTTTCTAACAATGACTAACCCATAGAATGTGATATTTTTTTTATCTTATAGTTAGATCTAAATACCACAAGAATGAGACATCGAAGAGACATGTTCCATGTGGGAATCAAATATAATAATTATGATACTAATCATCAAGAAATATTTTTATGTATGATTTGACTGTATGTTAGCATCTATTACATAAGACATTTGACAATCTGTTCTTGTGGTAGGTGAGCTAAACAACACTTGGTTGACAAAGTTGCTGAGATGATTCCATAGCTCTAGTATCAATGCAATATTTGCTCATAAAATAGTTTCACTAGAAAAAGAAAATTCAAGAGAAATAAAAAATTTCAATAGGTCTAACAACAACCTTCCCCTTCCTTGTCACTATTCTAGCAGAAAAAATATTAGTTAGATTGCATTCTCTAATTGAGGTGTATTATTAGTAGGATGGCCTTGGTAAAATCCTCGACAATTACTTGAACCCAACAGTATTTGTGCCATTTTAAATAACTTTTTAACTATTTCCAAAAATGAAAGTTATAAGAAAAAAAAAAGGAGAGGAGAAGAAAAGTTCAGAAAATTTGATACAAGAACTTTATTTCTTCTGATTCACGTATCTTTAGATTTTCTTCCACTTTGTTCATGAGAAATTTCATCTATTTATAGAGCATGAATTGCAATACTCAAGTTTGATGATCACATTCATCATACACCTTTATCATGTATAACATATAAAATTTACTATTTACATTCATCATACACCTTTATCATGTATAACATATAAAATTTACTATTTGACTATACTTCTCATAACTCATGTAATCTCCTTCATCACCAGATTACAATTCTTTTACCCATGTGTTCACTTAAGTTATACTAAATGAAAATATTACTCAGGTTTCATTATCTCCGTTATTTTTATGTTGTAGAATAATATCAATTATGGAATCTCATGATTACCAGTCTCATCGAATTCTCAATTAACATAAAAAATTGAGTTCTCAACAGAGGATAGCTTTCGGGATGAAGTTCTTCGTTTGAAGTATGAACATGACTCTTGTAAAAAGACTGATGACATGCATCTTGTATCACCACACAAAAGTTTTATGGTTCAAATGACAATAATGGATTATTATATATCTCTAGCATTTGCAGTAATCCAATATGTCAAGCATCAAGCTTATTTTATTATCTTTGTTGATATAAAATTTTTACTTATAATTAGATACTTTTTTTCTCAAATCTTTTTATGATTAATTAATATTTATAATTGCACACAAACAACTAATCACATGATCCCTTGCAAGTGTCGTACTAATATACTCGAACTCAGTTCAGATCAAGGTCTCGAGAAGAAATACTACCTGGTCCACCGCTTAAGGAGCTTAAGTCGGCATCAGCAGATAAATCGATGATCCGCTCCTCATCCGAGGAGCTCAGCAGCTTACGACTCTAAACTAGTATCCATACGCATTAAACAACTTTATACGAGGTCTCTGAACCAGCGCCCACACGTATTAAACAACCTCGTACGAGGCTTTGAAGTAGCGCCCGCACGCACTAAATAACCTCGTACGAACTCTCCTCTCTACAAGCAGCATAAAAGGCACCGAGGTAAATTATCGATGGGGAGCTCTAAAACACACAATCTACACTCTAATACTTCACTTTGCTTTGCATCACTAACTTGATCGTCAGATGGGCCGAGTCGAGGCACTCTTATCGCGCGATTAAGGCCTTGGTATAAGATAAGGGAGTCGGATTGGGGGATTAGCGAGTCGACAGACCTCAGACGACCAGGGAGGCTCCCTCCCAAGTTTGCACTTTGCTCGGATTCATCCCACGAGGTCGCATAGACGTTCCTGCGCACACGGATCGAACCAAGCCGAAACGACACCTCAGCCTCGACAAAAAAAATATCAACATTCTTTTGGTGCTAAAAGGAGGGCCCTAATGTCACAAGAACATCAGGAGCCACTAGGTAACCTGGGGGAACATTCGAGTGAAGGGACCCACGTTCAAAACCTCCCCACCGACCTTCGGAGATCGATTCCTGCTCCATCCTCCGTGGACGGAAATATTGCTTCCCTAACTCCGACCATGTACGAGAGACTATTCAACGACCTAGGGCTCTCACCCCCCCTTTGGGGGAATAAGACAGTTGGTTGTCTCCCTAGAGGCCTTTCAGAGACTTGTACAATAAGTCCAAGCATGGGCAAGAATGATCCAGACCGTCATTCCCCTTGTCCCTTAGCTTGCCCTGCCTAGCCCTCCACCGCAAGCTCCATTATCATCGTCAGATCTGCTACAAGCGTCGCCAACACCCCACATGCTTCCTCCTCGATCCCCTTCGAGCCTCTTGCATCCTGAACAACTAATCTAAGTGGGGTGTCGACTGAGTGAGGAGCCGTTGGCAACACCATTAGGTTGTAGTTCGTGCAGGGAGATTCAAAAATTTGCCCACGTCATCAGGGCCTCCCCGAGCTAGACACCCTATCATCAGGCTCCATAGATTCGCTCCGAGCCCAACTACACCACGTCATCCAATGGTTGGACGAGGTCCAAAAGGAGGTATGTGATGTCACGAACTAGCTGGTTTTGCCTAAGTCGTGCGGCACCTTATGTGTCTGTTCGCAAAGGTCAACCTCCTTAAAACCTCTTAGGGTCCCTTAGGACTTACAAAAGAGAAAATAGGTTAGAGAAAGCATTTCCCACGGGATCCACAAGTAACTATATTAGCAAACACTTTATATAGCTAATGCAAATTACAACCATGGACTTTACAAGCTCTGAATAGTTATATATAAAAGATCAAGACCTATTACAGACCAAAGTCCCCACAAGTATCCATATGACACAACTCTCATTTATAAGTCAAAACTGACCATGAAAGCAAACCAACCAAGGGCTGCCAAGCCTACTGCAAGTATGTTACTTACTATACAAAGCATGTATAAAAATCGAAAGACATAGACAAGCATAAGCATTATATCAAACACCTTGTTTATATTTTTGTCATTGACATTCTTCCCCACTTATTCATTCGATGTCCTTATCGAAGCTGCTCCAGATGCTTCATCTCCTCGCCTTTTGCTGAATCTTCAATCTTTTGCTTTGACTTCAACATGTCTTTTGGCTCCCAACTGCTCTCCGCCGCTATCGTTGAGTAGTCGAACTTTGATCTGTCATGTGTTGATCCTTGTTGATTCTTGTAGATCCTTTTGATAAAGAAAAAGACATTCCTTATTTTGCGCTAGTATCTCAAATGTCTCATGCCGCTTAAACTACATGGATACTTCTTGGAGTTTTAGCGAGTGTCATTTCAAAGACTTAAAGTTTTTGAGGTCCTTCCTTCACAAAATTGGTCCATCGATTCTTCTTCAACTTAGTTGTTGCTTCTAAGTATGTTCGTGTCACTTTCACTTTTGATTGACATTTAGTTAGGAAATGAAGCAGACAATCTACTCTCAATAGCACCGATCACCAATAGTGATGATTTGACAACTATCATCTTCCATTATATTTTTTCGAAGGGTCTTTAAACTTATGCAGAGCTCCTCTGCTGGATAAATAAGAGAACTGAAGTATTCGATTTTGCCCATTCTCTTAGGAGTTGAGGAGATAAAGTTATTTAACTTCGCCTACCTCCTCGAGGTTGTGCTGGTTACAAGTGCCCTACAAGTCAATCATTTGAGTGATGGCACGTGTGACACGCTGTGTGATCTTTTTACTTATGATTAATATTGACATATTCTCATATTATATTATCTGTAGCATATATACTGTGATATCTTTGGTTCTGTGCAATAGAAATCGGATCATGATGAGATCACGATAATGAGATCGATTCACTTTTAAACATAAATCCTAAATAATCTCGGTCATAGGTTACTCGAGAGGGATATCGAGATAACCGGACAGACCAGTGTACTATATAATCGTCCATATGATAAAGGCGGCTGGTCTCATTGCCACTTGTGTGGAGACACTAAAGGTATAGTATAGGTGCTCATTGGAGAATGAGTTCACTGATTGATCCATTTATGGAATGTTGTATGGTTCATGATACCTAATGTTAGACATTAATTCCATAGTCCTAGTTGTGTATCTAGTCCTTAGACTTGAGACACCAAGGATGTCTTGTATGAGTACTCCTTTCTTTGATGTCAGACTTACAAGTTTGAAAAGTCATAGATCTAGTACAACTGGTTATCGGGATTGGTAACCAATCTTACGAAGGCAATTGAGTGTCAATAGAGGATCATCCACTCTCGGTATCATGAGAGGAATATCCCATATGTGCTTGCTTAGATAAATCTCTGGCAATGGTCATTCGGATTGAGAGAGAATGAGTTCTTCAGGAGAATCCGATTAGAGTGAGTGCTAGTTACAGGTGCCCTGCAAGCCAATCACGTGAGTGATGATATGTGTGACACGTTGTGTGATCTTTTTGCTTATGATTAATATTAGCACATTCTCACATTATCTGTTACATATATATTGTGATGTCCTTGGTTCTGTGTAATGGGAGTCGGATCGTGATGAGATCACGATAATGAGATCGATTCACCTTTAAACACTGATCCTAAATAATCTCGGTCATATGTTACTCAAGAAGGACATTGAGATAACCGGACATATCAGTGTACTATATACCCGTCCATATGATGGAGACAGTTGGTCTCATAGCCACTTGTATGGAGACACTAAGGATATAGTACAGGTTCTCATTGGAGAATGAGTTCACTGATTGATTCGTTTATGAATACTGTATGGTTAATAATACCTAATGTCAAACAGCGATTCCATAGTCCCAGTTATGTATCTCGTCCTTAGACTTGAGACACCAAGGATGCCTTGTATGAGTACTCCTTTCTTTGACGTCAGACTTACAGGTTTGAAAAGTTTCAAATCGAGTACAACTGGTTATCGGGATTGGTAGCCAACCTTAAGAAGGCAAGAGTGTCAATAGAGGATCATCCACTCAGTATCATGAGAGGAATATACCATATGTGCTTGCTCAGACAAATCCCTGGCCAGGGTTATTCGGATTGAGAGAGAGTTCTCCAGGAGAATCCGATTAGAGCGAGACTATGACGGATTCCGTATATAACTTGATAGTATCATGTCCAATATACGGTCTCTGGGATATTTATTGGATGAGAGATTATAGATATACGATAATTATGGACAAACAGGTCCAATGGATTTGATCCCCCTTGTATCGTCTAGGGACTATGGCGTAGTGGCCTAGTACGTCCATAGTCGATGAGTCGAGTGAATTATTATAATAATTCACTATATCAGAAGGAGTTCTGATGGGAGTGACTCACGACCAGCTCGGTATCGGGCCTAGAGGGTCACACACATATGATGGATGCTTCAGTGAATAGAGGATTGGATGGAGATCCAATTAGCCCATATTCTCATTAGATGAGACTCTATGCTGATGAGCTCCTTGATTAAGACCCAATTAGAGGCCTAAGGAGATTATTAGATAGAGATCCAATAATGCAAGGTTAGTGGGTAATTGGATGAAGATCCAATACCCACTAAGGCAGGAGCCCTAGGGTTTTTGATGGCTCTCTATAAATAGGAGGGGAGACTTATGGTTGATAGGTTGCAGCTTTAGTTACAACCTCCTATTCTCCTCCCTCCCTCTGTGCAAGAGTTGCGAGATCAGACTGAAGGAGTTTCGCTGCAGAGATCCATCGTGTGGATACCGCTAGAGAGGAGGACGTTTAACCTCCTTCATCTTCTCCATCCGGATCTGGAATATAGGGATATACGATATCCCTAGGTAAAATCAATCTCACACATCGCGGTTTTATCGGTTTTTATGTTTTTCTTGCGATCCCAATATTTTGCATGATAATTTGATCTACATGGGAAACTAGTTTTTATTTTGATTTCCGCTGCGCATGTGATGCACCCGCTGAGGTTTCCCAACAGTGAGACTATGACGGATTTCGTTTGTGACATGACAGTACCTTATCCAATATACGGTCTTTGGAATATTAGTTGGATGAAAGATTATTATAATACCCCTCATTATTGAAAATTATGCAAAGACCTAATTGTAACTTCTGATGACTTAATCATGAATATAAATCTTTTGTGGATTAAAATATAAAATTATAAAAAGAGAAAATACAAAATGCAATTCTTATCAACCTTCCACCACCTTCTACGTTATTCTTTATTTTCCTTTTTAGCTTTCTTTCATTCTATTCTTCCTATTTTTCTTTTCTTATTTATTCTCATGGAAAATGTGTTAGGAGCACAATCTTCTACTCAACCCCTATTTTTTTCTGTTTTTCTATTTCTCCCATTGATATAATCACAGTCATCTTGGTCTTCTTCCTTCCTTATATATATATATATATATATATATATATATATATATATATATATATATATATATATTCTTCTTCTTCTTGCCCCCGGCAGCAGGATTCTCTTCTTTTCCCCTTCTATTCTTCCTTTCTTCTCTAGCAGCCGCAGCTTTTCCTCCTTTCCTCTCTTTCCCTCTTCTCCTTCCTCTATTCTTCTTCTCTTATTTTTATTTTCTCTTCTTAACTCCCCCCTTCTCTTTCCCAGCCGCAGCTGCCATAGCTGCAGCCCTCTTATTCCCTTTCTCTTCTCTTATTCTCTCTTCCTCTTCTTCTTTCCTCTTTTCTCTTCTTTCTCTTCTCCTCTTCTCCTCTTCTTCCCTTCTCTTCCCCATCGCACAGCACCTCCTCTGTTTTCTCTGCAGAAAAACAGAGGTGCTGCCCCCTTTCTTCCTTCCTTCTTCCCTTTCTCTTCCTCTTCCTCTTCCTCCCACTTCTTCTTTCCCTCTTCTTCTTTCCCTACCGCAGATGCCACAGTTGTAGCAACAGCCACAGCCACCCCTTTCTCTTATTTCCCTTCTTCCTCTTCCTTCCTCTTCTTCTGTTCTTCCTTTCTTTTCCCCAACTCACTGCACCTCCTCTGTTTCCTCTGCAGGAAACAGAGGTGCAGCAACACATGCCGCAGCCTCCTTCCTCTATTCTTTTTCTTCCTCTCTTTTCCCTCTTTTCTTCTTCTTCTCTTCTAGCTGCAACCCCCTTCTTTTCTTCCTCTCCTTCTCTTCTTCTTTTCTTCTACCTGCAGCCCCTTCTTTTCTTCCTTTCCTCTTCTTTTCCCAGCCGCAGCTGCCACAGCCCGCTGCAGCTCCTTCCTCTCCTTCTTCTTCTCTTCTTCTTCTACTCTTCTTCCCGTCTCTTCCCCTATTCACTGCACCTCCTCTGTTTCCACTGCAGGAAACAGAGGTGCTGCAATAAGCCGCCACCCTAACGCAGCCTCCTCTTGCGGAAGGAGAGGGGCGCAGCACCCCCTTCTCTTCCCCCTTTTCTCCCCTCTTTCCCTCTTCTTCTTCCTCTATTATCTTCTTCTTTCCCAACTTACTGCTGCTCCTCTGTTTCATCTGCAGGAAACAGAGGTGCAGCAGCAACACTAGCTGCATCCTCTTCTTCTTCTTCTTCTTCTCTTTCCCTTCTCCACCACCGACGCATCTCTTCCTTCTTCCCCTTCTCTTCTTCTTCTCTTCTTCCTTTCTTATTCTTACTCTCTTCCTCCTTATTCCTTCCTCTTCTTCTTTCTCAGCCGCAGCTGCATCCCTTTCTCTTCTTCCTCTCCTTCTCTTCTTCTTCCCTAATCCTCCCTTTTACTTCTTATCTTACTTCTTCCCCTTCCCTTCTCTTCTCCTTCCCTTCCTAGATGTCCTTAGATGTTTTATTGGATTTTGGATAAATTATGATGATTAAAATTATCAATTTATGATATGATCATACCTCTCAAATATAATTTAATTCGGGGGGTGTGATAATTATAAATACATAATAATTATAGACAGATCCGATGGATTCGATCTCCCTATCGTCTGGGGACTATGGTATAGTGACATAGTACGTCTATAGTCAATGAGTCGAGTGAATTATTATGGGGATAATAATTCACTATATCAGAAGAAGTTCTGATGGGAGTGACTCACGGCCAACTCGATATAGAGTCTAGAGGGTCACACACATATAGTGGATGTTTCAACGAATAAAGGATTGGATAGAGATCCAATTAGCTTCTATTCTCATCAGATGAGATCCTATGCTGATGTGCTCCTTGATTTAGACTCAATTAGAGACATAAGGAAATTATTGGATAGAGATCCAATAATGCAAGGTTAGTGAGTAATTGGATGGAGATCCAATACCCACAAAGGAAGGAGCTATAGGGTTTTTTGGTGACTCTCTATAAATAGGAGGAGAGACTCATGGTTGATAGGCTGTAGTTTTGGCCTCCCCCTCCTATTCTCCTCCCCCTCCTATTCTCCTCCCCCCTTTGCGCAAGAGTTACGAGATCAGATTGGAGGAGCTTTGCTGCAGAGATCCATCGTGTGGATACCGCTAGAAAAGAGGACGTTTGACCTCCTTCATCCCCTCCATCCGGATCTGTAATACATGGATATACGATCTTCCTAGGTAACCAATCTCTCACACATGATGCAGTTTTTCGATTTTATGGTTTTCTCGTGACCCCAATCTTTTGCACGACGATTTGATCTGCGTGAGAAACTTATTTTTGTTTTGATTTCCGCTATGCATGTGATGCTCCCACTGAGGTTTCCCAATAAGTTGTACTTCATGTATCAAGTTAGTTACTAGTTTTCGCCTGCTCTTTGCTCACACTTCTGAAGCACCTAAAGTATTTGCACTCCTTGCGTTGAATTAGCTAGTATGATTCACCTTCTTTCTGCCACCAAACTTACAAAATGCAAGAAGTTTTGCCCAAAAAAATGTAAAATTTCACCTTAATTTTGAGCATATCTTCGATAGTTTTAGTCACATTTAGGATTATACCATCTTCTCCATCATCTTTGTCGCTTATTCCTATGAGTAGAAAAGGTACAACACCACATATTGCCTACTTCATTTCTTGGCCGAGCACTGTTGCATCAACCCGAAGTCCCCTATTTTTGGCTATCTTGATAAGAAGCCCATTGAAACCAATCTTATGAAGTTCCTTGGCCTCTGCCCTTTTGCCTTGTCTTGGTACTTGGAGTTTGCATCTGCATTCTCCACCTCCTCGGCCCCTTCCACGACCAACGCTCTCCCTCCATAAGAGCAAGGGATCGATGACTCTACAGAAGTCTTGCCTCTGTGGTACCATGGCACTTCCAAGCCCATGACCCTACTATCTGTTGCCTTGCATCTGCGTCCCTTTTTTCGCAATCAGTATATCCGCCTCTGTGACACTGTGACACTCCTTCAAGTCCACCTCCTCTCTAACTGATGCATTGCTTTTGGGTAGCTGAGCCCCTCGGGACTCGTCGTCACTTCCTCGCCCCTTTCGACCGCCTGCTTCAACACCTCTATGTTCTCTAAGCAGTTCACCTTGGTCGATGGAAAGACTGATTGTAACTCCCATGCATGACCTCTACTATCTTGTTACATGGCTCACATTGATTATATTCTCCTTAGCTTCTTTGGTAGCAATATTCGCTTACTTGGCCTTATCCTCTAATTTGTCGGACTCCCTTAAGCGAATTTGAGCACTGAAGTAGTCCAATTCTCTAGTCGTTCTGATCATACCTCTGTATGATCAAGTCTCCCTATGGGACTCACTGGTACTTGCAATCTGAATTCTCCTTTGGTGGTACATAGCTCCCATATGCTAATGACCAAGGCTTTGATGCAAGATTCGACGCACACACATAGAAGACCCGTCGCTGCAGTACCATTGCATTCGCTCCTTGAATCCATAGCCCTTCTTGTCATTGTATTGTTCACCGAAGTGGAGCTCCTAGTAGCTCTTGATCATACCTTTGCATGATCATGTCCCTCACGAGACGTCTCCACATGTGTTGTATTGCCTCGAACTATTCCACCACGATCAGTTACACCATGTTGCCTCTTGCTGACACCTTTATTTCATTCATATTCTTGTGTGATGAACTCAGACTATGATTGCTCTATGTTTGGCCTCCGTCAACATATCATAGGGCCTCTGCCACCTCCGATTGTATTCACTCCTTTGGCAATTCACCTTCGCTCACCTATTCTCGGGTCACACCCAGACGAAGCATCACTCTAAGATAGTTCGTCACCTAGTAGCTCTTGAAGTCCATAGACTTCACTAAAATTGGTGCACCATTATTTGGATCATGGGCCTCCTATCCCCCATTAGCACAATCTTCGCTATGCACGCTTCCTTCATTACGACCCCAATGGTAGCACTGTGGCATATTCTTCAAGAGTACCTGCCTCTATGTCCTCTTGCCTCGTGCTAAGGTCTTATGATCTCAACTTACCTCTACAAGTTGAATCACCTTAGTTCCTCCATCAAATGCATCTTTAGGACAAGTTATATGTGCCTCGAAGCTCAATTCGGCTTTAGCACCATGCAAGATGAGTCTGTTCCATCAGAATAAAGAACCCATGGAATGACATAATCTCACTCTTGCCTCTACAAGAGTTCATGTCCTTGACCTCTGTCCAAGGAAAGTTCCGTGCCTTCGCTCCATGTTCCATCTTCTATGTTGACTCCTGTCAAATGACTTAAATACTTCACCAAGTTCCACCCAAGTTGCTCCACTCCTCGATTTACATTGAGTTGTTGGTGGCCGTCGTGCCCACCATTCCACGGGTCAGCCCTCAATTGAGTCTGATTTTCACATCGACCTAAGTGTGCCTTCGTATGATGTTGTCTTAGATTGCTTCCCCACTTGATCTCGCAATGCCCAATGCATTACCTCATTCGAGATCTTACGACGACTCATCATCGCTCGCTCAGTCCGTTGAGCTTTATGGAGATATTGTCTTGAGGTACTTTTTCTCAACATGTGTAGTCCACTGCATATGATTCTCCCTCTAGAGGACCAGGACCTATCCCTCCTGGATATCTGTCCTATTTAAGTAACTTTTCTCCTTACATTCCTCCCTCTCGAAGTTTCAGAGACCACCGTCCCCTTGGACTACTTCATCTTGTTGAACAATCTGTGCATTGTTCTACCCCTGTAAATGCGCTTGCTATATTGTTATTCTTCGCCAATAAGCCCCTGCTGCACCCTTCAATGCCTAGCAACATGTTGAACTTGTTGCACACTTAAGTCTCCTATAGATGTATCCTTTCCATGTCAAAGCGAAAGTTTTAATGGTCCATGACGTCAAATTTCGGTCGCATTAGGATGGCCATGAGCACTCCATCATCCATATACAAGTTCTTGCATGAGTATTGAATTCTTCGAGTTAGCAATTCTCCTCACCTCTGTGAGCTTTGCATAACTCTTTCGATCATTGCACAACACGTCCCACTTTACACTGTCTTATCTTTTACCAAGCGCCCCGCTTGCCTTGAGCACCGTCAATTTTAGTTGCCAACGTCAAGCCATAGCTCGAAATTAGCCATCCCAACCTTTGTGCGCTACATATTCTTTCTAACTTGCTTGTCTTTGTGGTGCTTCTCGCGTAAATGGTTGGTCATTCCTCTGAATTCCAATCCTAGATGCCCGCTTCTCTAAGCGACTTCTTTCTATACATCTCGATATCTGTTTCCCCCAAACGGTTGCACGTATTGGCTGCCCTTCACACAGCCCAACTAGGTCCCCCACGTTTATATTAGCAAGTGTCTTTGTATATGCTTGTCCCGCTCTGATATCATCTATCATGAACTTAGCTGGTTTTGCCTAAGTTGTGTAGTGCCCTTGCGTGTCCATCCACAAAGGTCAACCTCCCCGATGTTGGGCAGATGGTCCAAATTCAGCCCATAATGGACTTTAGTGAAGCCCACAACCCAAAACCTCACTTATATTAACCTAAAACCTAGATTAGGTGGCTAGGGTTGAGATTAACAGAGCAGCGACAGCTGAAAATATGGGTGAGATAAAGAAGGCTGCACATTGATAGTAGAAGCCAGAAAACAAGAGATCCAGGAAAGAAAAGAAGACAAGGGCAGGAAAAGACTATTCTCAATATTCAAATATCAGGTTAGATCAGTTTACGGTGGATTCTTACTGTGATCTCTTGGGAAGGTTTTGGATATTGTGCTTAGAATTATAGTCCTTGTATCCCTGTGATTCTCTTATGGCTATTGCTTTGGGCTTGGGCAAGAAGCCTTGAGATCTGTATATTCATTATTTTGATAGTGGATTTTCTCTGGCTTGTCCCGTGGTTTTTACCCTTCGAGTTGAAGGGGTTTTCCACATAAATCTTGGTGTTCATCTGATTATAATTTCTATTTCATTCCGCTGTGTGTGACGGTCTGCTAGTATTTGTTAGTATACAAAGTTTATTCCTATTTTATTCCCATCAACAAGTATCAGAGTAGGGTTTTGGTGGCATTTAATCTTTTGTATTTGAACATGGAGGCCGGTAATATTTCTCGCATGATTAGTTTAAATGGAAATAATTGGATGATATGGAAACCAAGAATGGAAGATCTCTTGTATTGCAAAGATTTGTATGGACCTTTGCAAGGGGACAGTGCAAAGCCCATATCTATAACAGATGATGAGTGGAAGAGGTTAGATCGAAAACAATTGGCTTTATTCGACAATGGCTAGATGATAGTGTCTTTCACCATGTTTCTACTGAATGTTCTGCTTACTCTCTTTGGAAAAAGTTAGAAGGTCTTTATGAAAGAAAAACGGTTAGCAACAAAGCTTTTCTGATCAGAAAACTTATGAACTTCAAATATAAAGAGGGTACTTCTATTCCTGAGCATTTGAATGAAATATAAAGTATTACTAACCAGTTATCCTCTATGAAAATGTCTCTTGATGATGAGTTGCAAGCATTGTTACTTCTCAGTTCTTTGCCAGAAAGTTGGGAGACACTGGTGGTTTCCCTCAGTAATTCAGCACCAGATGGTATTATCACCATGAGTCAAGTAACAAGCAGTTTGTTGAATGAGGAGTTAAGGAGAAAGAATTCAGCAACTTCTCAGATTAATTCACAAGCACTTGTCTCAGAGAACAGAGGAAAGTCAAGGTCAAAGGATAGAAGTGGTTCACGTGTGGGTAGAAGCAAGTCAAGATCAAGGAAAGATATTATTTGCTACAATTGTGGTGAGAAATGATATTACAAGAATCAATGCAAACAACCTAAGAAGAATAAGAAAAGGGGGGAAGAAGTGGAGCATACAGAGTCAAAAGATAATATCACAGCTACAGTACAAGGTAGTGATTATTTGATTTTGTCTACTTCCAATGATATTTTTTCTTGTGTGTGCTAGGATCTCGAGTGGATAATTGACACATGTGCTTCTTATCATGCTACACCACGGAGGGAGTTCTTTGCTACTTACAGGTCTGGAAATTTTGGTGTTGTCAAGATGGGCAACTATGACACAGCAAACATCATTGGCATGAGAGATATCCATATAAAGACAACCTTGGTTGTAAGTTGGTGCTTAAGGATGTGAAGCATGTGATTGACTTAAGACTAAATTTAATTTCAGTTGGAAGGCTGGACGATAAAGACTTTGATGTCAGATTTCACAAAGGGCGGTGGAAGCTCAATAAGGGTTCTCTTATTGTAGCTAATGGGAAGAAATATCATACATTGTACAGATTGCAGGCTAAAGCTTGTGGTGAGCAGTTGAATGCTACAAAGAAAGACTTCAGTATAGAGTTGTGGCATAGGCGACTGGGACACATGAGCGAAAAAGGGCTGCAATAACTTTCTAAGAGAGAGGTATTGCCATAACTCAGAGGTACACGTTTGAACCCTTGTATTGATTATTTGACTGTTAAACAACATAGAGTTTCCTTTGTTAGTCCTGCCTTATCTAGAAAAATGCAAGCCTTGGACCTGTCTATACAGATATGTGTGGTCCTTTGATGACAAAAACTCATGGTGGATCTGTTAATGTTCCTATTATCAGTAGTGCACTTTATTTTGTTACTTTTATAGATGACTTTTCCAGGAAAGTTTGGGCCTATGCTTTGAAGACTAAAGATCAGGTTATTAATGTCTTCAAAGAGTTTCATGCCAGAGTTAAAAGGGAGACATAAAGACAATTGAAATGTATAAGATCAGATAATGGTGGTGAGTACACAGGATTGTTTAATGATTATTGCAGGTCACATGACATCCAGCATGAGTTGACAATCTCTGGTACGCCTCAGCATAATGCAATTGCAGAGAGGATGAACCGCACCATCATGGAAAAGATCAGATGTATGCTTTCACAGGCCAAGCTACCCAAAAGGTTTTGGGATGAGGCTTTGAGGACTGCAGTTGATGTAATCAACTTATCACCATGTACAGCTCTAGATGGTGATGTTGCAGAGCATGTATGGTCAGAGAAAGATGTCTCCTATAGGCATTTAAGAGTGTTTGGTTGTCGTGCATTTGCACATGTTCCAAACAATGAGAGGTCCAAGCTGGATGGTAAGATAAAAGAGTGTATTTTTCTTGGTTACTCACATGATCAGTTTGGTTACAGGTTTTAAGATTCAGAAAAGCAGAAGGTGTTCAGAAGCAGGGATGTTGTCTTCTTTGAGGATCAAACCATTGAGGATTTGAAGAAGGAGGCACCAGCTAAGACTTCTACAGAGAGATTTGTAGACTGTGACCCAGTTATTCTTCCAGTATATCAGGGTGATGGGGGAGATGTGCAGGAAGATGGTGCAGAGCCAAATGTTGATCTACCTACAGGACATATTGAGCAGGAAGAAGAAAGAGAGCAAGTTCCCACAGAACCTCAGTTAAGAAGATCTTCTAGACCACGTCAACCTTCCAGAAGATACTCTACAGATGAGTATGTGATGCTTACTGATGTAGGTGAACCAGAGAGTTACCAAGAAGCAGTTGAAAGTGAGCAGAAAAAGAAGTGGTTTACTGCTATGCAGGAAGAGATGGATTCTCTGCAGAAGAACCACACATATGATTTGGTGCAACTACCAGCGGGACATTGAAGAACAAGTGAGTTTTCAGGTTGAAGACTCAAGAATATTGTTCTCAACCAAAGTATAAAGCTAGATTGGTTGTGAAAGGCTTTGGTCAAAAGAAATGTATTGACTTTGAAGAAATTTTTTCTCCTGTTGTTAAAATGTCTTCTATTTGTGTTGCTCTTGGTATTGCTGCTAACCTAGACTTGGATATTGAATAGTTAGATGTGAAAACAGCTTTCCTTTATGGTGATTTGGAGGAGGAAATTTATATGGAGCAACCAGAAGGCTTCAAAGTCAAAGGTAAAGAAAATCTTGTCTGCAAGTTGAAGAAGAGCTTGTATGGGCTGAAGGAAGCTCCAAGACAGTGGTATAAAAAGTTTGATTCATTTATGATTGAAAATGAATATAAAAGAACAGCTTCAGATCATTATGTGTACATCAAACAGTTTGGTGAGAATTTTATTATTCTCTTACTTTATGTTGATGACATGTTTATCCTCGGAAAAGATATGTCTATGATTGACAGGTTGAAGAAGGACCTGAGTGAGTCTTTTGCAATGAAGGACATGGGGCCAGCAAAACAAATACTGGGCATACAGATTTCTCGTGATAGAAGAAAGAGAAAGATTTGGTTGTCACAGGAGAAATACATTGAGAAAGTATTGGATAGGTTCAGTATGAGTAATGCAAAGCCAGTTTGTTCTCCTCTTGCAGGTCACTTCAAGTTGTGCTCAGATCAGAGTCCGTCAAGTGATGAGGAGAAGGAGAAAATGCAAAAGGTTCCTTATGCTTCAGCAGTTGGAAGTTTAATATACGCAATGGTATGTACGAGGCCGGACATCGCATATGCAGTGGGTGTTACTAGTAGATTTCTTGCAAATCCAGGTAAAGAGCATTGGGCAGCAGTGAAAAGGATTTTTAGATATCTCAAAGGAAGTTCTAAAGCTTGTTTAAGCTTTGGAGGTGGACCACCTGTATTGACAGGTTACACAGATGCAGATATGGCAAGAGATATTGATACAAGAAAGTCCACGTCATGTTTTATACTTACTTTTATAGGGGGAGTTGTGTCATGGCAGTCCAGATTGCAAAGGTGTATTGCTCTCTCCACCACAGAGGCAAAATATATTGCTACTACAAAGGTTTGCAAAGAAATGTTATGGATGAAAGGATTCTTACAAGAATTGGGGCTGAAACATGAAAACTATGTGGTGTATTGTAACAACCAGAGTGCCATCCATTTATGCAAGAACCCAACATTTCATTCCAAGTCAAAGCATATAGATATCAGATATCACTGGATCAGAAATGTGCTTGAAGAGAAGCAGTTACAGCTTCAGAAAATTCACACAGATGATAATGGGGCAGACATGTTGACAAAGGCTTTACCGAAAGAGAGACAGGAGATGTGCCGATAGCTGGTCGGCATGGTTTCATATTGAGAAGTCATGAGACACCCTCTCTTATGGGCTGAAGGGGGAGGTTATTGGGCAGATGGCCCAGATTCAGCCCATAATGGGCTTTAGTAAAGCCCACAACCCAAAACCTCACTTATATTAACCTAAAACCTAGATTATGTGGCTAGGGTTGAAATTAAAAGAGTAACGACGGCTGAAAACGTGGGTGAGATAAAGAAGACTACAGATTGACAATAGATGTCAAAAAATAAGAGATCTAGGAAAGGGAAGAAGACAAGGTCAGGAAAAGACTATTCTCAATCATTCAAATCTCAGGTTAGATCAGTTTGCAGTGGATTCTTACTGTGATCTCTTGGGAAGGTTTTGGATATTGTGCTTAGGATTATAGTCCTTGTATCCCTATGATTCACTTATGGCTATTGCTTTGGGCTTGGGCAAGAAGCCTTGAGATCTATATATTCATTATTTTGATAGTGAATTTTCTCTAGCTTGTCCCGTGGTTTTTACCCTTCGAGTTGAAGAGGTTTTCCACATAAATCTTGGTGTTCATCTGATTGTGATTTCTGTTTCATTCCGCTGTGTGTGACGGTATGCTAGTATTTGTTCGTATACAAAGTTTATTCCTATTTTATTCCCATCACCCGAAACCTCCTAGGGTCTCTTAGGACCTACAAAAGAGAAAATGTGTTAAAGAAAATATTGTCATGGGATTCACAAACAACTACTTTAGTAAACATTTTATATAGCCAATGCAAATTAATCATGGACTTTACAAGCTCTGAACGGTTGCACATAAAGGATCAAGGTTTATTACAGACTGAAATCCTCATAAGTGTCCACATGATATAACTCTCATTTACAAGTCGAAATCGACCATGAAAGCTGACCAAACGAGGGCTGCCAAATCTACTGTAAGCTCGCTACTTGTGTAAAAAGCATGTACAAAAATCGAAAGACCTTGTTTATATTTTTATCTGTGATAATGAGTCGAAGGAAGAAAGCGGGACGACCCCGCTTGGGGGATAGATGAATTGCAGTGAACAAACTTTAAGTAGTAACTCTTAGTGAAAAAATCAATTGAATAATTTGAAATTTCTATTGAATGATGAATTGTAGACTTATTCTCTTTGGCATTCTATCTGATAGTTGGAAAACTTCAGTAGTAACTCTTTAACATTTCTACTTCTAACAATAAGTTGTTTATGAGTGTAGTGAAAAAAAGTCCATTATACGAAGAAACTTGAAGAAAGAAACATAAATTGACTGACTTCCTAGTCCGATGCATTTGTTATAGGCAAAAAAAAGAGAGAGATAACACTACAAACTCTTAAAATGTTAACAATCATGATAAGTTAAACAGGGAAGTCCAAATCTAGATCAAGACTGAAATGCTATCATTGTGGTAAATTGAGACACATGAAAACAGAGTGTAGAATATTAAAAAAAAGGATCAGCAAAAAAACATGATGAAAACAAAGAAAGAATAAAAAGATATTATTACTACAGATGCATTTGATGGTAATGTGATTATTTTATTTTGTGATAGTGTAGCTAATCTCACATATTAGGATTCAGCTGCCTTATTTCATGTCTCATCTCGATATGAATTTTTGACATGTGATACAGGTAGTGATTTTGGTCATGTTAGAATGAGAAATAACGCAATGGCAAAAAATTATAGGCATGGGAAAGATTTGTGTGGAAACCAATACCGGATGCAAAAAAATAGTGTTAAATAATATGAGCCATGTTCCAAAAATACACTTCAATCTCATCTTTGATAATGGAATATGGAAGCTCATAAAGGATAATTTTGTGCTAGCTAAAGGAAGGAACAACGAATAACCTTTGTATAACAAAAGTGAAATCAATTTAGGGAGAAGTTAATGCAGTTCATGACTCTACTGAAGTATGGCATAAAAGACTATGTTCTTGTTAGAAAAAAAAAAAAAAAATTCTTCTTCCTATTATAGGCACACTTCTTAAAACTTACACTCATTTTTGAGCTAGTAAGCAACATAGAATTGTTTTTTATAAATTATTTTTTCTAGAAAATCATATATTTTAGATTTAATTTACACTGATCTTTATGTTTTGTTACTTTTGTTGATAATTGTCTTATGAAGGTTAAGCTTTTGCTCTGAAACCTAAAAACTAAGTGCCTAATGTGTTTAAATATTTTCATGCCTTTGTTGAAAGAAAAAGAAGAAAGCAACTTAAATGCATTAAAACTGATAATGGTGAAGAATATAAAACTTAAATGCATTTGAAGTGTATTTATTATAGGGAACATGGTACTGAGCTTGAAAATACAATTCTTAAGACATCATAGCATAACGGAGCTACCGATAGAAGAGACCACACAATTGATGAAAGAATAAGATGCTAAACTTTCTCTGTCTTTTTTAGGTGAAATTATGAAAACTATAGTGGACTAAATCAATTTTTCCCCGTTAGTATCATCAACGACGATGTGATAGAAGGAGCATGAATGGAGAAGTATGTTTCTAATAATCATTTAAGAGTATTCGGTTATAGAGAATTTGTTCACATTCTAACAAGATGGAGATCAAAACATGATGATAAATCCAAGTAATGTGTTATGCAGGTGAAAATTTTGGTTACAAATTATAAGATCCTAAAAATAAGTCATCAAAACTAAAACCGTTATGAAAATCAGACTACAAAATATTTTAAGAAAATTTAAAAATCAAAATCAAAGTCTAGTGCCTCCTTCCAAAATATTCAGTGATGAAAGTGGAGATGAACATGAAGATCATATTAATATGCTATCACAATGCAGATGAATATATATTAAACAAGATCTTCTAGAATCACAAATTGAATATCAATTAATCAGATTTACTAGAGCTCACTGAACTTCTCAAAGGTATTCTCCTCATGAATTTATTATTTATTAATAAGAAAGAGTCAAAAAAAATTACCAAGAAAGTTATATTACAAAAAGATAAATAGTTGAGTGTCATGCAGGAAGGAAGTGATGAAATCCATGAGAACTATACATCTGACTCGTAAGATTGCCTAATGAGAAAAACACATAAAAATAATAAATGAATATTCAAATTGAAAAATAAAAAAATAGCTCACAAGCTAGACTGAAAGGATTTGATAAGGAGAAAAATATTGATTTTGAGAAAATTCTTTCACCCATGGCCAAGATGTCTTCTATCCGAGTTATTCTTGGGTTAGCTACTGATTTAAATTTAGATTTAAATTTCTTCATAATGACTTGTCTTAGATAAGAAAATATATATGAAACAACTTCAGAGATTTAAAACTACAAACAAAGAAAATCTAGTGTACAAACGGAAGAAGAGTTTGTACGGTCTTAAGTAGGTATTAAGATAATAATAATAAAAAATTGATTCTTTTATGATAGACCATGGGTATGAAAGGATTTCTTTTGATCACCGCATTTATATGAGATTTTTTTATCATAAATTTATTATTCTCTTGTTATTTATGAATGAT
This sequence comes from Ensete ventricosum, assembly GCA_029747655.1. NCBI lineage: Eukaryota > Viridiplantae > Streptophyta > Magnoliopsida > Zingiberales > Musaceae > Ensete > Ensete ventricosum. The sequence continues at coordinate 24,764,093 of JAQQAF010000003.1, read as the reverse complement.
ATGTTAATTGTTGATCGTGATCCTAAAAAATTACAAATATAAAAGGAGAATTGAGCAAAGTTTTTGCAATGAAAAATTAGGTTTAGTTAAACATATTCTTGCTTTTAGGATTATTCATGACAAGAAGAATGATGAACTTTGGTTATGTTACTAGAGATATATCAATAAGATTATTCATAAATTTAACATAAGCAAATCAAAACCTTTTTTCTATCTAATTACGGTTATTTTAAGTTGAATTTGAAGAAATATTCTATGAGTAAGAAAGATAAATAAAGATATAAAAATAGTGTTTTATGCCTCAATATTTGATTGTTTGATATATGCTATGATATACATAATCCTAGAAAAGAACAATGAGCAATAATTATGTGGACTTTTAAGTATCTTGTAGGCACTTCTAGATCTGTGTTATTTGGCTATATAAATGCACACATTATTGATGATATTGAGCTAAAAATTTGATCTATAGTCAAAGACTACAAAAATGAATGTGTTGCTTTATCTTCCAAGCTGAATATATAATTACAATAGTAACCTATAAAGAAATTTTATAGATAAAAAAAAGTATTATATCATGAGAAAATACATGGTCAGAACTAATAGGCTAATTAAAAATCTCAACCCTAATCTTGTGTGAGCTAAATGAGAAAATTTTAAAAGGGTGACTTTTGCACGAAAGAAAAGAGAAGAAATATTCAATAATTGATGAGTGAAATTGGATCCAATTTGTCATGATTTTCTGATATTCTAATCTTGTCATCATGCTCTCTGAATTGATCAGTATAAATCTTCAAGATTTCTTCTTCTACTTAGTTTTTTTATTTTTTTATTTTCTAAAACATATCTGAGTACCTAGAGTTTATATGATATTAAATATCCTATAGTTGGTGTAGAGTGTGTGAACTTTGTAATCTCATTATTGCACAGTTAACATTTGATTTGATTTGCTCTTTATCTTTCCTTTTGAGTTGAAGTGTTTTTTTTTTTATGTAAATATTTTTTCATGATTTACTTAATATTTTATCACTAATCTAATTGACCTATACTATTAAATTATTAATAATATATTTAATGTTAAATTACGTATTTGATTTTTGATGTTTATCAGCTTCCGTACATTCAAAACTTCATATCTAATCTTTTCTTAATAAAAGGTTTATCCAAAACCATATATACTGTAATTTTGCCTCTTCATGTCAATTGTAAATAAAAAATAATATCAAAAAGTTGATTTATCGAAATCAAATAGACAATTGAGATCAAGAAGGGAGTAGAGTGGATGGTTTTCAAAGCTCCCTTTATAAACTTTCCTACATTAAATTTAAGTTTGTCATCACAAGTTCTAATATGCTATCATATCATTACTTTGTATGTAGATTGATCTCTTGTCATAGTTTGCTATATACTTGTGTTTGTCTCTCTTCAATTTAAGAACCACACTCAAACAATGTTTTCTATTTACAATTTGAAAAGATCATGGTGCACTGTTTTTATTGTTTCCTATTTTATTATTATTATTATTATTATTATTATTATTATTATTTTATTCAGTTTTCTATTGGATTTTAGTCTATCAAGCATTCACAATACATCCAAGAATTTCATTGTTTAATGCTGAAAAATCCATTCTTATTTGGTTTCCACTCAGTTCTGACATCTCAGTGCGCATCATCTTTTTCTTGTTCAACACAATATCCTCCTGTCATCCAAGGTATTAAACATGGACCAACCAACATATTCAATGATAGCAAATAATCAATTCCTTTGCTACAATATAGCAAATTCATATCTTGATGGGATGATGCCTTATTTTTCACCATGCCTACGTTAACAACTATCTATTTTATGATAAATCTTAAACTTTTATGATGAAATTAATTAACGAGTTTTATAATCTAATATATGTATTAAAGAAAGTGATGTAAGATTAACTACGATGATGAAATGGTAATATAATCTGATACTGAGCCAAAGTTAAGTTCAGACATTGGGCCAGGGTTCGAACGATAAAGTGGGAGCTCGCTGGGAGCACACCGGGAGTTCGTCAGAAGATGATCGAGTGATTCGTTGGGAGTTCGTCGAGCAATGCCAGGAAGTTCGCTTAGATTTTAAAAAATCAATTGACGTGTCAGACAACAAGAACGATTATAACTGTATCTTAGTATGTTGTAGTTAGTGTCATTTGTTTTGAGTCTTAATTGAGTTAGATTTGGAGAAATCTAAATTAACTCAATGAGAGGTAATCAGGTCCACTTTGGGTTAGGATTTGACCTTAGGTTGAGCTCATTTCGTTGACCTGAAAAGGGGTCAACAAGAGGTATAAGTCTGGTACAAAACTGTAAAAAGAATATATAATTTTTAGGATTCTCGATAGTAGCACCGTTCATGGGTGGCGGTAGTACCACTGGTGGGCAATAGTGGTACCACCTTGGTGGCGGTGGTACCGCTGGTGCCACCGGTAATACCGTTTGTACCCAATTTTTTAAAAAATATTAAATTTTGGCTCCATTTTTTGAAGCCCATTGGGGTTTATAAATACCTCAAGTATTCTTGCATTGGAGAGTAATAAAGTGATAACAAAGTATAATAAAAAGAGATAAAAATACTAGGAAAATATTGTTAGAATTTGTTGAGAACTTTCTTTGTGTCTTTGAAGTGTAAAGTGAGGTTAAGGGAATAGTGAAAGATTGTAAAGGTTTCTCTCTTGAACATGTCAAAATGAGAGTATAAAGGTTCTTCTCCTGAGTTTGGGAAAAGAAAAAAGGTGTACAGGGTTTTAATCTTCACCAGTGGAAGAAGATCATTAGTGGACACCGATAGACCTCAATGAAGGAGGACTCGGGAAGTGGACATAGGTTAAGTTAGTGAACGAAACATTATAAATTTGTGAGCGCTTCTTTATTTACTTTTTATTTTAGTATTTCATAACTAAATCGAGATTAATCAAGTTTAATCGCTCTCTAACTTGATATTAATGAAAAATATTTTTAATTTTGATTTTTATCTCAAATATAATTTTCAAACTGCTTACTCACCCCCATCAGTTAGTGCCAATTCAATCCTATCATTCTCAACTAGTTTTTCTGTTGGTTGGTAGGCACTTTTGTATTGAGAATCAATTGTTGCATAGGATATAATACACCAACTCTCACTGACTTTCTCTAAATGAAGAAATGACATGAAAATTAACATTAGTATTGAGAATCTGCCATTAGTTTTTGGTACAATCCTCCAACTTTCAAGCCTAACATCCGACCATATAACATGGATAATGGATATCCATGAGAAACTTCTTGATTTATTCCTATATTACTTTTTATTTGTAATTAATTTTATTTATCTCTTGATTTTTTTGTTTATTTTGGATGAATATATATATATATATATATATATATATATATATATATATATATATATATATATATATAGCAACTAGTTACTAAGGGTTACTTATAAGTTGGAGGATTTGTTATATGGTTAAGTTTCATTTTAGCCTATGTTGTTTTCGTCGTGGATCACCTAAATCTTTATAGTTTACTCGTATTTAAAATAATCTTTATATTTTAAAAATAAGTAGCATATGAGGCCCTCTCGTCAAATTTGAGTTAGCTGATATTAGAGTCTGCTTACATGAAATGCTGACTCATAATAAACTATTAATATAGTGATATATATTATTTAAATTTAAAAAAATATTCATTTTAGCTCTTGTAGTTTTGGTTATCGATCACTTAAGCCCTTATGATTTTACTTATGTCTAAAACAACCTTTATATTTTGAAAAATATAATATATAAGTCGCTCTTATCAAGTTTGAGTTAATAAATATTAGAGTTTGCTTACTTGGTATACTTACTTCTAACATACTATGAATATAATAATATATATATTTTAAATTAAAAAAATAGAGAGAGGTGGCGATGTCGTGAAAGTGACCACCAGCAACAACACTGAGATACTGGTGTCTAGCAGGATGTCGTACACATGCAGTCTCTCCTGCATTGATGATGAGCTTAGGAGCTTTATGTCCGTGGATGTGTATTGACCGGTCTGATGCTAAGCATACAATGGTCTCTTGGTCCCTCTTCCTCCTCCTAGGTATCTTCATCCCTACCATCTCAAACTTTATCCTCTTTTGCGCCCCCACTCGTCGTGCCTATGATGTAGTGGTCCAACTCCCCCTCTTCTCGGCCTCTGGCTTCTCTTACCTTTGTCTCTTCGCCTATGTTTATCACTATGGCCTTTGCCGCTTTCTCTTCCTCGATAAGATGAACTTTTTTTAACTTAAATTATATGTATCATTATATTAATAATTTATTATGAGTTAGCATTTCATGTAATCAGACTCTAACGTCTGTCAGCTCAGACTTGATGGGAGGGACTTATATGCTATGTTTTTAAAAATATATGAGTTATTTTAAATACGAGAAAACTAATAAAGACTTAAGTGGGTCGTGACTAAAACCACAAGTGCTAAAATGAATCTTTTTCTTAAACTTAAATTATGTATATTAATATATTAATAATTTATTATGAGTCAGCATATCAAGTAAGTAAACTCTAACATCTGTTAACTTAATATAACGAGAGAAGTTTATATACTACGTTTTTATAAAATATAAGGATTATTTTAGATACTAATAAACTATAAAAATTTAAATAATCTATGATCAAAACTATATAGACTAAAATAGACTTTATAATGAGACGTTTATACGAGTTGTCAAACTTATGATGCCTACTACTAAAGAAATACCCTCGAGAAAGCTTTTGATTGGTAATACTAATGAAGCCTCTATCTAAATTATGTATGTACATAGGAAGCCGATCAGCATACGGATGAAGCTATTATTTTAGTACCGCCTGCAGCAGTCAATTGTACCTCGTGTTGTAGAAGAAGAAGTCACGTCGAAGGTTGATGATGGTAATGACGACGGAATTGATGACGACAATGGCGATGACGAAAGCAGCAGCATCTTTCGTGGCGATGGCTTTTGGACGTCTCGTTTCGTCCGTGCAAGGAAGGAGGATCATCAACGATGATGGCAATTAGCACAGGAACGATGACGACAATGGCGATGACGAAAGCAGCAGCATCTTTCGTGGCGATGGCTTTTGGACGTCTCGTTTCGTCGGTGCAAGGAAGGAGGATAACGTGGAACGATGACGACACTCGTAATGTCAACGCAACACGAGAGGAGCAATATCTTCTTCCATTGATTTGAATCCCACGCTGAGCACCGGTTTCCGCGTTCTATGAGCTTGGCATAGCATTCATTCTTTGTCCCCTTCGCCAATATCCAAGGTTGCGATGCAGGAACGGGGAAGAAGGAATAATAGATTATGACCATGACTCATGGCTTCCTCACTTAGTGAGGGACTCCCCTAATGGATTCATTCCCATTGTCGTAGCCATCAGATGGATTACTCCCATCTTGTTCTTAAATTAATAACATCATCAGGCGATTTATACAATGTTGTCATTGGGAAAGATCATTCATTCATTCTGACTTTGAAGTACTCCATGTGTTCTCTTGTTTTTGGTGTTCTCTTGACTTTGAAGTACTCCAATGTAACCTCGCATCACATTCACACCTTCTCTAATATATTTGGCTTGTCGATAACTTGTGGATATTTTGTTTTCAGAAAAAGAAAAACCCAAAACCCAAAACAAAAAGGGTTCTGCGTTGATATTTTTTTTTTCTTCTTCTTCTTTTTTCAAGATACCTAAAGGGAGTCTCTATCTTTTAAAATGATAAAAATATTTACACTAACAGCTCGCAATTTTAATTTTTTTTTTCTTAATTTCCATCGCAATCCAGAAGTCAAAATTTCGATATTCAACATAATTAAATGCAGTGACATTGAATAAGATTACAGTGTTTAAGTTCAATTGAACCAGCTATAATATTTTTTTTTTTTGTTACTGAATAAAGAACATATAGGTCCATTCAAAGATGTTGAAACTCCGTCTTAATTAATTCAAATTCTCACAAACATTAATTATTAACCTTATTATATTTATTAAAGTCTATAAAATATTTTATTTGAGAGTTCTTGAGTGATTTTGAATTGAAAACTAGAGTATTTTGACATATTCCAAAATAAATGGTGCTAAGTTCTTATTTTTTTTATATATATAATTAGATTTAATTTTAAAAATATTAAAATATTTATTTTATTTTTTTGAAAAAGTAGTTTTTAATTAAAACATTTTTTTAATAGACTTACAATAGCTTTGTCAGTAAACTAAAATATCACAACTCTGATATAAAAAAAAAAAAACATTGTAATTAAGTTTCAATTAATTGACTTTTTCACTAACAATATATTGACTTTACCATACGTTTAGAGGTATTATCAAATTATTAATATGACAACTTGAATGATTTTGGATGAAAATTTTAAATGTCCTTACATATTACAAAAGAAATTATGATAACAATTCTATTTTTTCCATTTTATCTTGAATTTAGATCTAAATAATTTAAAAAACCTTATAATATTATAACAATTTATTATGAAGGAATAAAAAATAATGAAAACATAATCTAAATAATGAAACATTCATTATCTAGTTTTTCATCTTAATTTGGCTCATATTATATCTAATTACTCCATTGGCTTAAATTAAACCCTACATTAAATTATGTTAACTATCCAATTCTAGATAGCTACGTAATCAATGATCCAAAATATGTTATATGAACTCAGCTTGACATGTTAATTGGTCAATTATGTATCAATAATCATCGTCATTTCGATCGATTTAACATGTTGGAATCAGGCCGATATATATTGACAATCATAGATGAAAACAATCCTCGATAAATCTACTTACACATTTGCTTTCTTAGATCCTGTAATTATCAAGTAATTTTGGTCAAACGATTTTTAATTTTGCTTATATTATGTATCTTTTCCCTTTTTCCTATTTATCCTAAATTTTCTCTGTTTTTTGGTAACTTTTGTCTCTTCCGTTAAAAAAAGAGCCAGTTACAATAGTTTGATTTGGATGAAAATAACATGACATCATATATCTTTTTCAGTATAAAAATAAATTTAAAAAATATAAAATAAACTATACATTTTTTTAAAAATATCCCATTTTCACTTTTTTATGGATTCTCACCCCTTATTTCCTAATAGATGAGATTACCCTTGGCCTCCATTTTTCGTCATCGTCATTGCCTACACGCCCTTATCGCTATCCTCTCCTGCACACCCTTACTCTCGTTACCCATTCACCTGAGATAAGATATGACTATAGCTCTTGGTTTTCAACAAAAATGTCGGACGTTGGTAGTAAAGTCCTCTCCTTCATAATAAAGCTGTGAATGCAAATGAGATACGAATCCTTATGAGGAGGAAAAGGATCGACGAGTACAAAACAACATAAGAGGCGACTAAAACCTAATAGTCACCATAAGAGTGGAGGACAAAGATGGGAGCGAAGGTGCATGACTAGGGTAGAGTAGAGAACAACAACAAAGGTGAGATAGGGTGGAAGTAATTACGACGAGGGATGAAAATGATAATCGATAAGAGTAGTGAAGGACTAGGGGAAGGAAACCCAAAGCACTAGGGCCTTGCGATGGTTGTAGTAAGGGGCAAACCAGTAAGAAAAATATTAGGGGCAATTTCATCCTACATAAAATAAGAGACACTCTACCAGAATAGTGAAAAATGATTAGAATCGAGAAAAAAAATAAAAATAAGTGACTTCTAAAAAATCCCTAAAAACAGGAAATTAATGATTCCTCCCAATTTTTACTCTATTTTGAAAAACTAGTTCTATCTGTTATTCTAATTTTAAGACAATCTATGTAAATCCCTCAAAATATTAATACTAAATATTAAGACAATTTATATCTTGCTATTTATATCCATTCAAAAAATTCAGTTAGTTTATTTAAGCCAAAAAAAAAGAAAAATAAAATACATTAGAAACAATTAAATTTTTAACATCAAAATCAGTTTTAAAATTTGTTAATCTAAACTAAAATTTTAACTAAGAGATAATTTGTTGTAGCTAATTTCTACAAAGAGTAGTTTTGTATCAACTTTGGAAGGATCCTTCAATTACTTGATCTCCTTCAGAATTTTCTATGTCAGTATGTGAACGATCAAATATAATATGACATGATAGAAACAAATAGAACGATGAAAATTACCAACCACACTGTGTATAAATATACCCAAAGCAACTACAACATTAATCAAGCTCGCTAAAGCCATGCATGTGTATCTGCCCAAGCACTCATGCTATTATTTTGCTTGCACAACAAGTGATCAAACAAAATGAGATTTCATGATTAGCAATTGCTAAATCACTGAAGCTGCTACTGGCATACCTCATGGTGGTAGGTCATTGTCATCCTTAGCCTTCCCCTCCTCTGAGGATGGTCGGCTCTCTGAGTTCGAGTGCCGAACATCCTCAATCATCCTAACCACATCTTCCATCAAGGGTCGTCGATCTGGAACTCTTGCAACGCATTGCAATGCAACCTGAAGCATCTGAACCATGTCCTCCTCGATGTTGGGATACTTCAACAGCTCCACATCAAAAACTTCAGCAGTCCACTCTTCTCGGACCACAGATTGGACCCATCTGGGTAGGTCTACCATTTCATCATGGCCCAGAGTCTGAACTGGAGATTTCCCAGTGAGTAGCTCAAGCAGGAAAACTCCAAAGCTGTAGACATCAGACTTCTCAGTTGATTTTTGTTGCTCAAGGACTTCAGGTGCACGGTAGCCCATAATTCTTGTCGGGGTTGCTTTACAATTCATGAGCAGGGCAAGACCATACTCAGAGACACAAGCATTGAATTCTTCAGTCAGAAGCACATTTGATGATTTGATGTTGCCATGGATGAGCTTTCCATTTCCTTGAACATGAATATGGGAAATTCCTCGTGCTACACCGAGTGAGATCTTCACCCTGGAGTCCCAGTCCAAGGGAGATTTTGCAGCATCTTTACTTCCTGCACGTTACAGTGGACAAACAGGAATGATCTCTCAGATATTCAAAAATTATGGTAATGCAGGAAATTTGTTGTTTAAAACTCCAATCCTAATGGCAATGCATTCTGTTGAGTTTCATTTTATATGGAAGTAAGTATTCCATGTCAAAAGAGAAATCTTCAAAATTCAGTATAAATGGAAACTCTGATGATAAATTATACTTGGACATATCTTAATAACATGGTTCATCAAACAAGCATAGAAAATATCATGAAGCAGGAATTTTGGTTGAATGCACATTTTACATATTGTATCTCTGTCATTTATCCCATCTGGTCACAACTTATGTCTGACATTCCCTAGTGATTATAAACTAAATTTCATTTTCTGTAATTTCCCCTCTTGAGTTTTATTTGAAAACATTATTCATGTATTACAGACACTATTAAATTTCCGCAATTCAAATCAAAACCAATTCGACTTGGATTTGATTGTGTTTTGTAAGGTGTTTTCACTGAATAGGTACCCAAGCAGACCTTAATAATATGTACAATTAGCAGCTTCAAGTACAAACATGTCCTCCCAGATTAGATCTGGCTACCAAGACTCCTGACAAGTATTAGATGTTTAATAGGAAGTTAGATAAACCTAAGACCTTGTACCAGCAGATCTATCAAGAAATAGCAAGAGAAGGTTGCAAAATTAAAATATACTGGAACCTCACTAGTGCGTCTAAGAAAGTCATTCTCCTAACGAGGACCCTGAAGATATACTAAAATATACCATATGATCCTGCATCAATGATCTCAGCTATGAAGTTTCATCACTCTGTTTTAGCAGAAAAAGATGCTCCCTTTTTCTTAACTAGCTCACAAGCCCTTCAAATGAAGAAGAATACATTAAATAGCAAGTAGGACATATAAATTCCAGTAGAAGTATTGAACAATGAAATAAATATATTGTAGTCCAAAATGTGATGAGGAAAGAAGTCTCAATGACCATAAATGACATTGAAGAGCATGTCCAAGCACATAGTGCAGCTGATACTCCTCTTAATTGAATTGTGATTCAAGTATGCTAGAGGCTATAGTTCAATTGTCTAGAAAATTGAAAGGTAAGAGTGATTCTGAGATCCTCCTTTTTATTTTTGAGTTTGATGGATTGAAGTATTCTGCATATAGCTTTGTGCTAATTTGGTGGTACTATGGTAGAAATGTTCTAAGTTCACAATATAGATAATCCTGAACTTCAGCACCCTAAACAGCTGAAACTAATGATTTTTAACATGCAATTTGCACAAAAGAAGTTTCTATGTTCAACATGTAAATTATCTGTATCTTCAATTACGAAAATGACCTCAATTATTGATGTACTAGAAGGATAACTTGTTGTTAAATAAGAAATAACATCTATCAAACTGAATCATGATTCTATGGGTCACAGAAGAGAGAGAGAGAGAGAGAGAGAGAGAGAGAGAGAGAGAGAGAGAGAGAGAGAGCATGAGAACTTGCAGGCATCATAGAGGGTCAGCTTAAAGGTGACTTCGTAACCATGCATTCTATTGGGTGAGGCATCTTAGCATTCATCATATAGAGAAACACAAGCTCAGCATAATGTATGCAAAATAAAAGTCAAATAACATAATCAAACAGCCACTATATATATCAATCTGACTTCTAATTTTGCATAGCAATTTCATATAAAAGCAGGAGTATTGGACTCTTATATGTGCAATTTATGATGCAAACTTGGTTAAGAACTTCAATGTAACATTAAGGGACAGCATTGGTTTCAAACAAAGTTTTTATCAAACTAAACATTCGAGAGAAGCAGAGTAGATTTTTGGAAATTATACCATGCAACAGCGCAGAGAGGTTGCCGCAAGGGGCATAGTCATAGACCAAAAGCTTCTCATCCTTGGAGTAGTAAAAAGAACGAAGTGGCACTACATTTTGGTGTTGCCCAATCCTTCCTATTATTTCCATCTGCTGCTCAAACTCTCTCTTCCCGACCCCCACCTCCTTCAGCCTCTTCACCACCACTGTCACCCCATCTTCAAGAACAGCTCTGTATGTTGTCCCATAACTTCCTTTCCCAAGAACTTCAGCAGAAGCTCTTAACAGATCTTCTAAGTCAAAACTATAAGTACATCCCTCAAAGAAAACCAACTTATTCTTCTCTGCCTCCATGGCACTACTGTTGTATTCCTCAGTTTTCTCAATTCTTCCACTGACTGAAGCCTTTCCTTTTGGTGCATCACTGCCATTTTTACTTTTTCTCTTCGAAAGGCATAGCAGGATTATAATCAGCAGTAGAAATAGAAGGCTTGATCCTCCAGCAGCAATTGTTATTATAACCCCAGTACTTAGTTTCTTCCAAAAACTCTTTTTGTGCTCTATAGGTAGTGCAGTTGGTGATAATTGTGGAGATGGAGGAATTACAAAGCAATGTGCTAGAGAAGTCCCACAGAGGAGAGGGTTCCCCAAGAACGACTCAGCAGGGAACTTTTGGAGGGATACTGGTATGGGCCCACTAAAATTGTTGTAGCTTAGATTTAGATACTGTAGCATGGGAAGTTGAAGATCAGGGATGTGTCCAGAAAGAGAATTATTCTCGAGATACAATGCAGTAAGCTGAGTAAGATTTTGAATTGTCAATGGAATTTCTCCAGTGAAAGAGTTGTAGGAGAGGTCGAGGAATGTGAGATTGGAAGAGAGGGAAGAAGGTATAATTCCAGATATATTATTGTGCTGAAGATACAAAGAATGAAGAGAAGGAATGTATGGGACATCGGCAGGGAGATCTCCTACAAGGCGGTTGGATCGAAGACTTAAGGTATCCAGGGCACCAAGCTCACCTAGTGTGTCAGCAGGGATTTGGCCAAAGAGCCCAATCCCTGGCAGATGGAGGCTCTGCACACGGGTTCTATCTGGTGTGCATGTGACTCCAACCCAAGAGGAGCAGACCGGTGTCTGAGAACTCCAGTTTAGTTTCCGGCCATGAGGTACAGATGCAGCAAACTTAAGGAGGGCTTGCGTATCAGAGGTCAAGTTACCAGCAGCCGAAGTTTGAATACATAGCAGGAGGACAAACAAAGGAATTGATAAGAAAACAATCTGGTGATCCATAGCTAACTAGAAGTGATGACACGAGAAAATCAACTGCAATCAATTGAAATTATACACAGATCTTCATTGCTGAAATGCAGCAAACTTAAGGAGGGCTTGCGTATCAGAGGTCAAGTTACCAGCAGCCAAAGTTTGAATACATAGCAGGAGGACAAACAAAGGAATTGATAAGAAAACAATCTGGTGATCCATAGCTAACTAGAAGTGATGACATGAGAACATCAACTGCAATCAATTGAAATTATACACAGATCTTCATTGCTGACTACTGCAAACAGAAGAAAAAGAAAAGGAATTAGAACATGCTCACAGCAGTAGCATCAAATATAATCTTAAAAGAAATAAGTCAGAAGAAAAGAGAGATTGAATTCATTAAAGATAAAAAGTAGCCCTACTTTATTGCCAACACTAAAGAGAAGTATATACTTCAAAAAGATTATCTATTAATCAAAAAAGAAATAAAAATATTTCTCTATATCAATAACCAGTACTTATATTCCAAGTCTCCATGATATTCTCAAACATCTTAAGTTCTACTTCCCTGTATAAGCACAAAGTTCACTAGTCCGTAAAGATCCTTTTTAAGAATTCAAATACACTTTTCCTAATAATTGCTAGGTGGGGAAGCAACCTCAAACTGCAGATTGTTTGAATATTTATTTCCTAAGAAAGCATTCTTCTCTTTGTCTGTTATCTATACTATTCCTTAGATAACCTGGTCTAGTTGCACTAGATTATGAACTACTAAAGGGGAAGATTCATCATTTTTTGGAGATGAAGAACAAGATTCTTCTCAAAGAGAACACCAGAATTTTTGGTAAGGGAGAAAAAAAGCCACAAATAAGATTTTCATTATAAAGCATATAAAAAGCTTGGCCAAAGAATTTGTACCAGCATCCAACAAGACGAAAGAGGAGCAAACCTGCAACAAAGCCTTTCCACATAATCTACCCTCCGTTTAATCTAATCCCCTAAAGTGAAGCATCGGTTGAGAAAAGAGACAATCACTACAGTACAAGATCATCCTATATCAAAAGCAGAGGCACATTCATATTTCTCTTTTCCCCTTCTCTTACCAACAAAAGGAAGAAGAGCTTGGAGTTTGCTTTGGACCAAGCAGGGGACTACACCAACCGATGGATGTGGTAACATGGACCAGCCTGGCTCATGGTAGACCCACCCATCAAAAAGGCACAGAGAGAGAGAGAGAGAGAGAGAGAGAGAGAGAGAGAGAGAGAGAGAGAGAGAGAGAGAAGGATAAGCATCGTTGAATCACATTTTCTAATAGAAGCTCAAGCCTTGGACTCTGACCTGATTCAAAGAGGAGAACATGGTCATACAATTGTATCCCTTAAGCACTTCGCAAAGGAATCACCATTACAGCTCTCGAGATCTGCCAGTAACCTGCAAGCAGAGCTCCAGACGTTCGAGACACATTCGAAGAAAGCAGACTGTAAAGGTCACTGAACACTGAAGTGGAACATACCGACCAAAACCTTGAAGCTGAAACTAGTAAAGAACTTTGAACAGACCAGCGCAATATAATTACTCCACGGTTCGTGTACTCTTACCGGAACCTCGACTTCGGTCTCGAAAACTACACCAATCACCGTAGAGTCCACGGAGCTCATCTAAAAACGAGATTTTTTAGGGCTTCCGATCGGCCACTGGAGTCGGAACGGAAGACGTCTCACGCAACCCGAAGACGCCGCATCAAAATCCCACCTTAGATATCTCCCCACCGCCCGAGCTACAAACGAAGCTTTCCCGCCCTCGAGATCCTCTTTCCACATCTCTGCCTAGATCGGCTCCTCAAGCAACCGAGTCCGCCATTAGAGCTCGACTCGGAGCTGCTCAACGGACGGCAGGGTGGTAAAAAGAGGCGGCTTCTCAGGAAAAAGCCCCAGAAAAATGAGTAAATTACCATTTTGGCGTAGCATTCAGTCACGTGCATGACACGAGTCACGATACGGAGGCGATCGTAGCCGTCAGATTGGTTACTCTTTCGTGGTTACGGCTCAGACTTAGTAGCAGTAGTAGTAATAGTAGTAGAAGTAGTATTAGTACACAACTCAATCATTCGGTTGGAAGTCCGCAAGATGACTCCAAAGATATCAGCCAGTGGAGTATCGTATCCTTTGTACTGCCACTGTTGCCAATGTGATCACATAACTTGTTTGTGGTCAGAACGTAGGAAAGAAACAAGAAGCAAATCCCATAGTGTGAGCATATGTAAATGCATTAATTTTTAGATGCTGACATGTGTGTGTTTTGGTTGCATCCTTCTGAATCTTAGTGATGCCATAGTAGAAAATTGGAGGAAGCCAACAGAAACTTGGTAGCTTTCTCAACCAAACACTTTGTTTATGCCAATAAAAATTTGTCAAACAAAAGAAGTCAATGGAGGGGATTAGGGAATGTTATTGGCATTGTGAAGACTAATGCTACATGATCTGTATGAGTGACAGTAGGAGCTGATGGATGATGACTTTTGTTTAAGCACAATTATTGGTTATTGATCCCATCTTACTAAATGCTTGATCTCATACTTTGCCAATCTACTCATTGCATAAAAGAGATTAATTTGCTTATTGATCTAATTGATTCTCGAATGTATATTACATGCGTATGTGTTGTAATCAACAAAATCATCTTATCGTGTTTATTATTAAAGAATTACTTGTCCTATTTAATTTCCTTAACAACTCAACCACATCTCATAATATAGTCCTCTTGGTGAAGGAATATTTAGTTCATTACACGGTATCAGATATACCTCAAAATACATATGGATTGCAAGTGCATATAAAATGTTAGGCAATGGCCTATAAAAAAAAATCTTAAAAATTAGTTTTTTCCCATAGAACATCGTCTTGTTTATTTATTACGATAAAAGGTCTCGTTTTCCTAAAAGGAGTAAAATATTAATTAGATAGGCATTTCCTATAATTTTTCTTATATATTAATTGAAATCTGATTGCAAAGAGAAAATTATAGTTAATTTCTCTGCAATTTATTTTTAGTTAACTTTATGCTTTTAAGCATCTAATAATTGTAAAATTGTCATTGTCAATTAATTTCAGTAATGTTATTTGGAGCTTATTATATTCATAGAAGCTGTAAAAAGGATATTATTAAGGATATATCGAGTGGTAAGATTCTTTGTTTCATATTTAGTATATTTTACATATTCAATTAATTTTTTCTTTTACAAAATATAATCATAATTCCATATGTTTTTGAGTAATTTATTGATCCATCAAAGTTATCAGATCATGAAAAGGCAGAAAAGAAAAAAATATCTTAAATTTTGCTCATTTGGACATTTCATAAATATCTTAAATTCTAAAGCATACCTCATTTGGACATTTCATAAATATCTTAAAATTTGCTCTTTCTCAAGGACTTTGATCATGTATACTTGAGTAATGAGATGAAGATAATAAATTTACATTTCAAACATAGGTCATATAAATGATTTCATGGGGGAGGCATGGAGTAATCTGTATGATCACTATTTTTCATCTTCAATACTAAATCATACCCTATCGGAAGTTGCATGACTCTAATGATGAAGAAATGGATATTCGAGACTTTTATCAGATGTACATATTATATATTTACATGTATCTATCTTATTTTGTCAAAGTAATTTTGGATTGTTGGTTTTTATTTTATCAATTATTGATAATTTATCTACTTTTTAAATGAGGTCAATTGGGTGGCAACAGTCCATTCTTTCATTTTCCAGAAAAATTGTAATAGTCAATGATAAAAAATATATAGAGTCAGACGAAACAAGATGGTAGGTATCTGCCGATTATTTAAGAGGGTGCTTATCCCTATTACAAGTACGATGAATTATTTTATATGGTGAATTAATATTTTTCATAAACACCTTTCTATCAAGTATGTTAACATTTATCTTGATTGGCTGATAGTGATAGTTTTGTAAGCATGTGTTGTGCTTGCAAATGATGTAGAATCTTCACTAGAAATATGTCATTCAAAACATAATCAATAAAATGGTATGGAAGAGCTTACATACGATATGTCTTTATATATCATCTAAATATAGTTAGTATTCATATTATTTGTGATCGTCAATACATACATAGTGTTAATTTTCTTTTTTTTTTATGATATGAAGGTGATTAACCCTTTACCTATTATATAGGATATACAAGTTGATGATGTACCATAAGAAGATTATTCAATTTTTGATGAAGGCCCATTACAGGATGTTTGCACCTGAAGTCGTCCTAATAGGCAAAGTCGACTCTATGTGATACTGCTTCCAAATGCCAATCTTGTGATCGATAGATATCATGGGAAGCTTAGCAGGTTTCTTGTAACCTTGGTAGAATATGGGGGCTCGATGATATCATTATCGAATTCATTTCCTTGGTGACGAGGAGAATTTAGAATAAAAATAAATTATATATATAATAAAATTAAGGAGAGGTCACACCGTCCTTATAAATTGAGGAGCTGTTGTGTTGAGAAGAAGAACAAGAAGATTGAGTCGGATTATAAAACTATCACATAGTTTCGAGAGGGATAAAAATTGGGTTCAAGGTAGTTAATTATTATGGTGAAATTTTGGGTGAAAAAAAATGGAAGATAGTGTAGTGGATATTCTTTATAATTATTTATGAGGTCATTAAAAATCATGACGAGAATATGGAGGAGAAGAATAAAGTTGACGATTCTTCCTTTCTTCCTTTTTTTTTTTTTTTTTTTTTTTTGACTAATCCCACAATACCTTTAATAGGAATGCAGAAGGGCTGTTATTTGTTGAGATTGGTGTTGCATCTTTGGATGTCAAGGACAAAAAAAAAAAAAAAAAAGTAAAGCTACCAGTTTTGCAATGATTCTTTATTATAGAATTCCACCTTACATCCTAAAAAAAGATTGACTCATTACTTGCTTATCTTGGTTGTTGGCTAAAAAGGCTAGCAAGGGTGGAGTCCTAGATAGTTAGGAATATCCATTTCTTAGTGACTTAGATTGACTCATTATTTTTTTTATGTATTTTGAAACATTAATAACTCACTTTTTAAAAAATCTAACCATAAATTGGCTAAAAAAACTCCAAAATGTCATAATTATGAACATCTTAATTATGTCTACTTATTCGCATGGTATGTTTGTATCTCAAAACAATAACTTTAAAGCGGATTATATTGATTTTAGGGGTTACCTTATTTTTGAATATGGCTCAAAATCAGTATAACCCTATTAAAAATCATTGTAACTATAGTCTCATTTTTTTTTTTAGTTTTGATTTTAAACCTTTAGAAAATCTTGAAAATAACTTGTGAAGGCTTAAATGATACTTTTTTTTTTTTTTTGTATTTTTGAAACATTTATAACTCTTTTTTGAAAAATCCAATTATAAATAGGTCAAAATTTTCAAAAATGACCCAAATACATTATCATATTCAAATGTTTCAAAATTACATAATGAAACATAGGTCATACATAATATTACCAATTCTTATACGGGTGGAAATTTGTATAAGCGACGATTATGTTTATACTATTGGCACATGGAACAAATTCTCTTAATCTTACAACCTATATATAACATGCTTTCTTTCTTCTTACAACCTATAACATGCATCTCGATGGTAATAATATATCTAATACCGCTTAATTATAGTGGGAAATATTTTATCATTATAGACCTTCCTGTAAGTTTCAGTTGTATAATATTCTTCACAAAATAAATATGAATTAGTATTTTTTATACCCAATAGCTACTATGATGACATGAGACCATGGTAATCCATAATTATCAAAATGACTACATGAATAATTTCTTTTGCCCAGATCTACCATAACCGTCTCACACGATGCCTATACTTATAATTCATTATTGGAATGAGGAAAACTCTACAGTATTATTCCTTCTCCTTCTACTTTTAATTTGTCACCTATTAGACGATAGATATACAACCATTCGACCAACTTTTTTCTTATCATTTCAATGATGTAAGTAATAGGTAACTCACCAATAATTTAATAATAAATTCATACTTTTTTTTTTATCATAGGTAACTCATGAACCATGCATGAATTTTTATTTTTAAATCCCGGTGATGGCAAATGTAATTAGAAATCATTTATTAGCTTCGTCAATAATTGTAGTCATTATTAGAAAAAACCAAGTCACATATAACTCTTAAAACTTCTAAGGCATGCTCCGAAGGCCCAATTTTTTCTTTTAAAATGATTCTTTGATGTTATTAGTATTTCAATATGACTCTCCTAGTAATGAATTTGTAACTCCCTTACAAATAAAATTACATTAGTATATGACCGCTTGAGGTTACCACAAACCTTATTAAATGCAATCTCTCGGATAAGGCTTTTTGTAAGATACAATTACTCTAAAATCTTTTTTGAATATATGTAATAATCATATTTAGACTATAATAATTATTTGTCAAAACTTATTCTTTAATTTGCTTTGGAATGAAAACAACTATTCCGTTCCTTGTGTTTCATATTTAATCTTGACAGATTATATTGGTGCACTTTTATAAACTTTATAATTTGGAAACTATGGTTCCACCACAAGTTACTATATCCAATCACCATCAAGAACTATACACTGGGATATTTTATACCTTATATCATCTGCTTGCAATATGTTTGATCTTAAAGTTGAAGTGAATAGCATACTCTTTCAATACCTCTTGGAATTCATCTTTGTCTCAAAATACTTGTACAAATTAAATTAGATTAGACATTATTATAACCTAACATCATTAATAACATGTATATATCACATATACCTGACAAATGAAAAGATCATTTGAGGCAAATTCATTGCCTTCAACATAAGGAATCATGCCATTTAATATCAAACCATCATATTGACTAGCATTATATTCAACCATAATTCCTTCGTTGTTATCATACATATCTTGACTTAATACAACTTACTCACTAACAACATCAAATGGAATAAATATTTATGTTATTGTGATCTACAGTCACTTCTCTTGTCCTTCTTCAATCATTTCATTTTTAGATAAATCATCATTAATGTAATATCTTGACTAGTCCCAAATTATAAAGGGATAAGATAAAGATTGATTTATAAGGATTCAATGAATATATTATTATTAATTACTCCGTCAGTATTTTAAGTAATGATTTATACTTCTTTCACATAACTTATGTTACCTAGATTCTACTGTCAATGTAATCAAGAATCATAAATACTTCTTAAGCAAGAGGATCATCCTTACAACGAAATCATTAGAATATAATACTGAATACAAGAAGATAAGTAACTTTTTGCACAAACAATTTTAATGTAACAAAAGATAATAAATTAGTTAAATAGTAATAAAATATTAATACATCAATAAAATAGTAAAATATACTAAAATAAGGCCATAGGAACCCGAGATATTTATCATGCTACTATATTTTTGAAACCCTACTATATTTACCTAAACTTGAACAATATACTTACATTGATGTTTCACATATAATGAGATTCCAATAAAAAGACCAAGGAGTGTTAGGATCCAATTGACACTAAGAGTTCGGGGGGGGGGGGGGGGTGTTTGGTGAATTAGTATTTTTGAAAAACTTTCATTAATTTGAAGATTCGTTTGATAAAACTTATATCAGAAAAACGTCTAAACTTGAAAACGTTCATAGTGTTAGGGTCAAGTTGGCATTATGATGGGGGAAGAGTAGTGAATTAGTGCTTTTGAAAAACTTTTGTCAATTTGAAGATTCATTTGATAAAGCTTGTATCAGAAAAGTGTCTAAGAAGGGGTTGAATTAGTGCGAGTGTTAAATAAAATCTTGATCTAAAAAATTTGCTTGAAATATGAATTGAAATTGAAATCGTTTCTTTTGGAATTCGTTGAAATCAAATATGCGAGTGATTTAAACTTAAGATAAGAAAAAATATCTTGATTTAGCTAATGAATTCTAAAATAAAGAACAAAGAAAGAAAGCTCATAATTTATAGTGGTTCAGACAAAAGCTTGACCTACGTCCACTTTCGGAGCCCTCCTTTGTTGAGGCCCATCGGTGTCCACTAATGATCTTCTTTCTCTGGTGAGATCAAATCTCTTACACTTCTCTCATTTTCATAGGTTCAGGAGAGGAACCTTTATAAATTTGTCTCTCTTCCCTTAGACTCACTTTATACTTTGAAGCTCTAAGAGAAGCTTTCAAGTTTTATACAATTTTGACCAAGGTTACAACCATAATTCTTGCACTTTCTTATCACTTTCTTGCTATCTAATGCAAGAATACTTGAGATATTTATAGACCCCAATTGGCTTAAAAAAATGGAGCCAAAATCCAACCAATTCTGAAAAAATAGGTTACGAGCGATATTACCATCGACACCAATGATGCCACTACCGGTAGTCGCCCGAAGGCCTAGGTGGCAACGGTACCACCACCACTTTGTTATGGACTTAGTCAATTTTGCCTAAGTCATGCAGCACTCTTGTGAGTCCCTCCGTAAAGGTCAGCCTTTCCGAAACCTCCTAGGGTCCCTTAGGACCTACAAAAGAGAAAACAGGTTAGAGGAAGCACTTCCCACAGGATCCACAAGCAACAGCTTTAGTAAATACTTTATATAGCTAATACAAATTATAACTATGGACTTTACAAGTTCTGAATGGTTGCACACGAATGATCAATGTCCATTACGGACTGAAGTCCCCACAAATGCCTATATGACATAATTCAGATTTACAAGCCAAAACCGACCACAAAAAGCTAACCAAACTAGGGCTGCCAAGCCTACTGCAAGTTTGCTACTTACTGTGTAAAGTATGTACAAAAACTGAAAGACATGGACAAACATGAGCATTACATCGAACACTTTGTTTATATTTTTGTCCGTGACATTCTTCCTCACTTATTCCTTCGACGTCCTCGTCGAAGCCACTGTAGACACTGCATCTATTTACTTTTTGCTAAATCTTCAATCTTTTGTTTAACTACAACATGCCCCTTGGCTCCCAGCTGCTCTTGTTGAGTAGTTGAACTCTTATCCGTCATACTACTTCAACTCGCCAATCACTGACTCTTGTGTGGGATTGGCTAAGCTATGCTGATCCTTGTTGATTTATGCAGATCCTTCTGATGAAGGAAAAGACCTTCCTTATTATGCGCTAGTATCATAATGATCTCATGTTACTTAAATTGGATGGATGCTTGTTGGAGATTTAATGAGCATCGCTTCGTAGACTTTGAAGTTTTTGAGGTCCTTCCTCACAAGATTTGCTCAGTGGTCCTTCTTCAACTTTAGTTGTCACTTCCAAGTAGGTTCGCATCACTCCCACTGTCAATTGGTATTTTATTGGGAAATGAAGTGGACAATCTACTCACAGTAGTACTGATCACCAACGGTAAGGTTTGACAACTATTGTCTTCTATAAGCTTTCCTCGAAGGGTTACTGAACTTGTGTAGAGCTCCTCTGCTGGATAAATAAGAAAATCGGGGTACTACGTTTCACTCATTCTCTTTGAGTTGAGGCGGCAAATGTTACTTGAGTTTGCCCACCTCCTTGAAGTACAAGAACTGTGGTACTCGGTTTCGCCCATTCTCTTGATTTGCCCGCCTCCTCGAGGTTGTACTTCATGCATCGAGCTGGTTACTAGCATTTCGCCTACTCTTTGCTCACACTTTTGAAGCAATCAAAGTGTTTGCACTCCTTACGTTGAGTTAGCTACTGTGATTCGTCTTTCCACTGTCATCGAACTTTTGGAATGTAAGAAGTTTTGCCCGAGAAGAGCAAAAGTTTACCCCAACTTGGAGTAAGTCTTTGATAGTTCTAGTTGTCTTTGGGATAGTACCATCTTCTCCATCACCTTTGCTACTTACTCCTCTAAGTAGAAAAGGGTACAATATTACATATTGCCTACTTCGTTCCTTGGTCGAGCACTCTTGCATCAACCCGACGTCCCTCACTTTCGACTATCTTGATAAGAAGCCCATCGACACTGGTCTTATGACATTCCTTGGCCTCTGTCCTTCCGCCCTGTCTTGGTACTTGGAGTTTGTCTCTGTATTGTCTACCTCCTCAGCCCCTTTTACGACCAACGCTCTCCCTCCATGAGAGCAAGGGATCACTGACTCCACGAAAGTCCCGCCTCTACGGTACCATGCCACTGCTAGCCCATGGCCCTACTATCCATTGTCTTGCACCTGCATCCATTTCTTCACGATCGGTAGGTCCGCCTCTACGACACTGTGGCACTCCTCCGAGTCCACCTCCTTTCTGACTGATGTTTTGCTTTCGGGTAGCTGAGCCCCTCTAGACTCGTCGTTGCTTCCTCGCCCCTTTCGGCCACCTGCTTCAACACCTCTGTGTTCTCCTAGCAGCTCTCCTTGGTCGTTGGAAAGATATACTGTAACTCTCATGCATGGCCTCCGCTATCTTGTTGCATGGCTCGCATTGATTCTGTTCTCCTTAGCTTCCTTGGTAGCAACGTTCGCTTACTTGACCTTGTCCTCTGATTTATCGGGTTCTCATAAGCAAATATAGGCACTGGAGTAGTCCAACTCTCTAGTCGCTCTGATCATACCTCTGTATGATCAAGTCCCCTCCATGGGACTCTTTGGTATTTACAATCTGACTTCTCCCTTGGTGATATACAGCCCCCATATGCTAATGACCAAGACTTTCATTCGATGCAAGATTCGATGCATACACATGGAAGACCCGCCTCTACGATACCATGATATTCACTCCTTGAATCCATAGCCTTTCTTGTTATTGTGTTGTTCACCGAAGTGGAGCTCCTAGTAGCTTATGACTGTACCTCCGTATGATCGTGTCCCTCATGAGACATCGTCGCGTGTGTTGTATTGCCGTGAACTATTCCACCATAATCCTCTGCACCATATCACATCCTAGTGACATTCTATTGCATTCAGATCCATATGTGATGAACTCGGACTATGATCTCTCCCTGTGTGGCCTCTGCCAGCACATCATAGGGCCTCTGCCACCTCCGATTGCGTTCGCTCCTTTGGCACTTCACCTTCGCTCACCCATTCTCGGGTCACCGTCGCTTAGTAGCTCTCGAAGTCTCCAAACTTCACTAAAATTGGTGCACCATTATTTGGATCCTGGGCCTTTATCCCCCACTAACATAATCTCTGCTGCGCACCATTTTGTTCATGACAACTCGAATAGCAGCACTGTGATATATTCTTCAAGAGTACCCGTCTTGGCGTCCTCTTACCCCGTGTTAAGGCCTTTTGATTTCAACTTAGCCTCTGTAAATTGAATCACCTTAGTTCCTCTATCATATGCTTCTTTGAGATAATGTGCATGTGCCTCGAAGCTCCCTTCGTCTTTGGTACCATACAAAATGAGTCCGTCCCATCAAAATGAAGAACTCATGGAATGAATAATCTCACTCTTGCCTTTACAAGAGTTCATGTCCTTGATCCCTGTCCAAGGAAAGCTCCATGCTTCTGCTCCATGTTTCTATTTTCTACGTTGACTTCCTTTATGCGGCTTGGATACTTCACCAAGTTCCACCCAAGTTGCTCTGCCTCTCAATTTGCATTGAGTTGATGGTGGCCTGAGCTCAGTTCTCCATTGAGTTCGATTTCCACGCGTGTCTCGTATGATATTGCTATTGTCGCTCCCCCATTTGATCTTGCAATGCATCTACCAATGTATTACTTCATTCGAGATCATGCAACGACTCCTCGCTACTCGCTCGGTCCATTGAGTTTTGTAGAGTTATTGTCTTGAGGAACTCTTCCTCAACATGTGCAGTCTATTGCACATAATTCTCCCTCTGGAGAACTAGGACCTATCCCTCCTAGATATCTATTATGTTTGAGCAACTTTTCTCTTTGCATTCTTTCCTTTGAAAGTTTCAGAGACCACCATCCCCTTGGACTACTCCATCTTATTGAACAATTTGTGTATTATTCTGCCCCCATAAATACGCTTACTAGATTGTGACTCTTCGCCAATACAGCCCCCACTGTACCCTTCAAGGCCTAGCAACATGCTAAACTTATTGAACACTTCAGTCTCCTATGGACGTATCATTTCCATGCCAAAGAGAAAGTTTCAATGATCCATGGCACCAAGTTTCAGTCGCCTTGAGATGGCCACAAACACTCCGTCGTCCGCATACAAGCCCTTGCATGAGTATCAAATTCTTTAAGTTAGCAATTCCCATCACCTCTATAAGCTTTGCACAACTCTTTCAGTCATTGAGCAACACATTCCACTTTGCAGTGTCTCATCTTTTACCAAGCGCCCCGCTTGCCTTGAGTACCATCAAGTTTGGTTGCTAACGTCGAGCCATAGCTCAAATTTAGCTATCCCAATCTTTGTATGCTACACATTCGTTCTAGCTTACTTGTCCTCGTGGTGCTTCTCGCTCAAAGGGTTGGCTATTCCTCTGAATGCTAATTAAGAATGCCCACTCCTCTAAGCGACTCCTTTCCCTACATCTCCATGTTCATTTTTCAAAACGATAGCACCTGCTGGCAGCCCTCTAAGCACTCCAGCTAGGTCCCCCACGTTTGCATGACAAGTGGTTCTACGTGTGCTTATCCCGCTTTGATACCAAAATGTCACTGACTTAGCTAGTTTTGCCTAAGTGGTGCAGCATCCTTGTGAGTCCGTCCACAAAGATCAGCCTCTCCGAAACCTCCTAGGGTCCTTTAGGACCTACAACAGAGAAAATGAGTTAGAGGAAGCACTTCCTACGGGATCCACAAGAAACAACTTTAGCAAATACTTTATATAGCCATACTTTATAAGTTTTGAACGGTTGCACACGAAGGATCAAGGTTCATTATAGACCGAAGTCCCAACAAGTTCCTACATGACACAACTCGGATTTACAAGATAAAACCAGTCACAAAAGCTAACCAAACTAGGGTTGCCAAGTATTCTACAAGCTCACTACTTGCTGTACAAAGTATATACAAAAATCGAAGGACACAGACAAACATGAGCATTACATCGAACACCTTGTTTATATTTTTGTCTGTGACAACTTAGGCAGTACTACCATCGCCCACTAGTGGTACTACCATTAGGAATCTTGTAAAAGGTACTTTTAGTACTTTTTACATACTTGACTTGTACCTCCTGCTGACCCCTTTTCAAGTCAACGAAATGAGCTCAATCTTGAGCTTAAGTGTAACCTAAAGTAGACCCAGTTGCCTCATATTGAGTTAATTTGGATTTCTCCAAATCTAACTCAATTTGGATTCAAATTACGATGCTAACTATGACTCACTACACAATTACAATCATTTGTGACTGATATGTCAAATGACCTTTCTAAATCTCGACGAGCTTCTCGGCATTCTCCAACAAACTTCTGATGAGTCTCTCGATCATCTTCCGATGAACTCCCGGCGTGCTCCCAATGAGCTTCCTAATCACCTTCGGCAAACTCCCTGTAAGCTCCCATTACATCGTCTGAACTTGGCCTATGCCCGAACTTTCATCATAAAAATTTGCATTCATCATACATTCATTCATCATATCACTTTCAAACATTGAAGGGGTCTTAAAATATTTCTTATGTCATCAATTATGTCATTTCTCCCCCTTTATCGTCAACAAAAAGTAAAAATGCTCAACTTATATTTGAACATTCTTAAATATTTATCACATAAAGAAATTTTATTCTCCCCCTTTGTAAATAAAATAGAAGAAGAAGAGGGGGGGTGTCAAAGATCCAAAAATTTAGTATAAAAAATTGAATATTAAGAGTGGGGATACATTTAAAAGCATTTCATAAGGGATTTGAAAGATTCATCACAAAAAAAATTTCCAAAAATAGCAAATCATTGCATTTGAAAGATCATCTCATTTAAATTATCATAAGAAGCTCAATTTGTAAAGGTCAAGAAATAAAAAATATGATAGTAAATCAAACTCAATTAAAAAATTTAAAATTTTAAATTTTCTCCTAAGCAATTTGTTCCTCATTCAATGTTATAAGATTTATCATATCCAATTTTCTTCTAACCAAATTGACAATTTTATCTCCCTTTTGGTCATTGTCAAAAAAAGAAATATGATGGTATAATTTTTTATTTTACATCTATTTTCTAATTACAACCATAAGTACAAAGCGATAACGTCATTAAAGATGAAAGATCAAATTGTAAGTACCAAAAGACATGATTTATTTTAATAAATCTCTTTTTTTTCTTTATAAATAATGAAAATGAGTCATAGGGGATTATATAATCTTGATTTATACCTAGTTCATTTAGATTAATCTTCATAATAAAATAAAAAAAATGATATTGATAAAAATCTCAAATTATAATTGTTAAGAGCATAACTCTCCTTTTTATTAAAAAGAAGAAATCATAGAGATTAAAAATGATTCTCATAAAAGATAAGTCAAGTCACTAAGTTAAGGAAAAATTCATGAAAAAAATATTTCATTTTAATAAATATTATTTGGTAATAAGGTAGACTGTTCATGAATTATAAGGAAGTCATAAATAAATGATGTCATAAAGGATATTAATATCAAATCATGAATACCAAAAGACATAATTTAATTTTGATAAATCTCCTCTTAGATGATAAAAAAAATCTTAGGAGATCAAATAATAAGAAGGATCTTGATTCATATACAAATAATCAAATCATCAACATTGAGAAGTCAAGATCATGATTAAGGATTTATCTATGATAAGTTGCATAGGAGAAAAGATAAAAGATCTTGATTCATGTATAAGAAACTTCAGGTTATTAAAATTATGGTTCTTAATGAAAATCTCAACTCATAAGATCATAAATTGTTGTTTTATTAAAAAATTATAGAAGTAAAAAGTTGATTCCCAGACAAAAAATAAATCATGGGAAAGTTCATGATTTGGTTAGGAAAAAATCTCATTCAAATTTCAATCATCAAAATAATTTTTGTAGTATAAGAGACTCAACAATAATGGTATCATTTTATCTTTTATTGAACCCTTGATAGGATAAAGATATTTTGAAGAGGAACTTTCCTCCTTTTTAGTTGTTTCAATTCATATGATTTGTTTCTAACATAGCTTCTAAATCCATATATGGTCATTTAAAACCAAAAACTGAGTTATATAAAAAGAAATCATCAATATCATTATAATAAAAAAATTCAAACAATTAAACATTTTTAAATATTTTAAAACTGAAAACCAAGTATCAAAAGAAATCATTAAGATCGTTACAATAAAATATTTTCAAACAAAAGCTTTGATTTAGTCTAATTCCAATGATTTTTCTTTCTTAAGTGAGTCTAACTCTTTAGAGTTAGTGAAATGAGTTACCATGCTCATTTCAAATATATTTTTTACTTTATTTCAAGCCCTAATTCAAGAATGATCTAACATTCAATCATATTTCAAGTTAACCATTCAACATTAGCATTTACATTTAACTCAACCAATATAATATCATCAAAGTCCCTTTTCCGAAAAATTTTCAACATAGATAATTTTTCATTAACAATAACTAAGGTTTTTCTAGTTCTAGTTCACTTTTGTACTAGTATGCTCTAGCTATGCATCATCAAGATTAATTGTATAATAGTGAAGCATCAAAAGATTTATTGTCAATAATTTTAATTCTAATAATTTTTTTGTTATCATTGTTTAGGCTAATGAGCTTGAAAAGTGTTTTAGATCTCAAGTAATGTGCCTTGAGCATCCACTTCCAAGACACCATTTAGTGCTCCTAGCCTTGTTAAGAGACATACCTACAAGAAAGATTATTTTGATTTAGGTACCCATTTGATTTTGGGTCCCTCATGAAAAACTCTATCTAATTTAACTAAGGGCATTGTGTTGTATATGGTTCCTTTAGGAACCCAAATCAACTTATGTGGATTATACTTTCTAAATAAATACTTGTAGGCAAAATGTCATAATCTATCACAAAAATTACATTTAGGTTTAGGTAAAGAGTTTATGTAGGCCCTCTAACGAAGATTGTTAGCTTTTGTTGAGTGTTACTCATAAAGCCAATGCCTTCTTTCTTATGAACATGATCCTTATTAGCAAGGATCATGTTTAGAGATTTATTCTCTATTTAAATTTTTTAAAGTTTGTTAAAGTATAAGATTTTCCTTTCTAATTTCCTTTAGTGTTTCACATTTAGGACAAGAATTATATGATGTTGATGCTTCTTGCATGTTTTCAAATTTACTAGCGTGTAATGTACGTTCCTACTTAAATAATTTATAAATTTTGCTAAGATTCTTAAATTCATCAACTAATTCATGAAATGTATTTAATACTTCATCAAAAGTAAAGGAGTCTTCGGAAGATTTACTTACCTCATCATAGATAGCCATGAGAGCATAGTTGACAACCACTTCTTTGGTGTTGTCTTCTTCTTCTGATGAGCTTGAATCATCCTATGTTGCTAAGAAGACCTTCTTCTTGTTTGGTGCCTTTTTCTTTAACTGTGGGTATTCACTTTTGAAATGCCCTAGCTTATTGTATTTAAAACATATTATATTATCCTTCTTTGGTTCATTTTTATTTTTATGATTTTTGTTTTTTTATAAATTTTTTAAGTTTTCTTGTTAATAGTATAAAATCATTGTCCTCGTCACTTGAGATTTCACTCGAGAAGTCATCTATTGTTCTCAGTGCCAAATCCTTCGTGTCCTTTGAAAGGTATTATTCAAGTTTATCGTGAGCTTTATAGCTCATTTCATAAATCATTAGAGATCCAATAAGTTCTTCAAATGAAAAATTATTTAGGTCTTTTACTTCTTGAATTGTCGTTACTTTAGGATCCCAACTTTTTAGAACGGGTCTTAATATCTTGTTAACAAGTTTAAAGTTAGAAAAACTTTTATCAAGTGATTTTAGACCATTGACGACATCCGTAAACATATATACATGTTTCCAATAGTCTCACTTGGTTTTATATGAAACAACTCATTTAAACTCTTTGACTCGACTAGTGCCTTTATGTGTGATTTCGAGTATGTATCAAATTTCATGTGTAGTTTCACATATGGAAACCTGATTAAACTCATTTTTATTAAGAGCATAAAATAAAAAATCCATCACTTTAGTATCCAAAGAGAAAGTCTTATTTTTCAAATCATTCCATTAGTTCATTGGTTTGGAATACTTTTCAAAATTATTTTCAATAATGTACCATAAATCGAAATCCATTGAAATAAAAAAGATACAGATTCTAGTTTTTCAATAAGTGTAATCCGTCCTATTGAACATAAGAAAACTATGATAGAATGTCACTCGTTAATGCCAAACAAAACTATTTACTCAGGTGTTAATTCGATTAAGTATAACCTTACTCTGATACCAACTACTTGGATCAAGTTGGCAACAAGGGGGGGAGGGGTGGATGTGGGTTGGTGAATTAGTGCAAGTGTTAAATAAAAACTTGATCTAAAAAATTTGCTCGAAGTAAGAACTGAAATCAGAAATGTTTCTTTTAAAATTAGTTGAAATCAAATACGCGAGTGATTTAAACTAAAGACCAAAAAAGATATCTTGATTTAACTAATAAATTTCAAAATAAAGAACAAGGAAAGAAGGCTCACAATTTATAGTGGTTCGGCTAAAAGCTTGACCTACATCCACTTTGAAAGTCCTCCTTCATCGAGGCCCGCTGGTATCCACTAATGATCTTCTTCTACAGGTGAAGATCAAACCTTTTACACTTCTCTCCTTTTCACAGGTTCAGAAGAGGAACATTTATAAATTTTTTTCTCTTCCCTTAGACTCACTCTACATTTTGAAGCACTCAAGGGAAGCTCTTAAGTTTTACACAATTTTGACTAAGATTACAACTACAATTCTTGCACTTTCTTGCTATCCAATGCAAGATGAGATATTTATAGACCCCAATTGGCTTTAAAAAGATAGAGCCAAAATCCAACCAATTTCGAAAAAATAAGCTATGGGTGGTACTACTGTCGGCACTAGCGGTACCATTATCGGTAGTCACCTAAAACCCTAGGCGATGATGGTACCACCACCGCTTGGATATACTACCATTGCCCACTGGCGGTACTACCACCGGGAATCCTATAAAAGGTACTTTTAGTACTTTTTGCATACCTGACTTGTACCTCATATTGACCCCTTTCTAGGTTAATGAAACGAGCTCAATCCTGAGTTCAAGTCTAACCTAAAGTAGACTCGGTTGCCTCATATTGAGTTAATTTGTATTTCTCTAAATCTAACTCACTTATGACTTAATTTACAATGCTAACTATGACTCACTATACAATTACAACCATTTGTGACCGACATGTCAAATGACATTTCTAACTCCCGACGAGCTTCCTAGCATCCTCCGATGAACTTCTAGTGAGTCTCTCGATCATCTTCCAACGAACTCCCGGCATGCTCCCAGCGAGCTTCCTGATCACTTTCGGCGAACTCCTAGTTTATAGTTCTCTCAACCTTACACTTAAAGAAGAGAAGGAGAACTCTCAAAGAATTATAATAATTTTTTATAAGTTTTTGTTCTAAGTTCTTACTCTTCCAAGCAAGAATGAGCGGGGTATTATAGGCCTCAAATGACTTCAAAAGTTGGAAGTGAAAAATTTAAATCCCTTGATTTTTAAGGTATGGGCGGTACTATTGCTGGCATCAGTGGTACCACCACCGAACAAAGCCCAGGATTTTGGGCTCTAGCAGTACCACTGCCACGAATAGGTGGTACTACTAGCAGCAGTCGATGGTACCACCGCCCAAGAACCTAAAAAAGTATGTTTTAGTACTTTTCATATCTTGGGTTGTACCATCTCTTGACTTAGTGGTACCTCTTCCCAAGTCAACAAAATGAGCCTCCTAATGGACTCAATTTAATCATAATTAAAGCTTAATTAAGGCCCAACAGGCCCTTAATTGAGTTAACATGGTTACACCCAAAACCAACTCAATTAAGACTAAAACTACTATGATATTGACAAAGACGATTATAAAGCGTAAATCTTATGTTGCCCGACATATCATTAGTTCATCCGAACCCTTGGTGCATCATACTCTCCTTCAACATATTGCTTGATCCATCGGCATGTTGACTCGTGCAACATTCGATCTTGATGCAATACCATATTTTTCTGACCCGATGCACGATCTTTGACTCCGGTCTAACATATGATTTTACTACTTCCATCATTTTACCTTTTCATAATCAAAGATAGTCCTTCATCACTTTAAGCTTGAAAACAAATTAGATTATAACTTCATCAATTGATTTCATCATCAAGATCCGAGATTCAACAATCTCTCCCTTTTTTATGATGATAACTAATTGATAATGGAGTTGTAACTAAACTCCCCCTATCTATATGCCATATTGAAATAAACTTAAATTCATAGAATGATAATCTTATAATCATAATTTCTTTGCATTCAAGTCATAGCAATTTTAATGAAAGGTGACTTATTGTATGCATAATATCAAATCATAGCATTCAAGTCATATACGCATACAACACAAGTATCATTATAGTAAAATCATGAGTATTGATACATCAAATCATCAAATTTGTTATAACATGAAAAATTTCAAAGTACATCATAATGTCATCATAATATCAAGAGTGACTTAGATTCCAAATCATCAAGCATAATTTTACATCATCATTTCTTCTCCCCCTTTATCACTAACAAAAGGAGAAACGTGCAACAAATATTTGAACCATGTAAGTTAGTCTCTTTGGCAAGTTTTACATCACTTTTAGATCATTCAAACTAGCAAGTTTTTGAGATGTGAAGTTAAACAAAACTTTTGCTTCTTGAGAGGTGCAAGATAGCAACTTTTGCTTCTTGAAATGTGCAAGCTAGCACTTCTCTTTAGATGTTTAAGTACTTTTGTTTCTCTAGAGATGTGCAAGCTACCTTTTTTGCTTTTCTTAAGATGCTATAAAGTTTCTTTCTCTCCTTTGTAAAAAAAATAAGAAGAACCAGAGAGGAATTCATTCATCACATAAAGAAAAGAATCAAGTTATAAATTTCTAAAGTCCATGAATCAAGGCTCTACTTTCATAAATAGAAAGAGGAAGGATTCATTGGAAATGATCACATTAAATATCAATTTGTGCATACCAAAAGTCTATGAATCAAATATCTTCTTTTATAAATATCAAGAGAAGGAATGATAGGAAACGATCTAGAAAGAAAAAACTTAATTTATAAAATCTAAGAAATCCAAAAAAATGTATAAGAGGAATTCATGCAGTAGAAAGGTTTAACATGCCTAATTCTCTTCTTATACATCAAAGAGTGCAAGTTATTGTAAAATAATCAAACAAGTTTAAGATAATTATGTTTACTAATTTGAAGAATTGAAAGGACATCTAAGTTAGCAAACCATTGAATTGGTTCCAAATCGCTTAATTCTTCTCGATCTACATATTTTCCCTTGTGAACACTTCTAGACTCAAAGGTTGAGAATTTAAGAGCATGTTCATAGGAGTCGAAGAGTATAGAATCAAATGTTTCATTTAATCTCCTCTTTCTTTTGTCCCTTGAGGATCTTCTAGGTGTCATAAGAACTACATATATTACCAATAAGAATTGAGATCAAGCAATAAATTGAGGGAAAAGTTTAAGGATTACCCTTGTACTGATCTCCAAAAGGATTGAGATTGATCCTTAGATTTGTAGAAGAGAGGGGCTTTCTTGGGTTTCTAGAGGAAGAGTAAGGGGAGAGGTGGAGAAAGGTTTAGAGATGTAGAGGAAGGGTTGGGGCGGTTCTACCGCCTATGGTAATATGCACTGGCAGTGCTACTATTGGTGCACTGCTTTCAGCTTATTTCAAGTTTCAATTCAACAATTCAAGCTTCAACATAATAGTCCAATAATGCTAACATTCAACCAACACAACATTCAAGCCAATAATATTCAAGCTAATATTCAAGATATCAATCATATTTCAAGTCAGCACTTTTATTGAAAGTGCAAGCTTCACTTCTCTTTTGATATGTGTAAGTGATATGACTCCAGCAGGATTGAGTCCCAATCACCCTAGAAGTAATTAATAAGAATCTTATGAGATTATAATAGAACCATACCTAGTCACTTCTATCATATAAAGAAGTGTGACTATGGTTTATTTTGGGGCCTTAGGGCTTCCTGACCATCGTCCCCTTTATTGGGTTGGTCAACTAGGGTTTCAAGCAGAGGGGTATGGCTTGTGCAGCCACTTAGGCCACCACACTCTTTATTTATGCATGGTAGCTATAGGAGGGACAAAAGGGAGAATTCACTTAGGAAGCACCCCCCTAGGGCTAGGGTTTTATCATCATGTAGCTCCACCTCTTTTCATCAAGCAATTATCAACTTTTATTCAGCCTTGTGCCGAGTCTAGGAGGGAGGAACCCTTACAGCGTTCCAAGGGTTGATCCCCCTCAAGGGGTCAAAATCTATAGAGCTCCTTCTGGGGTTCCATCATCTGGTATCAGAGCCGCGTTCCTGATACCCTATAGCCATCTTTGCTGCCTCCATCTTCCAAGCAATTTCCACAATTGCTTTTGATGTCGCCTTCATCCACTATCGCCCACCAAGCTGCAGATCCATTAATCGGTTGTCGTCCTCTACATCAACATCATAGATCTGGTAAAAACTCCAAAACCCACACCTCTTGCTACTGCTATTCCTTTAACTTATATATGGGAGAAGTTTTTCCAAAATTTCTTTGCTATAAAATTCTACCGTCGTAAACGTTAACATCGTTGCGAAGGGGAAATGCTACAGAAAAATTTCAGCCGATTGTTGCCTCTTGAACCTGAACTTTTGATCGTCCTTTTTGGCCAAAACTTTTACATAATTTCATAGATTATCTTAACTTTCATCTAAGATTAATCTCTAGGAAAAATTCTTTCTGAAACCAGAATTGTAGTGCTGTAATTCTTCATCGTACAGTGCTGAAATTTTACGATAAAAAATCTACCTTCCGCCTTTTGGCCTCTTGAAACTGAACTTTTGTTCATCCTTTTTGGCTGAAATTTTTACACAATTTCATAGATCAACTTAGCTTTCATCTAATATTGATCTTTGGAAAAAATTTCTTATGGAACTAGTTTTATTGTGCCTTCTTTCGTCATCACGTAGTGTTAGAATTTTACGATGAAGGATCTACCTTCCATCTTTTGCCCTATTTTCCTACCGTTACTCTACCGAAATTTTGTCAAACGTTTTCCTAATATTGGCCATATCTGAACCTAGGGTTTTTGCATATTTTTCTTGAATTTTTCTCTAGAATTTATGTCAAGAATTCATCATTTCTCTGATGTAAAATTTGTTCGGTAGGACAGCACATCGTAACACCTTTCCTTGTCTAATTCCATCGATTTTGAGTGCTATCTTTTATGGGATTTCATATGCTCTTTCTCTCATCTACAAACCCTAACATCCTCACCAAAAATCCTTCCAAACCGTACCCATAAATTGATCCCAAATAGTCACCCAAATTAGCCCTAAATCACAGCCAACCTTCCTTACCGATCCACCGACCTTTTCATCCAACCTTCCTTATTGATCCACCTACCTTTGCTGCCATCTATCCCATATCCAAAATCTCTTTTCCTAACCTTTATCCACTACTATCATAGCCATAAAACCACACCAAATCGTAGCCAAAACTCCACAAAACCGTAGCCCCTAACTACACCCAAAACTGCCACAAAACCAGCCCCAAAAAATTGAAGCCTTCGGTCCACCAACGTTTCAGCGACCCAATCTCCCTTATCCCTTCAACCGTAGCATGCATCTTTCGCTGCACAATACTATCAATAGCGATCTCTCGTTGTCATCCTCCTTGATCATAGCCATCAGTGATCATTGCGGCAAAAAGCTACCAGCAACAATCTTTTGCTGCAATCTATTTACATTGCAGCCCACAACAATCATTCGCTGCCAACTATCTTGATCGCGACTAGCAATAAATTGAATATGATAGTAGCCATCTCTCGCTCCATACCGCTGCTGCCCTTCTCTACAACATTCGTGCACATCGCTGCCCATCTTCCTCCTATTGCAGTCGCACCCTTGCTGCAACAGATGCCACTTGCAGCCATGAAGTCGCAGCGCAGCTGCAGCCGACATTGCTGCTGCCCTCTTCTTCCTTCATTGTCGTTGTTGCCTTCTAACTCAAATCTCTTGGTTGTCATCTTTCGATTGATATCAGCCATCTAAAAAATCACAGCCTTGATGACATTGCAGCATCAACATTGCAGAATCACCAAAGGACCGTAGTCGATATTGCTGCTACCATCTTCTTCCTCCACCATCGCTGCTACCTGTTGCTGCCATCCTCCACTTGGAGATTTCACCATCATAACCTTGACATTGTTGCCATTCACTGTCTTCAACCTGAAAATTGTAGCTACAAACTTCAGTCGGTTTATTTGACAGGTTGGAGATCTTTACGTCATGACGTCAGTGGTCTTATTCAAAGCCAAATTGGAGGCTTTCGAGACACGTATGAATGCTAAATTACGGGCTCTCTTTGAGGACTTTAGGTTGGGCCGATTGTCGAGCCCAAGATGATCACAACGTGATGCAAATTCAGATTACAAAAAGAACCCACCGGAGATAAGAAACGAAGTTAAGACACGACAGCCCTACACCTCAACGACATCAACCTCCTTTGCACAACTTTAAGAAGGGCACCTCAATCAAGATACTCAGAGCATGAGAGCCACATCCCAACTAACAACATATAAACCTTCAGCACTAATTGATTGCAAGAACCATGATAAAGAACTAATGTAGATCCCTCAAACCTCTACCATCCAAGACTACTAAACCAGGTTTGAAATGTTATATAATCAAACTTATGATTGGTCTGAAAAGCAGATATTGAGGACTTTTATTGAGGGCTTGAAGCTGGAGATTTGCAAAGAAGTTAAAGCACGATAGTCATACACATTTAAGGCAGCTATCTCCGTCGTACGACATCAAGAGGAGCAGTTGAACTATGAAGCTCGGAGGACTAGAGTCGCTCCCCGACTAGCGACACTAAAGATTTCACCTCTCTCTACTATAGCCGATTCCCTCAGCTAAAGAAACTAAGAAGAGAAGACTTTCATGATGGATCGCCAAAGGAACATAAACTTGAAGATATAATTCTCGAGCCCAAGGAGAAGGATATATCATAACCGGTCACTCACACGGTCCCTACCTTAGCCGACTATACCAACCTATAAAAATTAAAGATCGAAGGATTTTTCAAGCAGTAGTCTGTCATCATCCTCATCGACTTCGAGAGCACACACAACTTCATGAGCAGTAAGGTTGCTGCCCACTTAATGATCCAAAAAGAAGATTACAACGGGTTTGAAGTTAAGGTAGCTAACGGCCAAATACTGAAGTGCAACCATAAGTGCCTGTGGGTAAAATTGACTTAGTTTCTGATTTTTTTCTCCTCCCTCTTGATGGTTTTGATATAGTGCTTGACATTGATTGATTGTCTATGATTGGAGATGTTTTCTAGAATTTTTCAAAGCTAACCATAAAATTTTTCAGAAAAGGAAAGCAAGTGATTCTACGAGGGAGCCCAGCAACTACAACCACAACACAACACTTGGAGGGAGTACCAAAAGAAAAATCCAGTAATTTTCTAATTCAAATTCAAATTCAAGGGTTTCATGAGATTGAAGTTAAGAACCCTCTCCAACAGCTTGCTGAAATTTTGGGCGTCTTCACCAAACCAAGCTGATTACCTCCTCTAAAGCTGTCTGACCCCCTAGTGCTGAACAAGTCGAAACTTCTACCAGTTGTTGCTCGGCCAGATTGCTTCCTACAACCTCAGAAGGTCAAAGATAAAAGGGTCATCCAAGAGATGACAAAGACACAAATTGTTCTGCCATGCTTATTTCTCGTTACGACACATCCTTACATCCTTTTCCTTGGAGATAAGCTACTTCTAAAGTGTTACATCTTGCCAAACTCACCATGGTTGCTGATGCAACACTTCTAAATCTCGGGTGACTTCTACGACTTTCCTCAGGATCAAACATTGATGCTTAAAGACTTCCTTGATGATGACCTCCGATCTATAACCCAAGATCGCGAGAAAATTTAGTCCCTCCAGTGGCGAAATCAGAAAAGGGGAAGGATCATTTGCAGGACTCAACGAAGCAAGATCAATCTACAATTTAGCCATATGGTTGACTACTAGGAGGGAGGAACCCCTATAACATTCCAAGGGTTGATCCCCCTCAAAGATCAAAATCTATAGAGCTCCATCTAGGGTTCTATCATCTGGTATCAGACACATCTAGAGTGGGGGTCAGCACCATCCTCAAACAAAATGGTCAACAGCATGAAGAAGTGAAAATGAGCCCAAAAAATTACCACTCCTACCCACCTCAGACTCAAATCAGGCTCACACCACTAGAGATTTTATCAGAGGACAACCCTTACTCCAAAAGAATGTATGACTACTATTACAGAGCAACTACGTGGCAGCCCATGCAAGGAAGAAACTTCCCCTTGACAAACGTCGGAGCAGAAGAAAGTTTTCTGAGAAAGATCAAGTCTTATTTCATCTCCAACTCCACCAACACGAAATTCAAGCCTCAAGAAAGTGGTCTCTCTATTTCTTTAGACCTTACAAAATTGGGGATCACATTGGGGCCCTAACATGGAGATCAGATCCATGAACCAGATCAATATTACAGTTGATCCTCCAGGTGTCCCACCTCAAATGGAAATTTAAAGATGATGACTCAGCCCAAATTCTTCCAACTGACACCCAAGTTGATGAGGAGCTGAAGACCCGATTCCCTGAGTTTATGGAACCTCAGCCTCGAGGACAAGGTTGATTTTAAGAGGGTAGGTTTGATAGGACTCCAGTAGGGTTAAATCATAATTACCCTAGAAGTAATTAATAAGAATCTTGTGAGATTATAATAAAACCCCACCTAGTCACTTCTATCATATAAAGAAGTGTGGCTAGGGTTTATTTTGGGGCCTTAGGGCTTCCTGACTGTCGCCCCCTTTATTGGGTTAGTTAGCTAGGGTTTCTAGTAAAGGGGCATGTCTTGTGCAGCCACTTAGGCCACCACCCCCTTTATTTATGCATGGTAGCTATAGGAGGGACAAAAGAGAAAATTCACTTAGGAAGCACCCCCCTAGGGCTAGGGTTTGGAGCAATATATAAGCATATAGCCTCCACCTCTTTTCATCAAGCAATTATCAACTTTTATTCAGCCTTGTGCCGAGTCTAGGAGGGAGGAACCCCTATCGCGTTCCAAGGGTTTATCCCCCTCAAGGGTTAAAATCTATGGAGCTTCTTCTAGGGTTCTATCAGTAAGCCAATAATTTTATGTCCTTGTACATCAATGATTCAATCATCTCATGGGATATACAAATTATAAATACAAGGAAATTATACATTATAAAATTCAAGTCATAAATATTAAGAAGTCTAGTGATATATCATGGTTTATTTGGATAAATCTTTTCCTTTGTAAGAAGAATCGTAGGAGAATAATTAATGAAAAATTTAGATTCATATAAAATAAATCTTAATTTATAAACATCAAGTGAAAGGATCAAGATTTGTTTGGATAAATATTCTCAAGAATTAAGAAATTTGTTTCATATAGAATATATCTCAAGTCATAGACATCGATATATCATCTGAATAATAAAAAGAATCATATGAAAATAAATTCAAAATTATCATCAAAATCACTTTTTAGGAAATCCAATAAAGACAACGTAGATAGTTTCCTATTAAAAATAGCTAAGGTTCATTAGTTCTAATTCATTTTTATACTAGCATGCTTTAGTTTTCTATACAAAAGCCATACATCATCGTGTAAAATTGAAAAGCAGTACGGAAATAATAAAGATCAATTGTATAACCATAAATCATTTTTAATCAAAATATTTATTATAATCATAACAAACATCATCAAGTTTCAATCATTTTGATTCAAATAATATTTTCTTATTATTGTTGTTTCGGCTAGTAAGGTTGAAAAGTGTGTTGGATCTAAGGTCATAAGTCTTGAGCATCCACAATCAATATATCATTTTTGCTCTTAGATTTTGATTGTAAATATATCTACAAGAAAGAGGGTTATCTTTTAGGTACCCATTTAAGTTTGGGTCCATCATAAATAGATCTACCTATCTTAACTATTGGCAATGAGTTATTTATAGTTCCTTTATGAACCCAAACTGATTTGTGTGGACTATACTTCTTAAATGGACATTTATAGGCATAATGTCGAAATCTACCACAAAAATTACATTTGTTTCTGGGTGACACATGTAATGTGGATCCTTTAACAAAGATAGTTAGCTTTTGTTGAGTGTTAGTCACAAAGTCAATTCCTTTCTTTCTATGAACATGAATAACCCTTATTAGTAAGAATTATGTTTAAGGATTTGTTACCTATTTTAAAATTTTCTAATATTTCTTGTAGTAAAATATTTTCTTTCTTAAGTGAATGTAACTCTTCACACTTAGTGTAAGGAGCTAAAATACAATCATCATGCTTATTTTTTAATTTTTTAAATTCACTAGCAAGAGAGGTATGATCCTTTTTTAATAATTTATACTTATTACTAACTAATTTAAAATCATCAAACAAGTCATTAAATGCACTAAATAATTTATTGTAAGATAAGGAAGATTCGTTTGAGTTATATACTTTGTTGCCAAATGCCAATAATGCGTAATCTGCAACTTCTTCCTTCTTGGTTGGCTCATCGTCTTCAGATGCACTTGAGTCATCCAAAGTTGCTTTGAGTGCTTTTTTTTTCCTTTGGTAGCTTCTTCTTCACTCGGGGACATTTAATTTTGAAATATCCCGACTTCTTGCATTCATAGCATATTATTGAGTCCTTTTTTAGTTCACTTTTATTCTTAGTATCTTGTTTTGTTTTGTTTAGTTTTGTTTAGTTTATTTTTTTGTAAGAAGTGCCAAGTCATTATCATCATCATCGTCACTTGAGTTTTCTCTTAAGTGGTCTTCTTTGGTTCTAAGTGTCATGTCCTTCATGTTCTTTGGAAGGTTGTTCTCAACTTCATCATGTGCAATACATGTCATTTCGTAGGTCATCAAAGACCCGATAAGTTTTTCAAGCGGAAAATTATTTAGGTTATTTGCTTCTTAAATTGGTGTTACTTTAGGATCCCAACTTTTTGGAAGGGATCTTAGTATTTTATTAACAAGTTCAAAATTAAAAAAACTTTTACCAAGTGCTTTTAAACTATTGACGACATCCGTAAAATGGGTGTCCATGTCTCCAATAGTCTCGCTTGATTTCATACAATAATTTATAGCTGTATACCAAAAGATTAATTTTTGACTCTTTAACTCTATTTTTGCTTCGTGTGTGACTTCAAGTGTGTATCAAATCTCATGTGCAGTTTCGCATATAAAAATCCAATTAAATTTATTTTTTTGAAGAGCACAAAACAAAGTGTTCACTGCTTTAGCATTCAAACAGAAAGTCTTCTTTTCCAAATCATTCCATTCGTTCATTGGTTTGGAAGACCTTTTAAAATCACTTTCAACAATATTCCATAAATCGAAATCCATAGAAAGTTCTCATTTGAGTTTTCCAATACATGTAATCCGTCACATTGAATATAGGAAAATAAGTGATAGAAAGACCCTCTTGATTATCGATAAAAGTCATCTCTTTTGGTTTTAAACTAAATAAAGAGAAACCTTACTCTGATACCAATTGTTAGGATCGAATCGACACTGGGGGGGTGGTTGAATTAGTGCTTTTGAAAAACTTTTGTCGTTTGAAGATTTTGATAAGGCTTATATCAGAAAAGCATTTAAACTTGAAAACATTCATAGAACTGTACTAAGCAAGTAAAGCAATTTGCAAAGTAATTAAATAGCAAAGAAGAGAAGACATACCAATTTTAGTGGTTCGGTCATCGTGACCTACGTCCACCCCCTATTCCTCCTTCGTTGAGGTCATCGACTTTCACTATTTATCTTCTTTCAGCGGGTGAAGATCAATTATCCTCTTATAGCCCTATACATATTTTCACAAGGTTAGGAGATAAGCTTTACAGGTCTCTCTTCCTTTCCTTACACAGACATTACACTTAGAGAAGAGGAGGGGAACTCCCAAGGTATTACAATAGCATTTTCACAAGTTTTTATTCCTAGTTTTTACTCTTCCAAGCAAGAATAAGTGAGATATTTATAGGCCCCAAATGACTTCAAAAATTGGAGCCAAAAAATTCAAATCCCCATATTTTTGGGGTACAGGTGGTACTATTGTCTGCAATGATGGTACCACTACCAAATAGAGCTTAGGATTTTGGGCTCTGACGATACCACCTTCTAGAATAGATGGTACTACTATCGACTAGTGGTACTACTATTGGCAGCCGATGGTAACACCACTCGGGAACCTGAAAAAATATATTTT
Organism: Ensete ventricosum; assembly: GCA_029747655.1. NCBI lineage: Eukaryota > Viridiplantae > Streptophyta > Magnoliopsida > Zingiberales > Musaceae > Ensete > Ensete ventricosum. Next base: position 24,722,589 of record JAQQAF010000003.1, on the reverse strand, counting down.
AGTGCTTTTCATACCTTGGACTGTACCATTCTTAACCTAGTGGTACCTCCTCCCAGGTCAACGAAATGAGTCTCCTAATGAGCTCAAATCAGTCTTAATTAAGATGTAATTAAGGCCAACAGGCCCTTAATCGAGTTAGTATGGTTATACCCAAAATTGACTCAATTAAGACTAAAATTACTACGATAATGACAAAGATGATTACAAAGTGTAAATCTTATGTTGTTTGACATGTTGTTGGTTCATCTGAACCCTCGGTACATCATACTCTCTTTTGGTGTATTGCTCGATCCATCAACATATTGACTCCCGTAACATCCGATCTTGATGCAATGTTCGATTTTTCCAGCCCGATGCCCGATCTCCGACTCCGGCCCAATGTATGATTTTACTGCTTCAATCATTTTATCTTTTCATGATTGAAGATAGTTTTGCATCACTTTAAGCCTGAAAATAGATTAAATCATAATTTAATCAATTGATTTTATCGTGGAGGTGGAGGAGGAGAACCAGAAGGTGAAAGTTTGGAGAAGAGAAAAAAGATGTGTTCTTTCCGCTCAAATAAAAGGATAGCAACCACATTTCAAACCGCTCAAACCCAAACTAAAAGGAAGGTATATTATAATCATTAATATGATATACATCAACCCAAACTAAACCAGCTATGGAGCAATCTCTAAATCAGACCAAACCCATCTGAAACGATTGAATAGAAAGCTGATTAGCACAAGGGTAAAACTATAAAGGGAGACAAAATAAGACTCTTTACAGAAATAAAAACAAATATGAGGACATTCCGTGAAAAAACCTAATCTTTAGAGGTTTCTTTAAGAAACGGCCCTAAACTGTTTAAGTCTTATTCTTTTCTTATTTTTGGTTGTTTTCTATTGGACATGGAAAGGCTCATCTTAGTCATGCAAGGTATTACAATCCCAGAATCCTATTGTTGAAAAAATAGATGGAAAAGTTATGGACCCAAATAATACAAAGAGAAGGGATAATACAAGAGAAAATATAGGAGACACTAAACTAATTATAATTCTTTTGCAAAGTCATGAATCATACATGTACAAAGGTTATTAGGGTTCATTACAGTTCTCAAACTCATGACAGAATTTAATTCAATCTTCAATACCTCTCAATCGAGTCCTTCTTAAATATAATTGAAGGAAGCAACTCTAATACCCAATGCAACACCAACAGCTAAGATCATTGTTAAGATATTAGCGTACCATACATTTGAACCACAGTATGAGGTTGAAAAGGAAGGAAAAAGCTAAAGACTTTCCATTTTGATGCAGAAGTTAATGGTAAATATGATTCTTCTTTGACGTGAATATGAACCAAAGCTATATCTAGGCATAATATATCTATCCTTGGTAAATAATGTCAGATTTATCTGAAAAAGGAAATAAGTTTCTCATTGTCATGAAGGATACATATGACAACTCAACATTCTGAGATTATCTATGAGCATTCCATTGAGGTACATATGCTTTGGAGTTATGACAATGGCGGAAGAGGGGGGCATATGCTTCAATTCCCACAGGTTGCAGCTCTCAACTCCAACACTAAGTTCTCATTGTCTAAGGAGGGTCAAACTCCAACACTAAGTTCTCATTGAAAAGAAAATCCATTACACCAAACATCATCAGCTCATTTGCTAACCATAATTTCATCAGATGAATGCTAAGGAAGCCTACTATGCCTCTTTCATAATCACCTTGTTATCATGCTAATTACTTGTTATCCATAAATAATTTTAATTATTGTAAGGGTTGATAAGTCTTTAATGAGTTCTAATTAGATTCAAATTACTTGCATGACTCATTCTAGTTTATTGTAATATTAGGATTAAGATTATGGACTCAAATAGTAAAAGAAGTTTTTAGTGTATTATAATTTGTTCCTATAAGTAATTTTGGTGAGAGAACTAGAAAGAGAAAAATACTTTTAGTACTCGCGGTTAATCCCTCATACATCTAGAGGATTGATATAGTAGTTTTTCAAATTTTATATGAGAGAGTGCAAAAGAGATTAAGGGATTAAGTTTGAGTTAACTCAAGAGAGAGTGATTCTTTATATTTAATTTTTTTATATAGTGAATAATTTAGTTTTTCTGTTGATGCAAGTAAAGAGTGTCCAATCATAAATCTTCTGTCAGCTTTTAGTATATTCTTTTTTTATGAAACTCTAAAATTTCTCTTTCATATATATATATATATATATATATATATATATATATATATATATATATTGCTGGTTATAGGTGCATTAGAAGTTAATTTGAGATATGTGACACGTTGAATGATATTTTTGCTTATTATTATTGTTGACATATTCTTACTTGATATTATTTGTTAAATATGTCTGTAGATTTATACAATGGGAATCAGATCATATTGAGATAACGATAATGAGATCGATTTATCTTTCAACACAGATCTAAATAATCTCGGTCATAGGTTACTCGAGAAGGACATCGAGATAACCGGACAGATTAGCGTATTGTATACTCATTCATATGTTGGAGGTGACTAGTCTTATAGTCGCTCGTATGAGAACATTAAGGGTACAGTATAAGTGTTCATTGGAGAATGAGTTCACTGATTGATTCGTTTACTGAATGTTGGATGGTTAATAATATCTTATGTCAGATAACGATTCTGTAGTCTCAGTTGTGTATCTGGTCCTTAGACTTGAGACACCAACAATGTTTTGTTTGAGTACTTTTTTCTTTGACTTCGGACTTACAGGTCTAGAAGTTCCAAATCTGGTACAACCGATTATCAGGATTAGTAGACAACCTTATGAAAGCAATTGAGTGTTAATAAAGGATCATCCACTCTTGATATCACGAGAGAAATATCTCGTATGGTCTCGCTTAGGCAAATTCTTGACTAGGATTGAGAGAGTTCTCTATGAGAATCTGATTAGAGCGAGACTCAAATAGATTTCGTATGAGGCATGACAATACCATGCCCAATATCCGATCTCCGAGATATTAGATGGATGAAGGACTATAAATACATGATAACTGAGGACAAATAGGTCTAATGGATTAAAGCCCCCTATTGTTGGTTACAGGTGCCCTGCAAGCCAATCACTTGAGTGATGACACTTGTGATGCACTTCACAATCTTTTTGCTTATGATTATTATTAGCATATTCTCATATTATATTATCTATTACATATATATATTGTGATGTCCTTGGTTCTGTGCAATGAGAATCAGATCATGATGAGATCACGAAAATGAGATCGATTCACTTTTAAACACAGATCCTAAATAATCATGGTCATAGATTACTCGAGAGGGACATCGAGATAACCGGACAGACAAGTGTACTATATACCCATCAATATGATGGAGGCAACTGGTCTCATAATCACTTGTGTGGAGACGCTAAGGCTATAGTACAGGTACTCATTGGAGAATGAGTTCACTGATTGATCTACTTATGGAATACTGTATAGTTAATGATACCTAATGTTAAACCTCGATTCTATAGTTCCAGTTGTGTATCTGGTCTTTAGACTTGAGACACCAAAGATACCTTATTTGAGTACTCCTTTCTTTGATGTCAGACTTATAGGTTCGATAAGTTTCAGATCTGGTACAACTGGTTATCGGCATTGGTAGCCAACCTTATAAAGGTAATTGAATATCAATAAAGGATCATCCACTCTTGGTATCATGAGAGGAATATCTCATGTGTGCTTGCTTAGACAAATCCCTAACCAATGTCATTCAGATTGAGAGAGGAGTTATCTGCGAGAATCTAATTAGAGCGAGATTCCGATGGATTCTGTATGTGACCTGACAATACCATGTCTAATATACAGTCTCTAGTATATTAGTTGGATGAGGGATTATAGATACACGGTAACTGTGGACATACTATTGAATCCCATATTTTGATGATGAGATTAATTGATGAGTATTTATATAACATGTATGTTAGATAAAAAAATACAGGTCTAACTATGATAGGAGTAATGAAGTTACAACTAAATGATGGGCCAAGATTAAGCTTGGGCATCGGCCCGGGTTCGGATGATACAGTGGAACCTCACTAGGAGTTCGCTAGAAGATTCGTCGAAGGGATTGGGAAGCTCGATGGGAACATGTCGAGAGATCCCCGGAAGAAGATCATAGGACTCACCGCAAGAATGTCGGAGGCTACCGGATTAAGCAGGAGTTAGGTCTTGTTTAAGCTTATTAGTAATTAAGTATTATAATCATTGAGTCATAGTTAGGGTTTGAGTCCTAATTGAGTTAGATTTGGAAGGAATACAAATCAACTTAATAAGGCAATCGGGTCCACTATGGGGTTTGATTGAGCTCAGGTTGAGCCCAATCAGTTGATTAAGATTTGGTCAACATTCGGTTCAAGCCGAAATTAGAAAAGTGGAGGGAACCACTTTTTCGGAGATTTTGGCGGGTAAACCGCCGATGAATGATGGTTAGACTGCCCGTACCCTAGAAATAAGGCGACGGCCAGCAGCTACCGTTGGGTAAACCACCTAGGGTCGGCGGGTAAATCGCTTGTACCCTGGAAACTGAGCGGCTGAACTGTCGAGGACAGGCGGGTAAACCACCCATACCTGGTTTTCGAGTGGCTGACGACGGGTAAACTGCCCAGGTCAGTAGGTAAACCACCTATACCCAGTTTTCTCGGGTAAGTTTGATTTTTGGCTCCAAAAATCTAAAGCCACTTGGGACCTATAAATACCCCAAGTTTTCTTGCACTCCACATGATAATTTTGGGGATTACATTCTGTGATAAAATTATGTGTGATTTATAAGAAAAAGAAAAGGGGAAGGGAGAGAGCTTAGAGTTGGAAAATTCTTAACTCTCCCTTGTAAGCTCTAGTGTAAAGGTTTGGTCTTCACCCAAAGAAGATCGGTAGTGGACGTCGGTATGCCTCTAGAAGGAGTACTCGGAAGTGGACATAGGTCGTTGGTACAAAACCACTATAAAACTTGTGAGTTTTTTCCTTGCTTTTGTTGCTTATGAATTTTGTATTGATGCTTCCGATTGAATTCACTATTTGAAAGTAAAGTTTTCACATCAAGCACTTCCCTTCAACGTTGCTAATCTTTCGGGTTTGCTTATTAACTTAGCAATTTTCTCACTTGTTTTACTTGAATGAAAAGCTTCAGATTTCTTATCTTGCTTTAAGTGAAAATCTTTTGTTTAAAACAAAAAATTTACACTTAAACTAATTCAACCCCCCCCAATTGATCCTAACAATTGATATCAGAGTAAGATACTCTTTGGATTAACATTCACTGAGTAAATGACTTGTTTTGGCATGAACAAGGGATATTCCATCTCACGTCCTCCCATATTCAATGGGACAGATTACACGTATTGGAAGACAAGGATGCGTATTTTTCTCATCTCTTTGGATCTTGATCTATGGAGTACTATTGAGAATGAATTTGAAAGATCTTCCAAGCTAATGAATGAGTTAAATGATTTGGAAAGGAAGAATTTTTCTTTAAATGCATAGGTTATGAATACCTTATTTTTTGCTCTTGATAAGAATGAGTTTAGTCATGTTTTCATTTGCGAATTGACCTTTGATATTTGGCATACTCTAGAAATCACACACGAGGAGACTAGTAGAGTAAAAGAATCTAAGATAAATATTTTAGTTCATAACTATAAGTTGTTTCGAATGAAACCAAGTGAGTCTATTGGAGATATGTACACCCATTTCACGGATGTCGTCAATGGCCTAAAAGCACTTGAAAAATATTTTTCAAGTTTTGAATTAGTTAGTAAAATTTTAAGATCTTTCCCTAAAATTGGGATCCTAAATTAATCGTTATTCAAGAGGCCAAAAACTTAAATAACTTGCGTCTTGAAGAATTGATTAGCTCACTTATGACATATGAACTGAATTGTAAAGTTCATGATGAGCTTGATAAACCCCTTCCAAAGAATAAGAAGGATGTAGCACTTCATACAACAAATGACTAATCGAGTGAAACTTCGAGTGATGAGAACCATGATATTGCTTTGTTATCAAGAAAAATTAAAAAAATATAAAAAAATAAAAACTATAAAAATAAAAAGGAACTAAAGAAGGATAATGTCATATGCTATGGATGTAAAAGACCAGGACATTTCAAAAATGAATGTCCTCATTTAAAGAAGAAGCCAACATACAAAAAGAAAGTAGTTTCAGCTACTTGGGATGATTCGAGCTCTTCGGATGAGGAAGACAACTCCAAAAAGGAAGTGGCTAACTATACTTTAATGGCGATTGAAGATGAGATTAGTGAGTCTTTACATATTTCATTTTTAGAATTATTAAATAATTTGTTCAATGAGTTTAGAAAACTTAGCAATTCTTTTAAATTGTTTAAAGTTGATCATGATTTGTTAGTTAAAAGACTTGATGGAATGCATGATTCATTAGTATCACATAAACCATGTTCTAAATATGATATGCTAGATAATGTTAAACAAGAGAATTGCATGCTTAAAACAACACTAGAGAAATTTGAAATAAGGAATAAATCCCTAAATATGATCCTTGTCAATAAGGATCATATTAATAATAGGAATGACATAGGCTTTGTTGGCAATGTTCAACAAAATCCAACCATCTTTGTAAAAAGACCTACATTAAATGTGCCAAAAAAATCAAGCATAGTTTTTGTGGTAAATTATGATATAAGGCAAATAAATGCCTACTTAGAAGATGTAGTCCACATCTTTATGAAGGATAAATCTCTTTATACAACAACAAACAATTAGAAAAGAAAGATAAAGTTTTTTATGAAGGACCCAATATAAAATGGATACCTAAACCAAAAATATCTTTCTTGTAGGTTTGTCTCCAAACTAAAGCTAGGAGCACCAAATGGTATCTTGATAGTAGATGCTCAAGACATATGACCGGAGATCTATCTTATTTTTCTAAGCTCACTAGCTTAAGTGAACGAGTTGTTACCTTCTGAGACAACAACAAGGGTAAAATCATTGGAAAAGGAACAATAGGTAACACATTAAACCTCTTGATTGAATATTTGTTGTTAGTTGATGGCTTGAAACATAACTTGTTTAGCATTAGCCAATTATGTGATAAAGGATATGTGGTTAAATTTTAACCTAATGCTTGCATAATTAAATTGCCACACAAAATCAAATCTTTGATTGCTTTAAGAAATAATAATGTTTACACCATAGATATTGAAAACTTTTATGATGAAACTTATTTTTCAGCTTTGAATGATGATGCTTGGATTTGACATAAAAGACTAAGTCATGCTAGCATAAAACTTTTAAACTAAATTTCTACTAAGGAACTAGTAAGAGGCTTACTTAATTTTAAGTTTATCAAAGATAAAGTATGTGATACTTGTTAATTAGGGAAACAAATAAAGAGTCGATTTAAGTTGAAAAAGCAAATAAGCACCTCTAGACCACTTCAATTGATCCATGTGGATCTATTTGTACCAATTGACATTACAAGTTTAGGTGGTAGCAAATATGTTTTAGTGGATGACTTTAGTAGATATACTTGCACCTATTTCTTAACACATAAAAGTGATACATTTAAATATTTTGTAAAGTTTTGTAAAATTATTCAAAATGAAAAAGGATGCATGATTTCTTCAATACGAAGTGATCATGGTAGAGAATTTCAAAATAATAATTTTTAAAATTTTTATGATTCGAATGAGTATATCCATAATTTCTCTACTCCACTAAATTCACGACAAAATAGAATAGTAAAAAGAAAAAATAGGAGATTACAATAAATGGCTAGAATAATATTGAATAAACATAAACTACCCAAATATTTTTTGTGGAAGCCATTAATACGGCATGCTATGTTTTAAATCGGGTTCTTGTAAGACCATTAATTACTAAAACTCCTTATGAATTATGGAATGATAAAAAACCTAATATTTTTTATTTTAAAATATTTGATTGTAAATGTTTTATTTTAGATGAGAAAGATGCTTTAGGAAAATTTGATGTAAAATCCGATGAAGGTATTTTTCTAGGTTACTCTTCTATTTCAAAAGCTTATCATGTTTTTAATAAAAAATATTAGTAATAGAAGAATCCATTTATGTTGTTTTTCATGAGTTTTTCAAACTTACAATGATTAATTTTAATGATGAAATTAATCTTGATATTACGAATTTAAATTATAACACTCCTAAAAGTAACTTGGATGTATCTACTTCTAATACCGTACCTAAGGAATGAAAGTATATGAATGATCATCCTAAGGAACTTATAATAGGAGAAACATCAAAAGGAATTCAAACTCGATCTTCTTTTAGAGATTTTTGTGAGAATGCCATATTTCTTTATCAAATCGAGCCAAAATATATTGATGAGGCCCTAAGAGATGATTCTTGGGTCAATGCAATGCATGAAGAGCTTAATCAATTTGAGATAAATAAGGTATGAGAGCATGTTCCTAGACCTAATGACCATTTAGTGATTGGTACTAAATAGGTATTTAGAAATAAGAAAAATGAAAATGGCATCGCGGTTAGAAACAAGGCTAGATTAGTGGCCAAAGGTTTCAACCAAGAAGAAAGAATCGATTATGATGAAACATTCACTCATGTGGCTAGACTTGAAGCCATAATGATGCTCCTTGTCTTTGCATCTTTTAAAAATTTTAAGTTGTTTCAAATTAATGTTAAAAGTACTTTTCTAAATGGTTTCATATCCGAAGAACTGTATGTTGAACAACCCCATAGTTTTAAAAATAATCTTCTTCCTAATCATATTTTTAAACTTATAAAAGTTCTTTTTGGATTAAAGCAAGTCTTATGGGCTTGATATGAAAGACTTAGTTCTTTTCTTATTTCAAATAACTTTTCTAAAGGCAAGGTTGATACCACATTATTTTTAAGCATTTTGAAAATGATCTTCTTGTTAATCAAATTTATGTTGATGATATCATTTTTGGATCTATAAATGAATCTTTATGTGAGTCATTTGCTAAAAAAATGACCCAAGAATTTGAAATGAGTCTAATGGGTGAGTTAACATTCTTCTTAAGATTACAAATAAAACAACTAGATGATGATATTTTTATTTGTCAAACTAAATACACCCTAAACTTGATAAAACAGTTTGGGATGAAAAATGCTAAAGCATTAAACACTCCCATGAGCACTTCTACAAAGTTGGACTTAGATAATGAAGGAGAAAACTTTGATAAAAAAAACTTATAGAGGTATGATAGGAAGTTTATTTTACTTAACTGCTACTAGACCGGATATCATGGTTAATATTGGATTATGTGCAAGATATCAATCTAACTCAAAACTCTCTCATTTGAAAACAGTTAAATAAATTTTTAGATACTTGAAAAGAACATCTAAACTAGGATTATGGTATCCAAAATCAAATAACTTTGACTTGATTGCCTATTATGATGCTGATTTTGGTGTAGTAGAATAGATAGAAAAAGCACTACCGGAACATGTCAATTCTTGGGGCATGCACTTGTTTGTTGGACTTCCAAGAAACAAAATTCAGTAGCTTTATTTATTGCGGAAGCAGAATATATTACAATTAGTGCATGTTATGCCCAAGTCATTTGGATGAAAAGCACACTAGAAGATTATGGAATAAAATTAAAAATATTCTCATAAAATGTGATAATACAAGTGCTATATGTTCGACTAAAAATCTTATTTAACATTCAAGAACCAAACATATTGATATCAGACATCATTTTATAAGGGACCATGTAAATTGTCAAGATATCTCTTTGAAATTTATTGACTCTAAGCATCAATTAGCGGATATTTTTACAAAACCCTTAAATGAAGAACAAGTTGATTTTCTTAGAAGAGAACTTGGAATGCTACATTATGAAAATATATTAATTGCTTGATTTCATGAGAATGAGCTATTTTTTATGATAATATTTTATTTTTCCCATGAGATGTTTATCTTATTATTCACAAAAAGGAGAGAAAATTTGTATGATGATGATTTTATTATTTTATAGATTTATTTACCACGTTTGCTTAAAACTATATGAGATAATTTTAAATGCATGAGTTGCTCTTAAATCTTTGAATCTCCCTGAATATCTTAGATTTTTTAACTTATTTTCAAAATTTTACCTCTATAAAACTGAGAGCTATATTTAATGATGATTTACTACTCTCCTCTCTTGTTTTCTTTCATTCTTTTTCACAAGAGTAAGAAAATTCTTTATTACTCATATGATATTTTAAAAAGGGGGAGCAAAAACTCATATGCTTTAAAATCTTTAGCCCCATATTTCATCTTTTTGTTGATGACAAAGGGGGAGAAATGGATGTTGATGACTTATGCATTTAAATGGATGTTGATGATTTATATAATATCTTAAGAGAAATTTTTTAAATATTTAAAATTTATAAAAACCTTGATGTGTTGATACTTTAAAAGTAAATTATTATTGACATATACATGTCTAATTGCAATCCTTGAAATATGATTGATTGTCTTGATTCACTTTATTTCAAGAGTGACTGATTCTCTTGAATTTAGGTCCTATTTATTATGATATGAATTTAGGGGGAGTTATGATTAACTCTTGTTATCAATTGATTGTCATAAAAAAAATGGGAAGATTGTTGAATCTTTGATTTGGATGATGAGATTAATTGATGAGTGTTTATATAACATGTGTGTTAGAAAAAAAATTACAGGTTTAACTATGACATAAGCAATGGAGTTACAACCAGATGATGGGCTAAGATTAAGCTTAGGCATAGGGCCGGGGTCGGACGATGCGGTGGAACCTCACCAGGAATTCGCTAGGAGATTCGCCGAAGGGATCGGGAAGCTTGCTGGGAACACACCGGGAGATCATCGGAAGAAGACTATAGGACTCACCGCAAGAATGCCTGAGGCAGTCGGATTAGGCGGGAGTTAGGTCCTGTTTAAACTTATTGGTCATTAAATATTGTAATCATTGAGCCGTAGTTAGAGTTTGAGTCCTAATTGAGTTAGATTTGGAAGAAATCCAAATAAACTCAATAAGGCAATCGGGTCTATTATGGGGTTTGATTGAGCTTAGGTTGAGCCCAATTAGTTGACCAAAGAGTTGGTCAACATTAGGTTCAAGCCGAAATTAGAAAAGTGGAGGAAACCACTTTTCCGAAGATTTTGGCGGGTAAACCGCCGATGAGCAACGGTTGGACTGCCCGTACCCTGGAAATAGGGCGGCTACCAATAGTTGTCAGCGAGTAAACTGCCTAGGGCCGGCGGGTAAACCGCCCGTACCCTAGCAATTGGGTGGCTGAACCACCCAAGACAAGCGGTTGACGACGGGTAAACCGCCTAGGTCAGCGGGTAAATCGCTCGTACCTGAATTTTTTTGATAAGTTTGATTTTTGGCTCCAAAAATACCCCTAAGTTTTCTTGCACTCCACATAACAATTGGGGATTATATTCTGTGATAAAATTATGTGTGATTTGTAAGAAAAAGAAAAGGGGAATGGAGAGAGCTTAGAGTTAGAAAATTTTCAACTCTCCCTTGTAAGCTCAAGTGTAAGGGTTTGGTCTTCACTCAAAGAAGATCGGTAGTGGATGCCAGTGTGCCTCGAGAAGGAGGACTCGAGAGTGGACGTAGGCCGTTGGTGCCGAACCACTATAAAACTTGTGAGTTCTTTCCTTGCTTTCATTGCTTATGAATTTTATATTAACGCTATCGATTGAATTCACTCTTTGAAATTAAAGTTTTCATATCAAGCACTTCCCTTCAATGTTGCTAATCTTTCAGGTTTGCTTATTAACTTAGTAATTTTCTCACTTGTTTTACTTGAACGAAAAGCTTCAGATTTCCTATCTTACTTTAAGTGAAAAGCTTTTGTTTAAAATAAAAAACTTACACTTATACTAATTCATCGCCCCTCCCCCCCCTCCCCTCTTAGTGCCAATTGATCCTAACACATACAAGTCCGATGGATTCGATCCCCCTGTACCATATAAGGATTATGGCATAGTGGCCTAGTACGTCCATAGTCAATGAGTCGAGTGAATTATTATAAAGATAATAATTCACTATATTAGAAGAAGTTCTGATGAGAGCGACTTACGGCTAGCTCGGTATCGAGCCTAGAGGATCACACACATATGGTGGATGCTTCAACGAATAGAGGATTGGATGAAGATCCAATTAGCCTCTATTCTCATTAAGTAAGACCTTATACTGATGGACTCCTTACATAAGGTGCAAGTAGAGGCCTAAGGAGATTATTGGATATAGAACCAATAATGCAAGGTTAGTGGGTAATTGGATGGAGATCCAATACCCACTAAGGCATGAACTCTAGGGTTTTTTGGTGGCTCTCTATAAATAACAGGGAGGTTCATGGTTAATAGACTACAGCTTTGGCCATCCCCTCCTATTCTTTTCCCTCCCTCTACGCAAAGAGTTAAGAGATCGGATTGGAGGAGTTTCACTACAGAGATCCATTATGTGGATACCGCTAGAGAGGAAGACATTTGACTTCTTTCATCCTCTCCATCTGGATCTGGAATACAGGGATATATGATTTTCCTAGGTAAAATAATCTCTCACATGATGCAGTTTTTTAGTTTTTGTGGCTTTCTCACGATCCAATCTTTTGTACAATGATTTGACTTATGTGGGAAGCCTATTTTATTTTGATTTCCGCTGCACATATGATGCTCCTGCTGTGGTTTTCCAACACCTATGCCATATGGAGACTATAACATAATGACTTAGTATGTCCATATTCGATGAGTTGAGTGAATTGTTATAGGATAACAATTCATTGAGTTAGAAGGAGTTTTAAGTTAGAAAGAGTTCTGATAGGTGCAACTCATGACTAGCTCTGTATTAGGCCTAGAGGGTCACACATATATGGTGGATGTTGCGATGAGTAGAGGTTCGAATGTGAGATATCCACGGAGCCCCTATTTTATTGGATATCTAATAAGTCCTATATTATTGGATCTTATGGATGAGATCCAATAAGAGCTAATAAGAGATTATTTGATAGAGATCCACTAATCTAAGAGGCTTAGGTAGTTGAATAAAGATATAGTCATCAACCTCTTCTCCTCTTTGGGCGACAGATCTTAGAGAGGGAGATCTCGTAGCGATCTGAGGAGTGTCGTCACCGCATCCACCATGTAGATATCACTAGAGAGGAGGATATTTGGCCTCAATCATCTATGCCCATGAATCTATTTATCAGGGATATACGATCTCCCTAAGTAAAATATATAGCACGTATTACATAATTTTTCGATTTTATGATCTTTTGCACACCAATCATCGCAAGATAATTTGATAAACATGGGAAACCAGTTATGTTTTTTTATTTTTCACTACACATGTGAAGCTTCTATGAGGTTTCCCAACAGTGATATCAGAGCCAAGTCCATTGTATGTTGTGTTGAATCGAATATAATTGTTCTACGCCTTATTGCTATGACTGAAGACGCCCGTGGAGAGGTGTTGCGTGTGCTTGGACGTGAAGGACGCCCCCATGGGCAAACCGCCTGCGGACGGGGGTAGTTGCCTATAGGGGCGACGCCCATGGCAATGCCGCCTACAGGCAGGCTGCTAGTAGGGGTGATCATCGATAGGCAAGCTACCAATAGGGGCAGTCGCTAGTAGGGGCGACCGCATACGGGCAGGTCAATAGGGGCGACGGCTCCAGCCAGGCCGCTAGTAGGTACGATACCCCTGGCTAGGCTGCCGATGGGCAGGTCACTTGCAAGGGTGGTTGCTTGCAGGCCAGATGGTCATGCGAGGTGGTGCAGCTCGTAAACACGGCAGTTGCATGCATCAGAGAAATCAAATCCTTACATAGGTTGAGTTAGTCGAGTCCCTCGAGGCTCACATATCTCGTGATTTCAGATCTTGTCTATGACATAGAGATATCAATCGAGTCCCTTGAGGGTATATCATCAAATCAAACTCATCTAGTAGTGATGATAATGACTTAACTGAACATCATTGTTGGTTGAGTCCCTCGAGGCCATGATGGTTCAGAGGCAAAATAGGACAAGAATCATAAGGAGTTATGATCGGCAAGAGTTGTTTACTTTTTTGGGCTTAGTGTGAAATGAGTCCCTCGAGATTATACTAAGACGTCGATTGAATCCTAATCCCCACTAAAGTCTGTCAAAGACTTCTGTTTCACATGTTGAGAGTGTCGCCTGACTCGCTAGAAAAATAGTGGGAGTAGATTAAGATAGAAATTTTTATCTTAATTGTTTACTTTTTTTAATATTATTTATTTATGCTACATATCTATTTATTAGAAATATGTTGCTTGCAAACCCCTTATGTGGCATATTTGGTACTAACTGCCTTATTGATCCAAACTATACGGATTTGCTATGTAACTTGATAATTATATTCACAACAGAGAAATCACATATATCCTTAGCACGATATTGCCAACGGTAGAGGACGGGGCAAGCAAGGATGAAATCGCTTACTATGTGAAGTATATAGATGATTCCATACTAGCTAGGTGATATATATTGGCCTCAATGACCCCAGAGCTACAGAGACAATATGAGAGAATGAATGTCGATTCCATCCTTCATCTTCGCTAGTTGTTTGAGAAACAGGGAAGAACTTAGAGATATGAGATATCAAAGAGTCTCTTTTACGCTAGGATGACAAAAGGGATATAGGTTCAGAACCATATCCTGAGGATGATTGAGTGGATTGAGAAACAGATCTAAGAGTAGTTCTAGATGATAACTTGTGCGTTGATCTGATACTTGCGCACATACTAGATTCCTTTTCTCAATTTATTATAAATTTTAATATGAACAAACTTGAGATAACTCTCCCTAAGCTCCTCAATATATTGAGGGAGGTTGAGAGCACCATCAAGAAAGAGAAGCCAGTTCCTTATATTGGTAAGACCAAAAAGGAAAGGAATGCTGATAAGTCTCTGAAGAAGGGCAAAAGGCAAGGGAAAACTAGGTAAGACAAAGGTTGCCAAGAAAGACTTGGGAAAGTACAAAGGCCATTACTTCCACTTTGGCAAAGACAGACATTGGAAGAGGAAGTGGAAAAAGTATCTTGTAGAGAAGACAAAACATAGGCTTAGAGAAGTTTTATGTACATTCATTGTCAGTCTCTATTTATCAGATTCTTATGATAACACATGGATATTGGATACCAGGAGTTCTTATCATATGTGTAATTAGTTACAATTTTTGGCAAGGCCTAGAAGATTGGCAAGAGGTGAGAGGCAAGATGGACCTCAAGATGAGCAATGGAGTGAGTTGTTATAGTTACTATTGGCGAGGTTACCCTACATCTGCTTGGTGGAGCTACTATTGTATTAGATGCATGTTATTATATTCTTTTTATCATCAAAAATATTATCTCTATTTTATATTTGATAATTATGGGATATAAATTATTTTTTGAGAACAAGAGTTGTTCATTGATTTTAGATGATAAGATCATCACTAGAAAAATATTGTATAATAATTTATTTATGCTAGATATAGCTCCACAGATCATGAATATAAGTGCATCCAAGAGAAAACAAGATAAGGTGAATAATGTATACCTGTGACATTGTAGACTAGGTCACATTCACGAGGGAACGATTCAAAAGTTGTTGAAGGATAAACACCCAGATCCATTCGACTATGAACATTGCAACTTACGAACATTGCCTTTATGGAAAGTTGACCAACTCTCTATTTAGTGGAACTGGAGAGAGAGCCACTAAGTTATTGAAACTTATACATAGTGATGTGTGTGGTCGGTCTTATATCGACTCAGGTCATAGGTGGTTACTCCTACTTCATAACTTTCATTGACAATTTCTCTTGGGACGGGCATATGTACTTGATGAAGTACAAGTTTGAGGCCTTCAAGAAATTTAATGTATACAATAATGAAGTAGAGAACCAGATTAAAAAAAGTACTAAGGCTCTTCGATCAGATTAAGGAGGAGAATACTTGAGTATAAAGTTTATCCACTTCCTCAAGGACCAAGGCATTCTATCCCAATTAACACCTCTTTATAAACCTTAGCTCAATGATATATTAGAAATGAGGAATCACAATTTTTAGACACGGTGCGGTCCATAATGAGTTTCGTTGACCTACCAATCTTATTCTAGGGATATACCCTGGAGACTGCAGCTTACCTTATGAATAGAGTTTCATCTAGCTTGGTAGTGACTACACCATATAAGATATGAAAAGGAAAGAAGTCTGATCTTAAGGTTGTTAAGATTTAAGGCTCCCATGCCCACGTCAGAAGATACAACATCGATAAGTTGGAATTAAGGACGGAGCGATACAAGTTCATGGGATACTCCAATAAAACTTATAAATACTATGTCTATCATCCTTAGGACCAAAAGGTCTTCGTTACCAAGAGGGTAGTGTTCCTTGAGAAGGAACACTTTCTTGGTAGAAATAGTGGTAGCATGATAGAGTTGAGCAAGATTGGAGAACCTAGCTCAAGTACTATTCTAGAGGTTGAGTCTGTTCAGGAACCTAACACACAAGTTTATGCTGGTTACAATTGCCTTGCAAGCCAATCACGTGAGTGATGGCACGTGTGACACGCTGTGTGATCTTTTTGCTTATGATTAATATTGGTATATTCTCATATTATATTATTTATTATATATATATTGTGATGTCCTTGGTTCTGTGTAATGAGAATCGGATCATGATGAGATCATGATAATGAGATCGATTCACCTTTAAACACAGATCCTAAATAATCCCAGTCATAGGTTACTTAAGAGGGACATTGAGATAACTGGATAGATCGGTGTACTATATACCCGTCCATATGATGGAGGCAGTTGGTCTCATAGCCACTTGTGTGGAGACAATAAGGATATAGTACAGGTGCTCATTAGAGAATGAGTTCAATGATTGATCCGCTTATGGAATGATGTATGGTTAATGATACCTAATGTCAGACAACAATTTCATAGTCCCAATTGTGTATCTGGTCCTTAGACTTGAGACACCAATGATGCCTTGTATGAGTACTCCTTTCTTTGACACCAGACTTACAGGTTTGGACAGTTTCAGATCTGGTACAATTGATTTTCGGGATTGGTAGCCAACTATACGAAGGAAATTGAGTGTCAATAGAGGATCATCCACTATCGGTATCACTAGAGGAATATCCCATATGTACTTGCTCAGATAAATCCCTAGCCAGGGTCATTCAGATTGAGAGAGAAGGAGTTCTCCAGTAGAATTTGAATAGAGCAAGACAAACTGATTCTGTGTGTGACCTGACAGTACCATATCCAATATATAATCTTTGGGATATTATTTGGATGAAAGATTATAAATACATAGTAACTATGGACAGATAGGTCCAATGGATTTGATTCCCCTGTACCGTCTGGGGACCATGGCGTAGTGGCCTAATATGTCCATAGTCGATGAGTCGAGTGAATTATTATGGGGATAACAATTCACTATATCAGAAGGAGTTCTAATGGGAGTGACTCACGACCAGTTCGGTATCGGGCCTATAGGGTCATACACATATGGTGGATGCTTCAGTGAATAGAGGATTGGATGAAGATCCAATTAGTCCCTATTCTCATTAGATGAGACCCTATGTTGATGGACTCCTTGATTAAGGCTCAATTATAGGCCTACGAAGATTATTGGATAGAGATCCAATAATGCAAGGTTAGTGGGTTATTGAATGGAGATCCGATACCCACTAAGGAAGGAGCCCTAGGGTTTTGGTGGCTCTCTATAAATAGGAGGGGAGACTCATGGTTGATAGAAGGCAGCTTTAGCCACCACCTCCTATTCTCCTCCCTCCCTCTGTGCAAGAGTTGCGAGATCAGATTGGAGGAGTTTCACTGCAAATATCCATCGTGTGGATACCGCTAGAGAGGAGGACGCTTGACCTCCTTTATCTTCTCCATCCGGATCTGGAATACAAGGATATACGATCTCCCTAGGTAAAATCAATCTCTTACATATCGCGGTTTTATCGGTTTTTACATTTTTCTCGTGACCCTAATCTTTTGCACGATAATTTGATCTACGTGGGAAATCAATTTTTATTTTGATTTCTGCTGCACATGTGATACACCCACTGAGGTTTCCTAACAATGGTATCAGAGCCAAGATTTTTGTGCGAAAGATTGGTTTTAAACTACGTATGCTGAGATTGAATCGCGTAGAATCATTCTACGCGTTCTTATTGCGTTTTTGCAACGGAGGCAACGAGGAGGGGCAGCAGGGCATGACCCGGCCACCTACAAGGGGGCGGCCGACTGTAGCCAAGCCCCCCTGCAAAGGGGCGACCGCCCGCAGGGGCAGCAGCCTGCAAGGGGAGGCCACCCGTAGGGGCAACAGTCGCCCGCGGGCACGACCGGCTGCGGCCAACCCGCAAGGGGCGGCCGCCCACGGCCAGGCCACAAGGAGAGGTGCAGCGGGAGCGTGGAGGTTACAATGGGACCCACGATCCCGTGATGAGAGATCACGACGCATGGTGATGCAATGATCCGATAGAACCGATGATGATGAGATCAACAATCACAGGGCATAGAGATACGCCAATGTACACATAGATCCTATTGTGAGTGATTAGGCCTATTGGATCGGGCTTAATCATATTAGGTGACAACTCATGATCATCTGGTGTGGCTTGCATATGTGATGTGTTATACACTTACTAGATATATGTATATATATATTTGCATACGATGTAGATATATATTAAATATGTATGTGTGTGACATGGCATATTAAGAGATCGATACAAAATAAAAACCCCTCCCACGATAATATTAAGTCGGTAAGCGTGAGGCAATAAGATTGACCCACGTGGCCTTCCATCGTTATAGGAAGAAATTGAATCACGACATAGGTTGAGTTTATCGAGACCCTCGAGGCTCACCTATCTACGTGATCGAGTTCTTGCCTATGACATAGAGATGTCACCGATGACCTGAGGACATGGTATACTTGGTCGAGTCCCTTGAGGGTATATCATCAAATCAGACTCATCTTATAACGATGGTGATGACTTAACTGAATATCATGGTTGGTCGAGTCCCTCGAGACCATGATGATTCAGAGGCCGAACGTGATGGGAATCATAAGGAGTTGTGATTGGTAAGAGTTGCATACCTTTTGGGCTTAGTGTAATTGGTCGAGTCCCTCGAGGTTGCACTAAGATGCCAATTGGATCCCGATCCCTACTAGGAGTCTGTCGAAGACTTCCGTCTCACGTGTCAAGGGTATCGCATGATTCGCTAAGAAAATAGTGGGAGTACATTAAGATAGAAGTCCATATCGTAATTAGTATTTTCTACAAAGTCTGCATGTTATTTAATTTACGCTATATCTTATTTATCGCTTGCAAAACCCCTATGTGGCATACTTGATGCCAACCACCTCATTGGTCCAAAAAGCTTCATAATTTGAGAATTATTCTCATGGAAGAAAAAATCGTATATGTCCTTAACATTATTGTGCCCACGCTGGAAGAAAGGGTATGCGAGGATGAGATCGCTCACTTTGTGAAGTATATAGATAGTCCTAGACGATAACCTGTCTGTTGATCTTATATTTTAATCCCTACCAAATTCCTTTTCATTATTCATTATTCACTTTAATATGAATAAGTTTGAGGTTACTCTCCCTGAGCTCCTGAATATGTTGAGGGAAGTTGAGAGTGTCATTAAGAAGGAAAAGTCATTTCTCTATATTGGTGAGACAAAAAAGAAAAGGAAGGCCAACAAGACCCTTAAGAAGGGCAAGGGCAAAGAAAGACCAGGTAAGGCAAAGATTGCTAAGAAACACCCGGGAAAGGACAAAGGACAATACTTCCACTTTAGCCAAGACGGACATTGGAAGAGGAACTGCAAGGACTACCTTGCAGAGAAGGCGAGACAAAAGCTTGGAGTAGCTTCAAGTATATTCATGATTAGTCTCCACTTGTTAGATTTTCATGATAACACATAGGTATTGGATACCAGGAGTATTTATCATATCTGTAATTCATTACAGGTTCTGGCAAGACCTAGGAGATTGGCTAAAGGTGAGATGGACCTCAAGATGGGCAATGGAGCAAGAGTTGCTACAGTTGTTGTTAGAGAGGTCACCCTACATCTGCCTGGTGGAGCTATTATTGCATTAGATGCATGCTATTTTGTTCCCTCTATTATCAAAAATATTATTTCTATCTCTTGTTTGACAATTAGAGGATATAAATTAGTTTTTGAGAATAATAGTTGTTTAATAATTATGGATGATGAGATCATCACTAGAGGGACCCTTATAAATGGCTTATATGTGTTAGACACTTCTCCACATATCATGAATATAAATACATCTAAGATGAAAAGAGATGAGGTGAATAATGCATACCTATGGCATTGTAGGCTAGGTCATATACATGAGGGAAGGATTCAAAAGTTGCTGAAAGATGGATACTTAGATCCATTTGACTATGAGTCATATGCAACTTGTGTACCTTGCCTTTATAGGAAGATGACCAACTCTCGTTTTAGTGGAATTGGAGAGAGAGCCACCGAGATATTGGAACTCATATATAGTGATGTATGTGGTCTATTGTCGACTCAGGCTATAAGTGGTTGCTCATACTTCATTACATTCACTGATGATTTCTCCAGGTTTTGACATATGTACTTAATGAAGTACAAATCTGAGGCCTTTGAGAAATTCAGGGAATATAAGAATGATGTAGAAAACCAAATTGGAAAGAGTATTAAGACTCTTCGATCAGATCGAGGAGGAGAGTACTTGAGTATGGAGTTCACCCATTTCCTCAAGGATAATGAGATTATATCCCAGTGGACACCTCCTTATGCACCTCAGCTTAATGGTGTATCATAAAGGAGAAATCGCACGCTGTTAGACATGGTGCGCTCCATGATGAGTTTTACTAACCTACCCATTTCATTCTGGGGGTACGCCTTAGAGACTGCAACTTACCTTCTGAATAGAGTTTCATCAAAGTCGGTAGTGTCTACACCATATAAGATATAGAAAGGAAAGAAGCTCGATCTTAAGATTGTTAAGATTTGGGGTTGTCCTACCCACGTTAGAAGATACAACCCCGATAAGTTAGAATCAAGGACAGAATGTTGCACATTCGTGGGATACCCAAAGGAAAATTGTGGGTATTATTTCTATCATCCCGAGGACCGAAAGGTCTTTGTTGCCAAGAGAGCTGTGTTCCTTGAGAAGGAACACATTCTTAGTGGAATCAATGGGACTGAGATAGAATTGAGCGAGGTTGGATAACCTAGTTCAAGCACCATTCCAGAGTCCAAGTCTGTTCAGGTGCCTAACACACAAGTTCCAACTTTACGTAGGTCTAATAGAGTATCTTACCCTCCTGAAAGATATGTGAGACATATCAGTGGAGATGACTCTCAGGATGTTGATCCTCAGACCTACGAGGAGGCTATGATGGGTACAGACTCCGGGAAGTGGCAAGAAGTCATGAATTCTGAGATGGATTCCATGTACTCTAACAAGGTTTGGAACCTTGTGGATGCACCTGAGGGTATTATACCCATCGGCTATAAATAGATCTTCAAGAAGAAGATCGGTGTGGATGGAAAGGTAGTGACCTATAAAGCAAGGCTGGTAGCTAAAGGATATCGTCAAAGACAAGGAGTTGACTATGGCGAAACCTTTTCAACTGTAGCCATGCTTAAGTCCATTAGAATTATTTTGGCCATTGCAGCACGCTATGACTATTAGATATGGTAGATGGACGTCAAAACGACATTCCTCAATGGCAACCTCGAAGAAGAGGTGTATATGATACAACCAGAGGGATTCGTATCCAAAGAGAGTCCAGATAAAGTGTGTAGGTTGCTTAGATCCATTTATGGATTGAAGCAAGCTTCCCAAAGTTAGAACATAAGATTTGATGAGGTGATCATATCTTATGACTTCGTTAAGAACGAAGATGAGCCTTGTGTGTACAGGAAGGTAACTGGAAGCGCTATCACCTTCTTGTTGCTATATGTGGATGACATCCTAATCATTGGGAATGATGTAGGAATGCTATCTACAATAAAGGCTTGGCTATCTAGAAACTTCACCATAAAAGACTTAGGGGAAGCATCCTATATCTTGGGGATCCGGATCTATAGAGATAGATCCAAAAGGATGCTTGGCTTGTCCCAATCTAGGTACATAGACTCCATTATCAAAAGGTTTGGCATGAAAAATTCCAAGAGAGGTCTCATACCGATGAGATATGAAATATCACTTTCTAGGAGTATGTCCCCAAAGACTCCTGAAGAAAGGACAGACATGAATAAGATACCTTATGCCTCAGCGATAGGGTCTATCATGTATGCGATACTATGTACTAGGCCTGATATAGCACATGCTTTGAGTGTCACGAGCAGGTATCAAGCAGATTCAGGTTTAGAACACTGGAAGGCAATAAAGTGTATCCTTAAATACTTAAGAAGGACTAAGGATCCTTGGTGTATGGAGGAGGTAGCCTCTAGGTTGAGGGCTACACAGACTCAAGTTTTCAATCTGACATTGATGATAGCAAATCAAATTCAGGGTATGTTTTTACCATAAATGGAGGAGCAGTAAGCTGGAAGAGTTCCAAGCAAGATACTACTGCTGACTCGACCACAGAGGCAGAATACATTGCTGTAGCAGAAAGCAGCAAAGGAAGGGGTGTGGATGAAGAAGTTTATCAAAGATTTGGGAGTCGTACCAAGCAGCGTAGAACTAATTCCCATATACTGCGATAACAATGGGGCGATATCTCAAGCGAAAGAACCCAGATCTCATCATAAGTCTAAGCATGTTCTAAGGAGGTTCCATTTGATAAGAGAGATCATAGCCTATAAATATATAGCAATGGAAAGAGTTTCATCCAAAGATAACATTACAGATCCACTAACAAAGCCGTTGGCTCATATTGTATTTGAGCGTCATAGGGGTCTGATAGGGATCAGACACATAGGTGATTGGCTTTAGGTCAAGTCAGAGATTGCTAGTTACAGGTGCCCTGTAAGCCAATCACGTGAGTGATGGCACGTGTGACATACTACGTAATCATTTTGCCTATGATTAATATTAGCATATTCTCACATTATATTATTTGTTGCATATATATGGTGATGTCCTTGGTTCTGTGCAATAAGAATCGGATCGTGATGACATCATGATAATGAGATCGATTCACCTATAAACATAAATCCTAAATAATCCCGATCATAGGTTACTCGAGAGAGACATTGAGATAACCGGATAGATCAGTATACTATATATCCATCCATATGATTGAGGCGGCTGATCTCATAGCTACTTGTGTAGAGACACTAAGGATATAATACAGGTGCTCATTAGAGAGTGAGTTCACTGATTGATCCGTTTATGGAATGCTATATGGTTAATGATATCTAATGTTAGACAACGATTCCATAATCCCAGTTGTGTATCTGGTCCTTGGACCTGAGACACCAAGGATGCCTTGTATGAGTACTCCTTTCTTTGACGCAAGACTTACAGATTTGGAAAGTTTCATATTTGGTACAGCTGGTTATCGGGATTGGTAGTCAACATTACGAAGGCAATTGAGTGTCAATAGAGGATCATCCACTCTTGGTATCACGAGAGGAATATCCCATATGTGCTTGCTTAGACAAATCCCTGGCCATGGTCATTCGGATTGAGAGAGGAGTTCTCTAGTAGAATCCGAATAGAGCAAGATAAACTGATTCGACATATGACCTGACAGTACCATGTCCAATATACGGTCTCTGAGATATTATTTGGATGAGAGATTATAGATACATGATAAATATGGACAGACAAGTCTAATGGATTTGATCCCCCCTGTACCATTGGGGGACTAT
Organism: Ensete ventricosum; assembly: GCA_029747655.1. Lineage (NCBI taxonomy): Eukaryota > Viridiplantae > Streptophyta > Magnoliopsida > Zingiberales > Musaceae > Ensete > Ensete ventricosum. The sequence continues at coordinate 24,698,703 of JAQQAF010000003.1, read as the reverse complement.
GGTGTAGTGGCCTAGTACGTCCATAGTCGATGAGTCGAGTGAATTATTATGGGGATAATAATTCACTATACCAGAAGGAGTTCTGATGGGAGTGACTCACGGCCAGTTCGATATCGGGCCTAGAGGGTCACACACATATGGTAGATGCTTCAGTGAATAGAGGATTAGATGAAGATCCAATTAGCCCATATTCTCATTAGATGAGACCCTATGTTGATGTGCTCCTTGATTAAGGGTCAATTATAGGCCTAAGGAGATCATTGGATAGAGATCCAATAATGCAAAGTTAGTGGATTATTGGATGGAGATCCAATACCCACTAAGGAAGGAGCCCTAGGGTTTTGGTGGCTCTCTATAAATAGGAGGGGAGACTCATGGTTGATAGGCTGCAGCTTTAGCCACCACCTCCTATTCTCCTCCCTCCCTCTGTGCAAGAGTTACGAGATCAGATTGGAGGAGTTTCGCTGTAGAGATCCATCGTGTGGATGCCGCTTGACCTCCTTCATCTTCTCCATCTGGATCTGAAATACAGGGTTATACGATCTCCTTAGGTAAAATCAATCTCTCACATATCGTGATTTTATCAGTTCTTGCATTTTTCTCGTGACCCCAATATTTTGCATGATGATTTAATCTGCGTGGGAAACCAGTTTTTATTTTGATTTCCGTTGTGCATGTGATGCACCCATGGAGGTTTCCCAACAGTTTCGCATAGGTCTAGCATAGTATCTCACCCTCCTGAAAGATATGTGGGACATATCAGTAGATATAGCACTTCAGATATTGATCCTCATACATAAAAGGAGCTATTGTAAGTATATACTTCGGGAAGTGGCAAGAGACCATAAATTCTGAGATGGATTCCATGTACTTCAATAGAGTTTGAAATCTTATTGATGCACCTAAAGGGTATCGTACCCATTAGCTGCAAATGGATCTTCAAGAAGAAGATTGGAGTATATGGAAAGGTGGAGACCTATAAGGCAAGTCTAGTGGCTAAAGGTCAAAGACAATGAGTTGACTATGATGAAACCTTCTAACCAATAGCCATGTTGAAATACATCATAATTCTTTTGGCCACTACATCACACTATGACTATAAGATCTGACAAATGGGCATGAAAACTGTATTCTTCAATGGCAACCTCGAGGAGGAGGTGTATATGATACAGCCTGAGAGATTCGTGTCCATGTTGAATCCCATATTTTAATGATGAAATCAATTAATGAGTTTATAGACTAATATATTCTTGAGATAAGTAACACAAAAAAATCTTCGATTATGGAGTCAAATCATCGAATGGCAAATTGTCAAAGTAGGAGAATTAAACATTCGGTCAGATAAGTATCTTGTCTGAAATTGGACATCGAGCTGGAGGATTGGTCGTTGTGCCGAAGATTAGGCTTCGTGCCATAAGTTCAAGCATCGTGCTAGAAGGATCGGGTATTGCACCAAAAGATCAGATGCTGTGAGAATGTTAACATGCCGATAGATTAAGCAATATGCCGAAGGAAAGGACGATATGCTGGAGGTTCAAATGAAATATCGGATAATCGGATGACATGATGGAACACTAGATAATATGCTGAAAGCTTCATGATTGTGTTGGAAATGTGGTTAGATTGTTTATGTCATGATCATAGTCTTTCGGGGTCAAATTGAGTTGGTATTAGATCGGACCCATGCCAACTTGTTGAGAAAACTATTAGGCTTGAACCAGGTCGAGTTGGGCTCATTAGCAGGCCTGGGTAGTGGTACCACTAGGCCAGGTGGTGGATTGCCTAGACAGTTGAGAGGCACTATTTTGAGCCTATCATCATAGTCAGTAGTGGTATCGCCCTGGGCGGTAGTAGTACCGCCTAGAATTTAAATTTTACAATGGTAGTACCACCCATCATTTAAATTTTACAATAGTAATATCGCCTAGAATTTAAATTTTACGATGGTAGTACCACTTGGAAATCTGAATTTGCGACGTTAAAAGTTGTGGCTACAGGATCATTTAAATCCTAAATTTTTTTATGATTTAAATTTTTTAGCTCTATTTTGGAGCCATTTGGGGCTATAAATGCTAGTTACAGGTGCCTTGCAAGCCAATCATGTGAATGATGATACGTGTGACACGTTGTGTAATCTTTTTGTTTATGATTAATATTAGCATATTCTAATATTATATTATCTGTAGTATATATATTGTGATATCCTTGGTTCTGTGTAATGGGAATTGGATCATGATGAGATCACGATAATGAGATTGATTCACCTTTAAACATAGATCTTAAATAATCCCGGTCATAGGTTACTCGAGAGGGACATCGAGATAACCGGATAGACCGATGTATTATATACCCATCCATATGATGGAGGCGGCTAGTCTCATAGTCACTTGTGTGGAGACACTAAGGATATAGTATAGATGCTTATTGGAGAATGAGTTGACTAATTGATCTGCTTATCGAATGCTGTATGGTTACTGATATATAATGTCAGACAGCGATTCCATAGTCCCAGTTGTGTATATGGTCCTTTGACTTGAGACACCAAGGATGTCTTGTATAAGTACTCCTTTCTTTAATGCCAGACTAATAGGTTTGGAAAGTTTCAGATCTGGTACGAAGGCAATTGAGTGTCAATAGAGGATCATCTACTCTCGGTATCATGAGAGGAATATCCTATATGTGCTTGCTCAGACAAATCCCTTGCTAGGGTCATTCAAATTGAGAGAAAAGGAGTTCTCCGGGAGAATCCGATTAGTACGAGATTGTGACAGATTCTGTATGTGACCTGATAGTACCATGTTCGATATACGGTCTCTGGGATATTAGTTGGATAAAAAATTATAGATCCATGATAACTATGGACAGACAAGTCTGATGGATTCGATCCCTCCTATACCATCTAGGGACTATGACATAGTGACCTAATACGTTTATACTCGATGAGTCGAGTGAATTATTATGGAGATAATAATTCACTATATCAGAAGGAGTTCTCATGGGAGTGACTCACGGCCAGCTCGGTATCGGGCCTAGAGGGCCACACACATGTGGTGGATGCTTCAGCTAATAGAGGATTGGATGAAGATGTAATTAGCCCCTATTCTCATTAGATGAGTGTCACGCCCCCCGAATTATATCACATTCGAGAGGTGTGACTATGTTATCAATCGATAATTTTGTAATCATCACAATCCATCCAGGATCCAATCAAACATTTGAGGATATCGAGAAAACATTCATTCTTCAAAATTCACATATATAAAATCTGTGTAGTTTATAAACATACATTGCATCACTCAAACATCTATGAAATCCAAAGCCAACTTAACAGATATTAACCACACTTATAATTCATTAGCGAAGAAATCTATACAATCATCAAACTAACCATTTACCATAAATTTACTTCATCGTGGACAACACCCAACATTCTAAATTAACTCCAAACGTAAGATGTCATTTAAAACTTTTACATGATACATCAATCAAATTCATCGATAACATTTCATTACATACGAAATATGCTTATATAAGAACCACAATAAATCATCCGATAATACTTACCAACAATCTGTATAGCTCTCCACTGCCTCAGCATAATCTTAACATTCAATGAGTGTCAAGCTGATCTAAAAGATTTGATAACAAAAGAGTGAGCTAGAAAGCTCAGTAAGTGTTTAACAAATCTAAGATAAGAGGGAATGACATACAACAAGCTGGTATCAAGATACAAAACAGAGATACAAAAATTCATGGATATCAACTCATTAGATACAGGAGTTCAAATGTCATTTCATTCAAAACATAATGGGTTCATAACAAACGGAATACAGAGTAATTGGAGCATATCAATGACATAAACATATTTCAAAGCATATCAAGACACATAGAATATTTTTGGAACATATCAATGGCAAATGGAACATTTCAGAACATATAAATAGAGTGTGAAATGTTTCAGAACATATCAATAGCAATTGAAATATTTCGAAATATAACAATGGCATATAGAACATTTCAAAGCATGTCAAGGACGTAAACATATTGCGAAGCATATCAATGGTGAATGGATAATCTCAAAGCTTATCAAGTGAACAAATGAGGAACAGAAGCTCAATATCATATCAGACATAACATTCATTTCATTCTTATCCAAAGTGCACAAATAATTCAAAAGCAATGCTTTGGATATCATATCAAAGACAATGAGGGTGAAGTGGGACCATAAGTATAATGTGGAACATCCATTGCTGAATGACCACCAAACATAAGTCTCCTACATTTGGGAGCTCCATCCACCCACGTTTGAGTGAAGTCATAGGGGCCGACAAGAGCATAGCTAGCTCAGAACACAATACCCTTTACCATTTCTAACAAAGGTCCATAAATATCCCACAAACACCGGAGTACAGAAGGACATGAATAATAAAAGTGGTATATCTCGGAAACACATGCGGAACAACGAAATATACATGTGCCAACATGAAGCAAGTACGGTGTCAACATAAACATTCACAATTTACATTCAGATATGCAAAACATAAAGAATAAGAATGCATCAGAATTTAGAGCAATAATGTAAGACTCAATTGAAGAAAGGATTTTAATTAGATTATAGACAGAATATGATCCGATGGCATATCAAAAACATAGATGGTAATATGAGATCACAAACATAATATGGTCCATCTGACCACCAAACATAATGGACCATCACAGGCTCCAAGCATAGTAGAGCATCACAGGCTTCCAACAGAACATACCCTTTACCATTTCTGACAAAGGTCCATAATATCCCACAAACACCAGAGTACAAAAGGACAGGTGCAATAAAAATGGGCATATATCAGAAGCACATATGAAACAATGAAAAATACATGTGCCAATATAAAATAGTAAGATTTAAACATAAACTTTTATATAGAGCATTAAGATAGGCAATGGATAAGAGTTAAGAGTTCAAAGCTCAATTGAAGAATAATCCATTTCCAAAAGGTAAACAAGAATAGACAAAGATCAACAAACACATGATTTCAATAGAATTTAAGAAGCATATAACATGAAACATTTAGGTAATTAATTACTCTCCAAATTACTCAAGATGGTAGTATGCAAGTCTAGTTTCTCATGAAATAGATTTTGCATAAATTGGAGTTTCCAACATGAAGTTATGAGCAATTAAGCGAACAAAAGTTAGAATATCGAAACTAGACTCAAGTCTTTACATCCAAGCAGGAAAGATATTAATTGCAAGGTTGTAACAATCAATTGAATCTTATCAAGATGAATACAAAGATTGAGATGCCAATATTTACATCCAAGTAGGATTAAGATGCCAATATCGAAACAGAGGTGCAGTAGCGACACAAGCTGCATCCTCTTCTTCTTCTTCTTCTCTTTCCCTTCTCCACCACCGACGCATATCTTCGTTCTTCCCCTTCTCTTCTTCTTCCTTTATTCCTCCTTATTCCTTCCTCTTCTTCTTTCCCAGCCGTAGTTGCCGTAGCCCCAGCCATAGCTGCAGCCCTTTCTCTTCTTCGTCCTCTCTTCTTCCCTAATCCTACCCTTTCCTTCTTCTCTTCCTTCTTCCCTTTCCATTCTTCTCTTCTCATTCCCTTCCTTATCACCACCGCCTCTTCTCTCCTCTCCTCTGTTTTCCCTCAGTAAACATAGGTAGAAGGTGGTGGAAGGCAGATAAGAATCCTAATTTTTCTTTTTTTAATTTTACAGTTTATTTCTTGAAAGATTTATATTTGTGATTAAGTCCTCAAAATTTATAATTAGGTCCTTACATAATTTTCAAGGGTATTATAATGAGAGACCCAATTAGAGGCCTAAGAAGATTATTAGATAGGGATCCAATAATATAAGGTTAGTGGGTAATTGAATGAAGATCCAAAACCCACTAAGACAGGAACCCTAGGATTTTTTTGTGGCTCTATAAATAGGAGGGAAGACTCATGGTTGATGGGCTGTAACTTTGGTCTCCCCCTTCTATTCTCCTCCCTCCCTCTGCGCAAGAGTTACGAGATCAGATTGGAAGAGTTTCGCTGTAGAGATCGATCGTGTGGATACCGCTAGAGAGGAAGACGCTTGACTTCCTTCATCCTCTCCGTCCGGATCTGGAATTCAGGGATATATGATCTCCCTAGGTAATTAATCTATCATATCACATGATGCTGTTTTATCAGTTTTTATGATTTTCTCGTGACCCTAATTTTTTATATGATAAATTGATCTGCATAGGAAATCGATTTTTTATTTTGATTTTCGTTGCACATGTAATGCTCCCGCTGAGGTTTTCCAACAATAAATACCCCACCAAGGTTTGGATTGGAGCAAAAAGTAAGTTATGAAGTTTGTGAGGGTTGTAGCTATCTTTGAGCATTGGTTGAGTCTCTTCCTCCTCCTTGAGTTTAGAAGTGATTCTTAGTCGTAGGATGTGTGAGGTCTCTTGTGAAGGAGTGAGTGTGGAGGTTCTCTCCTGAGCCTGGTAAAAGGAGAAGAGTTGGAAAGAAGATCAGTAGTGAAAGCCGATGGCCTTGAGAGAAAAGGACTCGGGAGTGGACGTAAGTTGGGATAACCGAACCACTATAAATCGGTTTGCATTCTTTCTCTTACCTTGATTTACTTATTCATAACCCTTACTTATTCTTTTTGCTAATCATATTTTTTATACGAATTTATCATCAAACTTTTAAAATCGGTTAAATTTGCTATAGCACTAATTCACATTCCCCTCTTAGTGTCACTATGATCCTAACAATTGGTATCAGAGCTTGGTTCTCTCAGTTGGATTAACACTCAATAGAGATCTAATGGCTTTTTCAAGCAACCACAAGGGTTACTCTATCACTCGTCCTCCTATGTTCAATGGGACGGATTACACATATTGGAAAATATGAATGTAAATTTTTTTATTTTCTATAGATTTTAATTTATGGAACATAGTTGAAGTTAGTTTTTAGAAATCCTCTAAACTGATGAATGAATAGAATGATTTTCAAAAGAAAATATTTTTCTTAAATGCTAAAGCTTTGAATACTTTATTTTATGCTTTAGACAAAAATGAGTTTAATCGTATTTCTACTTGTGACGTTGCACATGATATTTGACACATACTTGAAGTTATTCATGAAGGCACAAATTGAGTTAAAGAATCTAAAATTAATCTTTTGGTACTTAGTTATGAATGATTTAAAATGAAGCTAAGTGAAACCATTGGTGACATGTATACACGTTTTACGAATGTTGTCAATGGTTTAAAAGCTCTTGGTAAAAGTTATACTAATCTTGAATTGGTAAATAAAATTTTAAGATTTCTTCCAAAAAGTTGGGATTTAAAATTAACTACTATCTAAAAAGCAAAGAACTTGAACAACTTTCCTCTTGAAGAACTCATAGGATCCTTAATGACCTATGAATGACTTGCAAAGTACGTGATGAACAAGAGGAAAACTTTCTAAAGAACAAGAAGTATATTGTAGTTAGAACTAAAGAAAACTGTTTGAGCTTGATGACATTGCACTCTTTACAATAAGATCCAAAAAGTTTATGAGGAGAAACAAAACTAATTCTATAAGACGAGAAGGTAAAAATAAAAATAAATCTAATAAAGATGTAATAATATATTATAAATGTAAAAAGTCAGGACACTTTAAAAATGAATGTTCACAATTGAAGAAGACGTTGCCAACCTAAAGAGGAAGAGGACATTCAAGGCAACATGGGATGAATCAAATGCATAAGAAGACGAGAGCAAATCAATAAAGATGAAGTGGCAAACTTCGCTTTGATGGCCTTCAACGATAAGATATTTGACTCTCCCAAAATATCTTTATTTTATGATAAATTACTTGATGCATTTCATGATTTGTGTGATGAACTTAAAAAGTTAATAAGAAATATAAATTGCTAAAAAAAAGATCATATATCTCTCTCTAATAAATTTGATGAATTGAAAGATAAGTAGGACAATTATATGTGAGCATATTGTACTAAATGTGAAGAGTTAGAACCACTTAAAAAAGAAATATGTTCCTACAATAAATAGTATAAAAATTTAAAATTTAAAATAAGTCATTGAACATGATTCTTGCTTAAGGTTGGGTATCAAGATAAGAAAAAATTAGCTTTTTGGTTTATACTATTGATCTTGATTATTTTCATAATGAAACTTATTTTTCGATTTTAAATGATGATGCATGGCTTTGGCATAAGAGATCAGGACATGGAAATATGAAACTAATCTCACAAATTGTAACCAATGAACTTGTAAGAGGAATGTCTAAAATTAAATTTGTCAAGGATAAAATTTATAATGCATACTAACAAGGAAAGCACATAAAGAGTAGCTTCAAACCTAAAAATCAAGTGGGTACTTGTAGGCCATTACAATTAATTCATGTAGATTTATTTGGACCTATTGATATCACAAGTCTAGAATATAGTAAATATGCTTTCATGATTGTTGATGATTATAGTAAATATAATTGGACATAATTCTTAGTATATAAAAGTGATTATTTTAAATATTTTACCAAGTTTTGCAAACAAGTTCAAAATGAGAAAGGTTTTATGATTTCTTCTATCCGTAGTGATTATAGTGGTAAATTTAAAAATCATAATTTTTAAGAATTTTGTGATTCAGATGAGTATGACCATAATTTCTCTACTCCACGAAATCCACACAAAATAGAGTTGTTGAGAGAATGATTTGGAGTTTACAAGAGATGAAACATGCTTAATGAACATAGCCTACCCAAATACTTTTGGGTCAAAGCCTTTAACACGACATGCTATGTCATGAACAGGGTTCTCATAAGACCTCTACTATCTAAAACTCCTTATTAATTATAGAATAATAAAAGACTAAACATTTTGTATTTTAAAGTTTTTGATTGTAAATATTTTATTTTAAATTAAAAGGATATCTTAGGAAAATTTGAGACTAGAGCTTACCTTCTTAACGGAATTCGCTGACCTACCCGTCTCACTCTAGGGATATGCCCTAGAGACTGGAGCTTACCTTCTGAACATAATTTTATTTAAGTCGGTGGTATCTACACCATATGAGATATGGATAGGGAAGAAGCTTGATCTTAAGACTGATAATATATGGGGTTGCCTTGCTTATGTTAAAAGACACAATTCTGATAAGTTTGGATCAAGGACATAATGGTGCATGTTCGTGGGATACCCCAAGGAAACTTATAAGTACTATTTCTATCATCCTGAGGACTAGAAGGTCTTTGTTACCAAGAGGGTTATGTTTCTTGAGAAGAAAAATAGTCTTTATGGAAACAATGGGAGTGTGATAGAGTTGAGCGAGGTTGGAGAACTAGCTCAAGCACCATTCCAGAGTCTGAGCCTGTTCAGGTACCTAACACACAAGTTTCAACTTTACATAGGTCTAACAAAATATATCACCCTCCTGAAAGATATGTGGGACATATCAGTTGAAAAAACTCTCAAGATGTTGATCCTTAGACCTACGAGGAGGCTGTTATGAGTATAGACTCCGAGAAGTGGTAAGAAGTCATGAATTCTAAGATAGATTTTATGTACTCTAACAATGTTTGGAACCTTATGGATGCACCTCAGGGTATTGTACCCATCGGTTAAAAATGGATCTTCAAGAAGAAGATCAGAGTAGATGGAAAGGTGGAGACCTATAAGGCAAGGCTAGTGGCTAAAGGATATCGTCAAAAGCAAAGAGTTGATTGTGATGAAATCTTTTCACCCGTAGCCATGCTTAAATCCATCATAATTCTTTTAGTTATAGCACACTATGACTATGAGATCTGGCAGATGGATGTGAAAACTGCATTCCTCAATGAAAACCTCGAGGATGAGATGTATATGATACAGCCAAAGGAATTCTTATCTAGAGAGAGTCAAGATAAAGTATGCAGGTTACTTAGATCCGTCTATGGACTAAAGTAAGCCTCCTAAAGTTGGAACATAAGATTTGATCAGACAATTAGATCTTATGACTTTGTTAAGAACGAAGATGAGCCGTGTGTATAGGAAGGTAAGTGGGAGCGTTATCACCTTCTTGGTTTGTATGTGGATGATACCCTAATCATTGGGAATAATGTAGAAATGATTTCTATAGTAAAAGCTTGGCTATCCAGAAACTTCTCCAAGAAAGACTTAGGGGAAGCATCATATATTTTTGGTATCCAAATATATGGAGATAGACCCAAGAGGATACTTGGCTTGTTCTAATCTAGGTACATAGACTCTATTGTCAAAAGGTTTGGCATAGAGAATTCCAAGAGAGGTCTCATACCGATGAGACATGGAATATCACTTTCTATGAGCATGTCCCCAATGACTTCTGAAGAAAGGGCAGACATGGATAGGATACCCAATGCCTCAGCGATATGGTCTATCATGTATGTAATATTATGTACCAGGCCTGATATAGCATATACTTTGACTGTCACGAGCAAGTATTAGGCGGATCCATGTTTGGAACATTAGAAAGTAGTAAAGTGTATCCTTAAGTACTTAAGAAGGACTAAGGATCTTTTACTAGTATATGAAGAAGGTAACCTCTAGGTTGAGGGCTACACTGACTCGAGTTTCCTGTCTAACATTGATGTAAGTAAGTTGAAATCAGGTTATGTTTTCATCCTGAATGGAGGAACAATAAGTTGGAAGAGTTCCAAGCAAGATACTACTGTTGACTTGACCAAAGAAGCGGAATACATTGCTACAATAGAAGTAGCAAAGGAAGATGTGTGGATAAAGAAGTTCATCAGGGATTTTAGAGTCATACCGAGCAGTGTGGAACCAATTCCCATATACTGTGACAATAATGGGGCGATCGCTCAAGCAAAGAAACCCAGGTCTTATCAGAAGTCTAAGCACATTTTGAGGAGGTTCCACTAGTTAGAGTGATCATAGCCCGGAAAGATATAATAAGGGAAAGAGTTTAATCCGACGATAACATTGTGGATCCATTGATAAAGTCGTTGGCTCATGTTGTCTTTGAGTATCATAGGGGTCTGATGGAGATCACATAGGTGATTGGCTTTACATCAAGTGAGAGATTGCTGGTTACAGGTGCCCTACAAGCCAATCACATGAGTGATGACACATTTAACACGTTGCACAATCTTTTTACATTATTATTAGGATATTCTCATATTATATTATCTATTAAATATATTTATTATGATACCCTTGGTTCTATGTAATGAGAATCAGATCATAATAAGATCAGGATAATAGAGACTAATTCGTCTTTAAACACAGATCCTAAATAATCCCAGTTATAGGTTGCTCGAGAGGGACATCAAGACAACTGGATAGACTGGTGTGTTGTATCATTCTAGTACCATAGCAGCATTCTTGGCATCTCGTTGTTCTTTCACCCCCTGCCACTGCCATCTCCATCTGCTTCAGTCGACCCCTCTGTTATCGCTGCCATCACCGTCATCATTTGCTGTAGCCGACCCCTATGGTGCTATTGCCATCTACATCTACAGCCGACCCTGGTATTGCATCTTCATATGTTGTAATCTTTACCTGTTGCTGCATCTTTATTGGTTGCCTACCTCTGCATCTATCTTCATCTATTATAGTTGCTGCTACCTCTGCATATTGCTGCTATCTTCGTCATAATATTGTTATCATCTTCGTCGTTGCTGTTACATCCTTATATTATTGCCATCTTTATCGTAATATTGCTGCCATATTCATATTATTGTCATCCTCATCGTAATCTGCTACACCCACCTCTTGCTATTTCAAAACCATCTCCCCTGTTGCTGCCGCTAGGGCAGCCCTCTAACCCTAAAATGCTGCCATCATAGTCCTCTTTTACCCCTTGCAGTCGACCCCAATAGCAGCCATATATAGTAGCCTTCTAACCCTAGATCGTCGCCGCTGCTGCCCTTTTCGTTCTCTTGTTGCGGCCAACCCCATTTGTTGATCTATGCCCTGACTCATCAATAGAAGAAGAACCTAAACATCATAGATCTGCAATCTTACGTGATGGCCACAGACGATGCAATTGACGTGAAGTTTGAAGCCTTCGAGGCCCGCATGGAGAACAAGTTACGCACAATCTTCGAAGAATTCAGATTAGGCCGATTAGAGAGCCCAAAGATATCTCAGCTTGGAGAAAGTTCATATCACGAAGAGAACCAATCAGAGAAGGGAGATCAAGTACAGGACCCCATGTACCCACGCATGAGGGTGGACTTCCTTAGATGGGAACATAGAGACCCAACCGCATGGATCTCGCATGTTGAATGGTATTTTTGCTTCCACAAGACTCCAGATGCATCCATGGTCAACATTGCCGCCATACACCTCGATAGAGACACGATCCAGTGGTACAACTGGTTCGAGCATTCTCATGGTGTACCTACGTGGAGATAATTTAAAAGTGAGCTGCTGATTCACTTTGGACCATCAGAGTACGAGAACATGGACGACTAACTCACGAAGATTCATCAAACCTCGACCATCTAAGATTATCAAACTAGGTTTGAAGAACTTCTGAACCAAATGTGTGATTGGTCTGAAAAAAATTACAAGGGATGTTCATCGAAAGATAAAAGCCAGAGATCAGATGTGAAGTTATAGCATGACAACCATATACATTGATGGCGACTATCTCCTTCGCCCACATCTAAGAGGAATGCCTGAACAACGATGCCCAAAGGACCAAGATCATAAACTGACCAGCAACCATCAAACCTTCGGCCTCCTCTATTACCAACCGAACCTCTTAGCCCAAGAAATTAACACGAGAAGAAATCTGTGAATGATCTGTAAAAGGGCTATGTTGGCATTGTGACAAACCATGAAGTCGAGAGCACCGTTGTAAGAAGAGAAGGCTTTTGGAGATTAAATCGATTAAGGATCCAGAACCCAAGGACATAGATCTCGAGTCCGAGGAGGAAGATGCGGAGGAAGAACTACAGCTAGCCACCAACATAGTACATGTCTTAGCCGGCTACGCGAACCGCAAACCATGAAGATCGACATATTCCTCAATCACCAGCTGATTACTGTTCTTATCGACACCAGAAGCACCAATAATTTTATGGACAACAAGGTTGCTACCCGATTAACCCTCTAGATTGAAGATTATAGCAAGTTTGATATGAAGCTCACAGATGGTCGAACCCTCAATTGCAGCCACAAGTGTTCATGGGTGAAACTAGTCATGCAGGGTCAAGAGATCACCGTAGACTTCTTCCTTTTATCATTGGACGATTATGATGTGGTGCTAAGCATCGAGTGACTATCTACTCTAGGTGATGTTTCCTAAAATTTTCCAAATTACTTATGAAATTTTTTAGCCATGGGAAACAAGTGATCCTATGAGGAAAACGCGGGGATGAAGTTTCGATCGTTCCGACGCAATGCATGGAGATGGTGCTGCACAAATCACATGTCGGCTTCCTAACAACTTCAAGGGCTGCAAACTAAAGAACCAATGATGAACTAAGATCCAAACCTCTCCTCTTTGCTTGCTAAATTTTCAAACATCTTTGTTGAACAAAAAAATCTACCCCCTACCCGACTACATGATCACCATATATAGATTCTGCTAGAAAAAATAATAGCAAATGTTCGATCATATAGATATCCTCATCTCAAAAGGCTAAGATCGAGAGAATCTTCCAAGAGATGTTAGAAACAAGGATCATACGATCAAGTGTTAGCCCCTATTCTTTACCGATACTCTACGTACAAAAGGATAGAACATGACAAATGTGCATAGATTACTATGCCCTCAACAACATCATCATCAAGGACAAATACCTGATCCCTGTGGTGGATGAATACTTGATGAACTGAAGGGAGCACAAGTTTTTACTAAACTAGATTTGTGATTCAGATACCATCAGATTCGGGTGCATGACGAAGATATACTGAAGATCGCTTTTTGGACACATAACGGCCACTACAAGTTCCTAGTAATACCTTTCGGCTTAACCTTTTAGAGCTTGTTGAATGACATTTTTTGGGTTTACCTCTGTAAGGTTGTTCTGGTCTTCTTCAACGACATCTTGATTTACAGCTCCTCCCTCAAAAGCCACCTCTCACACTTGTGACTTGTTTTGATGATTCTCCGAGAACACGCCATTTTTGTCAAGCAGTCAAAGTGCAGCTTTTTTCAAAGCAAGGTGGAGTACCTCGGGTGCATCATCTCAAAGGAAGGAATAGTGGTAGACCCCTTGAAGATCGAAGCAATGCAAAGCTAGCCGTTGTCAAAAATAATTAAAGCACTACGAGGATTTCTAGGGCTGGCCGGCTACTACTGCAAGTTTATAAAGTATTATGACAAGATAAGGGGCCCCCTCACATCATTGCTGAAAAAGTATGCTTTCCAGTGGTTGGATGAAGAAACACAGCTTTCAACACCCTCAAGGCTGTGATGATGTCTACATCGGTGCTAGTGATACCAAACTTCGACTAGATGTTTGTAACCGAATCTGACGTGTTGGCAGTTGGAATTGGAGTCATTCTAATGCAAGATGGCCGACCCCTAGCCTAATCCAGCAAGGCTCTCTCCCCAATTCATCTAAAGCTATCAATCTACGATAAGGAGATGTTGGCCATTGTGCACACGATGACGAAATGGAGGCCCTACTTGATCGTGTTAGGATTCTAGTTAATAAGGTCCTAATTTAATTCATTGAGAGAGCACACATGTAAATCCAATCGAGCTTACCTCTATTAATAGATGAAGAGGCTGGCTAGGTTAGGATATTTGGATGAGGAATTGGGCACATGTAACCCTAGTTAGCCGCCCATTACTTTGGTTAAAGGGGGTTGGTTAAGGTAGGGTTGAGTTAGAGTTAGATTGGGAGTCCTAACCATCGGTCACCCATAGTTGGGTCGGCTAATAGTTGCTTCTTAGAGTTAGAGTAGGAGTTACTTCTTAGAGTTGGAATAGGAGTTGTTAGAAGTATGAGTCTTAGAGTAGGAGTCATATTATGAGTTAGGGTTTAGAAGACCTATAAATAGCCTTATAATCAGTCACTTTTTTTCATGAATAGATGAATCCTTTCAGTAGCCTTTGAGCAACAACTTAGAGAGTGGATGGTAGAACCCTAGGGTTATATCGTGGGGGAAGAAGGTGGAAAAGGGGGATAAATGATCTCTTCGAGGGGATCGGGCCTCCTAGATCACTTCAAGGGGATCTGCCTCCTAGTGTTTTGTCTTTTGGCTAAAACTAATACTTCTCATTGATTGATTTTCATGAAAGAGTTTACAGCCTTATTTATAGGACTCTGCCAAGAATCCCGCTAATCTTCAACTCTTAACTAACTTGATAAACTCCTAACTGAAAATAATAACTGACTCCATCCTAACTGAAGATAAAAACCAACTCCAACCAACTCATAATTGACTCGATTGGGCTCACCCGTCTCATAACTGACTCCGACTAGACAGACTAATATGACTCGACTCTATTTAATTATGAATGGATGGACCCGACTTAGCTAGGGTCCTAATAGACCCGCCCACTTCAAATCAGCCTTGCCCTCAAGGCTGAGCAATATCATATTTTGGAAGCACTTCAATATTTACCACGCATCATGACTCTTTGTTCGATTAAGTAGGATCTCCACTTGGTGTAAGCAATGGTTTGGTCTTCTCGTGCAGTTGTCATTGTAGACTTCTGGAGAACCCTTTTCTTCCGATGGCTAGTGGTAGTATCATGTCTTCTTTTGGAGATCACCACTTCGAAGTCTTGCTGGGGAATAAAAAAGAAATCAATTAGTTGTGTTACCTTTGAGCACCTGTTATCACAAATTAGGATTTGCTCATTAGCAATCTTGTCTTCGAATTTAGCACAGCCTTCGAGATCAGACTCTATATTGTCAATTTTTTATTCCTCCTTAGTTTGTTCAATCGTCAGAAGTTTGTCACGACCTTCATATTCGAGCTCCACATTGTTCGTTTTTATTTCCTCCTTAATTGTCTCAACCGTTAGAAGCTGCTCTTGTTTGTGATTGTTTATGTTGACCACCTTGAAGTCCTGTCTATTGAAGCTTCTGTTTCAGCGAGTGTCCATAATGATTTTTCTTTAATGTACACTAAGAACGACTGCTATCATGGTGTGGGGATGGTGAGCTTTTACTTCGCACCGAATCTCGGGATTAACTCCTTCAATAAATTTTCGCAACAATTGTATCTCGAACCAATCTCGGGTTTGGTTCGACAGGTGCTTAAATATGCTCTCGTACTCCTGTAATGTAGAAGTCTGACGGATTTTAGTGAGCTATCCATTAATATTTTTGTACTTCGATGGTCCGAAGCGAATCAGGAGCTCTCTCTTAAACTGTCCCCATTAAGCTGAATGGAGGTGATCTCCACCTTGGATTCCTTCGGAGTCCTGTAAAAATGAAAAAAAAATTCAGCATGTGAAATCCAACTGATTAGGTCTCTATCTTCCCATCTAGGAAACTTCATCCTCATGCGTGTGTATCTTGTGTCCTGCCTATAGTCATATTTTTCAGATTGACTTTCTTTGGAACTTTCACCATGTTGAGTTTTGTTGGGGCTCTCTGATCGGCTTCTTCTAATTTCACAGAGGAGCTCTTGAAATTTATCTTCCATGCGAGACTCGCAGGTTTTAAACCTTGCATCAAGTGCATCATCTGTAGTCATCGTGTGATGTTCAGTTCTCTTTTTCTTTTCTTTTTTTTGCTACTGAGTCAGGGGCATGAGTTTGGGTCGTAGATGTGGTCAGACTTGGTCGCAACGAGATTGTCGGTGTAGACAAGCAATGGGAGGAGAGAAAGATGGATGTGGTTGCTGGAACTTGGCTGGGTGGCAGCAACAGGATGAAAGTGGTTGCGGTAGATGCAGTTGTGGCAGCGGAAAGAAGATGAGGGCTGGCCGGTGGTGAGGAGGAGGCAACAGTGGGTGGTCGTGGTGAGGACAGCGATGGCCGATGGGAGGAGGCAGCAGGCGCCTCGGCGTTTAGGGTGGCTACTGCGACAAAGGCCAGCGACAGTAGCAGGGAGGCACGGGAGGAAGGCAGCGCTAGAGGATAAAGGGAGATGGTGGTTGGGAAGAGAGGGCAGTGGGGAAGAGTGGCAGGTGGTGACCAATCGATGGGGAGCGATGGGCGGCAGCAAGGATCATCGGCGACGATGAAGGAGGAAGGCAGCAGCGACGTTTAGGTACGACAGGGGACATCGACATAGGGGCAGGGAGAAGAGGAACAGAGGTGGCCGGCGGAGGAAGAGGCAACCGAGGGAAGAAAAGGCAGAGGGCTTGGCTGCGGTGAAGAAGGGCTTGGCTATGGTAGAAGCGATTGAGAAGAGAAGGACGCAGTGAGGGTCCGTGAGGGCTACGATAGCGGGGTCCGACGAGGAAGCGAGGGAGGAAGGTGAGGAGGGCGCGGCTGGAGAAGCGATCGAGGAGGGGTATGGCCGATGGTTGATGAGGAGTGGAAGAAGATGAGGGCAGCGATTGGGGTCCGACGATGGCTGCGAGCAGCAAGGACGTCGGTGATGGGCTCTGTTGATGTCGCAGGGGTTGGGCTGCGACTGGCAGAGGAGGAAGGAAGAGGGCAGTGGCAATCCGGTGAGGGCTACGACAACGAGAGAGGGAGGAGGTTGTGGCATCAGTGTGAGGAGCGCCCAGCGGTGGTTGCGGCTGAGAGCAAGGGAGGCAGCGACTAAGGCGGCACTGGCCGGTGGTAGGAGTAGGGGAGGAAGAACGGGGAAAGTGCAGGGGCCCCTTCTTCTTCTTCTCTTTTCTTTCTCCCTTTCTTCCTCTTTTTTTTTGGAAGATGAGGAGATCTGCGGCTTCTTTTCCTTCTTTCTCTCTCTCTCTCTCTTTTAATTTTATACAACAAGATGTAGATATGACGATGATGGCGACGACTTGACGTTGACGATGATGATGACGAGAGGAGCGACCGTGTAATCATAATAAGAATGCCGAGGATCGCTGCTCTAATACCAATTTGTAGAACCCTAGGATTCTATCGTGGGGGAAGAGGGTGGGAAAAAGGGATAAATGATCTCTTCGAGGGGATCGGGCCTCCTAGATCACTTCGAGGGGATCTGCCTCCTAGGATTTTACCTTTTGGCTAAAACTAATACTTCTTATTGATTGATTTTCATGAAAGAGTTTACAGTCTTATTTATAGGGCTTAGCCAAGAATCTCGCTTATCTTTGACTCTTAACTAACTTGATAAACTCCTAACTGAAAATAATAACTGACTCCATCCTAACTGAAGATAAAAACCAACTCATAACTGACTCGATTGGGCTCACCTGTCTCATAACTGACTCCGACTAGACAGATTAATATGACTCGACTCGATTTAATCATGAATGGATAGCTCTGACTTAGCTAGGGTCCTAACAGTGGAACCCCTATAAAGTTTCAAGCAGGCCGATCTCATATAGAGATCACCCCAAGCTTAGAATCCGCAAGGGTTCTAACACTTGATATCAGAGTAACGTTCTTGGCATCACGCTGCACTTCCACAGCCATCCATCATCCCTCCACAACCGCCCAAGCAATTCTCATAATTGCTTAAAGATCGTCGTTGTATCCCACCGTCATCTCCACTACTATAGATTATCCTTTGATCTCCCTGTGAATTGCAATAGGTTCTGGTGTCCTCTTACTACTGCTGCAATTTATTCAAAAAAATCCAAAAATTCATTCCTACTTTGCTACATAAACTTTTCGTCGCAAAGTTTTCATCTCTACGATGAAAGTTGTACTGTAGAATTTTCAGCCGCATAGCACTATTTATTTGATCTTGCTGTTGTGTTTATTCTATCCAAACAAATTTTTTACAATGGCTTTGGCACTTCCTAATAGTGGGTTTCCTTTTGGTTTCGTCAAAAAATTCTCTATATAAACTGCTGATCTTTTACATCCAAACTGCTGCACTTTAGATGTAAAAATCTACTACAGTACCTTCCCATGATCTTTGATTTTGCTAAACCTTTTGTTGTCATTTCCTTCCACAAAATTTTTGATGGCATTACCTCTCCCTTACCAGTAGATTCCCCTTGGGTTTTACTCAAATCTTTATTGAGAATTGCTGGAAAAATTGTGTCTTTACTATTGGAATTTTTTGATGAAAAATCTACTATTGCACCTTTGTCTTTCTTCTTCTCCTTAACCTACCAAAACCTAACCATCTTGTTGCCACCAACCAAGACGTCTTTAGGGCATCCCTCTAGCCTCAACTGTTATAACCTATTTTCATAACCCTAACAGCACCCAAAACCACAGCCCAAAACAGTAAACCCTTGCAGCCACAATCTTCTACCACTAATCTTTCGTCTGAACCTTCCACTACCCCATGCTATTGACCCATCAACAGAAAGAAGACAAAGACATCTCTGATCTACAAGCATATGCTATGGCTTCTCAAGATCCAATTGATGCTAAATTTGTGGCATTGGAATCTCGGCTCGAATCACGACTTGAATCGTGTTTGGAGGATAAACTGCGTGCTTTATTCATGGAATTCAAGATTGGACAGCCACCGAGTCCAACCGGAGTGATTGGACTGACCGACAAACTACGTGATTGGACTGACTGACAACTGTTAGAGACAATCATCGAGGGACTCAAACCGAAGATTAAAGGAGAGGTTAAGGCGTAGTAGCCCTGCATCGTAACGGCTACGATTTCTTTTGCCCGAATACAAAAGGAATGACTCGACCAAGATGCTCGGAGGATGAGGACCACTCCTAGGCCCGCGACATAGAGACCTCATTCTATTCCCAGTCATCCTTCGCTGCCAAAAAAATTAACAAGAGAAGAACTACGCAACAGATCGACAAAGGGTCTTTGTTGGCATTGTGACGTACCGTGGAGCCGCAATCATCACTACAATAAGGGGCACCTCCTACTGATTGAACCCCTTGAAGACATGGAGGAGGTCTAGGAGCACGAGGAAGAGATCACGGATGAAGTGTTAGAATCAAAGCGGCACTAAGAGGGGGGCAGTGAATTAGTGCTTATGAAAAATTTACATCGATTTGAGTTTTTGCTCAATAAAAACCATATCAGAAATGTGTTTAAGCATAAAGATATTTGTAAGAGTACAAGCAAAGATAGTAGACAATTATATAAGAAAGCAACGAAGATAAAAAGCAAAGATGAGGAAGCAAACTAATTTTATAGTGGTTCAGTCTTGTGACCTACGTCCACTTCCAATTCCTCCTCCGTTGAGGTCACCGGCTTCCACTATTGATCTTCCTTCACTGGGTGAAGATCAGCTATCCTCTTACAACTCTATTCTCTTTTTGCAGTTTTAGAAGATAACCTTTACAAGTCTCTAAGCTCTTCCTTAAACAAAAAACTACACAAAACGAAATGAGGAGAAGCTCTCAAAAAATTACAATAGCGTTTTCACAAGGTTTTTACTCTTAATGCTTGCATACCTCAAGCAAGGATGGGGGGAGGGGGGAGGAGGGGATGAGGGGCAATTTATAGGCCCCAAATGGCTTCAATATTAGAGCCAAAATTCAAATTTTAAGAGTTCCCGAAGTTCTAGTCTCGAAGACTGTGTTCTGACGGTTGTACCGCTAGTCTGGGTGGTACGACCGCCTGACAGTGGGAAACTATGTCTGGGCGGTTCAATCGGCCAGTTTGGGTGATTCAACTACCTGACACACCTTCAAAGACTATATTATCTTGGAGACCATGTCTTTGAAGATCGTATTTTTCTAACGCTGGGTTACTGAAATGACTTTTATAATAAG
This sequence comes from Ensete ventricosum, assembly GCA_029747655.1. NCBI lineage: Eukaryota > Viridiplantae > Streptophyta > Magnoliopsida > Zingiberales > Musaceae > Ensete > Ensete ventricosum. The sequence continues at coordinate 24,677,970 of JAQQAF010000003.1, read as the reverse complement.
TCTAAATCAACCACAATTAAGGCCTAATGACCTCTTAATTGAGTTAGTTAAGCTCTTCCTTAAACAAAAAACTACACAAAACGAAATGAGGAGAAGCTCTCAAAAAATTACAATAGCGTATTCACAAGGTTTTTACTCTTAATGCTTGCATATCTCAAGCAAGGATGGGGGGAGGGGGGAGGGGGGGATGAGGGGCAATTTATAGGCCCCAAATGGCTTCAATATTAGAGCCAAAATTCAAATTTTAAGAGTTCCCGAAGTTCTAGTCTCGAAGACTGTGTTCTGACGGTTGTACCGCTAGTCTGGGTGGTACGACCGCCTGACAGTGGGAAACTGTGTCTGGGCGGTTCAATCGGCCAGTTTGGGTGATTCAACTACCTGACACACCTTCAAAGACTATATTATCTTGGAGACCATGTCTTCGAAGATCGTATTTTTCTAACGCTAGGTTACTGAAATGACTTTTATAATAAGTCTAAATCAACCACAATTAAGGCCTAATGACCTCTTAATTGAGTTAGTAAAGCTAACTCTCACTATGATGCTAACTGTGACACTTAAAACATAATCTTTGTTGTTCGACCTTCAACTGATCTCTCGGCAAACTCCCAGTGAATTCCCAGCATCCTTCCGGTGAACCCTCGGTGAGCTCTCGATTTCTTCTAATGAACTCCCGATGAACTCCTAGCATTCGTTCGGTGAACTCCCGACGAGCTCCCAACAACCTGTCGGTGAACTCCCGACGAACTTCCCGACAAACCTCTGGTGAGTTCTTGACGAGCTCCTAACAACATCGTTCGAACCTCGATTGACCTCCGGCGAACTCTCGATGAGCTCCCATTGCATTGTCTGAACCACAGCCCGATGCTTGAACTTGACTTCGGCCCAACATCTAATTGTAATGCCCTTCACTATCGCAGTTAATCCTGCATCACTTTCTTTAACACACAAGTTAGATCATAAAAGCTATCAATTGATTTCATCATCAAAATCTGACATTCAACAATCTCCCCCTTTTTTATGATGACAACCAATAAATGATCGAAGTTAACCATAACTCCCCCTATGTATATGCCATAGGATAAATAAAACAAACTTGAATTCAAAAGCACCATCACTTTTGAATTCAAGCATTTTGATAATTTTCATAATTTAACCATACATGATAAAAATTTTAAAGATTCAGTTTCTTGGTTACACATAAAAATTTCAATCATTATATTTACAAAATAACAATATCATCAATCATGATACAACATCAATCATTATATTCACAAGATAACCATGTCATCAATTATGATACAACATTCATTTCAACTATTTTAAAGATCTCAAATTAAATATCTTTCTTATGTCATCAATTATGTCATTTTCTCCCCCTTTATTATCAACAAAAAGGAGAAATGCTCAATTATATTTGAACATATTTTGTAAAATATTTATTACAACATTTAGCACATAAAAAGAAGAAGTTAATCGATTGCTCCCCCTTGGTAAAATAAGAAGAAGACTAAAGTTAGAATTTAATTCTTTTTTATAAAATAAAAAGAAAGATAAAATAGAGTTTTATGCACAATAATTGCCACATCAATTTTCTTTTCTCCGTCTTTGTAAATATCTATTATAAATAGAATCATTTCGAAAGAGAGCTCAAGAAGTCGAGAAGTCCAAGAAGACTAGAAGAACTACCCATGTATTTGTAATTGATAATCTCATAAATTTCAATCAAAAGCTCAAGAAATCTAAAAAATAGCAAATCATGTATTTAGATGGTTTAGTATTCCTAACTCTCTTCTAATAAACTCAAATTGTTCTTCATTTTAATGGCTTGGTGATAATATCAGTCAATTGATGGTTAGTATCAATAAATTCCAAAGATATATCATAATTATTTACATGATCTCTAATAAAGTGATACATAATGTCATTATGTTTAGTTCTTGAGTGTTGAATGAGATTTTTAGTTAAGCATATTGCACTAGTGTTATTGCATTTGATAGGAATATTCTTCAAGTGAATTCCATAATCTTCTAAATTATTTTTCATCCAAATGACTTATGCACCACCTGCTATGTACTCAGCTTCGGCTATAGATAATGCAACCGAATTTTGTTTCTTGGAAGACTAAGAAACAAGAGCATGTCCTATGAATTGGCATGTTCCAGTTGTACTCTTTCTATCTATTCTACAACCTCCAAAATTGACATCAGCATAGACAAGCAAATCAAAGTTTTTAGACTTAGGATATCATAATCCTAAATTAGAAGTTTCTTTTAAATATCTAAATATTCATTTAACTATCTTAAAATGAGAACTTTTAGGGTTGGATTGAAACCTTGCATATAATCCAACACTAAACATTATATTCGATCTAGTAACAGTTAAATATAATAAACTACTTATCATTCCTGTATATGTTTTTTGATCAAAATTTTCACCTTCATTATCCAAGTCTAATTTTGTAGAAGTTCTCATAGGTGTGTTTATGGCTTTAGCATTATCCATACTAAAGTATTTTAACAAATCTAAGGTATACTTAACTTGACTTCAAAAGATACCATCATTTAATTATTTTATTTGTAATCCTAAGAAAAAAGTTAATTCACCCATTAGGCTCATTTCAAATTCTTGGCTCATACTCTTGGCAAAATATACATAAGAATTCATTTGTTGAACCAAAAATAATATCATCAACATAAATTTAAATAACTAAAAAATTATTTTCAAAATGCTTAAAAAATAATGTAGTATGAACCTTGCCTTTCAAAAAATTGTTTGAAATAAGAAAAGAGCTAAGTCTTTCATACCAAGCCCTAGGGGCTTGTTTCAATCTATAAAGAGCCTTGGATAATTTGAAAATATGATTCAGAAAAAGATCATTTTCAAAACTGGGGGATTGTTCAACATAAACTTCTTCAGAAATGAAACCATTAAGAAAATCATTTTTGACATCCATTTGAAATAACTTAAAATTATTAAAAGAGGCAAAGGTAAGGAGCATCCTTATTGGTTCAAGTCTAGCCACAGGAGCGAAGGTCTCTTCATAATCGATCTCTTCTTCTTAGTTGAAACCCTTGGCCACTAATATGGCCTTGTTTCTAACCACGATATCATTTTCATCTTGCTTATTTCTAAAGACCTATTTAGTATCAATCACTAAATGATCATTAAGTCTAGGAACAAGCTCTCACACCTCATTTCTCTGAAATTGATTTAACTCTTCATGCATTAAAATAACCTAAGAATAATCTTTTAGGGCTTCCTCAATGCATTTTGGTTCAGTTTGAGACAAAAATACGGCATTAGCATAAAAATTCTTAAATGATGAACCAGTTTGAATATCTTTTGATATATTTTCTATTATTAACTTCTTAGGATGTGCATCTACATACTTCCATTCCTTGGGTAAGGATTCCTTGAAAGTAGATGCATCCAAGTTGTCTTGGAGATGAGGTTTATCATTCAAATTTAAAGTATCAAAATCAAAATCATCATCAAAATCAATTTTTTTCAATATGGGAACCTCATTAAAAATAATATAGATGGATTTCTCAATTACTAGAGTTCTTTTATTAAAGATATGATAAGCCTTTAAAATTGAGGAATAACCAAGAAATATGTCTTCATCGGATTTTGCATCGAACTTTCCTAAGGCATCTTTTTCATTCAAAATAAAATATTTACAACCAAATACTTTGAAATATGAAAGATTGGATTTTTTATTATTCTAGAATTCATAAGGAGTTTTGGAGAGTAATGGTCTTACGAGAACCTTATTCCTGACATAGTATACCATGTTAACGGCTTCGGCCCAAAAATATTTAGGTAGGCTATGTTCGTTTAACATGGTTCTAGTCATTTCGTCTATTTTTTCTTACTACTCCATTTTGTTGTAGATTTCTAGGAGTAGAGAAATTATGATTGTACCCATTTGACTCACAAAAATTTCAAAAATCATAATTTTGAAACTCACCACCATGATCACTACCTATAGTTGAAATCATAAAACCTTTTTCATTTTGAACAAGTTTGCAAAATTTTGAAAAATATTTAAAAGAATCACTTTTGTGTGTCAAGAAATAGGTCCAAGTATATCTACTATAATAGTCTATAATAACAACCACATATTTGCCACCTCCTAAGCTTGTAGTATCAATTGGTCCAAATAAATCCATATAGAATAATTATAGTGGCCTAGAGGTGCATATTTGATTTTTTTATTTGAAACTACTTTTTATTTATTTTCCTAGTTGGTAAGCATCACAAACTTTATCTTTTACAAACTTGATGCTAGTCATTCCTCTTACTAGATTTTTAGTTGAGATTTAGTTTAATAATTTCCGAAAAACATATTTCATCATAAAAATTATTAATGTCAATAGTATACACATTATTACTTCTTAAGGCAATCATAGAATTATTTTTTTATGATATTTTAATTATACAAGCATTAGATTCAAATTTGATAATATATCCTTTATCATATAATTGGCTAATACTTAGTAGATTATGTTTCAAACTATCAACTAATAATACATCTTCAATCAAGAGGTTCGATTTGTTACCTATGGTTCCTTTTCCAATGATTTTTCCTTTGTTGTTGTCTCAGAATGTGATAAATCCTTTATTTAGGCTAGTAAGCTTAGAGAAATGAGTTGGATCTTTAGTCATGTGCCTTGAGCATCGACTATCAAGGTACGATTTTGTGCTTCTAGCCTTTGTTTGGAGATATACCTACAAGAAATGGGGTTTTGGTTTAGGTATACATTTCCCTTTGGGTTCCTCATGAAAAAATCTACCTAATTTTACTAATGCATCACTTGTTTATAGTCCTTTAGGAACTCAAATTAATTTGTGGACTATGTCTTTTAAATGAACATTTATAAGCATAGTGTCCAATTCTTCCATAAAAATTATATTTATTTCTAGGTGAAACATATAATATAGGTCCTTTAAATATGGTTGGCTTTTGTTGAGTGTTACTCACAAAGCCAATTTCTTCCTTTCTATGCCAATTTTTGGTTTAGGTATCCATTTCCCTTTGGGTTTCTCATGAAAATTCTACCTAATTTTACTAATGGCATCGACTTGTTTATGGTTCCTTTAGGAACCCAAATTAATTTATGTGGACTATGTCTTTTAAATGAACATTTATAAGCATAGTGTCCAATTATTTCATAAAAATTATATTTATTTCTAGGTGAAACATATAATATAGGTCCTTTAATGAAGATGGTTGACTTTTGTTAAGTGTTACTCACAAAGCCAATTTCTTCCTTTCTATAAACATAACCCTTATTAGAGATGATCATGTTTAAGGATTTGTTACCTATTTTAATTTTTTCTAATGTTTATTGTAATGAAATATTTTCTTTCTTAAGTATAACTAATTCTTCACACTTAGTGTAAGGAGCTATCCTATGTTCGTTATACTCCTTTTTAAAATTTTTAAATTCACTAGCAAGTGAAGCATGATCTTTCTTTACAATTTTTACTTTTTACTAACTAATTTAAAATCATCAAACAAATTATTAAATATATTAAATAATTCATCATAAGATAAAGAAGACTTGTTTCGGTTACTTATCTCATTGCTAAATGTCATTAAAGTGTAATTTGTAACTTCTTTCTTGTTGGTTAGCTCCTCATCTTCGGATGAACTTGAGTCATCCCAAGTAGCTTTAAGCGTCTTCTTCTTCTTTGGTTGCTTCTTCTTCATTCAGGGACATTTATTTTTGAAATGTTCTGGCTTCTTACGTTCGTAACTATTGAATCTCGAATTTTGATAATGAAATCAATTGATGAGTATTTGATCTAATAAGGTTGTTAGAATTGATTGATACAGGATTAACTATGACAGAGAGACTATTATAATCAAAGGTTTAGCCAGAGTCAAGTCTAAGCATTGGGCCGGGGTTTGGACGATGCGGTTGGGAACTCGCCTGGAGTGCATCGAGAGCTCGCCAAGGGTATGGGAGCTTGTAAGGATGGCACAAGGGAGTTCATTGGAAGAAGACCGAGACTCGTCAGAAGATTGTCGAGGATAGCTGAAAAGCTTGTTGTGAGTTTTGAAGGTCTTAAAGTGGATTTGTGGTCATGCTGATTAGAATTAATCATGTTGTAGTTAGCATCGTGTAGGTTTAACCACGATGGTGAAAAGGAGTTACAGATCAGACATGGACCCAGGATCAAGCTTAGGCATCAGGCCAAGTATTGGACGATACGGTGGGAGCTCGCCGGGAGTTCGCTGAAGGTATCGGGAAGATCGCTAGGAACATGCCGGGAGATCGCCGGAGGAGGACTATGAGACTCACCATAAGGAATGCTGGAAGTTGCCGGATTATGAGAGTGAGGTCATTAAGCTTGGTGGTCATGTTTGATTATAATATTTAAGTCGTAGGTTAAGATTGAGTCCTAAATTAGTGTGATTTGGAAGGTATATAAATAAACTCAAAGAGGCAATTGAGTCCACTAAAGGGGAGTGATTAAGCTCAGGTTGAGCTTAATTTGTTGACCAGAGAATTGGTCAACATGTGGTTCAAGTCAGAATTGGGAAAGTGAAGGGAATCACTTTTTTGGGATTCCCGACGATTGAACCATCAGTGAGTGGCGGGTGTACCATCACCGCCCAGGATTTCAAGCGGATGTTAGTGGCTAAACTGCACATACCCTAGATTCTGGGTACTTTCAGCAGTTGACCCACCTAGGCCAGTGGTTGAACCGCTCGTACCTAGATTTTTCAGGTATGTTTGAATTTTGGCTCCAAAATTTTAAAGTCATTTGGGGCTATAAATACCCCATATTTTCTTGCACTCTAGATAATACTTTTGGGGGGATAAATTCTGTGAAAAACTTGTATGAATTGTAAGAAAAAGAAAAGAAAAAAGGGAGTGATGAAAGAGTTATAATCTTGTCTCCCTTGTAAGATTATAAGGGTTTGGTCTTCACCCAAAGAAGATTGGTAGTGAACGCCGGTGTGCCTCAAGGAGGAAGACCCGGGAGTGGACGTAGGCTGGTTGGTGTCGAACCACTATAATTGTGAGTGTTTTTACTTATTACATTTACTACTTGCAATTGTCGAGTTCTTAATCGTTTTGAAATAAATATCAATAAACGCTTTCAATTTTTACTTACTCTTTGAAAGAAAAGTTTTAAGTCAAGCAATTCCCTTCGACGTTGCTTATCTTTTTATTAGGATTTGCTTATTCCTTCTTAACTCATTTTTAAGCAAGAAAGTTAGCATTTTCTTTGAATCATTCACTTGTTATGAAAAGCTTCAGATTTTTTATCTTGCTTAAAGCGAAAAGTTTTTTTTGTTCAAATGAGAATTTACATTTGCACTAATTCATACCCCAAAACCCTCACCCAAACCCCACAAAACCTCAAACCCAACCCCCCCGGGACCCCTACCCCCCACAACCACCCCCCCCCCCCCCCCCCCCACCCCGCGCCCCTCCTCCTCTTAGTGTCAATTGATCCTAACAATTGGTATCAAAGCTATGTTTTTCTCATTTGGCTTAACACTCAAAAGAAATGGCTCTTTTCGGCTTTCAAGAGAGTTTTTCTATCGTTCGTCCTCCCATGTTCAATAGGATGGACTATACTTATTGGAAAATTAGAATGAGAGTTTTTTTGCTTTCCTTGAATCTTGATTTATGAAATATTATTGAAAACGGATTTGAAAGGTCCTCTCTTTCAATGAACCATTGGAATGATTTAGACAAGAAAATTTTCTCTTTAAATGTCAAGGCTATGAATGCTTTATTTTGTGCTCTTGATAAAAAAATTTTAATCGTGTTTTCGCTTGTGATTCGGCTTTCGATATTTGGCATACATTAAAAATCACATATAAAAGCATAACTAATCTAAATGAATCATTGAATGAAAATACTTCTAAAAATGAACAAGAAGAATACCTTCCTAAGAATTTGACATTGAGATCCCGAGAACACCTTCCAAAGAACAGAAAGGAATGTGAACCGAGAAGAACATATCACTCCTCTAGTGAAATCTCGAGTGATGAGGACTTTGAACCTTTGACACATGAACCAGATAAATTAATGAAAATAAATCTTAAAAATAATCTTAAAATAGAGAAAACCTCTTGTGAACGCAAGAAGCCGAGGCACTCTGAAGATGAAGTGCACAACCAAGAAATGGAGAATCTCGTGCTTATAGTGATTCAAGATGAGGTTAGTGATTCATTAAGTGTTACTTTTTCAGAGTTATTAAATATGTTTCATGATTTGTTTGATGAGTTTAGAAAACTTGGCAAATCTTTTAAGTTGCTTAAGAATGATCATGATTTGTTAGTTGGTAGATTTGATGAAATGCATGATTTATTAGCATCACAAACCCTTATTCTAAATGTGAGATGCTACATAGTGTTAAAGAAGAAAATATCATGCTTAAGATAATATTAGAAAATTTGAAATTAGAAACAAATCCCTAAATATGATCATTACCAATAAGGGTTATATTAATAGAAGAAATGACATAGGCTTTGTTGGTAACATTTAACAAAAGCCAACCATATTTGTTAATGGACCTACCTTAAATGTGCCACCAAGAATCAAGTGTATTTTTTGTGAAAAATTAAGACATAAAGCCTACAAATGTCCATTTAAAAATTATAGCCCACATAAATTAATTTAGGTTTCTAAAGTAACCATAAACCATTAGAAAAATGGAAAGAACATATCATAAAGGACTCAATGTAAAATGGGTACCTAAATCTTTTTTACAAATTTTGTCTCCTAACAAAGCTAGGCGCACCAAATAATGTTTTAGGTGCTTAAAATATATAACTTAAGATATAACAAGACTCACTAGCCTATATACTTACAAGATAAATTATTAAAAATAAAAAATGAATCTTCATTATGATTGTGCGTAACCCTTTCGTTGCATGCTAAAATTAGAAAAGAAAAGGATTAGGTATCTTTGATGAAAAATTATGAATATGAAAGGAAGATTTTGATGATGATTAATGTATTGATTTATGTGTTTGATTCAATGACCAAACATTGAATTTGAACTGAAAAGTCATATACAAAATTATTTTTCTTTAAAAGAAAAATTCTTGATAACATGATATAATCATTCAACATAAAAAAACCATTGGATTTTGTTTGAAAAATATATTATTGTGATGACTCCACTTGAAAGTGATTTACTCATTTGGATTTATCTTGTCATAACCTTGATTGATAATGCATAGCTAGAGCATGCTAAGACTAGAACTAAAAAACTTAGTTATTGAAAAATATATTTATATTGAAACTTACAAAAATGAGATTTTTTAGTGAATGCTAAGATCAAAATCATTGGCTTGAATATTTGGAAAGGCTATTGTTTAATGACTTACATGTTGTGGTTGTTGAATGATTGATTTAAATGGTTGAAAAAATTTTATGTTGAGATTGAATGTGTATTGTTAAATGAAAAATTATTTTTGAATTTGAATATGAAACAAATAAAAATTTGAAAATGAGTTTGTCAACTTCTTGTACTATGTGTAAAGAGTTAGACTCATTTAAAAGTTGAAATTGAGATAGGTTGAATTTTAATTAAAGATGTTTTATGTTCAATAAAATCATATTTGATGATTTAATGATGCATAGTGATCATGCTTAGTGAGTTTATATTTTAAAATTATGCATGATGATCTTTGTGATTTATAGCTTATTGATCTTTGTCATAGTGAAAGTTCTTTTCAGTTTTAAATGATGATGTTTTTTTTTTAATTTGGCTTAAAAGACAAAAGCATGTTTATATGAAATAAAAAGGGAATACATTTTTCTTAAAAATATTTTATCTTATAAATTTTTCAAAAAGAGATTAATAAATCGATTATGTTATTTTTTATGAATCTCTTGAACTATGAAAGTGATTTTGATGATTTGAACTTGAATAACTTATTATCATGATTTTTTTATAAGTTTAGAAAATGAAACTTGAAATCTTTACATAAATACTTTGATTATGAACTTCACAAAAACTTCATAATTGCTACTTTGACAATGACTAAGAGAGAGATAAGAGTGATATTTTGTAATAACAAATTTAAATACTTAGATTATGAAAAACCTTGATGAGGAGCTATTTGATAAAAAGAAAATTATGAATTTTAAATACATGAGATTTGCATGATTGGATTTCTATTTTACTTAAAATTTTGAATACATAAGATTTCTTGATTACTTTTGTTGAAATTCACAAATAATAAGGAGGGGAAAATTTATTAATTTAAATTATATCTTTTGGTACTTAAAATTTGATTTTTATGATATGATCTCCTTGTACTTTTAGGTGTAATTTGAATATAGACATTAAGAATAAATTATGCAATCATATTTATTGACAATGACAAAAGGTGGGAGATAAAATTATCAATATGGTTAGAATTAAATTGGATATGATCACATTGAATGAGAAATAATACATGATTTGCTTAATTTACTACCTTACTTGAAATTTGCATAAGATAAATTAAATTACATGGGTAGCTCTTGATTTTTTCTTGGATTTTAAAATTTACGTCTATAAAATTTACATCTATAAAATTCAGTATTTTTGTGATGTTTTTTAATTCTCCACCTTGATTTTACCTTCTTGTTCACACAAAGTGGAGAAAGGAAATCACTACCATTTCAAAAGATCGATAGTCTATTAATTTATTTTGAATCTCTTGAAGGTGATTTTGATGATTTTAAAATTGAATGAGTTCTTTACCTATATCATGATTTTGATTCCTTGGAATTATAACTTGAAATCCTTTATGAATCAAAATCTCTTATTATGTATTCTCGTATTATTTAAAAGAAGATTTTTTATATAAATCATGACTTTGACAACTTTAGATTTCTTATGCATGAATCAAGATATTTTATTTGTTTCTCCTATGATTTATCTCTTGAAATTCACAATTTGTCTTCATGAATTGTATATCTCATCACCATGTTAATTTTTTTCTTGATATATTTCATGTGATGATATTCATAATTTGTCTTCATGAATTGAAAAATAATGTAATGGAAAAAATTTTGCACCTTTGTAACCATCCATTTTTTTTTATAATGACAAAGAGGGAGCAAAAACTTGCTAGCTTGTTCATCTCAAAAGAGAAGCAAGAAGCAAAAATTTTGCTTAACCTCACATTTTCAGAAAAAAAAGAAAAACATGCTAAGAGAAGTAACACTTGCCAACTTGTTAGCCTACGATGTAAAATTGTTAGCTTGAACATTGCAAAGGAAGTAAAAATTTGCTAGCTTGCACTTCTCAAAAGAGAAGAAAGAACTCACTAGCTTGCATATTCTAAAGTGATGAAAAATTTGGTAAATTGCTAGGTTTTCATATATCAAAGACTTGCTAATTACACTTCTTTTTTTCATTGATGACTAAGGGAGAGAAGATATGATGATGTGCAATCATGTATGATGATAATACATGTTGATTTTGAAAATATACATGATGATTTGGAATAATAATCATGATTTTATTATGATAATATGATGTACTGTATATGATGTGATTAAAATAGTTTCAACTTGGACTTTTGAGCTCATCTTAATATTCTTTTTGAAATTTTTTAAGAGCTCTTGTTAATGATGCTTTCACAACTCCTTCCTTGTTTCTCTTCTTATTAATCACGAAGGGGAAGAAAATTTTATAATGAATATTCTATTTTACTAAGAGAGAGTAATGTTATCATGTGCTTTGAAATTATTAGCTATATATTTCACCTTTTTATTGATGACAAAGGGGGAGAAATATATATTGATAATACATGATATTAATTATATACATTAATGACGCATGATATTGATGATATACTAGGATATCTTGGATATAGATGCATAATTCTTTTTGAAATTCATGATTCGATGACTTGATACAAATTCTTGTTGAAATTTGCTTGGAATAAGATTTGTTTCATGATACTTGAATTCAAGATGATGTGGTTCTCTTGAATTTAAGCTTTCTTTATTGAGGCATGGATTTAGGAGGAGTTAGGATTAACTCTAATCATCAATTAATTATCATCATCAAAAAGATAGAGATTGTTGAATCTTGGATTTTGATGATGAAATCAATTGATGAGTATTTGATCTAACAAGGTTGTTAGAATTGATTGATGCAGGATTAATTATGATAGAGAAACTATTACAATCAGAGGTTTGGCCAGAATCAAGTCCAAGCATCGGGCCAGGGTTTGGATGATGTGGTTGCAAACTCGCTTGGAATGGGTCGGGAGCTCGCCGAGGGTATTAGGAGCTTGTCAGGATGGCACAAGGGAGTTCGCCATAAGTAGACCAAGACTCGCTGGAAGAAGATCAAGACTCGCCAAAAGATTGTCAAGGGTAGCCGAAAGGTTTGCCGAGAGTTGGGAATGTCTTGAAGTGGATTTGTGGCCATCGTGCAGGTTTAACCACGATAGTGAAAATGAGTTACAGATTAGACATGGACCTAGGATCAAGCTTAGGCATCGGGCCAAGGATAGGATAATATGGTAGGAGCTCGCGGGGAGTTCGCTAGGACTTCACCGAAGGTATCGGGAAGATCGCTAGGAACACGCCAGGCCGATAGCTGAACCACCGTACCCAGATTTTTTGGGTATATTTGAATTTTGGCTCTAAAATTTTGAAGTCATTTGGGGCTATAAGTACCTCAAGTTTTCTTGCATTCCAGACAACACTTTTGAGGCATAAATTCTGTGAAAAACTTATGTGAATTATAAGAAAAATAAAAGGGGTAAGGGAGTGATTAAAGAGTTATAATCTTGTGTCCCTTGTAAAATTGTAAGGGTTTGGTCTTCACCCAAAGAAGATAGGTAATAGAGCCGGTGTGCCTCAAGGAGGAGCACTCGGGAGTGGACATAGATTGGTTGGTGTCGAACTACTATAATTTTAAATGTGTTTACTTGTTGTATTTACTACTTGCAATTGTCGAGTTCTTAATCGTTTTGAACTAAATACCAATAGACGCTTCTGATTTTTACTTACTCTTTGAAAGAAAAGTTTCAAGTCAAGCACTTCCCTTCGACGTTGCTTATCTTTTTATTAGGATTTGCTTGTTCCTTCTTAAGTCATTTTTAAGCAAGAAACTTAGCATTTTCTTTGAATCATGCACTTGTTATGAAAAGCTTCGGATTTTCTATCTTGCTTAAAGCAAAAAGTTTTTTTTGTTAAAACGAGAATTTACACTTGCACTAATTCATCCCCATCCCTCCCCCGCCCCCGCCCCCTCCTTAGTGCCAATTGATCCTAATAGTAACATATTATTGAGTCCTTTTTAAGTTTACTTTTGTTCTTAGCATATTGTTTTGTTTTAGTCATTTTTAAGAATTTCTTAAATTTTCTTGTAAGAAGTGCGAAGTCTTCATCATTATCATCGTCACTTGAGTTTTCTCCCAAGTGGTCTTCCTTGGTTCTAAGTGCTATGTACTTCTTGTTCATTGGAAGGTTGTTCTCGAGTTCATCATGTGCTATACATGTCATTTCATAAGTCATCAAAGACCCGATTAGTTCTTCAAGCAGAAAATTATTTAGGTCATTTGCCTTTTGCACTGTCATTACTTTAGGATCTCAACTTTTTGGAATGGATCTTAATATTTTGTTAACAAGTTCAAAATTAGAAAAACTTTTATTAATCACTTTTATACCATTAATGACATCCGTAAAATAGGTGTACATATCTCCTATGGTCTCACTTGGTTTCATGCGAAACAACTCATAGTTATGCATCAAAAGATTAATTTTTGACTATTTGACTCGACTAGTATCTTCGTGTGTGACTTTGAGTGTGTACCAAATCTCGTGCGTAATTTCACATATAGAAACCCGATTAAATTTGTTATTATCAAGAGCATAAAATAAAGCGTTCATCACTTTAGCATTCAAAAAGAAATTCTTCTTTTCTGAATCATTTCATCCGTTTATTGGTTTGGAAGACTTTTCAAAACCACTTTCAACAATATGCCATAATTCAAAATCCATATAAAGTAAGAAAATTCTCATTCGAGTTTTTCAATACGTGTAATCCGTCCCACTTAACATGGTAGGACAAGTGATAGAAAGTCCCTCTTGATTGCCAACAAAAGCTATCTCTCTTAGATTTTAAGCCAAATAAAGAGAAATGTGGTTCTGAGACCAATTGTTAGGATCAAAGTAGCACTAATAGAGGGGGGGCGGAAGAAGGGGGGGGTGAATTAGTGCTTATGAAAAATTTATATCGATTTATGTTTTTGTACAATAAAAATCATATCGGAAATATGTTTAAGCATAGAGATGTTTGTAAGAGTGCAAGCAAAGATAGTAGCTAGTTAAATAAGAAAGCAACGAAGATAAAGAGGAAGCAAACCAATTTTATAGTGGTTTGGTCTTGTGACCTACGTCCACTCGTGATTCCTCCTCCATTGAGGTCACCGACTTCCACTATTGATCTTTCTTCAATGTGTGAAGATTAACTACCCTCTTACAACTATATTCTCCTTTTACAGGTTTAGGAGATAACCTTTACAAGTCTCTAGTCTAGGTGGTTCAACCATATGACACAACTTCGAAGACTATGTCACCTTGGAGACCGTGCCATAATCTTCATTGTCTAACCATTAATTGATCTCTCGGTGAACTCCCGGCATTCTTCCAGTGAACCCTCGGCAAGCTCCTAATTTCTTTCGGTGAACTCCCGATGAATTCCCAGTATTCTTCCACTGAAATCCCCGCGAGCTCCCAACAACCTATCGACGAACTCCCTATGAACCTCCCAATAAACCTCTGATGAGTTCTCGATGAGCTCCCGATAACATCGTCCGAACCTCGGCCGACCTTCGGCAAACTCTCAGTGAGCTCCTATTGCGTCGTCCGAACCTCGGCCCAATGCTTGAACTGGACTCCGGTCCAACATCTGACTGTAATGCCCTTTATTATCGTAATTAATCCTGCATCACTTTCTTTAACACACAAGTTAGATAATAAAACTCATCGATTGATTTCATCATCAAAATCTGAGATTTAACAGGAAGAATAGCAATCGGTTGATTTTATGATGCATTCATGCTCTTGCTGGCTACGCAAACTCGCAGACGATGAAAGTGGGAGGACTTCTAAAGCAACAATCGATCATTGTTCTTATTGATACTGGGAGCACTAATAATTTTATGAACAGCAAGATTGTTGTTCGGATGACCTTACCTATTGAGGATTGCAGTAGGTTTGACATTAAGGTCGCTGACGGACGAATTTTAAAGTGTGATAGCAAGTGCCTGTAGGTGAAACTGTTGCTGTAGGACCAAGTGATAATTGCATATTTCTTCCTCCTCCCTCTTGATGATTATGAGGTCATGCTTGGCATCGATTGGCTGGCACATTAGGTGATGTTTCCTGAAATTTTTTAAAATTAATCATGAAATTTTACAACAAAGGAAAATAAGTGGTGCTGCGTAGCAAATGGAGGAGCGACGTAATAACGATTTTGCACACAATGAATGGAGAAAGTTTTACACAAGACATGCAGCGGCTTCCTGATACAACTTAAGCAACAATCTATGAAGGAGCCTACCAAATTTGAAGACCCAAAACTACTTCCCTTGCTTGCTGAATTTTCAGATACATTTGATGAACCGCGCAGCCTACCTCCTACCAGCTGGCATGATCATCGTATCCCAATTTAGTCTAGGCAAACCTCTAGCAAATACTTGGTCATATCGATATCCTCATCTCTAGAAAGATGAAATAGAAAGGATTATAAAGGAGATGCTTGAAACATGAGTCATTCGGCTAAGTTGTAGACCTACTCTTCACCAATGCTCCTCGTATAAAAGAAGGACGAAACATGACGGATGTGCATCAACTACAATAGCCTAAAATATTTTCTGGAGCAGAAAATATCCTCCCCTGAAGAGCAAAAATGGGTAACAGAACTTTTTGAGTATGATTATGAAATAACTTACAAAAAAGGGAAAGATAATATTATTGCAGATGCGCTTTCGCGACTACTCGAGCAAGATGAATTTTTCGTCTGTCTCCCTTCCAACTAGTGATTTCCTCGAGGATATTAGGAAGGAGTAGAGAGATGATCCAGAGATCAGTAAAAACATAAAAAAATTAGAGGAAGACTCAAGCTCTGTGGCTCATTACAGTTGGGATTCAAAAGACTTATGTTATAAGGGCTGAATTGTGCTTGTGCCAAAATCAACATGCATAAAGACTATCCTTCAAGAGATGCATTCCACTCCAGCGGCGGGGCACTCTGGGTTCCTTAGAACCTATAAGAGAATTAAGCAAAAAATTTATTGGGTAGGGATGAAAAATATTACAGCTAAATTTGTAGCACAATGTGATGTATGTTAGTGAAATAAGGTGAAACAGTGGCAGGCCCCGGAAAGCTGCAACCTCTACCTATCCCGGACTTGATATGGACCAATATATCCATGGATTTTATCGAAGGGCTGCCCTCATCACAAGAAAAAGGTACAATTCTTGTTGTGGTTGATTGTCTTACCAAGTATGCTCACTTTTGCGATGTTTGCTATCTCTACACTACTTCTAGTATCGCTCGGATCTTTATGGAGAATATTGTAAAATTACATGGGATGCCAAGATCTATTGTAAGTGATCATGATAGAGTTTTCACTAGCAAATTTTGGACATAATTATTTCAATTGCAAGGCACTAAGCTAAAGATGAGCACAGCATATCACCCACAAACTGACAGTCAAACTGAAGTGGTGAATAGGTGCATGGAAACCTACCTCAGATGCTTCACTAGTGATCGACCAAAAGAGTGGGCAAAGTGGCTTCCCTAGGTCGAGTGGTGGTATAATACAACTTATCATTCATCAACAAAATATACTCCTTATGAGGCTATGTATGGCCGACCTCCCCTTGTAATCCCAAAATAAGTATTGGATACATCTAAAGTAGAACAAGTAGACAAGGAGCTCAAGGACAAGGACAAAATGTTGAAGTTACTAAAAGATAATCTTGTTGAAGCCCAGGCAAGGATGAAATAATAGTATGATCACCACAAAAGTGAGAGAATTTTCAGTGGGAGATTGGGTTTTTCTTTGGCTCTGGCCATACAAACAAACATCAATCCATACTAGAGCATCTATGAAGCTTTCACCTCGGTTCTATGAACCCTACCAAATTCTTAAGCACATCAGAGCAGTGGCATACAATTGGACTTACCCGCCAGTTCCTGAAGTCACCCAATCTTTCATGTGTCATGCTTGAAGCTCAAGTTGGGGCAAAATGAAATAGCCCAAAGCCACCTACCATATATGACTACCCAAGGAGAACTCTAGACCCAACCGAGTGCCATCATTGATTGACGAATCGTGACTCGACGAACGTGACCCACTACTGAGGTGCTAGTACAATGGGCGAATCTACCAGCAGAGGATGCCACCTGGGATGACTATGATAACTTGAAGATTAAATTCCCAAAGTTTATGGAACGTCAGCCTTGAGAGCAAGGCTGATTTGAAGAGGGTGGGTCTGTTAAGACTCTAGCTAATAAGGTCCTAATTTAAATGCATTGAGAGAGCACACATGTAAATCCAATCTAGCAGACCCTTATTAATAGATGAAGAGGTCGGCTAGGTTAAGATATTTGGATGAGGTATGGGCACATGTAACCCTAGTTAGCCACCTCTTACTTTGGTTAAAGGAGGTTGGTTAAGATAGGGTTGAGTTAGAGTTAGATTGGGAGTCCTAATCGTCAGCCACCCCTAGTTGGGTCGGCTAGTAGTTGCTTCTTAGAGTTTGAGTAGGAGTTGATTCTTAGAGTTGGAATAGGAGTTGTTAGAAGTACGAGTCTTAGAGTAGGAGTCCTACTAGGAGTTAGGGTTTAGAAGGCCTATAAATAGCCTTGTAATCAGTCACTTTTCTTCATAAATAGATTAATCCTTTCAGCAGCTTTGAGTAGCAACTTAGAGGGTAGAACCCCTATAGAGTTCCAAAGAGGCTGATCCCCTATAGAGATCACCCCAAGCTTAGAATCCGCAAGGGTTCTAACAGATCGACCGATGCTTCCATATCAAAATCGACCACAAGAGCCTTAAGTACTTCATGGAGCAGAAGATTTTATCCCCCGAACAACAAAAATAGGTAACTAAATTACTTGGCTTCGAGTATGAAAACTTGGTTGCATATGTGCTTTCTAGCCTACCCAAGCATGCTAAAATTTTAGCCATCTCCCTTCCGATTTATGACCTATTGGAAGACATCAGGAAGGAGTGGTAAGGTAACCTAGAGACCCAGGAGATCATCAGAAAATTGAAGGAGGAACCGAGCTCAGTAGCACATTATAGTTGGGACTTGAAGGGCCTGCGATACAAGGGCCGAATAGTGTTGGTCTCAACTCTCCCTGCCGAAACGCCATCCTACAGGAGATGCACTCTTCACCAGCAACTGGACACTCTAGATTCCTCTGGACTTACAAAAGAATTTAGTAAATTTTTTATTGAAAAGGGATAAAAAGGATCATTGTTGAATTTGTATCGTAATGTGGCACTTATCAACGACACAAGGGAGAAATGGTGGCAAGCCCGGGAAAATTGCAGCCACTACCTATTCCAGACTCCTCTTGGACTGACATCTCCATGAACTTCATCAAAGGGCTGCCTACATCACAAGGAAAAGATACCATTCTCGTTGTGATTTATCGCCTCACGAAATATATCCACTTTTGTGTTATCCGAAATCCTTATACCATTGTCAGTATTACTTAATTTTTTATAAAAAATATTATTAAACTATATGGGATGCCTCGATCTATTGTAAGTGACCGTGACAGGGTCTTCAACAGTAAATTTTGGACAAAACTTTTTCACTTGTAGGGCACTAAATTGAATATTAGCATAGCATACCATCCTCAGACTAACGGCCAAACAGAAGTGGTGAACGGGTGCTTAGAGAATTATCCCATATGCTTCATAAGTGATAGGCTGAAAGAATGGACAAGATGGCTTCCTTGGACCGAATGATAGTATAATATGACATATCATTCATCTACAAAATGTACTCCTTTTGAAGCTATGTATGGTTGATCACCCCCTATAATTTCGAAATATATAGCCAACACATCAAAAATAGATATAATAGATCGAGAGTTGATTGATAGGGATAAAATTCTAGAACTATTAAAGGACAATCTCTTGGTCGCCCAAACAAGAACGAAGTAGCAAGCTGACACAACATAGGAGTAAAAGAGAGTTTTATATTGGAGATTGGGTCTTTCTTCACCTTCAGCCCTACAAGCAAACATCAATCAAGACCCGAACATCAATGAAGCTATCTCCCCGCTTTTACGGACCCTCCAAAATTTTAGAGTGCATTGGAGCTATGGCTTACAGATTGGATCTGCTTGTAGACTCCAAAATTCATCTGATCTTCCACGCGTCCTACCTCAAACCAAAGCTTGAAGAAAATGAATCAACCTAGAGCCATCTACATGACACCTCTGCTAATAGAGAGGTCCAGGTTCAACCGAAGACCATACTAGACCGTAGGATTATGATGTGTTGTTGACGCCCCTCTACTGAAGTACTTGTGCAGTGGACCAACTTGCCTACCAAAGATGTTATGTGGGATTCCTATGAAGAAAGGAAAACAAAGTTCTTAGAGTTTATGGAGGCTTAGCTTTGAGGATAAGACTGATTTGAAGAGGACGGGTCTGATAGGACCCTAGCAGGGTCGGGTCCTAGTCGATTGAGTTATGATTACAATAAACCCTGATTGGCATATAATAAACCTTAATTAGCCAACCACCTTTGATTGAGAAAGTCGGCTAGAGTTTGATGGATCCAAGTCCTACTAGAGTTAGGATTCATCTAGGAGAGTTTCACTTAACGTAAGAGTTCTAAGTATGAGTTTAAT
Organism: Ensete ventricosum; assembly: GCA_029747655.1. Lineage (NCBI taxonomy): Eukaryota > Viridiplantae > Streptophyta > Magnoliopsida > Zingiberales > Musaceae > Ensete > Ensete ventricosum. The sequence goes on along the minus strand of JAQQAF010000003.1, from coordinate 24,658,087 downwards.
TAGGATTTGGATTAGAATCCCTATAAATAAGGGTGTAACACCTTTTTTTATCAAATAAAATTTTAGCCACTTTTCTTTAGCTCTTGGAGCCGAAACCTAGGAGAACTGATCCCCTATAGAGATCAATAAGGGTCGATCTCCAACAGAGATCAACTATCCCTGATATAAACCTTCGGATTCTATCGTTCGTCTATATGATAGAGGCGGATAGTCTCATAACCACTTGTGTGGAGACACTAACGATATTGTATGGTTAATGATACTTAACGTCAGACAGTGATTCCATAGTCCCAGTTGTGCATCTGGTCCTTAGACTTGAGACACCAAAGATTCCTTGTTTGAATACTCCTCTTTGACGTTAAACTTATAGGTTTAGGAGGTCCTAGATATGGTACAATCGGTTATCGGGATTGGTAGCCAACCTTATGAAGATAATTGAGTGTCAATAGAGGATCATCCACTCTCGGTATTATAAGAGAAATATCTCGTATGCTCTCGCTTAGGTAAATCCCTGATCAGGTTAGTCGGATTGAGAGAGAATGAGTTCTACGGGAGAATCCGATTAGTTTAAGACTTATATGAATTTTGTATTTGGCATGACAGTACCATGCCTGATATACAATCTCTAGGATATTAGATGGATGGGGGATTATAGATACATGGTAACTGAGGACAGACAGGTCCAATTGATAAGATCCTTTGTACCGTCTGGGGACTATGGCATAGTGGCCTAGTACGTCTATAGTCGATAAATCGAGTGAGTTATTATGAGATAATAATTCACTAAGTCAGAAAGAGTTCTGACATGTGAGATTTATGGCCAGCCCGGTATTGGGCCTAGAGGGTCACATACATATGGTGGATGCTTCAGCGAACAGAGGATTGAATATGAGTTATCGAGTTAGCCCCTTATGAGACCCTACATTGATGGGCTCCTAGCATAAGGCTCAATTAGAGACCAAAGGAGATTATTGGATAGAGATTCAATAATCCAAGGTTAGTGGATAATTGGATAGAGATCCAATACCCATTAAGGCAAGATTCCTAGGATTTTTGGTAGCTCTTTATAAATAGGAGGCAAGGGCGGCACATAGATGATAGGTTGCACCTTTAGTCGCCCCTTCCTCTTCTCCTCCCTCCCTCTTATCAAGAGTTACGATATTTATGGATGTGATTGGAGGAGTATCGCTATAGCGATCCATCTTATGGATACAGCCAGAGAGGGGGATGTTTAACCTCCTACATCCTCTCTATTCGGATCTGGAAAAATAGGGATATATGATCTCCCTAGGTAAATAATCTCACACGATGTGATTTTATGACTTTTTCTCTCACCAACTTTACACAATGATTTTGATCTACATGACAAACCGCTTTTGTTTTGATCTTCCACTACGCATGTTATGCTCCCGCTGAGGTTTCCCAACACCACTTCCACTGGTGACCAAGCAAGAAAGGGCCAACTGTCGTTTCCCTTAGCCACTGCTTCCCCTACTTATCGCTGCTCTCAACCTCAAGATCGCAGCCACCATCTCCAATCTACCTTTTTGGCATATTGGTGATCCCTACGTCAGCAACCTTGTTACGACCTACTACATCTACATCGCAAGCTCATACCCCTAACTCGATAATAGAAAAAAGAACTGAACGTCACTGATCTACAATCATACACGATGGCTATGGATGATGCAATAGATGCAAAGCTTGAAGCTTTCAAGGCTGGCATGGAAGAAGATTGCAAAAACTCTTTAGCGAATTCAGAATAAGTCTATCGGATAGCCCTAACAAATCTCAACATGGTGAAATTTCTAACCTCAATGGAGCTAATCTGAAAAATATAATCAAGGGCAAGACATAAGATACACACGCATGAGGGTGGAGTTCCCTAGATGGGAAGATAGAGACCTAATCGGTTGTATCTCACAAGCTGAAAAATTTCTTAGTTTCCATAGACTCTAGAGGAATCCAAGGTGGAGATAACTTCAATTCAACTCGAGAGAGACGCGATCCAATGGCATGATTGGTATGAAAACTCTCACGGGGTTCCTTCATGGAAGAAGTTCAAGAAAGGACTCATTGTTCACTTCGGACCATCGGAGTATGAGAATGTTGATGGACAGCTTACCAAAATCCACCAAACTTCTATAGTACATGAATACCAGAGTAGATTTAAACAACTATCGAACCAAGCTAGAGACTGGTCCGAGAGATAACTAGTGGGAACATTCATTGAGGGGCTCAATCTCGCGATTCGGTATGAAGTTAAAACTCGTCAATCCCGTACCATGATGACTGTCATATCATTCGTATGCATGCACAAGGAAAAACTCAATATAGATAACTGCAAAAACATAAGCATTAATAGACAAGTAAATCAGCAACCCATCGGCCCCACCTACCTCCACTCGAAACCCAAAACCTCGAAGAATTACTAGAGAAGAGCTTAAGGAAAGATAAAAAAAAAGTTGTATTATCATTGTGATAAAAAATGGAGTAAGGAATACTGATGCAAATAGGGTTAGCTTCTGATGATTGAATCAATAAAGGTGGAATCAAAAATTGATAATGTGGGCTCCATTCATGCAAGTATGCATTTTAATAAATATATTGGACCTATCACATATACAGTGCATGCATTAGCCTGCTACTTTAATCCACAAACCATGAAAATTGAAGAAATTTTGAAACATCAGCATGTTACTATTTTAATCGATACTGATAGCACTAATAATTTTATGGAGAAAGCTTGCTAACTGATTACCCTATCATATTGAAGGTTGTGACAAATTCGAAGTCAATGTTACTGATGGACGAATCCTAACTTGTAATAATAAGTGTTCAAAGATAAAGTCGATTATACAGGGCAAAGAACTGTGGATTTCTTTTTAATACCCCTGAAAGACTTCGAAGTGGTGATCCTCAAAGGAAGACATGGAACTACCGCTAGCGATCGGAGGAAAAGAATTCTTTAGAAGACTACAATAACTACTACATGAGAAGACTGACCCATTACTTACACCAAGTGGAGGCCCTACTAAATCAATCAAAGGGTTGTGATACACAACGAATATCTTGGACTGAAGTGCTCCCTAGATTTGATGCTGCTCCGCCTTGAGGACAAGGCTTATTTGAAGAGGGCAGGTCTGATAGGATCCTAACAGGATCGAGTCCATATTTATTGAGTCATGTTCTCTATTGAGTCATGTTGGTCAGTCCAATCAAGTCAATTAAGAGTCCTAGTAGAAGTTGGATTAGGCTAAGAGTCTATTTGATTATAAGTCCAAATAGAAGTTAGATTCAGTTATGAGTCTATTTGATTGGGAGTCCAAGTAGGAGTCGGCTAGGAGCTTCTATAAATAATGATGTAACAATTTCTTTTAAAGCAATCATTGAAAAATGTATTATTTTAGCCAATAGGCCAAAACCCTAAGAAGGTCGATCCTCTATAGTGATCAAGGAGGTCGATCCTCTCAAAGTGATTAAAGAGGTCTGATCCCCTCGAAGTGATCATTTATTCTTCTTTTCCACGATAGAACCCTAGGGGTTACTATCAAGAAAATAATTTTTCATGAAAAAAAATCTCAATATAGACTAAAGGTCAACAACAACAAAAATTATTGACGAGGAAAACTTAGTCATCTGAAGTAGAAGGCATTAATATCTATAAAACTGAGCCAAAAAACCAAAATATGAGATGTTCTTGAGAGAGGATTAACTATAGCTTAAATTTTAGGGTTTATCAAATAAATAAATAAAATTTGTTACTTGTTAAATTGAAATAAAACAAATCTTATCGATCCATTTTTATCTTCGTCTCTTAAACTCAAGACTCCTTATCTCGATAAGGATGAGAAATCATCACCAACGACGATGGCTCCACACAGGTCTAAAACACACACGGGTGTAGGCATCCTCCTTAACTAGAAAACCCTAACACCTTTTTTCTCAATGTTACCCTTAATAAGTATAACATAATTTATATTAAACCTTGTCAACCTAAATAATAAAAATATTAATCTAATCCTAGAATTCCTTATCATATAATGAATGGATCCTCAATCTACACCAAATAGATATAAAAATACGAAAGATTCCTACCACGAGAATGCTTTAAACAAGCACTCCACAAAATCACTTCCATTACTACCTGTATCACTTCAACATAAAAAAAATCATGATCAAAGCCAAAATTGATCCACTATGATTAGGGCTACAGGAAGACTGTACATAACATGACATAGTTTAAAATGACTGATGTGAGTAAAAAACATCTCTTTCATTTCCCTCTAAGAGTTCATACAGTCGTTCACTGATAGATACTAGTGTCAACTAAGCCAGTAAATATCAAGTCTGAATCCTAATCTATTCCAGGTTGCAACCTCACTGCAACTTGATAACCACGTCACACATTATACAGGCCAATAAAATGTTTCCAAAATGGACTGACATGAATGCCAGAATATATAATCTATCTTTCTCTATAGTGACCCTAACTGTAGGCAGATTTTTTAGTCTTTGCGGGTTTTCTTCTGGAGCCAGATCTTAATTTGAGACTTTGAGAAGCAAGTAACTCGTCTGGAGATTCTTCGTTTCCCTGTGATTCTGTGCCTTCTGTATGCCGATTCGAAATCTTATCCTTGTGAGCTTCACTATCAATGGCTTTTATAATGTAAATCTGCAATCAGACAACAAACGGCAATTGTGATAATTAATGTCATGAACTTGATGCAGACAAGAAATGGCTTCACTATCAATGGTTGATAATTAAGCTCAACCAACACCAGAGATATGGACAACTCTACCCAAGTCTAACTCCAGCTATAATTATATACAACAGTACTTGATGCAGTAAAATGTCATGAACATTGATGTAGGTGTGGCAGCATCCGGATGTCATCTTGGTAGAGTTCTTTGAATATCATTCATCAAAGTATGGTATTTTTTATCAATCTAGATCCATCAGAATGATATCAGCTTCCAATAAGTAAAAGTTCTCCTTCAGTAATATAATTAGATATGCTCAAATGTATGCTGCAAAAACTGGAGTGACCTAAAATGGATTCACTACCTACCGAATTAAATTTTCACAAGAGCAGACCATTACCATTTTTTACTGTAAACTTTATTTTAAATTTTTAATGTTATTTAAGTTCAACAATCAGATTAGTTTGCTATTCATGACAATTCAATTTTGATTCTGTTTCAGGACAAATATTCAAGTGTGTACATATTGATTCCTACTAGTTAAATGGCTTCAGATATAATATTATAAAAGGCAAGAATTATCAGTCCTAGTGGTATTCAAGATATAATAGTTGAGAGCATTCAAGTCCAGTTTAATATGCAAACTGATCAATTGACACACAAAAGATGAGAGCATAAACGTACACAGAAAGTTACCTTAAATCTAGCTGGTTCCCTTAACTCAAATACCAAGACATCCCCATCTTCCAAATTGTGTTCCATAGCAAAGCCTCTCCATCCACCACTTAGACCAGTCCGGTTTCCGATGTAGATGGCATCAAATTCATTTCCATTCTCATCTTCCAGTACCATTTTCAGTTCATATGGAGGAAGATGTTCCTTGCAAAACCTCGTCGGAAGACCCTTATTACAGCATATAAACCCTTATTATGCTTATCTTAGGCAACTATGATATATCTCAGCTTCATGTTTAAGCAAACAACTTACAAGCCAAAAGCAACTAGACACATGCGACCGAACCATAGATTTGATAAAAGATGGGTAGATTGGTTCTAGATTGCTTTGAAGTTCCTCAGCTTTCTCTACAGCACGATGCTGTTCTTCGTATGATGCAATTCTTCCAGTATACACCCTTCCACGTTGTTCACTCTTACAGTATCTGGTGAAATTGATATGCATCATAGTAACATACTTATAGAAACATTGCAGTAGAGACCAATAGGTGATACCTTCTGCGATGTGATCGAAGTTCTATATCATCCACCTGAGAAAAATCCTTAGGAACTTTAATGAACTAGCTTCTGTAATTGGAAATTGTCAGCATGAAGTAATGGCAGAGAGCAATAATTAATAACAGGTGACAGGCTCCTCAGGTTCGAGAGAGGATTTGCAGTTTGCCATGACATGAACTTACCTTTCTTTCTAAGCCCCAGAGCTAAAGAGCTATACCACACCTTAGAGATAAATCTGACCTTATGCATATTAAATCAACTAAACAACACTGATGCTACACAAGGGAGATAACTCATTTATCATTAGCAGTGAAGTTGTGGTTGAGATGAACCTAACAATTTGCATTACTACACAAAATTGCTACCAATCTCCAAGGGTATTGGAACTTCATTGGACCGGCTTGCAATGGTCGAGCATGATACTGCTATCAGTTGCTATGCACATAAGGTTAATATCAGTATTTGAATGGCACTGCAACATGCTACAACCACCCTAAGTGTACCATACCCAACTTTAGGGTATAAACATTCATGTGCTACTTTTAATTGGATTAAGAATGATGGTGCTTCCATAAATCAGGCCCCTTCTAAAATCATTTAGCATTTTAAATAGGCAGTGAATTTCTGGCCAGACATTTCAGCCATAGACTAGGTCAAGGGACAACTTTACTTTTCGAACAATTGGTCTATTCATTCACAGCCAACTCCCAATCCAAAAGAAAATACACTAAGATCTAGAAAGCACCCATATTTGCTAGACCTCTTGTCTTTATAAAAAAAAATTGAACACCTTCCTTCTAACCCAAACTGGTAAAAAACAAAAGGATCAAGTGCACGTACATGCATTGCATGGTATCTCAAAGAATAGCACTTGTAAGTTTAGTCTTCTGATATGCTGGATACAAGGATATGTGAAGACAACTTTTGTGCTTCATCAATTGGCTTAATTTTTTCAAAGACGTTTATGTTTCTAGAAACTATAGAAGGATATGTTTTGGACTAAATACCACAGTCAAAACTGAACATCAGATGTGAAGATATACACTTGCGATGTGAACCTATTTTTTCCTTTTTCCCACAAACACATTCTTACTTGATCACGATATGAAGGAACTAGATTTCTAGCTCTTGAAGAACGCCTTATTTCCATCTTTCCAAAATTTTTCTTCATTTTGGGGCTTGCACGAGGTTTCTGCAATAAAATAAAACTAATGAACACAACAAGGTCTCGTATATACTTAATTTAAGAGTATGGTTTCTACTAAAGATGCAAAAGACATCACATTTCAGAATTCATGTATATTGAATATTCAGATGCATAATTGTTGTTATGTTTTTGCAGTGACCAAGGCATCAAGAAGCAAAATAACGAGAATGCTTTCAGTTCTCTAAACTAATGTCCTAATCTTCACATCAAATATCTGATGAATAATTGAACTGCATACTCAAGAATAAATAAAAAAATAATGTACTTCAGACATAAAAGTTCTTGAATAAGACTAAAAAAGTACAACTGTGTCAACAAGATTTCAAGATTTATAATCAATATATAATAAACAAGTTATTTTTCAATTGCAATAGAAGTAGCAAACCGAACCTCAGGCTCATAAATGAACTTACCAATAGCTTATGTTCGCACTTTGCAACTTCTAAGAGGCTTTTTGAGATACGTGATATCCCTAATTCCTTCTCCACCAAAGAGAATTAAAAATAATAATTATAAATTAGCAGAGAGATACAACATGAAAACTATCTTTACCATGAATCATATGCATCTCATGTCTACAAGTGTAAGAATAATTTTTAAAAAAATGCTATTGAGAGAAAATTTGTAATTACCAATATTCCCAAGGTTTTCCTCAATATGTGATTCAATACTAGTCATCTTATTCAGCACGAAATATGTTCATATCATTAAAAAATATTATTCAGATTTTTTGGACTGATTTTTCAAGACAACTTGATCAATCTCCTGGTTCTTCATGACTAACCGATCCAAGTAATGGTGAATTTATACCACATCATCGAATGGTCAGTTGAAAACACAGATCTCTCATTTACCACAAAATTAGTCATAAAACTTTGAATCCAGGTCACAAATTCTATCTAGCTCCTTCTTTTAGAAAATAATGAAATTTCCATGACAGTGTTAAGTCCAGAAAACAAGCAACAGCAAATGATTGTGTGGAAGAACTTGTGTTTTGACCTTACAGATAAAGAATAATTTCAGCTAAAATCTATGTTGTCCCTGAAGATATTGGGCTACAGCTCACAGATTCATAGGGTGAAATTGTTTCCACATTAATCCTAGAATATATAGGCATCTCATTATGCACAAGTTATAATGAAGTATATCACCTAATAGTTAATATCAATTCAAGTTACAAGTCACTGCCTAAGTTACAGTGATTTAAAACTAACAGGTTGCTTCCTGCTGCTATCTATTCTCTTTTACATTGTTTTTCACACAGATCTATATATTATTCTTATGCCATCTCACCTTCTTCTGTGATAGGTACATAGGTATGAATCCAGCCTAATCATGGAATAGCATCCTTGTTCTATGGTCTAGTCTCACTGTTCTATTTAGTTGTTGTGGCAAACAAAGACCTACAACTTTCCTCCTCCAATTTACACAACTGCTGTGTAATTCTTAGTGACTTAACCTCTTACCAGTTTTACCAATGTTTTCTCTATTCTAATAGGCAGATAAAAAGGTTGAGCTCATGCATCTCCCTCCTTGACATTCTAACTTGGAAATAAGCATTTTAATTTTGTGTGAAAGTCGAACAATTGACAGAATTTGCCTTCCATTTCATGGTACCTCCATTTTATCTGATAAATCTTATGATTGATATGTTTTCTTTTGTTATCATCCTCGTAATGTTGAGAGGGCAGACACTGGTACAATAGTAAGATTAAGCCTTCGTAACCTAACCTGGGAGACCAGGATTTGGATCACAAAAACAGTCTCTTTAAATATTTAAAGGTAAGGCTGCATACATTAACCCCCTGCATTAGCGAAAGCCTCATGCACTCTAAATGTTACACATAGAAAACTTCATAAGAATCAATTTGGTAATATGGAAGTATATTAGCATTTTGTAGAAAAGCATTGAACTCAGAGGAGTAGGGAAAGAATGAAATCTTTGAGGTGAATATGTGGAGAAATCCCTCTTACACCTGCGTGAGTAGATTTCCACTTTTGCCTTCTCTGCTGATTTAGGGTCGTGCTAGCATTGCCACAACAATTTTTAGTGTTTTTATTTGTTAAATTTTAAAATCACAAGGAAAGTCTTTTTGTCTGAATTCCTTGGAATCTTCTTGCAGTATGTTATTTCAAATGACTTCTTTTGAACACCGTTTGAAGAATATTCAGCCCATATTGTTAATCCAACCATATTCTTGACCAAAAATACAATATTTGCTCATTTATATCTGTACTAAATTCTTACATATTTTCTAGGTCATTCCTTGTCTTTATGCTATTCGCATATGCACTTATGAGAATTAAAAATATTGCATTTTTTTTTCATTCTACAATATCATTCACATGCATCTCCTGTTATCATTGTGAAATATTTTTGCTCCTATTTCTAATATCAATAAGTAAGTTTTTCAAGTTAAGATTATCATTAGTAGTATTGAATAAGCAATTCTGGTCTGGCATACAATTGTTTGAATATGTCTTTATGTTTCAGATTCCTATCCCACCATTCAAGCAACTATTAGCATCAGGCTAGAGCAAATTTTGAACTTTGTTAACTCGTCTTACCTTGAACTGGATCATATAGACCCTGTTTATCATTGTTTATACTTGTGAAAATGCTTATAAGAAAAACCACCTATATTTACAAGCTCATTTGGTAGTTTCTTTTTTTAAAAGCACTTTTAAAGATAAGGTTGTTCAAAGAAATTCAAAATGAGTTTGCAACTTCTACATGAGAATAAGCTTTCCCAAGATATGTCAAATGCAAAGAATTAATTTGTAAGAAAAAAAAGCAGATTATCAGCATCTACTTTGTTTAGAATCCCCATTACAAACAAGTCACCAAACAATCTATCTTTCCCCGTATAAGGTCTTTTTATTTTTATTTTATTTGAAATGGCCAAAAATACTTTTTGAATTTCCAGTTTGATGATCTGTGGATGTCAAGCACATCCACAGATCATCAAATTTGTACCTTTATTAGAATCATACACATCAAGTCAAAATTTTTCAATTAGTTATGTTCTTTGGATCAAGGTTTGTAATTTCAATATTTACCGCCCAGTACGGGCGATACAAACTCTATTTACATCGATGTATGGTCTTCTTCCATCGATAAGCAAAGCCATCTACTTTCCAGAAGATCCTATTAATCCTTTCCGTAGACTACCCGACTCATTTGAGGCGTAAAAGAATCATCTACAAACCTAAAAGAACAGAAAAACCGTGTAAAATTGATTTATAAGGCCTTTAATTACCAAAATCACATGTTATAATCGTTATACAGCGTCAAAACTCTACCAAATGCAACAAAGTTCATCTTTTTTTTTCTGTTCAAGGAAAAGACACATGATCAAAGAGAAGATCTTATCTGTTCTAGAATGAACGGAGCTAAAACGAAGAAGAATAGAAAGAGATGCAGAATGAACCAAGCAGGGCGTGTACCATTTGCTCCTCCCGTTCAGCAGGAGAGTTACCTCGAGATGCTTAAGGTTTTGTTGAACTCTCTGTCTCCGGAGCGCTTCATACGAGTTTGGATCGGCAGCCATTTGCTATTCTGTCAGATGAGGGGCTTAGCAGCCAAAGCCTGAGCTCGTGGGGTGGTGCTTCTTGTGGCGTAGTCGCACATCACTCCTTTGGGGCCAACAACGCAACAGTGGAGAAGAAAAGAAGAGAGTTGAGACGGAGTTTGAAATTCGAACCCTACCATGTCTTTGTCTTGTTCTGGTGCTCATACATGCACCGTGGTCCGTCCGATTGCCTACTGACGGTTGTGATGTCAGAGCGGGGTTTTGACGGGCACCGTATTTATTTTTTTGGGTTTCGCACCCGTTTGAAGGGATACCTGCCTTGTGATTGGTGACAGCTGTGGGGACTCATCGTTCCATCACCAGATACGTTCGTTGTCGGGTAATGTGTTAACGATGAAGAAGGAATGGTTTCCTAGAGTTCTTCTAAAGAGCAGCAGGACCTTGTTATGTGTATGCCGGATTCCACAACGTAATAATGAGTGGGAAGCTCCTCCTGTTGCGAGAGGAGGTTTCTTTAAAGAGGAGCAGGACCTTGTTATGTGTCTGCCGGATTCAACAACGTAATGAGTGGGAAGCTCCTCCTGTTGTTGTGAGAAGAGGGTTCTTTAAAGAGCAGCAGGACCTTCTTATGTGTATGCCGGATTCAACAACGTGATGAGTGGGAAGCTCGTCTCGTTGTGAGAGGAGGGCATTAGGCCCGTTTAGTAAACCAGGGGAAAAGTTCTCTGAAGCAGAGTATACGTCTTTCATTAATTGAGGCAGCCAACATCTGCTGGGAATTGAAGCAATGAGTCAGTCAACTGACAAAGATGGTATGCTGATGCAAGTTGAGGGAAGTAATACACTCAGATTTGGCACATCCTAAATATTATACTTTATCTTAATTGTGAATCAGTGTGCATTCAGATATATCTCTGTTCACCGATTTGAGTTAGTTAGTGTAATATTATATATTTTTTTTAAATATATGCATAAAGGAATAAGTTTGACCCACTTCAAAAAGATGAGCTAAATTAAGTACGTGATCGGCTACTTGTAATACGCACATGTGAGTGAACGGGTACGTGTTTACTTGTGTTTCGAAATCTTTTTTTTTTCTGGAAAATATTCATATCGTTCAAATGGTATCTCATCTTTTAGTTTTTCTCATATAATGTCCTTAATTTTGATTGGGTCAATAATGGTCAGTCCAATGACGTAAAGAATATCGCGTCCCCACCTCGACCACGTCACAACTAAGCCACGTCGAGCCTGCGTCCTCCGCCCGACCCGACCTCGGGGTATCCTCTCGTGACCTTGCGGCTGACTAACTGTTCCCCCTGATAACGAGCGGCGCAATAGAGCAGACATGTCAGACTAGCCCTCGATCAGTGCCCCCTGACCCCCAACAACTGGCGACAAGCGACATGTCAGGGCAGACGCAGCAATCGATCGGCGAACAGTACCCCCTGCTCCCTGACAACTAGCAACAGGCGACGTATCAGGGCAGACGCAATAGCCGACCGATGAACAGTACCCCCCTAACCCTTGACAGTTGGCAACGGGCGACGTGTCAGGGCAGACGCAGCGGCCGACCAGCGTATAGTGCCCCTGATGACAAGCGGTTGGTGATTTGTCAAGTACTATAGCGACGACGTGACCCACGTACGACCAACTCGTCTACGTAGATATAAATGTCCCCTTACCACCTCCGCTAGGGGGGGGCTCCTCACTCAATCCAACCGACCCTTGACTTGATCGTCGGAGGGACTCGATCGAGCCCAAACAGCTCGATCTGGGTCTTTTGCAGGACTTACCGACCGACCGAGGAAGTCACGCGAAGAAGGGAGTGGAGCTTTAAATGACTATGCATTAATTTGGAAAGCATTCAAGCAAATCACATGAAACAACTAAAAAAGAAATAAATATCTTTTTGAAAATATCTTTGTCCTATCAAGCCTTCAATAAGAGATAAAATGATATCATTATTATTGAATCTCTTAAACTACAAAAATGATTTGATAATTTAAACTTAAAAAAATTATTTTCTAAATCATGACCTTGACATCTTAAAAATTATAATTTGAAGATCTTCATATATATCAAGATCGTTCACTATGACTCCTTCATTTTATTAAAAATAATTATCTTGATAACTTGATTTTTTTGTCTTTTCGAAATTATAACTTGATTTTTTTATGAATCATGTTCTTTATTATTTGAAATCTCTTATACATGAATTTAGATATTTCATTCTTCTATGTCTTTTTTTGCAACTTACTATAAAGAATTTTTTCATCCTAATCATGATCTTGACTTCTCAATATTTATAACTTGGTAATCTTTTACGAATCAAGATTTCGCTTACTATTTGATCTCCTAAGATTCCTTTTCATTAGCTAAGAGAAGATTTGTCAAATTAAATTATGACCTTTGATATTCATGATTTAATATCCTTCGTGTCATGATTTATTTATGACTTCCTTGTATTCTTGAATGATATCCAATCACCAAATTGATAATTCTGGATATTTTTCATGTTATCAATATTTGTCATGATTTGAAAAATTAATGTATAAGAAAAGATTTTGTATCATTGTATTCTTTCATTCTTTTTGACAAATGTCAAAGGGGAAGATAAAATTTGCTATCTTGCAACAAAGCCAATGAACGAGGAACAACTTGATTTCATTAGAAGAGAATTAGGTATGTTAAATCTTCCAAATGCACGAGTTGTTATCATATTTTTTTTCAAATTGAGCTGCTTCTTGAATTTTATATGAATCTTTCGAATGTACGACATGATTCTTTTTCTTGAAATTTACAAATAAAAATGTGATCTTCGATCTTTCAAAATGATTTCACATCATTCTTTTCTGTTAAAATTTACCAAAGAAAATATGTGAGTTATGAATCTTTGTGATACTTGATATTTGATTCATGAGCTCTCTTTTGAATCATCTATCTTAACATTTGATTCATGGATTCTTGGATCCATGAGATCTCTTTCAAATCCTTCCTCTTAAAAGAAAACATATTTTGATTCGTGCATTCTTGAATTTAAAAGTGATGGGTTCTTTTGATTTCAAATTTACTTTATTTATCTTATGGCATATACATAGAGGGAGTTAAGGTTAACTCTGTCATCAATTGGTTATCATCATCAAAAAGGGAGGGATTGTTGAATTTCATATTTTGATAATAAAATCAATTAATTTGTTTTAATTATCTAACCTATGTGTTAGAGAAAGTGATAGAGGATTAACTACAATGGTGAAAAGGCTAATCTAACGTTGGGTTGGAGTCAAGTTCGGGCATCGGGCCGAGGTTCAGACGATGCAGTAGGAACTCGTCGGAAGATCATCGTAAGCTCACCGAAGGTAATCAGGGGCTTATTGGGAACTCGTCGAAGGTAATCGGGGGCTTGTTGGGAGCTCACCGAAGGTAATCATGAGCTTGTACTGAGTGTTGGGAAACCTCAGCGGGAGCATCACATGTGCAGTAGAAAATCAAAATGAAAACAGGTTTCCCACACAAATCAAATCGTCGTGCAAAAGATTGGGTCATGAGAAAGCTGCAAAAACTAAAAAAAATTACATCATGTGTGCGATTATTTTACCTAGGAAGATCGTATATCCCTATTTTTTAAATCTAGATGGAGAGGGTGAAGGAGGTCAAGTGTCTTCCTCTCTAGCAGTATCTACACGATGAATCTCTGTAGTGAAACTCCTCCAATCGAATCTTGTAACTCTTGTGTAGATGAAGGGAGGAGAATATGAGTAGGCCAAAGCTGTAGCCTATCAACCATGAATCTCCCTCCTATTTATAAAGAGCCACAAAAAACCTTAGGAGTCATGTCTTAGTGAGTATTGGATCTCCATCTAATTACCCACTTATCTTGCAATATTGTATCTCTATCTAATAATCTTCTTTGACATCTAATTAGGCCTCATACAAGGAGCCTATCAGTGTAGGGTCTCATCTAATTAGAATATGGGCTAATTGGATCGCTATCTAATTCTCTATTTGCTGAAGCATCCACCATATGTGTGTGATCCTCTACACCTGATACTGAAAGTGGATGATCTTGTATTGATACTGAAAGTGGATGATCGTCTACGTAGATATAAATGTCCCCTTACCACCTCCGCTGGGGGGGGGGGGGGGGGTGGGGGGGCTCCTCACTTAATCCAACCGACCCCTGACTTGATCGTCAGAGGGACTTGGCCGAGCCCAAACAACTCGGTCTGGGTCTTTTGTAGGACTTACCGACCGACCGAGGAAGCCGCGCGAAGAAGGGAGTGGAGCTACCATGTCATCGGACCATGGAGGCGATCCAGCACATAGGAAAACCTCTCTAGGGTGATCTGTCATATAAAAATGAACTAGAACTAAAGAACCTTAGTTGTTTTTAATTATTTATGTTGAAATTTAAGAAAAGGGATTTTGATGATGTTATATTGATTGATTTGAATGTAATTGTTAAAGTTGAATGATTGACTTGAAATATGATTGAATGTTTATTATTGAATGTTAGATTATTCTTGAATTTGAGTATAGAATAAAATAAAAAAGGAGAGAAAAATCATGCTTCATTTTCTAATATTTTAAAATATTAAAAATATTTTTGAAATGAGAATGAAATGAGAGTAACTCATTTCACTAAGTCTAAAGAGTTATACTCACTAAAAAAAATCATTAGAATTAAAATGAATTGAAGCTTTTGTTTAAAAAATATTATAAGGTAATAATCTTGATGATTTCTTTCTTAAATAAAATTTGATTTTTAGTTTTAAATGACTATGCATTAATTTGGAAAGCATTCAAGCAAATCACATGAAACAACTAAAAAAGAAATAAATATCTTTTTGAAAATATCTTTATCCTATCAAGCCTTCAATAAGAGATAAAATGATATCATTATTATTGAATCTCTTAAACTACAAAAATGATTTGATGATTTAAACTTTAAAAAATTATTTTCTAAATCATGACCTTGATATCTTAAAAATTATAATTTGAAGATCTTCGTATATATCAAGATCGTTCACTATGACTCCTTCATTTTATTAAAAAGAATTATCTTGATAACTTGATTTTTTATCTTTTCAGAATTATAACTTGATTTTTTTATGAATCATGTTCTTTATAATTTGAAATCTCTTATACATGAATTTAGATATTTCATTCTTCTATGTCTCTTTTTGCAACTTACTATAAAGAATTTTTTCATCATCTTGACTTCTCAATATTTATAACTTGATAATCTTTTAAGAATCAAGATTTTGCTTACTATTTGATCTCCTAAGATTCCTTTTCATTAGCTAAGAGAAGATTTGCCAAATTAAATCATGACCTCTGATATTCATGATTTGATATCCTTCATGTCATGATTTATTTATGACTTCCTTGTATTCTTGAATGATATATCCAATCACCAAATTGATAAGCCAAGATAAAGCTTCGGCATTGGGCCAGGTTTAGACGATGCGGTTGGATCTCGCTGGAAGTTCGCTAGAAGATTCATCAAAGGAATTGGGAAACTCGCTGGGAATGCGAAGAGAGATTGCCGGGAAGAAGACCGGAGGACTTACCGCAAGATTGCCGGAGGTTGTCGGATTATGCGAAAGTTAGGTCTTATTTTAGCTTAATTGGTCATTAAGTGTTGTAATCATTGAGTTTTAGTTAGAAGTTAAGTCCTAATTAACTTGGATTTGGAAGGAATCCAAATCAACTCAATAAGGTAACCGGATCCACTACTGGGTTTGGTTGAGCTTAATCAGTTGACCAAAGAGTTGGTCAACGTAAAAGTCAAGCCAGAATTCGAAAAGTGGAGGGAACCATTTTTGTAGAAATTTCGATGGGTAAACCACCGGTGAGCGAGGGTTGGACCGCCCATACCACAGAATCCGAGTGGCGGATAGCACCTTTCGACGGGTAAACTGCCTAGGTGGTGGGTAAACCGCCCATACCATAGAATCTAAGTGACGGCCAGCAGCTGACAGTGGGTAAATCGCCTCGGACGACGGGGTAAACCGTCTGTACCCGATTTTTTGGGTATGTTGGATTTTGGCTCCGATTTTGAAGTCAATTTGGGGCCTATAAATACCATAAGTTTTCTTGTATTCATAACATACTTTTTGGGGGATTATATTATGAGAAAATATTATGTGTGATTTGTAAGAAAAAGAAAAAGGAAGGGAGAGAGCTTAGAGATAGTAACTTCTTAAGTATCCCTTGTAAGCAAGTGTAAGGGTTTGATTTTCACCCAAAGAAGATTGGTAATGGACGCCGGTGTGCCTCAAGAAGGACTCGGGTGTGGATGTAGGCCTTTGGTGTCGAACCACTATAAAATCATGAGTTGTTTCTTTGCTTTAAATTGCTTACATTTTCTTGTATTAACGTTTCCGATTTAACTCACTCTTTGAAAGTAAAATTTTCACGTTGCTTATCTTTCGGGTTTACTTATCAACTTAGCAACTTTCATTCAAACACTCATTCATTTTTACCAAAGACTAAAATCTTCTGTTTTCATACTTTGGTTTAATCGAAAAGGATTTCATTTAAAATAAAAATCTATACTTGCACAAATTCACCCCCCCTCTCTTAGTGTCAATTGATCCTAACAGTAGGCACATCCTATTCCTGGGGTCTAGCATCAACAGTAGTGATTAGATGATGATGTGTCATGATCTCATGATCTCATGCAATCATCAGCTGGATTTGGGCCTCCTCATCAAGTTGGGTGTCAGGTGGATAAGTCGGGCTGAGTTTTCCTCTCTAAACTTTCATTTGCTGTAAGATTCTTGGTGGATGAGTTGTGATTTTGAATTAGTGCACAAGTTCGATCCATAATTTATGGCTCCAATGTGATCTCCAATTTTGTAGGTCCAAAGAAACTAGAAGACCACTTCAGTGAAGACCGTTGTTGTTTAGGCTACGATTTGAGTTGGCTGTGGATTCTGAAAATAGGTTATGATAGCTACATCTTAAGGCTGGAGGGGTGCCCTAAAGATGAATGGGTGGCAACAATAATTTCGATAAGGATCAGATACGGGTGCAACAATAAACACTGAAAGGTAGTGCTGCAGAATTCTGCGTCGATAGGCTGTAATAGGTCATTGTTTTGGATGTTGTTTAGGTTATAAAAATAGGTTACGATGGTTGTGTCTTAAGGCTAAAGGGATACCCTAAAGACATCTTGGGTGGTGGCAGCTGTTGGGAAACCTCAGTGGAAGCATCAAATGTGCAGCGAAAATCAAAGCAAAAAATCGATTTCCCACGCAGATTAAATCATCATGCAAAAAATTGGGATCACGAGAAAAATGTAAAAATAAAAAAACCATGATGTGTGAGAGATTGATTTTACCTAAGGAGATCATATATCATTGTATTTCTAGATCCAGATGTAGAGGATGAAGGAGGTCAAGCGTCCTTCTCTCTAGCGGTATCCACGCGATGAATCTTTGTAGTGAAACTCCTCCAATCTAGTCTCGTAACTCTTGCACAGAGGGAGGGAGGAGAATAGAAGGGGGAGGCTAAGGCTGTAGCCAATCAACTATGAGTCTCCTCTCCTATTTATAGAGGGCTACCAAAAACCCTAGGGCTCCTGCCTTAGTTGTAACACTCATTAAAAGCGAACAAAATTTGTAAAAGAATCCACACTACATATTACCTTCAAGATAAATATAATGTTTGTGAAAGATTTGGTCATTATGTTTATACTTGCTCTTTCAAGAAATATATCTTTCATACATTAGTTTGGGTTCCTAAATAAATAATTAATGATTTAATACCAAAAGTCAAGAGAGATAGATCTAACCAATGGTGTCTTAGCTTTGGGAGCACACCTCCTTCATTACCGACCAAGGTGTATACTGCTACGAGGTCATGCCCTTCGGGTTGAAGAACATAGGAGCAACCTACCAAAGAATTATTAGCAAAATGTTCAAGCATCATATCGCGAGAAACATGGAGGTAAACATGGATGACATGATAGTAAAGAGCAAAGCATCAGATACTCATCTAATGGATCTAGCGGAGACATTCCAAACTCTGAAGAAATTCAACATACACCTGAATCTTTCCAAGTGTGCCTTCGAGTTGGGTCGAGGAAGTTTCTCGGTTGTATCATCCATCAAAGGGGAATAGACGCCAACCCCGAGAAGTTCCACACCATAATTGAGATGCAATCACCTCAGTCTGTAAAAGAAGTATAGTGGCTTACCAGGCGACTAGTCGTGCTTAGCTGGTTCATATCTTGGTCGGGCGAGAAATGTTTCCCCTTTTTATGAGCATTGAAGAACTCAAAGGACTTCAGCTAGACCAAGGAGTGCCAATAAGCCCTTGACGGATTGAAGTGCCACCTCGCCCGACTGCTACAGTTTACTTCAGCCACCCACAGTAAGATATTGAGCATGTACCCTATGGCCACTAACTAAACCGTCAGCTCGATGCTATTACAAGAATATGCAAGAACACAATGACCCATCTATTATACCAACCATGTGCTAAATGGGCTCGAGGAGCACTATTCTCCCATTGAGGAGCGAGTGCTTGCTCTAGTGCTAGCAGTAAGGATGCCACGCCCCTACTTCTAAGTGCACCCGATACGAGTGGTCATCGACCAACTACTATGATAATTCCCCTCAAGATTACGTTGAATCTCGGATTTTGATGATGAAATCAATTGATGGATTATTGATCTAACAGGATTGTTAGAGTTGATTGATGCAAGATTAATTATGATAGAAGGATTATTACAATCAGGATTGGTAAAGGTCAAGTCCATGCATTGAGTTGATGCGGTTGGGAACTCGCAAGGAGTGCATCGGAAGCTTGCCGAGGGTATCGGGAGCTTGCAAGGATGGCGCAAGGGAGTTCCCCAAAAGAAGACCGAGACTCGTCGGAAGATTATCGGGGGTACCCAAAAAGCTTATTGGGAGTTAGGATGGTCTTGTAATAGATGTTTGGTAATTATGATTGTATTTAATTAAGTCGTAATTAGCATCGTGTAGGTCTAACTATGGCAGGATCAATGTAGTTACAATCAAATAATGGGCCAAGATCAAGCTTGAGCATCGGGTCGGGGTTCGGACGATGCGGTGGGTTTCACCGGGAGTTCGCTAGGAGATTCGCCAAAGAGATCGGGAAGCTCGTTGAGAACATGCCGGGAGATCACCGGGGAGAAGACCAGAAGACTTACCGCAAGTATGTCGGAGGTTACCAGATTGGCAGAAGTTAGGTCATAATTAAGCTTGTAGTCATTAAGAGTTATAATCATTGAGTCGTAGTTAAAAAAGTGAGTCCAATTTGAGTTGGATTTGGAATAAAACCAAATCAACTCAATAAGGCAACTGGATCCACTACTGGGTTTGGTTAAGCTCAGGTTGAGCTCAATCAATTGACCAAGGAGCTGGTCAACATTAAGTCAAAATTGAAGTTCAAAAAATGGAGGGAACTACTTTTGCGGAAATTTCGACGGGTAAACCATCGGAGAGCGATGGTTGGACCGCCCGTACCAGAGAATCCGGGCGACGACCAGTAAATTTCGGTGGGTCAACCACCCAGGTGGTGGTTAAACCATCCGTACCACATAATGCAACGGCGACCAACGATTGATGGCGGGTGAACCGCCCAAGTCGGCGAGTAAACCGCCCGTACCCAATTTTTTCGGGTATGTTTGATTTTTGGCTCTAATTTCTGAAGCCACTTGGGGTCTATAAATACCCCAAGTATTCTTGCATTCTTAGCATAACTGAGAAATACTTTTTGGTAATTAAATATTGGCAAAAGAAATTATGAGTGATTTGTAAACAAAAAGAAAAGGGAGGAGAGAAAGCTTAGAGATAGAAAGTTTGTCTTAAGTCTCCTTTGTAAGTAGCTGTAACGGTTTAATCCTCACTCAAAGAAGATTGGTAGTGGAAGCCGGAGTGCCTCAAGAAGGACTCGGAAGTGGACGTAGGTTGTTGGCGCCGAACCACTATAAAATTATAGGTGTTTCATACTTGCATTGCTTGAATGTTGTTGTATTGATGCTTCCAATTTAACTAAACTCCTTAAAAGCAAGACGATAAGTTCTTTTCCTCAAACGTGATTATCTTTTCAATTTTCTTAGCAACTTACTTTTAATCACTCACTTGTTTTATTAAAAATGAAAAGCTTCAGATTTTTTTATTCTATCTTATTGGAAAAGCTTTTGCTTTAGAAAAAAAAAATTTAAGCTTGCACTAATTCACTTAGTGCCAAATGATCCTAATAGATTAGACATCTCAAGGTGAATGATGAAGTGGTCAATGGAGCTTGAAGAATTTGACACTTAGTATGCCCCAAGGATAGACATCAAGGCCCAGGAGCTAGCAGATTTCATATGAGTTGGTACCCTCCCCGATGGCAAAGGAGGAGAGCGCATCATCCCGACCTAGACCTTATTCATCGATGATTCAACCACTTAAGAATGAGGTGGAACCATATATGTATTGAGGGTCTCGAGCAACAGGTCTATGAGCATGCCCTTTGGTTTGAGTTCAAGATCACCAATAATGAAGCTGAATGTTAAACCCTCCTTTCTAGGCTTCGACTGGCACGGGAACTCCATGTACAAGAGCTAAAAGTGTTTAGTAACTTATAACTAGTTGTCAGTGAGATCGACGGAAGTTATGAAGCCCGAGACGATCCCCGTGCCCTTACACTCACCAATAAAGGCCACCAAATAGTGCCACGAGTTGGATGCCATCTAAAAAAGGTGAGAACCACCATTGCTTCAGGCAGGACACATTAATAGAGTGGAATTGGAGGCGTAATCCTACCTGCAAGACATCATTGGACAAGCAAAATCCCCCGGGGAGCGAGCTAAAGGGATGTTGTCCAGGTCAAGGGACAGACAACATATACTCAATAGGGATGCTGTAACGAGACCGTAGTCGGTCCAACAAAAATGTAATCATGACTGAATCACAATTGTGAGCATCCTGTATAGATTTTAAATTATTGGGAAATGACATAAGCATCACATGTACAACAAAAAATTAAACAAAAACACGTTTCCTTAACGAAATAACATCAAACTGTTGGGAGATGACCGAGAGTATAAAACTTAAAACCATATAGAAGTGGTGAGACATTATCACCTATAGAAACTTGAATATCCCCTAACACATAGATCCTAGCCCATCAGATGAAGAAACTCTCATGAACTCCTCTCTAAAGAAAGTCCACACGATGGACAACAATAGAGATTCTCCTCCTCGTGACAGACTCTCTCCTCGTGATGGCGCTCCACCACACAATAAGGTGACAGTAGCAAGGAGGGGGCAGCCCTCTTACTCTCCTCTTACATAAGGGAGGCTATGGAAGAGAGATGAAGAGGAGGAGATGGAGGCCAGCTTCTCCAAATGTTCTAGTCTATGACTCTTGGAGAATCACTCTCATTTATAGAGAGCTAGGCAACCCTAATGGCTCCCATGTAATGATTAATGGGTATTAGATCCCCATCCAATAACCACTCTAAGCTATATGTGCAATTAAGCCTCACCCCATGGATTCATTAAAGGACTAAAGGAAGCTTATTAGATATCTTATATTTAATTTTTTATTCGTTGTGTTGTCCATCTTATGTGTGTGACCCTTTGAACCTAATATCGAGTTGGTCATAAGTTGTACCTATTAGAACCCCTTCTAACTCAAAAACTCTTTTCGACTCAGTGAATTATTATCTCCATAATAATTCACTCAACTCATCGACTATAGACGTACTAGGCTACTATGCTATATTCCCCAGACGGTATAGGGAGATCTAATCCATTAGACACATATTTGCCCTTAGTTATCATGTATCTATAATCTCTCATCTATTTAATATCTCAAGGACTATATATTGGGCATGGTATTGTCAAGCCAATACGAAATCTATCCGAGTCTCACTCTTATTGGATTCTTCTAGAGAACTCCTCCTCTCTCAATCTATTGATCTTGGTCAAGGATTTGTGTGAGTGAAAATATATGGGATATTCCTCTTATGATATTAAGATTGACACACAATTGCCTTCGTAAGGTTGACTATTATTACCAATGATAGTTTGTATTAGATCTAAAACTTTCTGACCTATAAGTCTGGTATCAAATAATGGAGTACTCAAACAAGACATCTTTGGTGTCTCAAGTCCAAGAACTAGATACATAACTAGGACTGCGAAATCAATGTCTAACAATGTAGTATCATTAACCATCTAACATTTTGTATGCGGATCATTCAGTAAACTCATTCCCCAATGAGCACCTGCACTATATCCCTAGTGCCCTACACAAGCAGTTCTAAGACCAGTTACCTCCATTATAGTCCTATTTTCTAGTGAAAGATAGTTGAGAAGTATCACTCGTACCATTATGTATGATTGTCCTCAAAACCATACTACTAAGTCTAATAGCTTCTTGTTGTTTCAATTGCATCAGCCAAATAAAGCAACTTACTCCAACGACACCCAACTTATAATCGTCTTCAAAATTTATATCACTACTTTGCTAAACTAGATTTTTCATGTCGGCTATAAATAGAACAAATAAATCACTATTTTATATCACTATTTCATCATAAGCAATTTAGTCTAGGCATAAAACATATGTGACAAGTTTTTTTATTAAACAAAATTGAACAAATAAATCAAGATAGATAAAATTCAAAACCAAAAGAAAATTTAAAAGTGAAAGGACATATTTATAATTCAAAACTTAATTTACCATGACTTATAAAAGAAAGTCAAAGGGTTAAACAAACTAGAGATTCACATTGGAAAATACATATGAAAATCATGTAAATTGTCCAAGTACATGAGTACATGCCTAGAGTAATGAATTCTTTATTAGAAAACTACAAGAGTTTAAGAACTTACAAAAAAAAAAAAAAGTTAACTTGTAAGCCTTGCTAAATAATTATAGACCATGTAGCTTTTGGTTGTGTTCTTTGGTGAACTATTTTATCCAGATCTCCAACGGAGAGAGCCGAATTTTTCTTTATCAGAATCAATAAAGGAAATAACTCAAATTAAAAAATATGCCAAAAAATTGAAGGCAAATAAAGAAAGTCGCAAATGCAAGAGATAAGCTACACATAATGATTATTAAGGTCGAGATTTGAACTTGTCACTAATTGGTCCATTGTATCAGCCCAGGTGCATCCTTAGTAGAAAGCCATAGTCATCATCTTAAGTAATTGCCAAACCTACATAGCACTAAAAACAAGAAGCTCTCACTGGCCAGTCATGATCAAACTGGTCCAAGCATCAACAACACTCTATCCTTGTGAGGACCTAAATTAAAGGATGATGTCATCATTATAAGTATGCTTCATATTGAAGCATCCCGATCCCAATCCATTGCCCGTAGACCCAAGAAAAGTTTAGTGAAAAAGTTAACTCAATTTGCTATCCCGATCCTGATCCATCATCCGTGGGCTCCTCCACGCTTGACGGGGAGAATCTTCGACGAACGCGAGAGAAGAAAATGACGCGCGAGCTTCTTACCAAGGTTTCGCGGGGAGATTTCTTCTCACCGCATAGGGAGAAGAAACATCTCCCCACATGGGGTGAAGGAACGAGACGACGTTGCAATTTTTTTTATTCTTTAACTTTATTATATATATATATATATATATATATATATATATATATATATACCGAGCAATACGCTTGGGTGTATTGCTCGATATCGACATACCGTATCATACCGAGCTAGATACATTAGTACAGTACGAAATGGTAGACCTTTCTTATGATTGTACCTGTTGGCATACATCATAGTAACAAACATTGTTTTACTAGAATATTTTTGGATTAGTGTGATCATAAATTATAGTAAAAAGAAAAAGATTGTAAATTATAGTAATAAGCACTAAAATGAAGCAATTAAAAAGACGATAACAGGAGTATACTTTTGATACGCCTAAAGACGAGAGTCTAATGAATATATTATAAGGACTAGCAAATAAGCACCTAATCTATTTTTACTGGTCTAACCAGGCAACGATATGGTACATATATATATATATATATATATATATATATATATATATATATATATATATATATATATATCTATACCATTCATTCTAAAATGTATTTTTATTTTATTATTTAGTTAGTCATATCCAGTGGTATAGGCATATTATTATGCCTCCTAGATTCTCTGGACTATACCAATCCAATTGGTTATGGAAATCAAAATCGATTATCCATTGAACAACAATAAGAGATTTGCATCATGACTATCCTTATAAGAGTAATATAAGAGAAAATTTAGGAATGAAGTTTGATAAACAATACATCGTATATATTCTTATATAAAATATAGATGCTTGGAATATTGAACCACTTACCACCACCTCCCAGCATCTTCAAAGAATGAAAAAGTTAACCTAATCTGCAAGCACCAAAGAAAAGCTAAACTTAGTGAAAGCAACCTTTCATTGTGCTCCAATAATCTTCTTATCCATAGTTTGAATGGAAACAGCCTTAGTTGCTCAACTTCCATATTGCTGGTCTTTTACAATAGAAGGAACCACAACAGAAAGAAATCAAAAGAAAAAAAAAAAACTAACAAAAAGAGACAAACAAGAAAAGTAGCAGAAAAAGACATTACCCAGGAAGATAGAGAGATGAGGCCATGTTCAGACCTATTGTTGATAATTGGACTACAGAGCTAAGCATCATACATCAATCCATCTGCTCATCCTGATGTACAGAAGTAGGCAACCTCCCACGTTGGATCAATAATGGATTTCTATTGGATAGAAGCTTGTGGTCATCAGAAGTCAGAACCATATAGTTTTCCAGATCATCTATGCTGTCTGTGCATCTCAAGCAAAAAGGAAGAGAAAAGCATTACCACTAGTGTAGTACTCCTGTACCTGAGAACAAAAAATGAATTAGCTAATGCAATAATAAGATAATGGACATAATGCCATATGTAAAGAACTCCAAGAAACAATCAAATTCATAAGCTAAAGAAAAGGTCGGACAAGATTGTGATTTTTGAGATCAAGTCAAAGAATCATAATTTTGATGCTTAAACTTGAAATTTACTAATTAACAAGGTTTCAAATCTTGGATCAAGAGCAATATCGATCCTTGGCTTGACTAATATGATTTGGACAAGCCAACAGACCATATCCTAACTAACATATCCATCAGCAATGACAAAATGAAAAAGGAGGAAAGAGGAAGAGGAGCAGAGGAGAAAGATTAGGAGGCATAAGATAGAAAAGCAAGATATGTTAGTTATCCAATTAACAGGTTCTAAAAATTGCATAAGATAGAAAAGCAAGATATGATATCTTCGTTAGTCTAGTATATTCAATTACAAAGTATGGAAAATGTCTTACTGTATCATATGAGGAGCAAATCTGTAGGAGAAAGTCATACAAAATCCACTTCATGAACTTGAAACGAGTTCAAAAGATTTGGGTAGCATAGAAAATCATAAACATTGCTGCCCTTTCTCTTCAGTTCTCTTGGACTCCTCATTCTTTAAGTTCATGTGAATGAGGCATTAAAACCAAGAAAACATAAAGGGCTGCATTTAATAAACCACTTGAAGAACTCAAAAACAAGTGTCGGGTCAAGCAAGTACCTTGTCCCCATCCTCCACAGCCTCTTGCTTTCTCTTAGGCTACTTGTTCTCTACATTTGCTCTTCTATCAAGGTGGACAACATGCCTTCTTTAAATGTGTCAATCAAATAGAATCACTTTCAAGAACTGAAAAACCAGTCACCTATGGGATTAAGTGCAGACCTCATAAATGTTCTATGCTCCATCTCCCAGTTTCCCTCGGTTTTATGGATTTGCTTTTCTTATGACATAAGTGGATCATTTGCCTCCCTTTTAAAGGTAGCAATCTAATAAAAATGTTTTCAACTTTCTTAGCTCAAAGAAGTCAATTATAGTTGAGCACTTATCTTGTACCCATACTATTGCACCTTTGCCTTCTTTCTATTGGGTTGCTTATACCAAGGATTTGTCCTTATAGTGAAAATAGATTATTGTCTCCTTTTTAAAGATGGCAGTAATGTAGGATCACTTTCAAAAACTTAAAAACATGTGAATTATGGGCTCATGAGCATATCTTGTTTCACCATCGGTACCATATCTTTCTTTATCACGTGCTCTTTGTTTCGAGAGTCACTACAACAACAACAAAGCTACAAGTCGCAACTATTGGGGTCGACTACGTGTATCTTTTGCTGTCATTGAGATCAATAATTTTATTAAGTTAAAAATACTTAAATCTTTATTTATAGCTTCTATTAAAACCTTTTTAGGTCTTCCTCTATTTCTCCTTGTAACACTAACATTAATTATTTCACCACTTCTGACTACAGCATCTAGAGTTCTCCTCAGTATATGCCGATATCATTTTAAAAATTCTCTAATCTTATCCTCTATCGACACGATACATAGTTGTTCACAAATAAAAGTATTTCTTTTTTCTATCTTTCCTAGTAAATCTACACATCCATCTCAACATTTTTATCTCGA
Source organism: Ensete ventricosum (assembly GCA_029747655.1). Taxonomy (NCBI): domain Eukaryota; kingdom Viridiplantae; phylum Streptophyta; class Magnoliopsida; order Zingiberales; family Musaceae; genus Ensete; species Ensete ventricosum. The sequence goes on along the minus strand of JAQQAF010000003.1, from coordinate 24,630,905 downwards.
AGCATAAACTTTTTATATATGTCTTATCTTAATAGCCCAACAATCAGCACATGCACGTCCCCAGAGTCACTCCTCGCAAAAAATATAGATGACTTGCCTTCCTTTCAAAGTTAGAAATTTGATAGAACTATTATTTAAGATCCATTTATAAGATATCAAGAAAACATTAACAAGCATAAACCTTATGTAAAGAAATATATACATATAGCTATAAAAATGCAACACAAACCAAGGTTTTTCTTACCAGTCCGTATCGGTGTACCAACGTATTATCGGTATGTGGTATTAGTATTGGGCGGTACATATAGTGCATACCACCCGATATATTAAAATATATTATAATATTATATAATATAATATTAAATATTAAATATATTAAAAAATAGAAAAAGGGGCGACATCGCCTCGATCTTTCTCCCCGCACAGGAGAAAAATCGCGAGCGAGGGCGGCGACGGCTTGTGGACGACCCACGGGTGAGGGAGGCGACGACACGTGGGCGAGGACGGTGCGGGGTATTCTTTCTTCTTTTCCTCTTCTTCTTCTTCTTTTCTCCTTCAATCAATCGCTGACGGTCGAAATCGACCGTCGACAGTCGACTTTTACGGTACCGCCCGGTAGCAGGCTGTCCGCCTACCGATAACCTGGTGAACTGGTACGTACCGCCCAACCGGGCAGTACAGATCGATATGAAAAACCTTGACATAAACAAGTATCTAACAATCCATTACTACAATAGATTAATTGATGGAGAACCATCGAGCTTTAAAAAGGATTTAAAAAAAAATATTCTATAAAAAATAATCAACAAAAAGTCATCAATTAGTTATCCTAGAAATTCTAAGAATTGTGTTGAAAATTGAAAAGTCTTATAGTCCTTCTAAGGACTCCTATTGTATTAAGTGCACTCTTGTGTTAAGTGCAATTAATTACTATTCATGTATCATGAGAGTCACATTATAGATTTCTAAAAGATATACTAATTCCCTAGGAGATTACTCTTGGGAATCATTATCTTCATTAATTGTACCAAGGCTCCTAAACCTTATAAATAATGGAGCTTGGCAATGGATCAAGTATTTCAGATTTCAATGAAAAGAATTGCATCTTCTCTGGTCACTTGCTCTCTTGCTCTCGTCTTATCTCACACTTCTCTATCATTCTCTTCCCCTCTTTCTATATGCTTCCCTACTATGTTCTACAACAATTTGGTATCAGAACCAGGTCAAGAAACCAACCCTGTACCTCATTGGGTTCCAACTAGCAGCAAAAGCTTCGATCAACACTCATGGATCCTTGCACCTCCAATGTCAACCCCCTTGCATGTGTACTTGGACTTTAGAGCAATTATCCCTACGAAATTGGTAAACCATATAGCTCTTAGTGTCGGGCGACAATCCTCCCAAAGCACCGATTCTCCCACAATACAAGGATGCGTAGAGGTCATTCTTGATGTCTGGCATATTACAATTGCTACTAGCATTACTCATACTTTCTTATCAAGTGACGTGATTGTTTAGCTTCCGATGCTACTTGAATTACTTTAGAGGAACTTCGTGACTTTACACCAGACTTATTGGAAACAAGGTTTTCCATATTGGGTGATATCTACCTGATCGGTACACTGACTGCCCGCTATCGGGTGGTATCGCCAGGTAGCGGCTATTTCTGCCTGTTACCACGTGAAATCGAATGGTAACGATCGATTTCTACCTTCGAGGCCGCTGTCGAGCAAGAACGATCGATTTCGACCATCGTCGGTCAATTTCAAGTAGTATCAGTCGAGGGAGGGAGAAAGAAGAAGAGGGAGAAAAAAATACCTGGAGTCCTCTTCACCCGCGTGATCCGTCGCCCGCGGGCTATTTCTTCGTGGGCGAGCGGTTTCACCTCCCCGCGCAAGGAGAAGAAAAGTCTCCCCAAATCGCCCGCGAGCAATTTCTACTCCCCACATGGGGAGACTTTTCTTCTCCCCTCAACGACATCACCCTTTTTTTATTTTTAACTTTGTAGAATATATTTAATAATATATTATATAAATATTATATTATATTATACCAAATGGTATGTCCTATGCGTATCGCTCGGTACCAAGTACCTTACTACAGCGAGCTAAGCTCGGTACGCTAGTACGATCTGATATGACAATCCTTGATTGAAAGTAATTTTAAAATTACTCTTCAAAGTTGAGTTCTTTTCCACTGAGGGAGAACAATGGAGAACCATCCAGCTTCACAAAGGATTTCAAAAAAAATTATTCTAGGCAAAGATATCAACAACAAAATCATCAATTAGTTAGCCTAGATATTATAAGAGTTGTGTTAAAAATTGAAAACTCATTTGGTCTTTCTAGGGACTCTTTTCTATTAAGGACACTCATTTACTGTTTCGTTATAGTAGAAGTCATAGTTTGAAAATCTAAATGGCATACTAATTTGGATTGACAATATGTCCATGAAAAAGTGTGTGCCAAAAGTAATGAATTCTTTATTAGAAAACTGCTATAGTTCAAAAACTTAAAAAACAGAAAAAAGAAAAGTAAACCTGTAAGCCTTGCTAAATAATTGTGGACCAAGTAGCTTTTGGTTGTGTTCTCCAGTGAACCATTCTAACTAGATTTCCGACAGAGGAAGCCCCATTTGTCGATACAAGAATCAAGAAAGGAAGTAACTCAAATTGAAAAATATGGTAAGTAAACAAATGATAGACAAATAAACAAAGCAGTGAAGACAAGAGACGAGCTACAAAGAATGATATGCGAAGTTGAAATTTGAACTTGTAGGTAACTGGTCCACTATATCAGACTAGGTGCATCCTTAGTGTAAAGACATAGTCATCATCTTAAATAATTGCAAAACCTACATAGCAAGGAAAACACGAAGCTCTCACTGGTCAAATATGCTAAAACTGCTTAAAACATCAACTGGAGGGCTTAAATTCAAGGATGATGTCATCACTGTAAGCATGCTTCATATTGAAGTAATCATAATGCAAAGTTAGAAATTTATAATTTTTCAGTCTCACATCATGTAGTAAACACAAATTTGCTCACGTAATACATATGATACAGACTTGATATGCAGGTATAAGTGGTTGACTCCAAACCATAAAAAATAATAATGCATTAAAATCATAGCTGATATATAGCAAACACAATAAAAAGGTTACATGTGAAAGGAGATTCAGTATTGAATGAAATAATGACTGGTAATGATTTTAATCAAGGTTTATAATACCGAGCGGTACCGTCCGTACCGGGTGGGACATATTAGTCCGTCAACTGACCGGTATGCGGACCGCCCATGACCGGGCGATACCGCCAGGTAGCAGCTGTTTCCGCCATGTTACCACCCAAAATCGACTAGTAACACTCGATTTCGATCGTTGCCGATCATTGTCGGGCTATAATGGTCGATTTCGATCATCGATGATCGATTTCGAGTGGTATCAGCCAAGGGAGAGAAAGAAGAAGAGGGAGAAAAAAATACCTAAAGTGTACACTGCTCTTCGCCCGCGTAATCCATCGCCCGCGGGTGAAGAATCGCTTGCGCGATCCATCGCCCATAAGCGATTTCCTTTCTGGCGAGCGATTTCTTCTCCCTGCGTGGGGAGAAGAAACGTCTCCTAACGTGGGACGAAGGAACGATACGATGTCATTTCAAATTTATATTATATTTATTATATTATATATATACTGAGTCGTACGATTATGCATACTGCTTGATACAGGCGTACCATATCATACCGAGTTGAGCTCGTTACACTAGTACGGCAAACCATGATTTTAATCATTATAATTTTTCATTACAAATTTAGTAAACTCTTTATTTTGTTTCCATCACTTTATACATGAACGGATTTAAAAAAATTAGCTTGTTTATAATCTTCTAGATTTAAAGAAAATTATCCAAACCAATGTTTTTGATAGCTTAACATGTTGCAGATTACCCTAAATTAAATAGTCCTATAGAATCCTAGCTTACCGGCAAATAAGTCACGTAAACCTTATGAATCCTCATACCTTAAAAAACAAATCTCAATGTTCTATCATCAAAAAATATAGATCCAACTATTGACCAATCCCTAAATCATTAATCTGAACTCTGAGAACAATAGCAATTTATCCACTTTACTCCAGATAAACGATTGATGCCAAATAAAATTATTTTAAAATACAGTCCTAGCAACAATGGCATATTATTAAGTCTAATAGCATTTTAATTGATGTCATGATTAATTCTCATTGGTCATCATTACTCAAAATGTTCCAGAAAAAAAGGTATAGAAAATAAAAAGAGAAATCATCAGACGAAAAAAAATCTTATAGGTTTCACATTTCTAAAATGTTTACAAGTTAGTTGTACCAAATTTACATTATAAAAGTCTTATTGTCTGGTGAAAGGAAGATGAGAAGTATCACTTACACCAATTACTATGATTGTCATCCTCAAAACCACACCACTTAGTCGAATAACTTCCTATTATTTTAATTGCATCAATAAAATAAATCAATTCTTATTCCTCCAACTTATAGTCGTTTGCAAAATTTATTTTGCTATGGAGCTCAACTAGATTTTTCAATGGTGCTACCATCAGTTACTTGTTCATTCATCATAAGCAAATTAGTCTAGACATCAAACATCCGTAACAAGTTGTTTTTTTTTTTGGATAAAATCAAACAAATAAATCAAGATGGAGAATTCAAAACCAAAATAAAAGTTAAAACTTAAGGGTATATTTATAAGTCAAAACATAATTTACCATGGCATATTAAAAAGAAAAGAGGGTTAAACAAAAGAGAGAAATTTGAATTGAAAAATACACATCAAAATCATGTACCTTGTCCAAGAAAGAGTGCATGCCAAAAGTAATGAATTCTTTATTAGAAAACTGTAAGCCTGGTTAAATAATTATGGACTAGGCAGTCCAATTTTTCTTTACAAAAATCAAGAAAGAAAATAACTGAAATAGAAAATATGGCAAAAAAAATGAGAGGCAAATAAACAATATAGCGAAGACACGAGACAAGCTACAAAGAATGATAGGCGAGGTCAAGATTTGAGCTTGTCGGTAATTGGTCCACTATATCAACCCAGTTGCATCCTTAATAGAAAGACATAGTGATATAGCAAGAAAAATAAGAATCTCTCACTGGCCAGGCATGCTCAAACTGCTTGAAGCATCAACAAGACTCTATGCTAGGGAGAGCTTAATTTAAAGGTGTAAGATTATGTGGTTCTTTATTAATTGAATAAGATATATTATAAATTATTTAGATTTTGATAAAAGATATTAGTCAATATTAAATAAACTCTATATTACATTGAGATATTTTAGGGGATATCCTTGATGGAAGGAAATCTCCTAATAACTTACCCTAGGCACAACGTAAAATGACAAAAGGGTGATTAGAGCAAGAGATTACAGTTATTCTCTTGATCTTCCAAAACCATCAATTAAGGTGGTCCTGTGAAAGGATAGGAAGAGAGGAGAAGGGTCTATATCTATTCTAGTTCCTCTTGCAGATCGATATCTCAGCGTTATTCAGATCCGACAAGCGGTGCTCTTGAAGATCTAGTTGGATCTCAATCAGATGACATGTAAAGGTACATATCGTAAATAGATCTAATATTATTTGATTTCAATCTTGGCATAATAGTTTTTTCGCATAATAGTTTGCATGATTATAATTTTTATGCCAACAGTTGGTATTAGAGCCAAGGTTTTGAGATCAAAAATATTAGATTTATTATTTTTATTTACGATGCGTTGATCTGAATATTTTATTGATCTGTTTTTCTATCTGTTAATTTTAAACGTTTGTTTGCGAACGATTCTTAATGGTTGTTGTGCATTGTGGAAAAGACGCAGTAATCTTATGCATTTTTTTTGGCCGGATCTGCCTACGGCAACACCGAGTGTGCGTACAGATCAACAGCGTCCTAGAACAGCGGGGTATTTGTGCTTAGTATGCATTACCAGGTGTGCCACAGCAGAACGGTGTTGCTGAAAGGTGAAATCGTACTCTTATTGATATGGTTAGGAGCATGATGAGTTATTCTTCTGTACCTGAGTCAATGTCGGGTGATGCTCTTAGGACAACTATATATATCCTGAATAGGGTTCCTAGTAAATCAGTTTCATCAACTCCGTTTGAGTTATGGACTGGTAGGAAACCCAGTTTGAGATATTTACATATTTAGGGGTGTCCTGCAGAGATAAGAGTATTCAATCCATATAAAAAAAAATTAGATCCAAGAATAATTTTTGGATATTTTATTAGTTACCCAGAAAGATCCAAGGGATACAGATTTTATTGCCCTAATCATAATATGAGTATAGTAGAATCTGGAAATGCAAAATTCCTAGAAAATGATGAAATCAGTGGGAGTCAAAAGACTCGAAGGATTAATTTTGATATTGAGGAGATTCAGGCTTCTTCTCCTATATTATCCCCTATTCGAGAAATTATTGTTCCTCAAATCAATGAGAGAATTGATAAGGTGAATATCGAACGATATAACTTCAGACTTGTGGCCAAAGGTTTTTCTCAGAAAGAAGACATTGACTACCATAAGACCTTTTCTCCAGTTTCTTGAAAGGACTCATTGAGAATCATCATAACATTAGTAGCTCATTATGATCTTGAGTTACATCAGATGGATGTGAAAACGGTATTTCTGAATGAGAATCTAGATGAGGAAATCTATATGAAACAACCTGAAGGATTCATAGAAAAGGGAAAGGAAAGTTGGGCTTGCAAACTTAAGAAATCCATTTATGACCTTAAACAAGCTTTCATACAATGATATATAAAGTTTCATGATACCATTACTTCCTTCAGATTTAAGGAAAACACTGTTGATCAGTGCATATATCTGAAAGTTAGTGGGAGTAAGTTTATTATATTGGTCTTATATGTGGATGATATATTGCTTGCCAGTAGTGATCTTGGTTTGTTGCACGAAACCAAGATATTTCTCAACAAGAACTTTAAGATGGTTGATATGAATGAGGCATCCTATGTTATTGGCATTGAGATATTCAGGGACAGATCTCAAGGTTTGTTAGGATTGTTTTAGAAATATTATATTAATCGTATCTTGGAAAGGTTTAATATGCAGCTTTGTAAAGCCAATGATACACCTATTACTAGAGGTGAAAAATTTAGCCAAAACCAGTGCTCGAAGAATGACTTAGAAAGGGATCAATGAAGAATATTCTTTATGGGTGCGCAATTGGAAGTCTATTATATGCTCAAACCTGTACAAGGACAGATATCAGATTTACAGTGGCAATGTTGGGTAGATACCAGAGTAACCCAGGAATGGAACTTTGGAAAGCTGCAAAGAAAGTAATGAGATATCTGCAAGGGATAAAAGATTATATGCTCACATATAGGAAATCAGATCAGCTTGAAGTAACGGGATATTCAGATGCTGATTTTGCAAATTGCCTCGATAGTAGGAAATCCACTTTAGGATTTGTGTTCATGCTGGCTGGTGGGGTAATTTCTTGGAAAAGTATAAAACAATCACTTATTGCATCATCTACAATGGAAGCTGAATTTGTGGTATGCTTTGAGGCCACAAATCAAGCTTTATGGCTACGAAATTTTATCTCAGGACTTGGAGTGGTCGACTCAATTGCCAAGCCGCTGAAGATATTTTGTGATAATACTGTAGCAGTTTTCTTCTCTAAGAATGACAAGTACTCTAGTGGTTCCAAGCACATTGAGATAAAATACTTTATGGTTAGAGAAAGAGTCCAGAAACAATAAGTGTCAATTGAAAATTTAAGCACCTCTATGATGATTGCTGATCCATTTACTAAAGCTTTGCAGTGTAAAATATTTAAAGAACATGTTCTTAGAATGAGGCTTGTGAGTAAGCCATAAAGGATACGGTGATGCATATTTAAGTGGATGCTATTATTAACATTTCTTTTGCATAATTAAAGTTATTTGTTTCTGCTATCCTGTTTGTGTTTATGTTTATGCATATTATGGTTGAATATAAAAAACAAGATTGTCTTGACAAGACAAATTACATGGGTCATTATAAACTATATAAGGAAAGACTAACAGTGTTGTATTACATAGAAGGAAGTGTGGTATTGATGACATACAACTGCTATGACTCACATTGATAGTTGGACTGGATATAGTATTATTATGCTTATTAGACTTATTAGCTTATTTTTAAAAATCATGGCCATGTATAAAATACTTTTCAAAATTTTCAGATTCTAATTATATAAAATCGTTTTCAAATAAAATTTTATTTTGTTTATTTTGATTTTGGATATCTTTTATATCTTATCAATTAATGGGCCAAGTGAGAGAATATAAGATTATGTGGCCTTTTATTAATGAATAAGATATATTATGGATTATTTGGATTCTGATAAAAGATATTAGCCAATATTAAATAAAGTCCATATTATATTGGGATATTTTAGGGGATGCCATTGATGGAAGAAACTCTCCTAATAACTTACCCTAGACCCTCGGCTCTCGCCTATAAAACTTTTCAAACCAGTTATACCAGTTATAACTAACCAGTTATACCAGATATGAAACTTTTCAAACCTATAAGTTTTGTGTCAAAAAAAGGAGTACTCATACAAGGCATCCTTGGTGTCTCAAGTCAAAGGACCAGAGACACAATGGGACTATGGAATCACTGTTTGACATTAGGTATCATCAACCATATAATATTCCATAAGCGGATCAATCAGTAAACTCATTCTCCAATAAGCACATGTATTATATCCTTAGTGTCTCCACACAAGTGGCTATGAGACCAGTCGGCTCCATCATATGGACGGGTATATAGTACATCGATCTGTCCGGTTATCTTGATGTGCCTCTCGAGTAACCTATGACAGGGATTATTTAGGATTTGTGTTTAAAGGTGAATCGATCTCATTATCGTGATCTCATCACGATCCGATTCTTATTCCACAGAACCAATGATATTATAATATATATATATATATATATATATATATATATATATATATATATATTGAAGAAGTTCATCAAGGATTTGAGAGTCATACCAAGCAGCATGGAGCTGACTCCTATATATTGTGACAGCGATAGAGCGCTAACCCTAGCAAGGGAATCCAAGTCTCATTAGAATTGTTCTAAGGAGGTTCCATCTGATCAGAGCGATCATGACCTGGAAAGATATAGCAATGGAAATAGTTACATCCGAAGATAACATTGTAGATCCACTAAAGAAGTCGTTGGCTCATATTATTTTTGAGCGCCACAGGGGTTTGATGGGGATCAGACACATAGGTGATTGGCTTTTGGTCAAGTGGGAGATTGTTGATTACAGATGCCCTACAAGCCAATCACGTGAGTGATGATATTTGTGACACGCTATGTGATCTTTTTGCTTATGATTAATATTGGTATATTCTCAGATTATCTATTACATATATATTATGATGTCCTTAGTTCTGTGCAATGGGAATCAGATCGTGATGAGATCACGATAATGAGATCGATTCACCTTTAAACACAGATCCTAAATAATCCCGGTCATAGGTTACTCGAGAGGGACATCAAGATAACTGCACAGACTGGTGTACTATATACCCATCCATATGATGGAGGCGGCTGGTCTTATAGCCACTTGTGTAGAGACACTAAGGATATAATACAGGTACTCATTAGAGAATAAGTTTACTGATTGATCCGCTTATGAGTGTAGAGACACTGAGGATATAGTACATGTACTCATTAGAGAATGAGTTTACTGATTGATCCGCTTATGAAATGGTGTATGGTTAATGATACCTAATATCATATAGTGATTTCATAGTCCCAGTTGTATATCTGGTCCTTAGACTTGAGACTCCAAGGATGCCTTGTATGAGTACTCCTTTCTTTGATACCAGACTTATAGGTTTGGAAAGTTCCAGATCTTGTACAACTGGTTATTGAGATTTGTAGTCAACTTTATGAAGGCAATTTAGTGTCAATAGAGGATCATCCACTCTCGGTATCATGAGAGGAATATCCCATATGTGCTTGCTCAAATAAATCTTTAGTCAGGGTCGTTCGGATTAAGAGAGAAAGAGTTTTTCGGGAGAATCCGATTAGAGCGAAACTATGAAGGATTCTGTTTGTGGCCTGACAGTACCATGTCCAATATATTGTCTCTGGGATATTAATTGGATGAGAGATTATAGATACACGATAACTGTGGATAGATAGGTCCGACGGATTTAATCCCCCTATACCGTCTAGGGACTATAGCGTAGTGGCCTAGTACGTCTATAGTCGATGAGTTGAATGAATTATTATAGGGATAATAATTCACTATATCAGAAGGAGTTCTGATGGGAGTGACTCACGACCAGCTCAGTATTGGGTCTAGAGGGTCACACACATATGGTGGATGCTTCAACGAATAGAGGATTGGATGAAGATCCAATTAGCCCCTATTCTAATTAGATGATATCCTAAGTTGATAGGGTCCTTGATTAAGGCCCAGTTAGAGGCTTAAGGAGATTATTGGATAGAGATCCAATACTCCAAGGTTAGTAGGTTATTGAATGAAGATCCAATACCCACTAAGGTAAAAGCCCTAGGGTTTTGGTGGCTCTCTACAAATAGGAGGGGAGACTCATGGTTGATAGGCTGCAGCTTTAGCCACCACCTCCTATTCTCCTCCCTCCTTTTGTGCAAGAGTTACGAGAGATCCATCGTGTGGATACCGCTAGAGAGGAGGACGCTTGACCTCCTTTATCTTCTCTATCCGGATCTGAAATACAGGGATATATGATCTCCTTAGGTAAATTCAATCTTTCACACATCATGATTTTTTCAATTTTTGTGATTTTTTCTCGCGACCCCAATCTTTTGCACGACATTTTGATCTACGTGGGAAACCAATTTTTATTTTGATTTCTGCTACACATGTGATGTTCCCGCTGAGGTTTCCAACCAGTGGTATCAGAGCCAAGGTTTTCATGTGAAAGATTGGTTTTAAACTGCGTGTGATGAGATTGCATCGCGTAGAATTATTCTACGCGTTCTTGCTGTATTGTTGCAGCGAAGGCAGCAAGGAGGAGGGGCGGCCAGCCACGACCAGCCCCTATGTAGAGCTGGCCACCCACGGCGAGGCCGCGGCCAAGGCCCGTTGCAAGGGGGCGGCTGGTTATGGCCAGGGCCAGCCCGAAAGGGAGACATTAGGATCGATCTCCCTAGGTAAAATCAATCTGCAAAAGATTAAGATCGTGAGAAAATTCGTAAAAACTGGAAAACCACGACATGTGAAAGATTGATTTTACCTAGGGAGATCGTATATCCCTGTATTCCAGATTCGGATGGAGAAGATGAGGGAGGTCAAGCGTCCTCCTCTATAGCAGTATCCACACAATAGATCTCTACAGCGAAACTCCTTAAATCTGATCTCGCAACTCTTACGTAGAGGGAGAGAGGAATATAGGAGGTGGTGGCTAAAGCTGCAGTCTGTCAACCATGAGTCTCCCCTCCTATTTATAGAGAGCCACCAAAAATCCTAGGGCTCCTTCCTTAATGGGTATTGGATCTTCATCCAATTACCCACTAACCTTGCATTATTGGATCTCCATCCAATAATCTCCTTAGGTCTCTAATTTAGCCTTAATCAAGGAGTCTATCAGTATAGGGTCTCATCTAATGAGAATAGGGGCTAATTGGATCTCCATCCAATCCTTATTCACTGAAGCATCCACCATATATGTGTGACCCTCTAGGCCCGATTCCGAGATGGCTGTGAGTCACTCCCATCAAAACTCCTTCTGATATATTGAATTATTATCCCCATAATAATTCACTCGACTCATCGACCATAGACGTACTAGGCCACTATGCCATAGTCCCCAGACTGTACAGGGAGATTGAATCTATCTGACCTGTCTGTCCATAATTATTATGTATCTATTATCCCTCATCCAACTAATATCCCAGAGACCGTATATTAGATATGGTACTGTCAGGTCATATATGGACTCCGTCATAGTCTCGCTCTAATCAGATTCTCCAGGAGAACTCTTTTTCTCTCAATCCGAATGACCCTGGCCAAAGATTTATCTGAGCAAGCACATATGGGATATTCCTCTTGTGATACCGAGAGTGGATGATCCTCTATTGACACTTAATTGCTTTCATAAAGTTGGCTACAAATCCCAATAACCAGTTATACCAGATCTAGAACTTTCCAAACCTATAAGTCTGGTGTCAAAGAAAGGAGTACTCATACAAGACATCCTTGGTGTCTCAAGTCTAAGGACCAGATATACAACTGGGACTATGAAATCACTATCTGATATTAGGTATCATTAACCATACACCATTTCATAAGCGGATCAATCAGTAAACTCATTCTCTAATGAGTACCTATACTATATCTTTAGTGTCTCCACACAAGTGGCTATGAGACCAGCCGCCTCCATCATATGGACGGGTATATAGTACACTAGTCTGTGTAGTTATCTCGATGTCCCTCTCGAGTAACCTATGACCGGGATTATTTAGGATCTGTGTTTAAAGGTGAATCGATCTCATTATCGTGATCTCATCATAATCTCATTCCTATTGCACAGAACCAAGGACATCACAAAATATATGCTATAGATAATATAATGTGAAAATATGCCAATATTAATAATACGTAAAAAGATTATGCAGTGTGTCACATGTGCCATCACTCACATGATTAGCTTGTAGGGCACCTGTAACTAGCACAAAATCCCTTCACCGTGTCTAGCATTGCTCGAATTTTTATGGAAAATATTGTAAAATTACATGGGATGCCAAGATCAATTGTAAGTGATCGTGATAGGGTCTTTATAAGTAAATTTTGGACTGAGCTATTTTAGTTCCAGGGCACCAAATTAAAATGAGCACGTCATACCACCCGCAGACCGATGCGTAAACTGAAATGGTGAATAGGTGCTTAGAGGCGTACCTTAGATGTTTCACTAGCAACTAGCCAAAGGAATGAACAAAATAGCTCCATTGTGCCGAATGGTGGTACAATACGATATATCACTCTTTTACTAAATGTACCCCATATGAAGCGGTGTATGGTCAACTGGCCCCGATAATTCCAAAATATATAGTTGGCTCTGCCAAGGTATATCAGGTTGACCACGAGATAATTGATAGGGACAAAATTCTACAACTACTAAAGGATAATCACTCAGTCGCCTGAGCCAGAATGAAGCAACAAGCGGATACACATCGAAGTGAAAGGGAGTTCTCTATAGGAGATTGGGTTTTTCTTCGTCTACAACCATACAAACAATTATCAATCAACACATGAGCCTCCATGAAGTTATCACCACGCTTTTATGGACCTTATCAGATTATAGAGCACACTGGAGCTATGGCATATAAATTAAACTTGTTGATGCTAAAATTCATCTTGTTTTCCACGTGTCCTGCCTAAAACCCAAGCTGGGAGAGAACGAATCAGCCCAAATTCAACTACCAAACACTATCGTTGATGGAAAAATTCAAGTCCAACCTCAAGCCATACTTAATCGTAGGATTGTGATGCGTCGCCAACCTCCCTTTACTGAAGTGTTGGTGCATTGGAATAATTTACCTATTGAAGATGCCATGTGGGAATCATCTGAAGACCTGAAGATCAGGTTTCCAGAGTTCATGAAATCTCAGCCTTGAGGATAAAGTTGATATGAAGAGAGCAAGCTTGATAGGATCCTAGTAGGGTTGGGTCCTATTAAATCAAGTAGCAATTAGTAAAAACTCTGAGAGATTATAATAAACACCCACCTAGCCGCCTACTATCATACAAAGCAGGTCGGCTAGGGTTGTGGGAAAGGAGTCTAGGGCCCTTAGGGTTTCCTAGCCGCCGCCCCCCTTACTGGATATGTTGGCTAGGGTTTGAGGAGGGAGCTTATGAATTGTTGCAGCTTCCTAGTCGCCGCCCCCTTATTGGGCAAGTCGGCTAGGGTAGAGGGGTGAAAGAGGGATTTGACTTAAGGCAGGAGTCTCTCTAGGGTTAGAGTTTGGAGTCCTATATAAAGCATGTAGCCTTCACCATTTTTATTCAATCAAGAAATCTATTTTATTTCAGTCGTGTGGCCGACTACCTAGGAAGGAGGAACCCCTATACCATTCCAAAGTAGTTGATCCCCTTCAAGTGATCAATCTGCGATAAAATTCTATGGGGCTCTATATATTTTCATCTTCAACTTCCTATAAATATCATGGTAGTTTATCTCTAGGACACCGTAACTCTTTTCTGTTTACTGATTGCACTAATAGGAGCCAACATCAAATGACTTGCCAAATTATAATCCTGTAAGATCAACCCTTACCACAAGAAAATCCCATATTTGAATACTCTACGGAAACTCCTAACTCAAATTCAACCAGTACAAATCATTGATGACTCACTAGAATGAATATCCTAATGATGGCATGGCCTCCACTTATCATAAGAATTAGATCCAGAAAAGGGGCATAAGCTGATAATAAAAAAACTTTTTCTCAATATTAAAATCTTCTTTTTTTTATCATGTTTCATCTCTCATCGTATTTCTTTTTTCTTTATTGTCGGAATCTCGCTTAGATCACTATTTACTATCACAACGATTTTCATTCTGTCTCTCCTCCATGATGAAATTTTTTTATAAAATTTATAGAATCAACATATTCTTTGAAAGGGATATTGTTAATAATCACTCTTTTTATACTTAATTTCTCAATCTCATTCCTTATTCATGTTCTTTGTTACTAAACAAGTCAATTTTTGTCTCATATTGATGCCAATAGTGATTATGATCGACACCACTTGTATTTCTTATCCTGTAATCCATTCATACATCACTTATTTCTGAATGGAATCAGGCAAGGTTCTGAACTTAGCAGACGAATATCCTAACACAAAGAACTTGAAAATCAAAATACATAAGAATATATTACAAAAACTAGAAATAATATGACTAAAATCATATTTAATGCTACTACTTTCCAGAAGTGATAGTTTCCTGAAATAACTTAGATTTTGCAAGAAAAGTGTTATAATCAAAATAAGAGAAACTACTACAAAGTAAAATGTCTAACGAAGTTAAATAGAGGCTATCTCCACCTTGGATTCCTCCGGAGTCCTGTGAAAATAAAAAAAAATTTCAGCACATGAGATCCAACCGATTAGGTCTTCATCTTCCCGTACAGGAAACTCCACCCTCATGCGTGGATATCTGTGTCTTGGCTATGATTATACTTTTCAGATCTACTCCCCTTAAGATTGAAACTTTCACCATGTTGAGTTTTGTTGTGGCTCTCTGATCGACTTCTTCTAAATTTGTGGAGGAGTTCTTGCAATCTGTCTTCTATGCGGGTCTCAAAGACTTTAAACCTTATATCTAGTGCATCATTCATAGCCATCACATCGGTAACATTATATTTGACGTGGTTGCAAAGGAAGTAGGCGCCTATGGGAGCGAGGAATGGCTGAAAAGAAAGATGGTGGCAGCAGTAGAAGCGATTGTGTAATCACAACAGGAAACAGTGCGACGAGGAAGGAAAGGGACAATGGCGGTCGGTGGCTACGTGGCTGAAGGAGGCGGTGTCGGCAACCACGACAATGTGGCTGGCAGAGGAAGAAGAGGGCAGCAACGGTATCCGGCTAGGGGTGGCTGTGCACGGTCGAGGGCTAGGTTACAGCAGTGACAGCGATGCACCAAAGATAAAGAAGAGGCACAAGCGTCCGGTGAGCAGTGGTTGTGGCTGTGGCTTGGGAAGCAGCGAAGGAGGCAGGGGAGGGAAGAGGTAGCGGCGACAGCAGTGAGGGCTACAGTAGGGAAGGTGGGCTCTTGGCGACTTATGGGGCACCGTCGATGCGACTGGGTAGCGGAAAGCAGCGATGACAGTGGAGGAATAAAAGGGTACCATGAAGCAAGGGATGCAGCAGCCAAGGAGGAAGCAATAGCAGCAGAGGAGGGAACGGCTAGCAACGTGGTTGCAAGCAGTAGAAGGCTGGAGATGCTGTTGAATCTCAGATTTTGATAATAAAATTAATTGATCGATTATTGATCTAACAATGTTGTCAGAGTTGATTGATGTAGGATTAACTATGATAGAGAGAAAATTACAATAAGAGGTTTGGTAAAAGTCAAGTCCAAGCATCAGGCCGGAGTAAGGACGATGCGGTTAGGAACTCACTTGGAGTGCGTCGGGAGCTCGCCGAGGGTATCGGGAGTTTGCTAGGATGGCGCAAGGGAGTTCACTAGAAGAAGACCGAGACTCGCTGAAAGATTGTCGAGGGTAGCTGAAAAGCTTGTCGAAAGTTGGAAAGGTCTTGAAGTGGATTTGTGGTCATGTTGATTGTAATTAATGAAGTCATAGTTAGTATCATTAAGGTTTACCACGATGGAGAAAAGGAGTTGGACATAGGATCAAGCTTAGGCATCTGGCCAAGATTTAGACGATGTGGTGGGAGCTCGCCAGGAGTTCGCTAGGACTTCACCGAAGGTATCGGGAAGATTGCTTGGAACACACTGGGAGATTACCAGAGGAAGATCGTGAGACTCACCATAGGGAATGCTGGAGGTTGCCAGATTGCGGGAGTGAGGTCGTTAATTAGGCTTGGTGGCCATGTATGGTTGTAATCCTTAAGTCATAGGTTAAGTTTGAGTCTGAATTGAGTGTGATTTGGAAGGAGTCCAAATCAACTCAAAGAGGCAACCGGGTCCATAAAAGGGGATTGATTGAGCTTAGGTTGAGCTCAATTAGTTGACCAGAGAATTGGTCAAGATAAGATTCAAGTCAGGATTAGAAAAGTGAAAGGATCACTTTTTCGGGATTCCCGATGGATGAATCGTCGATGAACGACAGTTGTACCATTGCCGCCCAGGTTTTCGGGCAACTGACGATGGCTGAACCGCCTAGGTCGATGACTGAATCGCTCGTACCCTGGATTCAGGGAAGCTTTCGGTAGTTTAACCATTGGCGACGGTGGTTGTACTGCCCGTGCCCGATTTTTTCGGGTGTGTTTGAATTTTGGCTTCATTCTTCTGTAGCCAAATGAGGCCTACAAATACCTTAAGTTTTCTTACATTTAGCATAAGTATTCATACAAGTCATTGTGTAAGAATTTGTGATAAAAAGGGTGTGTGCTAAAAGTGTGTAAGAAAAAAAGGGGAAGTGAGTGATCCAAGTATTGTAATTCTTGTCTCCCTTGTAATTTGAAAAGTTGTAAGGGTTTAGTCTTTACCCAAATGTGATCATTAGTGGATATTGGTGGGCCTCAATGAAGAGGACTCGGGAAGTGGACGTAGGCCAAGATTGGGGCCGAACCACTATAAAATTGCGAGTGCTCTTTACTTGTCTTGTTTACTATTTTACATTGCTCTGAATTAGTTTATATAAAGATACAAGCTTCATTCTCAAGACTTCTCTTAAATCAGTCTTTTGATCGTTTTCAACAAAATACTAAAAGGCGCTTCTAATTTTATTTTTTTTACATTTTATAAGCAAAATTTTTGAATCAAGCACTTCCAGTTTTACACTAATTCACCCCCCTCTTACTGTCAATTGATCATAACAATTGGTATCAGAGTCACATTTTTCTCATTTGATTTAACACCTAAGAGAAATGACTCTTTTTGGTTTTCAAGAGGGCATTTCTATCGTTCGTCCTCCCATGTTTAATGGGATGGACTACACTTATTGGAAAACTTGGATGAGACTTTTTTTTTGCTTTCCTTGAACCTTGATTTATGGAATATTATTTAAAATAGATTTGAAAGGTCTTCTCTTCCAATGAATGATTATAATGATTTGGAGAAGAAGACTTTCTCTTTAGATGCCAAGGCTATAAATGTCTTGTTTTGAGCTTTAGACAAAAATGAATTTAATCGGGTTTCTATTTGCGAAACCACTTTCGATATTTGGCATACTCTTGAAACCACACACGAAGGCACTAGTAGAGTAAAAGATTCTAAGCTAATGATTTTGAATTATTTCATATGAAATCAAGCGAAACCATTGGAGACATGTACACTCGTTTTACGAATGTCGTCAATGGTTTAAAAGCACTTGGTAAAAGATTTCGAATCTTGAACTTGTTAATAAAGTTTTACGTTCTCTTCCTAAAAATTGGTATCCTAAAGTAACTACAATATAAGAGGCAAAAGACTTAAACAAATTTCCACTTGAAGAACTTATCGGGTCATTAATGACCTACGAAATGACATACAAGACACATGATAAATTTTATGAACATGAGAACAACCTTCCAAAGAACATGAAGGATTAGACACTTAGAACAAATGAAGACCACTTGAGCGAAAGCTCAAGTGATAATGACTTTGAACTCTTAACTATAAAGCTTAAAGAAAAACTCTTAAAACAAGAAACAAATAACAAAAATGAACTGAAAAATCAGAAGCTACAAGAGAAGAAGAAAACACTCAAGGTGGCTTAGGACGAACCAAGTTCATCTAAAGATAAAGAACAAACCAATGAAGGCGAGGTGGCAAACTATGTCTTAACGGACTTCGATAATGAGGTAACCAAAACTCCTTTGCTTTATTTTGATATTACTTAATGTTATTCATGAATATTAGAACCCTTGTGGATTCTAAGCTTGGGGTGATCTCTATAGGGGATCAGCCTCCTTGGAACTCTATAGGGGTTTCTCCCTCCTTGGTTTTTAGCTATATGAGCTGAAAGATAATTGATTTATTGATGATCAAAGAGGGGAGAATACAAGGCTATTTATAGGGCTTCTAAACCTCAACTCCTAATACAATTCCTCCTTAAGACTCCTACTCCTAACAACTCTTACTCCAACTCTAAGAAGCAATTCCTACTTCCAACAACTCCAACTCCAACTCTAAGAAGCAACCTCCAAACTAATCATAATCCTATTCTAACTTAACCCTTCCTCAACCAACATCTCTTTAACTAGGATAAGAGGTGGTTGATTAGGGTGACATGTATCTCATTCTTCCCTCAGAATATCTTCAAACTAATCCTAACCTAGCCGACCTTCTCTCCTCTTTAATACGGGTCGGCTAGATAGTATTTACATGAATGCCCTTAGGATTTATATGTTTGCCCTCTTTAATGGAACTAAATTAGGACTCTCCTAGTTAGAGTCATAACAAACCCACTCTCTTCAAATCAGCCTTGCCCTTAAGGCTGAGCTCCATGTCTCTAGGTCGTGATCTGCAACTCGTCACGAGGGTCCCTCGTGGCCCTATAGTAGGCACATCCTGTTCTTGGGGTCCAGTATTAGCAGTAGTGATTAGACGATGATATGTCATGATCTCATGATCCCTTGCAATCATCAGTTGGATTTGGGCCTCCTCATCAAGTTGGGTGTCAGGTGGATAAGTCGGGGCTGAGTTTTCCCCTCTAAACTTTCATTTACGGTGAGATTCTTGGAGGATGAGTTGTAATTTTGAATTATCCACAATTTATGACTCCAATGTGATCTCCAATTTTGTAGGGTCTAAAGAAACTAGGAGACCACTTCCGTGAGGCTTGAGTCTTCATAAATTCCTGTTGGTGGGATGAATATTGAGAAAGACTCGAACTTTAATAACAAACATCCTTCTACTTTAGTATTTGTCGGGCGACTGTTTCTTTCTTGTGCGGGTTGACATGTGGTTGTTCTTTATTGATAGCCAGACTTTCCTCTATGATGGTAGTTGCCTTATAGTAAAGTCCATGGTAAGGTGAGCTTGATCTGAGTTTGGAGGGAGCAGAAGCGATAATTTTACTTTCATCTCCTCTTCGTGTTGTTGTCCTATATCATACCAAGCCACAAATTCAACAAAGGTTAGCATTCCCTCGTCGTTGATTGGTTGCTTCAAGTGATTTGGAGTGAGGGCTTTGCTGATGTAGGCTAGGGTCAGCCATCTTGCATGTGGATAACATAATTTTTAGCTCTCGATGCATCAATAATAGACACTTAGTCGATGTCGTGTAAAGCTAGCACCAGCGAAGAGTAGGGACTGTAATTTGGCTAAATGATATCTGTTTCAAGAATCTCATCTTCAGTCCTCTCTATTTTAGCTTTTTGGAGGTGAGAATAATGATATAGCCAAGAGTTTGCTATTGGTTTGCTCGGGAGAATCAAAATTCATGGTCATACCGGCGTTTAGAAAGTAGCCTGCGAGGTTCGACGAAAATATCTAAAAATTCAACAAATAATCGTTGCACTTCAAAATTTGGTCGTCGGTGACCTCAACATCTGATAGGACTCTAGCAAGGTTGAGTTCTAATCATTCTAGTAAAAGTCAATAAAAACTCTACTAAATTGTAATAAGGCCTCTCCTATCTTATAAAGGAGTATGACCAGAGTTTGGATTAGCCCTTAGGTTATAGTAGTCGTCGCCCCCTTTACTGGACAAGTCAGCTAGGGTTTCCCCCTGCTTAGGTCGGCTATAGAGTCAACCTAGCCGCCCCTTGTTCCTATTAAGATAGGATGGCTATAGGAGGGATAAAAAGGTAATTTAACCCAGATAAGTGCCCCCTTAGGCTAGGACTTGATCCCTATTTATGATGTAGCCGCCCCCCTCTTTGAAAGCAAGCAATTATCAATTTTATTTCAGCCTTATGCCAAATCTAGGAGGGAGGAACTTTTGTTCAGCCCCCCTCTTTGAAAGCCAAACTTTTGTTCATCATTTCTGACCAAAATTTTTACACAATTCTGAAGATCAAGTTGGCTTTCATCTGGATTTGATTTCATAAAAAAACTCCTTCTGGATTTGGTTTTCTCGTATATTCGTTCAGCATCACGTAGTTCTAAAATTTTACGATGAAGGAATCTGCTTTACATCTTTTGCCCTATTTTCCTACCGTTATGCTATCAAAATTTCTATTGGTGTTGACAACATCTAAACCAAGAGTTTCTGCATAATTTTCTTAAACTTTTCCCTGGAATTTACGTTGAGAAATCATCGTTTCTCCGACGCAAAAACTAGTTCAGCAGGATAGCACATCGCAGCATTTCTTTTCACCGAATTCTATTAGTTGAGTGCTATTTTTTATGGGATTTCAGACTCTCCTTTCCTTATCACCAAACCCTACCATCCTTACCAAAAACCCTTCAAAACCCTACCCTAAACCGAAACCAAATAACCACCAAAATCTGCCCTAAACTGCAGCTTGCTTCCACCCAAACCGATCCACCTTCCAACCGGCCACCCCTTCTCCAAAATTCCCATGCCACTAACTCAACAACAGAAAAAAGATCTCAATATTACAGATCTTGAGGCATATACTATGGCATCAGAGGAGGCCATCGATGCAAAGCTTGAAGCCTTTGAAAACCGCATGGAAGAGAAGATGCGATCCTTATTCGCCGAATTCAGCATAGGCCGACCATCAAGCCCTAGGAAGTCACACCATGGAGAGACTTTAGATCGGCGAGATGATCCTCAAGAACATGGACACATCACCTATGATCCCAATAATCCACGCATGAAGGTTGACTTCCCAAGATGGGAAGAAGGAGACCCGATCGGATGGATCTCGCGCGTGGAGCGCTATTTTTTATTCTATCGAACCGTCGATGCCACAAGGGTGGAGATCGCTGCCATACATCTCGAGGGAGATGCTATTTAGTGGTTCAATTGGTTTGAACACACCCATGGAGGACTTTCTTGGCAGCAGTTCAAGGAAGGGCTTTTAAACCGCTTCGGTCCGACCGATTTCGACAACATCGATGGACAATTGATAAAGATTCGTCAAACCTCTACAATACAAGATTACCAAACAAGGTTTGAGCATTTATCTAACCAAACTAAAGATTGGTCTGAGAAATAACTTTTAGGTACTTTCATTGAGGGCCTAAAGCCGGAAATCTGAGGAGAAGTCAAAGCACGACAACCGTACACCCTTATGGCGGCAATTTCCTTTGTGTATCCAGGAAGAACGATTGAACCATGAGGCATGGAGGACAAGGGTCACTCCCCGACTAGCTATACCAAGGCCTATTGCCCCCTCTACTACCATCCGAGCCCCTGCACTAAAAAATTGACAAGAGACGAGCTTCGTGAACGATCGGCTAAAGGATTATGTTGGCATTGCGACGAATCATGGAGCCGCGAACATCGCTGTAAGAAGGGCCGGCTCCTCATGATTGAACCAGTGGAGGATGAGGACAATGAACCATCTGAAGAAGGCCTTGAACCCGAAGAGGAAGCCATAGTGGAAGAGCCCCAACCGGCCGACTACGTAGTGCATGCATTGGCCAGCTACTCCAATCCACAGACGATGAAAGTTGGAGGACTTCTAAGCAGCAACCCATCACCGTTCTCATCGACACAAGTAGCACAAATAACTTCCTCAATAGTAAGGTTGCTGCACGTTTAGCACTTCAAATCAAAGGTTGCAAGAAGTTTGACATAAAGGCCGCCGACAGCCAAATCCTTAATTGTGACCAACGATGCCCGCGGGTGAAGCTACTCCTCCAAGATCAAGAAGTGGTAGCTGATTTCTTTCTCCTACCCATCGATGACTATGAAGCCGTGCTTGGGATCGAATGGCTCACAACATTAGGTGATATCTCCTGAAATTTTTCTAAATTAATTATAAAATTCTATTGCAAAGGGAGACATGTCACATTACGAGGCAAGCGTGGGAGCCATATCTTCACCGTTTCGACGCAATGGATGGAGAAAGTTTTGCATAAAGCACATGGGGGATTTTTGATGCATATCCATCAGCCATCTAAGGGGGAGAATATACAAATTTCAGATCCTAAGCTTGCCCTCTTGCTGGATGAATTCGTAGACATTTTCATGGAGCTGCGTGGGCTGCCCCCTAACCGGCAGCATGACCATCGTATTCCAATTCTGTCAGGCAAACCTCCAGCAAATATGCATCCGTATCGGTACCCTCACTTGCAGAAGGATGAGATCGAGAACATCGTCAAAGAGATGCTTAACACCAGGGTAATTCGATCGAGTTTCAGCCCTTATTCTTCACCGGTGTTGCTAGTGCGTAAGAAGGACGGTACATGGCGGATGTGCATTGATTATCAAGCCTTAAACGGTATCACCCTCAAGGACAAATATCCTATACCCATCGTAGATGAGCTCTTGGATGAACTAAAAGGAGCCCGAGTCTTCACTAAATTGAATCTCCATTCCGGTTATCACCAGATTCGGGTGTACACTGAAGATATTCAAAAAACCGCATTCCGCACGCATAACGGCCACTACGAGTTTTTGGTAATGCCTTTCGGACTTACGAATACTCCTTCTTCTTTCCAAAGTCTGATGAATGATATTTTTTAGAGCTTTTTACGTAAGTTCGTATTAGTATCCTTTGATGATATCCTCATTTATAGCCCTACACTTGATATACATTTTCAGCACTTACGAACTATTCTAACAATTCTCCGGGAGAATACTCTTTATGTGAAACAGTCAAAGTGTAGTTTCTTACAGCGTAAAATGGAATATCTTGGGCACATTATATCAGAGGATGGAGTGGCGGTAGACCCGACAAAGATCGAGGCAATGCAAGGATGACTGAAACCTACAAACGTAAAATCACTGCGTGGCTTCCTTGGACTCACGGGCTACTACCGGAAATTCATGAAAGATTACGGCAAGATCAGTGTCCCGCTCACTTCCCTACTAAAGAAAGATTCCTTCTGATGGTTGGAACAAGCTTATACAGCCTTTGAACGACTCAAGGCCGCCATGATGATGACTCTGGTCCTAGCATTACCTAATTTCAGCCGCACCCTTATGATCAAGTCCGACGCGTCCGAAGTTGGGATTGGAGCTGTTCTAATGCAAGATGGCCGACCTCTCGCCTACACCAGCAAGACATTGTCTCCCTCACACTTGACAATGTCGGTATATAATAAAGAAATGTTTGCCATTGTATACGTCGTCACAAAGTGGAGACCCTACCTGATCGACTGGCGCTTCCAGATTAAGACTGACCACCAAAGTCTTAAGTATTTCTTGGAGCAGAAAATATCCTCCCCGAAGTAGCAATGTTGGGTAACTAAACTTCTCGATTTTGATTATGAAATTACTTATCGAAAAGGAAAAGAGAATGTTGTTGCAGATGCTCTATCTCGGCTCCCGGGGCAAGCAGAAATTTCAGCCATCTCCCTTCCCACCACCGATTTCCTCGAACACATTAGGGAGGAGTGGAAGAATAATATGAAAATCCGAAGCATCATAAAAAAATTGGAGAAGGATCCGGATTCCGTAGGGCACTATACGTGGGACTCGAAGGACTTACACTATAAAAACCGAATTGTTGTTGTTCCTTCTTCTCCTCATATTCAAGTTATTCTGCATGAAATGCACTCTTCATCTTCGGGAGGGCACTCTGGATTTCTGAGGACTTATAAAAGGGTAAAGCAAAACTTCTTCTGGAAGGGCATAGAGAAATCAATTTATGACTATGTATCCAAATGTGATGTACGTCAGCGGCATAAAGGAGAAACAATGGCAAGTCCGGTAAACTATAGCCGCTACCTATACCAGATTCGACTTGGACGAACATCTCTATAGACTTCGTTGAAGGACTGCCACTATCTCAAGGTAAAAGCACGATCTTTGTGGTGGTAGATCGCCTAACTAAGTATGCTCATTTTTGTGCTGTGAGACATCCCTATACTGCTGCCACTATTGCCCAGATTTTTGTGGAAAATATTATGAAATTGCATGGGATGCCAAGATCGATAGTAAGTGGTCGTGATAGGGTGTTTATAAGTAAATTTTGGACCGAGCTCTTCCATCTACAAGACACCCAATTGAAGATGAGCACACCTTATCATCCACAAACAGATGGCCAAACAAAGGTGGTGAACAGATGCCTCGAGACTTACTTACGATACTTCACCAGCGACCAGCCCAAAGAGTGGACAAGATGGCTTCCCTGGGGCGAATGGTGGTATAACACAACTTTTCATTCATCGACTAAATGTACCCCTTACGAGGCACTGTATGGTCGACCGCCCCCTATAATTCGCAGATATATACTTGGTTTAGCCAAAGTGGATCAGGTCGACCAAGACCTAATTAACAGGGATAAACTGCTACATCTGCTGAAGGACAACCTAACTGCCGCTCAAGCCCGCATGAAGCAACAAGCAAACAATCACCAGAGTAAGCGAGAATTTTCAGTAGGAGATTGGGTTTACCTCTGCCTACAACCATACAAGCAGCTATCCATCAACACCAGAGCATCGATAAAACTGTCTCCACGATTTTATGGACCATATCAGATTTTGGAATGCATTGGGGCCGTGGCATACCGACTTAAACTTCCAGATAATGCCAAAATTCATCCTGTCTTTCACGTACCCCTACTGAAGCCGAAATTGGGTGAACATGAACTGGCTCAGACTCAGTTGCCGAACACTATAATTGAAGGTGAAATCCAAGCCCAACCTGAAGCTATACTTGATCGAAGAATTGTGATGTGCCGACGAAGTCCCTCCACCGAAGTACTTGTGAAGTGGAATGACATACCATCTGAAGACGCAACATGGGAGTCACACGAAGAGCTGAAGACTCGGTTCCCAGAGTTTATGGATCCTCAGCCTTGAGGACAAGACTGATTCTGAAAGGGCGGACTTGATAGGACTCCGCAGGGTTGAGTCCTAATCATTCTAGTAGAAGTCAATAAAAACTCTGCTAAATTGTAATAAGGCCTCTCCTATCTTCTAAAGGAGTATGGCCAGAGTTTGGATTAGCCCTTAGGGCATAGTAGTCACTGCCTCACTTACTGGGCAAGTCGGCCAGGGTTTCCCCCTGCTTAGGTCGGCTATAGAGCCAACCTAGCCGCCCCTTGTTCCTATTAAGGTAGGATGGCTATAGGAGGGACAAAAGGATAATTTAACCCAGATAAGTGCCCCCTTAGGCTAGGACTTGATCCCTATTTAAGATGTAGCCACCCTCCTCTTTGAAAGCAAGCAATTACCATCTTCAATTCAGCCTTTGTGCCGTGTCTATGAGGGAGGAACCCCTATAGCATTCCAAGGGTTTATCCCTCTCAAGGATCAAAATCTATAGGGCTCCTTTTGGGGTTCTATCAACATCTAACCTGCTGCAATATTCAATTTGAAGCATTATTTAGGCAGCAACATTACTGTTAATAAAGTTGTTGCTGCTCATGGTGTCAATAAGAACGGTGATCGGTTGTTGCTTCAAAAGTCCTCCCACTTTCATCGTTTATGGGTTTGCATAGCCGGCAAGAGTATGATGCATCGTAAAATCAACCAGTTGTTGTACTTCATCCATGACCTCTTCCTTATACTTCTAAACCTCCTCCTCTATGTCTTCAAGAAGTTCAATCAGTAGGAGGTGGCCCTTTTTGCTTCGATGATTGCGGCCCCATGGTTTGTCGCAGTGCCAATAAAGATCCTTTGTCAATCGGTCGTGTAGTTCTTCTCTTGTCAATTTTTTTGGCAACAAAGGATGGCTAGAAGTAGAAGGAGATTCATATGCCATGGGTTTACGAGTGGTTCTCATCCTCCGAGCATCTTGGTTAAGCCGTTCTTCTTGGATTTGGGCGAAAGAGATTGTTGCCTTCATGGTGCGCGGTTGCCGCGCTTTAACCTCTCCTTTAATTTTTGGCTTGAGTCCTTCGATGATTGCCCCTAATAATTATTTGTCAAACCAATCATGAGCAAGGTAAGATAATTCCTCAAACCTGGTATGGTGTTATTAGATCATGGAGGTTTGTCAGATCTTGGCAAGTTGTTCATTGATATTCTCATATTTGGTTGGTCCAAAGTGGTTCAGCAACGCATACTTAAATTATATCCATGTCATAGCCCCATAGTTGTATTCAAGCCACTTATACCATCGTATAATATCTCCTTCAAGGTGGATGACAGTGGTGTCCACCATGGAATCCTCCGGTGTTTGGTGATGATGGAAGTGACGTTCGGTGCGTGAAATCCATCCCGACGGGTCTCCTTCTTCCCATCGAGGGAAGTCCACCTTCATGCATGACTGCCTTATATCAGTGGCTCATTCTTTCTTTTTGAGAGGTCTTTCTGAACTTTGACCTTGTTAGAACTTAATTGGGCTCCGAGATCAGCTCAATCCGAATTCGACGAATAAGGCACAATTTATCCTCTATGCGTGATTCAAACGCCTCCAACTTGGCATCGATTGAACCTTGAGATGCCATTGTGTGTGCCTCCAGATCTGATATGACAATGTCCCTCTCTTGCTATTGGGTCAGTGGTATGGAACGGTTGGGTGGTTTGGTGGTCGAAAGGGATGGTGGATTATGGGTAGATAGCTATGGTTTGGGGCTGATAAGTTACTATTTTTTTAGGTACTATTGGGGCTGTGATTTAGGGCTGCTGTAGGGGCTGTAAGGAGAGTTTGGTGATAGAGGTTTAGGGTTAGAGGGATGGCCTAGGGTTGTTGTTGATGGCAATAATAGGTTTTGTAGTATTAATGGCTGCGGAGGGTAAGGATAAGTGGAAGGTTCGATGGCTATGGAAGACCATCGCTATTTAGTCTATGGTTTGAGTTGGCTATGGATTCTGGAAATAGGTTATGATGGCTGCATCTTAAGGCTAGAGGGGTGCCCTAAAGATGAATGGGTGGCAGCAACAATTTCGGTAAGGATCAGATATGAGTGCAACAATAAACACTAAAATGTAGTGCTGTAAAATTCTACGTCGATAGGCTGCAATAGGTCATTCATTGCTTTGGGCTGTGGTTTTGGGTGTTGTTTATGTTATAAAAAATAGGTTACAATGGTTGCATCTTAAGGCTGAAGGGATACTCTAAAGACATCTTGGGTGGTGGCAGCTGTTGGGAAACCTCAGCGGGAGCATCTTATGTGCAGTAGAAATCAAATAAAAAAACTGATTTCCCATGCAGATCAAATTATCGTGCAAAAGATTGGGGTCACGAGAAAAATATAAAAATTAAAAAACTATGATGCATGAGAGATTGATTTTACCTAATGTCACGGATAATGTAAACAATGTGTTCGATGAAATGCTCATATATGTCTGTGTCCTTCGGTTTGTGTACATACCTTTTACAGCAAGTAGCGGGCTTGTAGTAGGCTTAGCAACCCTAGTTTGATTTGCTTTGTGATCGATTTTGGCTTGTAAATATAAGTGTGTCTTGTAAACACTTGTGGGAACTTCGGTCTGTAATTGACCATTATCCTTTGTGTGCAACCTTTTTGATTTTGTAATGTCCATGGGTGTAATTTGTATTGGCTTTATAAAGTGTTTGCTTAAGCAGTTATTTATGGATCCCGATGGAATTGCTTCTTCTGGCCCGTTTTCTCTTTTGTAAGTCTAAGGGACCTTAGGAGATCTCGGGGAAGGCTGACCTTTGTGGACGGGCATGCATAGGTGCCGCACGCTTAGGCAAAATTAGTTAAACCCGTGACATTATGGTATCAGAGCGGGACAAGCATATGCAGAAACACTCATCATACAAATGTGGGGGACCTAGCGGGGCTATGTGGAGGATAGCCAGCACGCGCAATCGTTTGGGGGAAACGGATATTGAGATGTAGGGAAAGAGTTGCTCAGAGGAGCGAGCATCCAGGTTTAGCATTCAGAGGAATGACCAATCCTTTGTGCGAGAGGCACCACGAGGACAAGCAAGCGAAGAAGAATGTGTAGCGCACAAAGATTGGGATGATTGAGTTCGAGCTATAGCTCAACGTTGGCAACCAAACTTGATGGTGCTTAAGGCAAAGCGGGGCGCTTGGTGAAAGATGAGACCGTGCAAAGTGGGAGGTGTTGCATAACGACCGAAAAAGTTGTGCAAAGCTCACATAAGTGAGGGAAATTACTAACTTGAAGGATTCGGTACTCATGCAAGAGCTTGTACTCGGACGATAGAGTGTTCATGGCCATCCTAAGAAGTGATCGGAACTCAGTGCCATGGAGCATCAGAACTTTCTCTTCGACATGGAAAGGATACGTCCGTAGATGGCTGAAATGTGCAACAAGTTCAGCATGTTGCTAGACCCTGAAGGGTGTAGTGGGGACTGTATTGGCAAAGGGTCACAATCTAACAAGTGCATTTACGGGGGCAGAATAAGACACAAGTTGTTCATCAAGACGGAGCATTCAAAAGGGGATAGTGGCCTCCGAAACTTCCAGTGGGAAGAATGTAAAGAGGAAAGTTGCTCTAGTAGGACAGATATCTTGGAGGGATAAGTCCTAGTTCTCTAGAGGGAGAATCATGTGCAACAGATCGCACATATTGAGGAAGAGTTTCTCAAGGTAATATCTCTACAAAGCTCAATGGACCGAGCGAGTGACGAAGAGTCATCGCATGATCTCGAATAAGGTAATGCATTGGTGGATGCATTTCAAGATCAAGTGGGGGAGCAATTCAAGGCAACATCATATGAAGACACACTTCGAGTCAATGTGGAAATCGAACTCAACGGAGGGCTGACCCGTGGAATGGTGGACGCGAGGGCCACTATCAACTCAATGCAAATCGAGGAGCGAAGTGACTTGGGTGGAACTTGGTGAAGTATCCAAGCCGCATGAAGAGAGTCGACATAGAAGATGTAATATGGAGTGGAGGCACAGAGCTTTCCTTAGACAGAGGTCAAGGGCATGAACTCTTATAGAGGCAAGAGTAGGATCATATCGTTCCATGGGTTCTTCATTATGATGGGGCGAACATATCTTGCATGGTGCCAAAGACAAAGGGAGCTTCGAGGCACATACAAGTTACCTCAGAGATACATTTGACGGAGTAACTAAGGTGATTCAACTTGCGGAGTCAAAGTTGGGATCAGGATACCTTAGCACGGGGCAAGAGGATGCAGAGGCAGGTATTCTTGAAGAATATGCAATAGTGTTGTCATTTAAGTTGTCAGGAACAAGTGGTGCATAGTGGAGATTGTGCTGGTAGGGGATAGAGGCCCAGGATCCAAACAATGGTGCACCAATTCTAGCGAAGTCAAGAGACTTCAAGAGCTACTAGGCAACGGACTATACTAGAGCTATGCTTCACTCGAGTGTGACCCAAGAGTGGGTGGGCGAAGGTGAATTGCCAAGGGAGCAAACCAAAAATCGGAGATGGTGGAGGCCCTACGAGGTATTGGCAGAGGCCACATGGAGAAGTCGTAGTCCTAGTTCATCCCACGAGAATCTATATGCAATGTAGATGTCACCAGAAGGCGACATGGAGCAGCGGATCGTGGTGGAATAGTTCGTGGCAATGCAACGCAGGCCACAATGTCCCGTGAGGGACAAGATCATGCGGATGTATGATCAGGAGCTACTGGGAGCTCCACTTTTGTGTACGACACAACTAGAAGAAGGGTTATGGATTCAAGGAGTGAATGTCACAGTACCGCAAAGGCGGGTCTTCGTGTGTGCATCAGAGCTTACATTGGATGGAAGCCTTAGTCATCAGCATATGGGGACTGTATACCACCGAGGAAGAAGTCCAAGTGTAAGTACTAGTGAGTCCCATGGAGGGGGATGTGATCATGTTAATGATTAGGAGTTGTTGGGAGCTCCACTTCGGTGAACAATGCAACGACAAGAAGGGCTATGGATTCAAGGGGTGGATGTCATGGTACGACAGAGGTGAGTCTTCTGTGTGCGCATCGAAGCTTGCATCAGATGAAAGTCTTGGTCATCAGCATATGGGGGGCTATGTACCATCGAGAGAGAGGTCAGATTGCAAGCACTAGTGAGTCCCACGGAGGAGACTTGACTATATAATGGTATGATTGGAGCGGCTAGAGAGTTGGACTACTTCAGTGCTCACATTCACTTAAGGGAGCCCGACAAGTCAGAGGACATGGCCGAGTAAGTGAATGTTGCTATCAAGGAAGCTAAGGAGAATAGAATTGGTGCGAGCTTTGCAATAAGATGGTGGAGGCCGTGCGTGAGAGTTGCAGTCTGTCTTTCCATCGACCAAGGAGAATTGCTAGGAGGACACAGTAGTGTTGAAGCAGGTGGTCGAAAGGGGCGAGGAAGCGACGACGAGTCTAGTGGGGCTCAGCTACCCAAAAGCAAAGCGTTGGTTAAAAAGGAGGTGGACTCGGAGGAGCACCATAGTGCCGTAGAGGCGGATCTACCGATCATGATGGAAGGGATGTAGATGCAAGGCAATAGATAGTAGGGCTATGGGCTTGGCAGCACCATGGTACCGTAGAGGTGTGACTTCTGCGGAGTTATCGATCCCTTGCTCTCATGGAAGGAATTGGTCGTAGAAGGGGCCGAGGAGGTGAAGAATGCAAAGGCAAACTCCAAGTACCAAAACAAGGTGGAAGGACAGATGCCAAGGAACTTCATAAGACCAGTGTCGATGGGCTTCTCATCAAGATAGCCGAAAGTGAGGGACTTCGGGTTGATGCGGGAGTGCTCGACCAAGGAACAAAGTAGGCAGTACATGGTACTATACTTTTTCTACTTAGAGGAGTAGGCGACAAAGGGGATGGAGAAGATGGTACAATCCCAGAGGTGACCAGAACTATCAAAGACTTACTCCAAGATGGGGTAAACTTTTTGCTCTTTTCAGGCAAAACTTCTTGCATTCCAGAAGTTCAATGGTAGTGGGAAGGCAAATCACAGTAGTTAACTCAATGCAAGAAGTGCAAACACTTATAGTGCTTCAGAAGTGTGAGCAAAGAGCGGACGAATGTTAGTACCCAGCTCAATGCATGAAGTACAAACTCGAGGAGGTAGGCAAAATCGAGTAACCTTTGTCTTCTCAACTCAGGAGAATGGGCGAAACTGAGTACCCCAATTCTCTTAACTCGAGAAGGTGAGCGAAGTGAAGTAGCCTTGCCTTCTCAACTACTAAGAGAATAGGTGAAGTCAAGTATCCCAGTTCTCTTACTTATACAGTAGAGGAGCTCTGCACAAGTTCAGTGACCCTTCAAAGAAAGCTTATGGAACATAATAGTTGTCAAATCCTCACCATTGGTTACCAATACTACTAAAAGTAAATTGTTCGCTTCATTTTCTAATTGAATGCCAATCGAAAGTGGGAGTGATGCGAACCTACTTGGAAGTGACAACTAAACGTGGAAGAAGAATCAATGGGCAAACATTATGAAGGAAGGACCTCAAAAACCATTAAGTCTACAAGGCGATGCTCATCAAAGTTCTAACAAGCATCCACCCAATTTAAGCAACATGAGTATACTATGATACTGACACATAATAAGGCATATCTTTTCCTTCATCAGAAGGATCCGCGAGAACCAACAAGGATCAATACAACTCAACCAACCCCACACCAGATTCAGTCATTAGTGATTTGAAGCAGCATGGCAGATCAGAGTTCGATTATTCAACAACAATGGCGGAGAGCGGCTGGGAGCTAAAGGGGTGTGTTGCAGCTAAAGTAGAAGATTGAAGATTCAATAAAATGCGATGATATGCTGTGTCTATAGTGGCATTGATGAGGATGTCGAAGGAATAAGTGGGGGAGAATGTCACGGACAATAATATAAACAAGGTGTTCGATGAAATGCTTGTACATACCTTGTACAACAAGTAGCAGGCTTGCATTAGGCTTAGCAGCCCTAGTTTGGATTGCTTTATGGCAGATTTTGGCTTGTAAAAATGAGAGTGTCTTGTAAGCACTTGTGGGGACTTAGGTCTGTAATGGACCATTATCCTTTGTGTGTAACCTTTCTGATTTTGTAATGTCTATGGGTGTAATTTATATTGGCTTTATAAAGTGTTTGCTTGAGCAGTTGCTTGTGGATCCCGATGGAATTGCTTCTTCTGGTTCATTTTTTCTTTTGTAAGTCTAAGAGACCTTAGGAGATATTGGGAAAGACTGACCTTTATGGACGGACACGAATATGTGCCGCACTACTTAGGCAAAATCAGCTAAGCCCGTGACACTAAGGAGATCACATATCCCTGTATTTCCAGATCCAGATGTAGAGGATGAAGGAGGTCAAGCGTCCTCCTCTCTAGCGGTATCCACATGATAGATCTCTGTAGCGAAACTCCTTCAATATGATCTCGCAACTCTTATGCAAAGGGAGGGAGGGGAATAGAAGGGGAAGGCTAAAGCTGCAGCCAATCAACCATGAGTCTCCCCTCCTATTCATAGAGGGCCACCAAAAACCCTAGGACTCTTACCTTAGTAGGTATTGGATCTCCATCAAATTACCCACTAACCTTGCACTATTGGATATCTATCCAATAATCTCCTTAGGCCTCTAATTGGGCCTCAACCAAGGAGCTCATTTGCATAGGTTCTCATCTAATGAGAATAGGGGCTAATTGGATCTCCATCCAATCCTTTATTCGATGAAACATCCACCATATGTGTGTGACCCTCTAGGCCCAATACCGAGTTGGCCTTGAGTCACTGCCATCAAAACTCCTTAAGATATAGTGAATTATTATCTCCATAATAATTCACTCGATTCATCGACTATGGACGTACTAGGCCACTACGCCATAGTCCCTAAATAGTACAGGGGGGACCAAATCCATCGGACATGTCTGTCCATAATTACTGTGTATCTATAAATCCCTCATCCTACTAATATCCCATAGACCGTATATTGGACATGGTACTGTTAGGTCACATACGAAATCAATTTATCTTGCTCTAATTGGATTCTATCGGAGAACTCTTTCTCTCTCAATCCGAATGATCCCGGCCAGAGATTTGTCGGAGTAAGCACATTTGATATATTCCTCTTGTGATACTGAGAGTGGATGATCCTTTATTAACACTCAATGTCTGGTTATCTCGATGTCCCTCTCGAGTAACCTATGACCATGATTATTTAGGATTTGTATTTAAAGGTGAATTGATTTCATTATCATGATCTTATCATGATTTGATTCTCATTGCACACAACCAAGGACATCACAATATATATATATATACACACACACACATAACAGATAATATAATGTGAGAATATACCAGAAATAATATTAAGCAAAAAGATCGCATGATGTGTCATACGTGCCATCACTCACTCGATTGATTTGTAGGGCACATGTAACCAACAATCTCCCACTTGATGTAAAGCCAATCACATATGTGTCTGATCCCCATCAGACCCCTGTGACCCTCAAATATAATCTGAGCCAGTGGCCTCGATAGTGGATCTGCAATGTTATCTTCGGATGGAACTCTTTCTATTGCTATATCTTTCCGGGTCATAATCACTCTAATCAGATGGAACCTCCTTAGAATAATTGTGATGAGACCTGAGTTCTCTTACTAGAGCTATTGCCCTGTCACTGTCGCAATATATGTGAATCAACTCCACGCTGCTTGGTATGACTCCCATATCATGGTAAACTTCTTCATCCATACCCCTTCTTTTGCTGCTTCTATTGTAGCAATGTATTTCGCCTCTATGGTCGAGTCAGCAGTAGTATCTTGCTTAGAACTCTTCTAGCTTACTACTACTCCATTTAGGGTAAAAATATACCCTGAATTTGACTTGTTATCAATGTCAAACTGGAAAGTCAAGTCCATGTAGCCTCAGCCTAGAGGCTACCTCCTCCATATACGAATACAAGATCCTTAGTTCTCAAGTACTTAAGGATATATTTTACTGCCTTCCAATGTTCTAAACCTTGATCTGCTTGATACTTACTCGTGACACTCAGAGTATATACTATATTAGGCCTGGTACATAACGTAGCATACATAATAGACCCTATTGTTGAGGTATAAGGTATCTTATCCATGTCTATCATTTCTTCAGGAGTCTTTGGGAACATACTCCTAGAAAGTGATATTTCATGTCTCATCGGTATGAGATCTCTCTTGGAATTCTCTCTGCCAAACCTTTTGACAATGGAGTCTATGTACTTAGACTGGGACAAACTGAGCACCCTCTTAGATCTATCTATATAGATCCGGATCCCCAAAATATAGGATGCTTCCCCTATGTCTTCCATGGAGAAGTTTCTGGATAGCCAAATCTTTATTGGGGAGAGCATTCCTATATCATTCCCAATGATTAGAATGTCACCCACATATAATACCAAGAAGGTGATAGCATTCTCACTTACCTTCCTGTACATACAAGGCTTATCTTTATTTTTAACAAAGTCATAAGATCTGATCGTCTCATCAAATCTTATGTTCCAACTTGGGGAAGCTTGCTTTAGTCCATAAATGGACTTGACCAGCCTGCACACTTTATTTGGACACTCTCTGGATACGAATCCCTTTGGCTGTATTATATACACCTCCTTCTTGAGGTTGCTATTGAGGAATATCATTTTCACATCCATCTGCTAGATCGCATAGTCATAGTCTACTGCAATGGCTAAAAGAATTCTAATGGATTTAAGCATGACTACAGGTGAAAAGGTTTCATCATAGTCAACTCCTTGTCTTTGACAATATCCTTTAGCTACCAGCCTTGCCTTATAGGTCTCCACCTTTCTATCTACTCCAATCTTCTTTTTAAAGATCCACTTGCAGCCAATAGGTACGATATCATCAGGTGCATCTACAAGGTTTCAAACCTTGTTAGAGTACATGGAATTCATCTTAGAATTCATGGCTTTTTGCTACTTCCTGGAGTCTATACTCATAATAGCCCCGATGATCAACATCCTGAGAGTCATCTCCACTGATATGTCCCACATATCTTTCAGGAGGGTGAGATACTCTATTAGACCTATGCAAAGTTAGAACTTGTGTGTTAGGTACTTGAACAAACTCGGGCTCTGGAATAGTGCTTTAGCTAGGTTCTCCAACCTCACTCAATTCTATCTCAATCCCACTATTTCCACCAAGAATGTGTTCCTTCTTAAGGAACACAGCTCTCTTGGCAACAAAGACCTTTTGGTCCTTGGGATGATAGAAATAATACCCCAAAGTCTCCTAAGGTAGCCCACGAACGTGCATCATTCCGTCCTTGATTCTAACTTGTCAGGGTTGTATCTTTTAAGGTGGGCAAGACAGCCCCAAATCTTAACCACCTTAAGATCGGGCTTCTTTCCTTTCCATATCTCATATGGTGTAGACACTACGAACTTTGATGGAATGGTGCTTTAGCTAGGTTCTCCAACCTCACTCAATTCTATCTCACTCCCACTGCTTCCACCAAGAATGTATTCCTTCTTAAGGAACACAGCTCTCTTGGCAACAAAGACCTTTCGGTCCTTGGGATGATAGAAATAATACCCCAAAGTCTCCTAAGGGTATCCCACGAACGTGCACCATTCCGTCTTTGATTCTAACTTGTCAGGGTTGTATCTTCTAAAGTGGGCAAGATAGCCCCAAATCTTAACCACCTTAAGATCAGACTTCTTTCCTTTCCATATCTCATATGGTGTAGACACTACCAACTTTGATGAATCTCTGTTCAGAAGGTAAGTTGAAGTCTCTAGGGCGTACCCCCAGAATGAGATGGGTAGGTCAGCGAAACTCATCATGGACCGCATCATGTCTAACAGTGTGCGATTCCTCCTTTCTGATACACCATTGAGCTGAGGTGTATAAGGAGGTGTCCACTGGGATAAAATCTCATTGTCCCTGAGGAAATTGGTGAACTCCATACTCAAGTACTCTCCTCTTCGATCTAATCGAAGAGTCTTAATACTTTTTCCAATTTGGTTCTCTACCCCATTCTTATATTCCCTGAATTTCTAAAAGGTCTCAGATTTGTACTTCATTAGGTACATGTGTCCATACTAAGAGAAATCATCAGTGAATATAATGAAGTATGAGTAACCACCTATAGTATGAGTTCCAATAACTCGGTGGCTCTTTCTCCAATTTCACTAAACGGAGAGTTGGTTATCTTCCCACGAAGGCAAGGTTCACAAGTTGCATATGACTCATAGTCAAATGGATCTAAGTTCCATCTTTCAACAACTTTGGAATCCTTCCCTTATATATATGACATATCCTATAATGTCATAGGTATGCATTATTCACCTTATCTCTTTTCCTCTTAGACATATTTATATTTATGATATGTGAAGAAGTGTCTAACACATATAAGCCATTTATAAGTGTCATCTAGTAATGATCTCATCATCCATAATTGTTAAACAACTATTGTTCTCAAAAACTAATTTATATCAACTAATTGTCAAACAAGAGATATAAAATAATATTTTTAATAATAGAAGGGACAAAATAGTATGCATCTAATGCAATAATAACTCCACCAGGTAGTTGTAGGATGACCTCCCCAATAGCAATTACAGCAATTCTTGCTTCATTACCCATCTTGGGGTCCATCTCGCCTCTGGCTAATCTCCTAAGTCTTACCAGAACCTGCAACGAATTGCAGATATGATAAGCACTCCTGGTATCCAATACCCGTGTGTTATCATGAAAATCTAACAAGTGGAGACTGATCATGAATATACCTGAAGTTTCTCCAAGCTTTTGTTTTGCCTTATCTGCAAGGTAGTCCTTATTGTTCCTCTTCCAATGCGCATCTTGGCCGTAGTGGAATCACTGTCCTTTGGCCTTTCCTAGGTTTTTCTTGGAAATCAGGACCTGCTCAAAATTTCTAGAATTGTCAAGGGTGTTTCATAATTTTGGATAAGAGAACAGTCCTCAAAATTTCTAGAATTGTTGAGGGTATTTCAAAATTTTGTACACGAGGACAGTCCTCAAATTTTTCTGAATTTAGAGGGGCAGGATCATCCTTTTCTTAAAAGGATGCTCTAGCCCTCTTGCCCCCTCTGCGCCACCGTCGTTGTCGCTGCCGCCGCTGCCCTGCTAGTGGCAGGGCTGGCTATGGGCGACAGCTCCTTGTGTGCGTCCTACAACTAGCCCCCCTTGTGGGCGTCGCGCAGCAAGCGATGATTTTGCCCGTAGGCGCCGTTGGCCTCCCTTGCAGGCTGGCCCTGGCCGCAGTCGGCCGCCCCCTTGCGTCTTGGCCACGGCCTGGCCGTCGGTGGCCGGCCCTGCATGGGGCTTGGCCAGGGCTGACCCCCCTCCTCCTTGGTGTCGTAGCTGCGAAAATGCAACAAGAACGCGTAGAATGATTCTACGCTATTCAATCTCATCGCACGAAAACCTTGGCTATGATACTACTGTTGGGAAACCTTAGCGAGTGTATCACTTGCACAGTAAAAATCAAAACAAAAACTAGTTTCCCACGTAAAGAGGAACCAGGTCCACAAAAAGGGATTGATTGAGCTTAGGTTGAGTTCAATTAGTTGACCAGAGAATTGGTCAACATAAGGTTCAAGTCGGGATTATAAAAGTGAAATGAATCACTTTTTCGAGATTCCTGACGGTTGAACCATTCGGTGAGCGACAGTTGTACCATTGCCACCCATGTTTTCGGGCAACCGATGGCGACTGAATCGCCTAGGTCGATGATTGAACCGCTCGTACCTGGATTCAGGGAAGCTTTCGGCAGTTTAACCGTTAGCGATGGTGGTTGTACCGCCCATACCCAATTTTTTCGGGTGTGTTTGAATTTTGGCTCTATTCTTCTGTAGCTAAATGAGGCCTATAAATACCTCAAGTTTTTTTGTATTTAGCACAAGTATTCACATAAGTCATTGTGTAAGAATTTGTGATAAAAATGGTGTGTGCTAAAAGTGTGTAAGAAAAAAGGGGAAGTGAGTAATCCAAGTGTTATAATTCTTATCTCCCTTGTAATTTGAAAAGTTGTAAGGGTTTGGTCTTCACCCAAAGGTGATCATTAGTGAACATTGGTGGGCCTCGACGAAGAGGACTCAGGAAGTGGACGTAGGCTAAGATTGGGGCCGAACCACTATAAAATTGTGAGTGATCTTTACTTGTCTTGTTTACTATTTTACATTGCTCTGAATTAGTTTATATAAAGATACAAGCTTCATTCTCAAGACTTCTCTTAAATCGGTCTCTTGATCATTTTTAACGAAATACTAAAAGGCACTTCTGATTTTATTTCTTTACTTTTTATAAGCAAAATTTTTGAATCAAGTACTTCAAGTTTTCCACTAATTCACCCCCTATTAGTGCCAATTGATCATAAGAATTGGTATGAGAGTCACATAAAAGAAATGGATCTTTTTGGTTTTCAAGAGGGCCTTTCTATCGTTCGTCCTCCCATATTCAATGGGATGGACTACACTTATTGAAAAACTCGGATGAGAGCTTTTTTTTCTTTTGTTGAACCTTGATTCATGGAGTATTATTTAAAACAGATTTAAAAGGTCTTCTCTTCCAATGAACGATTGTAATGATTTAGAGAAAAAGACTTTCTCTTTAAATGCCGAACTATAAATGTCTTGTTTTGAGCCTTAGACAAAAATGAATTTAATCAGGTTTCTACCTGCGAAACCACTTTTGATATTTGGCATACTCTTGAAACCACACACGAAGGCACTAGTAGAGTAAAAGATTTTAAGATAAATCTTCTAATACATGATTTTGAATTATTTCGTATGAAATCAAGCGAAACCATTGGAGACATGTACACTCGTTTTACGAATGTCGTCAATGGTTTAAAAGCATTTAGTAAAAGATTTCGAATCTTTAACTTGTTTATAAAGGTTTACGTTCTCTTCCTAAAAATTGGGATCCTAAAGTAACTACGATACAAGAGGTAAAAGACTTAAACAAGTTTCCACTTAAAGAAATTATCTGGTCATTA
Organism: Ensete ventricosum; assembly: GCA_029747655.1. Taxonomy (NCBI): domain Eukaryota; kingdom Viridiplantae; phylum Streptophyta; class Magnoliopsida; order Zingiberales; family Musaceae; genus Ensete; species Ensete ventricosum. The sequence goes on along the minus strand of JAQQAF010000003.1, from coordinate 24,591,354 downwards.
ATGACATATAAAATGACGTACAAGACACATGATAAACTTTATGAATATGAGAACGACCTTCCAAAGAACATGAAGGATTTGACACTTAGAACAAATGAAGACCACTTGAGCGATACCTCAAGTGATGATGACTTTGAATTCTTAACTATAAAGCTTAGAGAAAAACTGTTAAAATAAGAAACAAAGAACAAAAATGAACCAAAAAAGAAAAAGCTACAAAAGAAGAAGAAAACACTCAAGGTGGCTTGGGACTAATCAAGTTCATCCAAAGATAAAGAACAAACCAATGAAGGTGAGGTGGCAAACTATGTCTTAATGGACTTCGACAATGAGGTAACCAAAACCCCTTTGCTTTTTTTTAAATTACTTAATATTATTCATGAATCTTAGAACCCTTGCAGATTCTAAGCTTAGGATGATCTCTATAGGGGATCAACCTCCTTGGAACTCTATAAGGGTTCCTCCCTCCTTGGTTTTCTGCTACATGAGCTGAAAGATAATTGATTTATTAATGATCAAAGAGGGGAGAATATAAGGCTATTTATAGGGTTTCTAAACCATAGCTCCTAATACAATTCCTACTTAAGACTCCTACTCCTAACAACCCCTACTCCAACTCTAAGAAGTAATTCCTACTTCCAACAACTCCAACTCCAACTCTAAGAAGCAACCTCCAAATTAATCATAATCTTATTCTAACTTAACCCCTCCTCAACCAACACCTCTTTAACTAGGATAAGGGGTGGTTAGTTAGGGTGATATGTATCTTATTCTTCCCTTAGAATATCTTTAAACTAATCCTAACCTAGCCGGCCTCCTCACCTCTTTAATAGGGGTCGGCTAGATAGGATTTATATGAATGCCCTTAGGATTTACATGTTTGCCCTCTTCAATGAAACTAAATTAGGACTCTCCTAGCTAGAGTCCTAACAAACCCACCCTCTTCAAATCAACCTTGCCATCAAGGCTGAGCTCCATGTCTTTGGGTCATCACGAGGGTCCCTCGTGGCCCTATAGTAGGTACATCCTGTTCTTGGGGTCCAGCATCAGCAATAGTCATTAGACAATGATGTGTCACGATCTCATGATCCCATGCAATCATCAGCTGGATTTAGGCCTCCTCATCAAGTTGGGTGTCAGGTGGATAAGTCGGGGCTAAGTTTTCCCCTCTAAACTTTCATTTGCTGTGAGATTCTTGGAGGATGAGTTGTAATTTTGAATTAGTGTGCAAGTTCGATCCATAATTTATGACTCCAATGTGATATCCAATTTTGAAGGGTCTAAAGAAACTAGGAGACTACTTCCTTGAGGCTCGAGTCTTCATAAATTCCTATTGGTTGGGATGAATATTGAGAAAGACTCAAACTTTAATAACAAACTTCTTCTACTTCGGTGTTTGTTGGGTGACTGTTTCTTTCTTATGTAGGTTGGCATGTGGGGTTCTTCATTGATTGCTAGACTTTCCTCTATGATGGTAGCTGCCTTATATAAAGTCCATGGTAATGTGAGCTCGATCTGAGTTTGGAGGGAGCAGAAGCGGCAATTTTACTTTCATCTCCTCTTCGTGTTATTGTCCTATATCATACCAAGCCACAAATTCAACAAAGGTTACACACTCTCATCGTTGATTGGTAGCTTCAGGTGATTTGGAGTGAGGACTGCGCTGATGTAGGCTAGGGGTTAGCCATCTTGCATGTGGATAACATAATTTTTAGCTCCCGATACATCAATAATAGACACTTTATCGATGTTGGGTAAAGCTAGCACCAGCGAAGAGTAGGGGTTGTAATTTGACTGAATGACCTCTGTTTCAAGCATTTCATCTTCAGTCCTCTCTATTTCAGCTTTTTGGAGGTGAGAATAATTAGCCAAGAGTTTATTGTTGGTTTGCCCAAGAGAATCAAAATTCGATGGTTATGCTAGTGGTTAGAAAGTAGGTTGCAAGGTTCGACGAAACTGAAAATTCAACAAACAATCATCGCACTTCAAAATTTGGCCGTTAGTGACCTCAACATCTAACCTACTGCATTATTCAATTTGAAGCATTATTTAGGCAACAACCTTGCTGTTCATAAAGTTGTTGGTGCTCGTGGTGTTAATAAGAATGGTGATCGATTGTTGCTTCAAAAGTCCTCCCACTTTCATCATTTATGGGTTCGCATAGCCGGCAAGAGTATACATAATAAAATTGACCAGCTGTTGTGCTTTATCCATGACCTCTTCCTTATGCTTCTAGACCTCCTCCTCTATGTCTTCAAGAGGTTCAATCAGTAGGAGGTGGCCCTTTTTGCACTGATGATTATGACCCCACGGTTCGTTGCAATGCCAACAAAGATCCTTTGTCGATCGGTCACGTAGTTTTTCTCTTGTCATTTTTTTTGGCAGCAAAGGATGGCTAGAAGTAGAAGGAGATTCATATGCCGTGGGTTTATAAGTGGTTCTCATCCTCCAAGCATCTTGGTTGAGCCGTTCTTCTTGGATTCGGGCGAAAGAGATTATGGCCTTCACAGTGCGCGGTTGCGACGCTTTAACCTCTCCTTTAATTTTCGTCTTAAGTCATTCGATGACTACCCCTAATAATTATTTGTCAGACCAATCATGAGCAAGGTAAGATAATTCCTTAAACCTGGTCAGGTGTTCTTGGATTATGGAGGTTTGTCAGATCTTGGCAAGTTGTTCGTTGATATTCTCGTATGTGGTTGGCCCAAAGCGGTTCAGCAGCGCATACTTGAATTATATCCACGTTAGAGCCCTATAGTTGTATTGAAGCCAATTGTACTATTGTATAATATCTCCTTCAAGGTGGATGACAACGGTGTCCACCATGGAATCCTCCGGTGTTTGGTGATGACGGATGTGACGTTCGGCACACGAAATCCATCCTGGCGGGTCTCCTTCTTTCCGTCGAGGGAAGTCCACCCTCATACATGGCTGCCTCATATCTATGGCTCATTCTTTCTTTTTAAGAGGCCTTTTTGAACTTTGATCTTGTTGTAATTTTATTGGGCTCGGAGATCAGCTCAATTCGAATTCGACGAATAAGGCACAATATGTCCTATATACATGATTCAAACGCCTCCAACTTGGCATCGATTGAACCTTGAGATGCCATTGTGTGTGCCTCCAGATCTGATATGCCAATATCTCTCTCTTGCTATTGGGTCAGTGGTATGGAAATGTTGGGTGGTTTGGTGGTCGAAACGGATGATGGATCATGGGTAGATGGCTATGGTTTGGGGCTGATAGGTTGCTATTTTTTGGGTATTGTTTAGGGCTGTTGTAGGGGCTGTAAGGAGAGTTTGGTGATAGAGGTTTAGGGTTAGAGGGATGGCTTGGGGTTGTTGTTGATGGCAGCAATAGGTTTTGTAGGATTGGTGGCTGCGGAGGGTAAGGATTAGTGGAAGGTTCGGTGGCTACGAAAGACCATCGCTATTTAGGCTACGATTTCAGTTGGTTGTGGATTCTGGAAATAGGTTATGATGACTACATCTTAAGGCTAGAGGGGTGCCCTAAAGATGAATGGGTGGCAGCAACAATTTCGGTAAGGATCATATATGGATGCAACAACAAACACTAAAAGGTAGTACTACAGAATTCTACGTCAATAGGCTGCAATAAGTCATTGTTTTGGGCTGTGGTTTTGGATGTTATTTATGTTATAAAAATAGGTTACGATGGTTGCATCTTAAGGCTGAAGGGATACCCTAAAGACGTCTTGGGTGGTGGCAGCTGTTGGGAAACCTCAGCGGGAGCATCACATGCGCAGCGAAAATCGAAACAAAAAATTGATTTTCAACGTAGATCAAATCATCGTGCAAAAGATTGGGGTCACGAGAAAAATATAAAAACTAAACAACTACGATGCGTGAGAGATTGATTTTACCTAAGGAGATCGTATATCCCTGTATTTCCATATCTAGATGTAGAGGATGAAGGAGGTCAAGCGTCCTCCTCTCTAGTGATATCCACACGATGGATCTTTGCACTGAAATTCCTCCAATCTGATCTCGTAACTCTTCCATAAAGGGAGGGAGGAGAATAGAAGGGGGAGGCTAAGGCTGCAGTCAATCAACCATGAGTCTCCCCTCCTATTTATAAAGGGCCACCAAAAGCCCTAGGGCTCCTATCTTAGTGGGTATTGGATCTCTATCAAATTACCCACTAACGTTGCACTATTGGATCTCTATCCAATAATCTCCTTAGGCCTCTAATTGGACCTCAACCAAGGAGCCCATTTGCATAGGGTCTCATCTAATGAGAATAGGGGCTAATTGGATCTCCATCCAATCTTTTATTCGCTAAAGCATCCACCATATGTGTGTGACCCTCTAGGCCCAATACCGAGCTGGCCTTGAGTCACTCCTATCAAAACTCCTTAAGATATAGTGAATTATTATCTCTATAATAATTCACTCGACTCATCGACTATGGATGTACTAGGCCACTACGCCATAGTCCCCAGAGAGTATAGGGGGGATCAAATCCATCGGATATGTCTGTCCACAATTACCGTGTATCGATAAATCTCTTATCCAATTAATATCCCATAGACCGTATATTGGACATGATACTGTTAGGTCACATACGGAATCAGTTTGTCTTGCTCTAATCAGATTCTATCGGAGAACTCTTTCTCTCTCAATCCGAATGATCTTGGCAGAGATTTATCTGAGCAAGCACATATGGAATATTTCTTTCATGATACTGAGAGTGGATAATCCTTTATTAATACTCAATTATCTTCGTAAGGTTGGCTACTAATCCCAATAACCAACTGTACCAGATCTTGAACTTTCCAAACCTGTAAGTCTGACATTAAATAAAGGAGTACTCATACAAGGCATTCTTGGTGTCTCAAGTCTAAGGATCAGATACACAACTAGGGCTATGAAATTGCTATCTGACATTTGGTATCATCAACCATACAACATTCCATAAGCGGATTAATCAGTGAACTCATTCTCCAATGGGCCCCTGTACTATATCCTTAGTGTTTCCACCTCCATCATATGGACGAGTATATAGTACACCGGTCTGTCCGGTTATCTCGATGTCCCTCTCGAGTAACCTATGACCAAGATTATTTAGGATTTATGTTTAAAGGTGAATCGATCTCATTATCATGATCTCATCACGATCTGATTCTTATTACACTGAACCTGTCTGCTACAATGGCTATGGTTATTCATGAATGTTAGAACCCTTGTAGATGCTAAGTTTGGGGTGATCTCTATAAGGGATCAGCCTCCTTGGAACTCTATCGGGGTTCCTCCTTCCTTGGTTTTTCTGCTACATAAGCTGAAAGATAATTGGTTTATTGATGATCAAAGATGGGAAAATACAAGGGTATTTATAAGGCTTCTAAACCCCAACTCCTAATGCAATTCCTACTTAAGACTCCTAGTCCTAACAACTTCTACTCCAACTCTAAGAAGCAATTCCTACTTCCAACAACTCTAACTCCAACTCTAAGAAGCAACCTCCAAACTAATCATAATCCTATTCTAACTTAACCCCTCCTCAACCAACACCTCTTTAACTAAGCTAAGAGGTGGTTAATTAGGGTGACATGTTTCTCATTCTTCCCTCAGAATATATTCCTCTAAACTAATCCTAACTTAGCCGGCCTCCTCACCTCTTTAATAGATGTCGGCTAGATAGGATTTACATGAATGTCCTTAGGATTTACACGTTTGCCCTCTTCAATGAAACTAAATTAGGACTCTCCTAGCTAGAGTCTTAACAATGAATTATTTTTAAATGTATATAAAATAGAAAATGATAAATAAAAGGAGATCATGCTTTTCTTTCTAGTGATTTAGAAAAATTATATTGATCATGAAAAATGCATGTTTTATGATAAAAGAACAAAATGCTAGACTTAAATCTAATGCTTAAGATAAATCCTATATATGTTTTTAAGAAATAATAATATATATCTTGATGATTTCATATTGCTTTTTGATTTTGATTGAAGATGTTTTATGTTTCATGAAACCATGCTTGATGATTTAATGATGCATAATGATCATGATTAATGAGTTTATATTTTGAAATTATGCATGATGATTTTTGTGATTTATAGATTATTGATCTTTGCCGCAATGAAAGTTCTTTTTCGGTTTTAAATGAAGATGCATGTTTTTAGTTGGCTTAAAAGACAGAGGCATGCTTATATGAAATAAAAAGAGAATACATTTTTTTTTAAATTTCTCTATTTTATAATTTTTTTAAAAAGAGATTATTGAATCGATTATATTATTTTTTATGAAACTCTTGAACTATGAAAGTGATTTTGATGATTTAATAATTTGAATAAGTTTTTATCCAAATCATGATATTGATTCCTTGATATTTATAAATTGAGATTTATTATAAGTCATGATTTTTCATTCTTTGTACTCTTACGGTTCCTTTGGCTATTCACTAAAGGAGACATATCCTAATAAACCATGATATGCTACTTGACATCTTAATAATTTATGACTTAAAGTTTTGTTATGTATTATTCCCCTTTTCTTCTTTCTTATTTACAATGACAAAGGGGAGAAAGGAAATCACTAGGATTTCAAGAGATCGATAAGTCTATTTATTTCATTTTGAATATCTTGAAAGTGATTTTGATGATTTTGATTATTTGAATTTGAATATATCATGATTTTGATTTCTCAAAATTATAACTTGAAATCTTTTATGAATCAAAATATCTTATTATGTGTTCTCATATTATTTAAAAGGAGATTTTTTATGAATCATGATTTTTTTAAAAGAAAACTTGAGATTTTTATTTAATATATAAATCATGATCTTGACAACTTGAGATTTCTTATGCATGAATCAAGATATTTTATTTATTTCTCTTATGATTTATCTCTTGATATTCATAATTTATCTTCATGAATTGTATATCTCATCACCATGTTAATTTTTCTGGATATATTTCATGTGATTATTTAAAAAATTATGTAATAGGAAAAGTTTTTCACTATTGTAACCATCCCTTCTTTTTTGACAATGACAAAGGGGGAGTAAAACTTGCTAGCTTGATCATCTCAAAAGAGAAGCAAGAAGTGTATCTTGCTAATCTCAAGAGAAGCAAAAATTTTGCTTAATCTCACATTCTCAAAAACATACTAGCCTTTATCTTCAAAGTGTTAGCTTGCATTATGTAAAATTGCTAGCTTAAACATTGCAAAGGAAGCAAAAATTTGCTAGCTTGCACTTCTCAAAAGAGAAGAAAGAACTCACTAGCTTATATGTTCTAAAGTAATGAAAAATTTGGTAAATTGTGAAGCTTTCATATCTCAAAAACTTGCTAATTGCACTTCTCCTTTTTGTTGATGACAAAGGGGAAAAAGTACGATGATGTAAAATCATGTATGATGATCATGCATGTAATGCTGATTTTGAAAATATACATGATGATTTAGAATAATGCATGCAATACTCATGATTTTATTATGAGATGATGTATTACATATGATGTGATTAAAATAGTTTCAACTTGAACTAAAAGGTCATCTATTTGAATCATGCTTTATATCAATATGACATATTGATAGGAGGAGTTTAATTTAAACTCCATTATCAATTGGTTGTCATCATCAAAATGGGAGAGATTATTGAATCTCAGATTTTGATGATGAAATCAATTGATGGGTTATTGATCTAACAAGGTTGTTAGAGTTGATTGATAGAGGATAAACTACGACAGAGAGAAAATTACAATTAGAGATTTGGCCAAAGTCAAGTCCAGGCATCGGCCGGAATGAGGACAATGCGGTTGGGAACTCGCTTGGAGTGCATCGGGAGCTCGCCGAGAGTATTGGAAGTTTGCCAGGATGGCGCAAGGGAGTTTGCCAGAAGAGGATCGAGACTCATCGGAAGATTGTTGGGGGTAGCCGAAAAACTTATCGGGAGTTAGGAAGGTCTTGAAGTGGATTTGTGGCTATGTTGATTGTAATTAATTAAGTCATAGTTAGCATCATTAAGGTTTAACCACGATGGAGAAAATGAGTTACAGACCAGACATGGACCCAGAATCAAGCTTAGGCATCGGGCTAAAATTTGGACGATGCGGTTGGAGCTCGTCGGGAGTTCGCTAGGACTTCACCGAAGGTATCGGGAAGATTGCTAGGAACACGCTGGGAGATCGCTAGAGGAAGACCATGAGACTCGCTGGAGAGAATGCCGGAGATTGTCAGATTGTAGGAGTGAGGTCGTTAATTAAGCTTGGTGGTCATGTATAGTTGTAATTATTAAGTCATAGGTTAAGTTTGAGTCTGAATTGAGTATGATTTGGAAGGAATCAAAATCAACTTAAAGAGGCAACCGAGTCCACAAAAGGGGATTGATTGAGCTCAAGTTGAACTTAATTGGTTGACTAGAGAATTAGTCAACATAAGGTTCAAGTCGGGATTGGAAAAGTAAAGAAAATCACTTTTAAGGGATTCTCGGTGGCTGGACTGTCGGTGAGTGGTGGTACATGTTTTCGAGCGGTTGATGGTGGCTGAACCGCCTAGGTCAGCGGCTAAACCACTCGTACCCTGGATTCAGGGAAGCTTTCGATAGTTTAATCGCTGATGACGACGGTTGTACCGCACATACCCAGTTTCTTTGAGTGTGTTTAAATTTTGGCTCCATTCTTCTAAAGCCAAATGGGGCCTATAAATACCCCAAGTTTTCTTGCATTCAACACAATTATTGACATAAGTCATTGCTGGTTACAAGTGCCTTGCAAGCAAATCACGTGAGTGATAGCACGTGTGACACACTATGTGATCTTTTTACTTATGATTAATATTGGCATATTCTCATATTATTTTATATGTAGTATATATATTGTGATGTCGGTTCTGTGCAATGGGAATCGGATCGTGATAAGATCATGATAATGAATCGATTCACCTTTAAACATAGATCCTAAATAATCCCGATCATAGGTTACTCGAGAGGGACATCGAGATAACCGAACAGATCGATATACTATATACCCATCCATATGATGGAGGCAGCTGGTCTCATAGCCACTTGTGTGGAGACACTAAGGATATAGTACAAGTGTTCATTAGAGAATGAGTTCACCGATTGATTCGCTTATGGAATGTTGTATGGTTAATGATACCTAATGTCAGATAGTAATTCTATAGTCCCATTTGTGTATCTGGTCCTTAGACTTGAGAGACCAAGGATGCCTTGTATGAGTACTTCTTTCTTTAACGCCAGACTTACAGGTTTGGAAAGATTCAGATTTGGTACAATTGGTTATGGGGATTGGTAGCCAACCTTACGAAGGCAATTAAGTGTCAATAGAGGATAATCCATTCTCAGTATCATGAGAAGAGTATCTCATATGTGCTTGCTCAAACAAATCCCTGGCCAGGGTTATTCGAATTGAGAGAGAAGGAGTTCTCTAGTAGAATCTGATTAGAGTAAGACAAACTGATTCCGTATGTGACCTGACAATACCATGTCCAATATACGGTCTCTGGGATATTATTTGGATGAGGGATATAGATACATTGTAACTATAGATAGATAAGTCTGATGGATTTGATCCCCCCTGTATCGTCTGGGGACTATGGCGTAGTGGCCTAGTACGTCTATAGTCGATGAGTCGAGTGAATTATTATAGGGATAATAATTCACTATATCAGAAGGAGTTCTGATGGGAGTGACTCACGGCCAGCTTGGTATCGAGCCTAGAGGGTCACACACATATGGTGGATGCTTCAGCGAATAGAAGATAGGATGAAGATCCAATTAGCCCATATTCTCATTAAATGAGACCTTATGTTGATGGGCTTCTTGATTAAGGTCCAATTATAGGCCTAAGGATATTATTGGATAGAGATCCAATAATGTAAGGTTAGTGGGTTATTGGATGGAGATCCAATACCCACTAAGGAAGGAGCCTTAGGGTTTTGGTGGCTCTCTATAAATAGGAGGGGAGACTCATGGTTGATAGGCTGCAGCTTTAGCCACCACCTCCTATTCTCCTCCCTCCCTCTGAGCAAGAGTTGCAAGATCAGATTGGAGGAGTCTCACTGCAGAGACCCATCGTGTGGATACGGGTAGAAAGGAGGACGCTTGACCTCCTTCATCTTCTCCATCCGGATCTGAAATACATGGATATATAATCTCCCTTGGTAAAATCAATCTCTCACACATCGTGATTTTTCAATTTTTGTGATTTTTCTCGCGACCTCAATCTTTTGCACGATGATTTGATCTGCGTGGAAAATTGATTTTTGTTTTGATTTTCGCTGTGCATGTGATGCACCCGCTGAGGTTTCCCATCAGTGGTATCAGAGCTAAGGTTTTCGTGCGAAAGATTGATTTTAAACTACGTGTGATGAGATTAAATCATGTAGAATCGTTCTACGCATTCGCAGCAAGAATAACGAGGAGGCGCAGCCAGCCACGGGTAGCCCCCATGCAGGGCCGACCACCCATGGCCCATGCACCTGGCTATAGCCAAGGCCCCCTATAAGGGGGCGACCGACCACGGCTAAAGCCCCCTTGCAAGGGCAGCAAACACGCAAGGGGCAACCGCCAGCAGGCGCGATCGCCCGTGGGCTTGGCCGGGGCCTGTAGGGGCGGCACCTGCGGGCGTAGGCAGCGCCCGCGGCCAGGCCGCAGGTGGCGGTTGCCCGCTGCAATGCCGCAAGGGGCAGCCCCGCGGCCAGGGCTATCGCCCGCAAGGGCGACCGTTGGCAGGGGCGGCCGCTAGCAGGGGCAGCACCCGCATAAGGCGGCGGCACAGAGGGGGGCAAGGAGAGGGCTAGGACATCCTTTTGTGAAAAGGATGATCTTGCCCCTCTGAATTTTAAAATTTTCAAGGACTGTTCTCATATACATAATTTTAAAAATACCCTCAACAATTCTGGAAATTCCAAGAACTGTCCTCTCATTCAAAATTACAAAAATACCCTTGATAATTCTAGAAATTTTGAGCATATCCTGATTTCTAGAAAAATAGTTAATTAAATAGTTTAATTAATTATTATATATATCTAGTAATCCTACATATGATGTGATGTACATGTGATGTATAATATGGATAGATAATCATGAGTCATTTGTTGTGATGTGTGTAATTGTGATTATTATTATTATTAGGGCTTGCGAGCCTGTATTTTTCTCATTTATTGTTGGACCTGCGTGCCTGTGATTATTTATAATTACATGGAGAGGCACAGCGGGAGCGTGGAGGTTACAGCGGGACCCAAGATACCATGGCGGGAGATCATGATGCATGGTGATGCGACGATCCGACGAAATTGATGATGACGAGATCAACAATCACAAGGCATGGAGATGTGCCAATGCACACATAGATCCTATTGTGAGTGATTAGGCCCATTGGCTCAGGCTTAATCATATTAGGTGACGGCTCATGATCATTTGGTGTGGCTTGCATATGTGATGTGTTATTCACCTACTAGATATATGTAAATATATATATTTTTTCATACGATGTAGATATATATTAAATATGTATGTGTGTGACACGATATATTAGGAGACCGATACGATACAAAAAAACCCCTCATACGATAATATTAAGTCGGTAAGCGTGAGGCAATAAGATTGACCCATGTGGCCTTCCATTGTTATAGGAAGAAATTGAATCACGACATAGGTTGAGTTGGTCGAGTCCCTCGAGGCTCACCTACCTACGTGATCGAGTTCTTGCCTACGACATAGAGATGTCATCGGTGACCTGAGGACATGGTATGCTTGGTCGAGTCCCTCGAGGGCATATTATCAAATCAGACTCATCTTGTAACGATGGTGATGACTTAACTGAATATCATGATTGGTCGAGTCCCTCGAGACCATGATGATTCGGAGGTCGAACATGACGGGAATCACAAGGAGTTGTGATTGGTAAGAGTTCGCTGTAATGTATGCTATCTTGCAGAAGTGGAATTATCGTCAAAGAAATAATAGTTTCTCAACGAATATTCTAGCCAAAAATTATGAACTTTGGGGCTGTGGTATTAGGGGATGAAGATGAGGAAAAAATAGTTTCTAATCTGGAAAAGATGGCAGCGAATCTGATAAAGTTTTGATGAAAGATCGCTACGGTATACGCTGTACCGCCGAACAAAATTCCCGTCAAAGAAGCAGCAGTTTCTCGACATTAATTCCAGAAAAAATCCAAGATATCTATGGAGAATTTCAATATCAGAATCTTGGTTCAGAAGGTGACAGTAGTAGTAATTTGGATCAAGAACATTTTGGCAGCATAATGGAAGGAAAATTGTTGCAAACAAGATCGCAGAATTCTCGTCGTAAAATTTCAGCACTGCGCAACGAAGAATTGCAGCACTAAAATTTCAGTTTCAGAAGGAATTTTTCTCAGAGATCAATCTTAGATGAAAGCTAAGATGATTTATGAAATTTTATAAAATTTTCAGCCAAAAAGGATGAAGAAAAGTTCTATTTCAAGAGGCCAAAATGCAAAAGGCAGATTCTTCGTCGTAAAATTCCAGCACTGTGTGGTGAAGAATTGCAGCACCATAATTCCGGTTTCAGATAGAATTTTTCCCAAAGATCAATCTTAGATGAAAGCTAAGACGATCTCTGAAATTGTATAAAAGTTTTGGCCAAAAAGAATAAACAAAAGTTTGGTTTCAAGAGGCCAATAAGTGAAACACAGATTTTTTATCATAAAATTTCAACACTACGCGATGAAGAATTGCAGCACTATAAGTCCAGATCCAGAAAGAGTTTTCCCTATAGATCAATCTTAGATAAAAGCTAAGATAATCTATGAATTTGTGTAAAAGTTTCAACCAAAAAAGACTACCAACAGTTCAGATTCAAGAGACAACAATCAGTTAAAATGTTTCTGCAGCTTTTCCCCGTCGTAACGATGATAACGTTTGCGACGGTAGAATTTTGCAGCAAAGAAACTTTGGAAAAAAAACTTCTCAAGTATAAGATAAAGGAATAGCAGTAGCAAGAGGCATGGGTTTTGGAGTTTTTACCAGATCTATGATGTTGACGTAGAGGACGATAGTAGATTGATGGATCTGCAGCTTGGTGGGTGACGGTGGATGAAGGCGACGTCAAAAGCTATTGTGGGAATTGCTTGGAAGATGGAGGTGGCAAAGATGGCTACATGGTAGTAGGAATGCGGTTCTGATACCAGATGATAGAACCCCAGAAGGAGCTCAATAGATTTTGACCCTTGAGAGGGATCAACCCTTATAACGTTGTAGGGGTTCCTCCCTCCTAGACTCGGCATAAGGCTGAATAAAAGTTGATAATTGCTTGATTCAAGAGATAGGGCAGCTACATCATTATATAGGGTTCTAAACCCTAGTTCATGGGGTGCTTACCTAACTAAAATTACCCTTTTACCCCTTCTATAGCCTACCTATCTTAGAGGGAATAGGTGGTGGCTAGGTTGGTTTTATAGCCGACCCTAGTAGGATAGAACCCTAACCCCAATCTAAACCCTAGGGCCCCAATCTAAACCCTAACCTCACTTCTTTATAGGATAGAAGTGGTTATGAGGTTTTATTATAATCTCACAGGGTTTTATTTGACTACTTCTAGGGTGATTAGGACTCAACCATGCTGGAGTCCTATCAGGATCTTACTGACCTTTCTTTTCTTCTTGGTCTAATTAATATAGAGAACTAGCTTCTCCTTCTTAATAGCACTCTTAGCTTCCCTCAACATATTGAGGAGCTCAGGAAAAGTCACCTCAAACTTGCTCTTGTTAAAATTTATGATGAAGTGAGAAAATAAATCTGGTAGGGACTGAAGTATAAGACCAATACATAGGTTATCCTCTAGGACTATTCTTACACCTATGAGTTTCTTGATCCACTCTATCATCTTTAGGACATGGTTCTTAACCGATGTCCCTTCTGTTATCCTGGCTTGGAAGAGTCTCTTGGATATCTCATATCTTTAAGTTCTTCCCTGTTTCTCAAATAGCTGATAGAGATGAAGAATGATAGAATCTGCATTCATGCTCTCATGTTGCCTCTATAACTCAAGAGTCATAGAGGCCAACATATAATATTTTGCCAATGTAGAATCATCTATATACTTCATATAGCGAGCGATCTCACCTTCGTTTGTCCCTTCTTCCAGTGTGGGCACAATTGTGTTAAGGATGTACGCGATTTTCTCTATCGTGAGAACAATTCCTAAATTACGAAGCCAATCTGTGTAGCTTAGACCAGTGAGGCGGTTGGCATTAAGTATGCCATACAGGGGGTTTGTGAGCAACATGTTTCTGACAAACAAGATATAGCACAAATAAATAACATGCAGATTTTTATAGAAAAATACTAATTAAGATATAGACTTTTATCTTAATGTAGTCTCACTATTTTCCTAGCGAATCACGCGACACCCTCGACACATGAGACGAAAGTCTCTGGTAGATTCTTAGTGGAGATCGGGATCCAATTGACATCTTAGTGTAACCTCAAGAGACTCGACCAATTGCACTAAGCCTAAAAGGTAGGCAACTCTTGCCAATCACAACTTCTTGTGATTCCCGTTATGTTTGACCTCCGAATCATCATGGTCTTGGCTACTCAATCAACCATGAAGTTCAGTTAAGTCATCACCATCGTTACAAGATGAGTCTGATTCAATGGATATGCTCTCAATTGCTCGACTAAGTCATACCATGTCCTCAAGTCACCGGTGACATATATATGTCATAGATTGGTGAGCCTCGAGGGACTTGACCAACTCAACCTATGTCATGATTCAATTTCTTCCTATAACGATGAAAGGTCATGTGGGTCAATCCTATTGCCTCATGCTTATCGACTTAATATTATCGTAGGAGGGTTTTTGTTTTGTATCGATCTCTTAATATGTCATGTCATACACATACATATTTAATATATAACTACATCATATGCAAGTATATATATACATATATCTATTAGGTTTATAACACATCATATATGCAAGCCACATTAGATGATCATGAGTCATCACTTAATATGATTAAGCCCAAGCCAATAGGCCTACTCACTCATAATAGGATCTATGTGTGCATCGGTGCATCTCTATGCCCTGTGATCGTTGATCCCGTCATCATCAGTTCCGGTGAATTCTCGTCGCGTCATTGTACGTCGTGATCTCTCACCACGGCATCGTGGGTCCCGTTGTCACCTCTATGCTCTCGCCACGCCTCTCAATGTAATTATAAATAATTACAAGCATGCAAGCCCGATAATAAACGAGAAAAATGGAGGCTCGCAGGCCCTAATAATAATAATAATCACAATTACACATATCACAACACATGGCTCTAGATCATCCATCCACATCATATATCACATATACATCACATGTAGGATTACTAGATATATAACAATTAATTAAACTATTTAATTAATTATTTTTTTAGAAATCAAGACATGCTCGAAATTTTTAGAATTATCAACGGTATTTTTAAAATTTTAAACAAAAGGATAGTCCTTAGAATTTCAAGAATGGTTAAGGGAGTATTTAGGAAATTCTAGACAAAATGACAGACCTAAAATTTCTCAAATTCAAAGGGTAGAAAAGTCCTTTGCTAGAAAATAGAAACCCTAGCACTTGCTGCCCCTTTCCTTCCGTTGTCACCCCTGCGTAGGCTGTAGCGTCGCGCCGTTTGTGGCCACCCCTATGGCAAGCACTATTGCCCTCGAGCAGCACCTCGCGGACAGGCAGGCACCATGCCCGTAGGTGGTGCCTCTGTGGGCGTCGCCCCTCTACGGGCTGGTCGCAAGCGGGCGCTGCCCCTACGACCACCCTTGCTGGTGGCCCTGGCCGCGTGCGGCTGCCCCTGCAAGGGCCCTGGGCACAGTCGACCGCCCTTGCAAAGGGCATGGTCGTGGCCCGCCGCCCTTGCAAAGGGCCTAGCCATGACCGGCCGCCCCCTTTCCTCGCTGCCTTCACTGCGAAAACACAGCAAGAAAGCGTAGAATAGTTCTACGTGATTCAATCTCATCACACGTAGTTAAAACTAATCTTTCGCATGAAAACCTTGGTTTTGATAGCACTGTTAGGAAACCTCGGTGGGAGCATCATATGTACAGTGAAAATCAAAATAAAATTGATTTCCCACGTTGATCAAATTATCGTGCAAAATATTAGGTCGCGAGAAAGTGGCAAAAACTGAGAAAACTGTATCATGTGATATATTGGTTACCTAAGGAGATCGTATATCCCTGTATTCCAGATTCGGATGGAGACGATGAAGGAAGTCATGTATCTTCCTCTCTGACGGTATCCACATGATGGATCTCTATAGCAAAACTCCTCCAATCTAATCTCGCAACTCTTGAGCAGAGAGAGGAAGAAGAATAGGAGAGGGTGGCCAAAGTTGTAGCCTATCAACCATGAACCTCTCTCCTATTTATAGAGAGCAACAAAAAAATCCTATGGTTCCTACCTTAGTGGATATTGGATCTCCATCCAATTACCCACTAACTTTATATTATTGGATCTCTATCCAACAATCTCCTTAGGCCTCTAATTGGCCTCATACAAGAGCTCATCAGTGTAGGGTCTCATCTAATGAGAATAGGGGCTAATTGAATCTCCATTCAATCCTCTATTTATTGAAGCATCCACCATATGTGTGTGACCCTCTAGGCCCGATTATTATCCCTGTAATAATTCATTTGACTCATCGATTATGGATGTATTAGGCCACTATGCTATAGTCCCCAGACGGTACAGGGGGATCGAATCCATCGGACCTATCTGTCCATAGTTACCGTGTATCTATAATTCCTCATCCACCTAATATCCTAGAGACCATATATTGGTCATGGTACTGTTAGGTCCATACATAATCCATCTGAGTCTTGTTCTAATCGGATTCTCCTAGAGAACTTCTCTCTTAATCCGAATGACCTTGGCTAGGGATTTATCTAAGCAAGCACACATAGGATATTTCTCTCGTGATACCAAGAGTGCATGATTCTTTATTGACACTCAATTACCTTCGTAAGGTTGGTTACCAATCTCGATAACCAATTGTACCAGATCTGGAATTTTCCAAACCTATAAGTCTTGTATCAAAGAAAGGAGTACTCAAACAATGCATCTTTGGTGTCTCAAGTCTAAGGATCAGATATACAACTCGAACTATGAAATTATTGTCTAACATCAGGTATCATTAACCATATAGCATTCCATAAGCGGATCAATCAGTGAATTCATTCTCCAATGAGCACTTGTACTATATCCTGAGTGTCTCCATACAAGTGGCTCTGAGATCAGTCGTCTTTGTCATATGGATGGGTATATAGTATATTGATTTGTCCGATTATCTCGATGTCCCTCTCAAGTAACCTATGACCAGGATTATTTATGAGCTATGCTTAAAGGTGAATCAATCTCATTATCGTGATCTCATCACCATCTGATTCCTATTACACAGAACCAAGGACATTAAAATATATATGCAATAGATAATGTAATGTGAGAATATATCAATATTAATCATAAGCAAAAAGATCGTGTAGTATGTCACTCGTATCATCACTCACGTAATTGACTTGTAAGGTACCTGTAACAAGCAAATATTATATACTAAGCCTGATATAACGCATGCTCTAAGTATAAAACACATACCATAAAAGAATTAACCAAATAATAGAATAATTTATCGGCATCTATAATTTTTACCACATTATTGGCTTTGAATGATTAGTTAGAAATACTTAAATTTAAGATCAATTATGGTGAATTCATTTAACTCATTCAAGTACCTTTTTTTATTTTTAACATGAGATTAAATCGAGCCAAAAATCTAAAATAATCCCTCACCGAAGGAGGAGCTTTTCCTTCACTTATAAGAAGATAGTATCGAATAAGCTCCTTGTTAAAATTTGGAATCCTCGAGTCATCCCATCAAGAATTAATATGATTTAATCAAACGACGCCAATTAGGGTTGCAAAATTCATCAATTTATCCAAGAGCTCACATTCTTATTGCTCAAAATCCTTTTATCTTCCACCAAATAAAGTTTATTTGGTTAAGAAAACGAAATCTAATCTTCCTACTACTTCTCGTTGTCGTTGGAGAGCGGAGGAAGTCATCCTCACATGTCACACGCACAATGTGGCTTGGACGTGACAGTCAACCCGTCGAACCTAATATCCATTACTTGTTGGGCCCACCTCACCGCTCGTGACGCGTCGGAAGACAAAGCACGGTGAGGGTCAATTTATGCCCAGTTTCCGATGAGCTAAATTTGTCATCTACCTCTTAATGAAAAGAGATAATTGAATATTTCAGACGTCCGGTCTCAAGTGGATAATTTTGTTTGAGTTGCACAATTCATATCCATTATGGTAAAAGTTGGCAGTCGATAATTAATTCTCCATCTACATCTACACTTGAATCGGCAACGTCAATATTTTAATCTTATATTTTGATTAATATGATAATTTATCAATTTATTACAATACGCAAAGAAAGCAATTAAAAAAAATTATTTCTGTTGAGACAACCTGAATTGATTGGTATGTATTATTACATAAAATAATAGGTCTTCTGGGGTTTGTTTGACTAGACTGAGATTAGTAGGGACAGACCAAAGCTTAAAGCGAGGGGATATATGCTTAGGCTGAGATAAAGTGGAGCAGGGTTTCAAATCACTAATTCAAGAATCAATATAAGTGAGGACAGGTTAGCAATCGATCCTAGCAGTATCGGGTTTGGGAGCTAGTAAAGAAATATTCAACCTAGAACATAGGCAGTGAGATCTGAAGTGGAATACTTTCAATTAATAAGCGAGGCAGTAGTATTGATATTCTTCGTATACGGGTTGATTCTGACTAGTATTAATCTTGGTTCCAACAGGAAAACCCGAGAATATTATTTATGATAATAAAATATTATTTTATAATGATATATTGTATATTATTATGATATATCTTTCCTCTGACTATCGATGAGTTAAAAACACATACTATTTCCTTACTTACCAAAAGAAGATTATGCATCGGACAACGTGCAGCCAATGTACACCACCTCCTATGGGAGAGACAAACACATCCATCTCGTAGAGCGTTCGGACACTCGGCCAGTCTTTTAGTAGCCATTCATTCTTTAAGTAGTAGCCATTCATTTAGTAAATCCTCGCTCGTGCATAGAAGGTTCGACGCTTATTCATGCCGGTGTGATCAACTGTTCTAGTAGGTATGAGCAACTCTTTTAACCTACAATAATGATGTTTGACATCAACACAATTTCTCTTGTTTTTCTTTGAATGATGGAGTTATGGTGCACGACCGACCTTACGTATTGATTGTAACTGTCAATTGGAATGTAACTAATCGTCAGGGATCTAGTACTGATGAGGGCAGTAAAATTAGAACAAACCTAAGAATAATGGATACAAAGGTACACACGACAGCACATATCAAGGTCTTTCGTGACATATTTTTCGTGAGGATAATTGATGTATGGATTAATTGGTTAAACTTACGTTGTCTACCAAATCACATTTCTTATGGACGTATCAATAGGCTGATTTTTTTATTACATTTTTTTTATACTGATGCCACAAGCTCGAGATATAACCACTTATATTTGGAAATAAAAAATATATATATATTTTTTTAAAAAAGTTTTGTGTTTGAATCGAAATCATTTAATGTAATAAAAATATATTTTAATTTTTAGAAAACACTTAAAACTCATCCAACATTATTGAAATCAATGATGTGGAATAGTAACCAACGATACGACAAAGAATCGATCGATAATTAATCCAAAATGCAGGGATCGATAACGCCAAACGAATGGTGGAAGCCTTTGGATTTTTCCTGGTCATTCAAATTATATTTCCTGTTCTTATTAGATAGCTGGAGTCGTAGGGTCCACCAACATGTTGCCGAGTCAAGCTTCAATGTGGATCCTTTTGGAGGAGCTCATTTCTTCTTCCCCAGTATCTCGAGGGCTGGGGAGATGGTGAGAAAAAGAAGTTACAGATTAGAGGAGAAAATGTTCTTGAAATGCGTTGTTAAATCGATTGTTCCAATTCTTAATAATGTAATATTGTTTTCTGTACTTCAAATTTTTTTGTTTATGCCTTTCCTTTCGATTCTAGGAATTAATCATATAGTTCTTTGAATTTTTTAATCTTAATTTTTCATCTTAATTTTCAATTTTTAATATTTTTCATCTTAGTTCTTTGAATTAATCATCTTAGTACTTTTTTTTCTTTACTGTTTCCTTGCAGACCCTTGCCTTCTTATTTTTATAACAAATAGCAAGTGATACAAATGAGATTCAATATCAAAATCTTGCTATAACTTACTTAATTGACATCTTCCCAGATAAGAATTTAAATCATTAATCTTTCATAAATGAATATAGTATATCACCATCAAACTAATATTATATATAATATATCAAACAATGATGAAGTTAAAAAAGTTATTTAATAAGGTTTCAAACTCCAAATTCTTTTTAAATATATTTGATACACTACCATTAAACCAATGTTTTAGGTATGGAATATTTCGAATGAGATTTTGAGTCATCATAAATTGGTCTGTTAAAAAAAAATCTCAAATGAGCTTCTAAACACTTAACCTTTGATAAATAAATATAATACTTCAAAATTTTATTAGATAAAATATTGAACCCTCCTATTTTGGTACATTATCACTAAAAATATATATGTCCTGCCACTCATTTCTCCTATTATTTTTCTTCATTTCTTTGATCAATAAGTCTTGGGCATTTTATCCAAAAGAAAGAAATCTATTAATAGATTTTATCGGATGGCGCCCCATGTTTATATTTTCACTAAGGGGTGCCCTTTTTTCATAATAAGACCAAAATACTCTCTATAAAATCAAATAATAATAGATAATATCAGTTGACACTATTTGACTTAGTTTTTTTTTTTTTTCTGTCTGAACCATTTTGTTTGATATTAATCAAACTACACTGATTTAAAATAAACCAATTATTTGATTTGTTCCATTTATGCTTAGATTGGTCATTGTATTTTTTTTCCAAATTACACCGTCAAACCTTATTATCATTATCGACTTTTTTACCACTAGTCATGGTTACCATAGATTATAGGAGTATCATCACCCAACCTAGAGGTTGAACGAGTCGTAACCATTGCCTTCCTGTTGGGCTTTGGTGGTTGCACGATCACCTTTGTTGACGGTGAAAGAAATTATTGTCACCATCCTGATAAGCATTGATAGTCATGATTATTAAGCCTTGATAGTTGTAATCAATGTTATTGGGGTTGGATGTTGCCATTGATGTTGCCAATGGTGTAGAAGGTCATCATTACCTTCCCGCCAAAAAGTGTAGTACTCGAGTTATTACAGTGTAACACTATCCAATAGTGATGGTACTGTTTATATCTAGTGATTTATTGTCCACTATCTCAAACCAAACAATACACCTAGAGTTATAGTACCTTTTTTGAACAATTTAATTTCTAAAATTATTTAAAAATAAAATAATAATAAAAATAGTATAATCATATTAGGATAGTTATAGAGAAGTTTAGATAGGTTTGATGAAATTTCTTGAGTTACACTCACGTTACTCTAGTTATACTCAAGTTATACTTGACCAATTCAAAACACAAAGATCATACTTTCACAAAAATCATCTAAAAATAAAATAAATAGGAAAAGTGATATTATACATACTATAACCGTATTAAGATATTTATAAAGGAGTTTTAATAGGTGTGGTAAATTTTTTTTACGTTACACTCTTATTATACTCGGGTTACACTCTATTATAGATTTAAATACAAATATGTTATTTGGATAATTAGTCACCCTAAAATTAAAAGAGTAGTACAAAATATATTAGAATCATATTAGCATATAAATTTTTTTTTGATAAGTTTGGTGAAAATTTTTGAGTTATATTTGTGTTACACTTGATTACAAATTCAACCCAAAGTACCTTATTTAGACAATTAGTTACTCTAAATTAAAAAAATTAAAAAAATGATACTAAACTTAGTATAATCATATTAGGATAGTCATTTAGGTAGTTTGGATAGGCTTAAGAAAAATTATTTAAGTTATACTCATGTTATACTCAATCACATATTCAACTCAAAGCACCCTATTTCACAAACAAAGCATCCTGAATTCACACACAAGTGGGAACCATCATAATCTCATATAATGAATCGCAATGGAAACACATAATGAATCACAAACCAAACACATTTAAGCAATTCACAAAAACATTGATTAGCAAGACGACATGACATTATTAAATAATTTGTATAACTACATAGGTCATCTGACTTTCCATCTCTTAACCCTAATGTCCCAAAATCCTTTAGATAACTTTTTTTCTTAAATAAATATAAGCTGCATTTTAAGGATCTATATACTTTTAGCCAATATAGCTTATGTACTGCCAACATAATAACCCTTGATTAATCCTTAGGTAATTATAAAATATTCTATGGAAGTCAATGTATTAACAATGGATCCAAATGAATAATCCGCATGTTTGGGGTCTTATTCCGCATCTTGAGTATCTTCTATAATCTTTTAATTATATTTTGTTTCTTTTTACACTCAATACATTTGTGATCCTCACTAATGTGTGTGTCCTACAAATAATTTAATATATTAAATAAATAATACAATTTAAATATATAGATGAAAAATATTAATTATTATACCTGAGCATTCTCAATCGACAATGGATTAGACTCAGTAACTATCGAGATGAGCACTTGATATACTTGATAAATGATTGTTAGCATCTATTGTAATAACCATTATCAGATTTGTTAGACTATTGAGGAAAATCCTCAACGTCTAACCTCTCTATCCCTCTCTTTATCCCTCTCTTCCTTTGTATAAATAGCCATTTGCCTAGAGTAAACTCTCTTCTCGCAGTCAAACAGCAGTAAATTTTTACCATTTTTCGGCTATGGGCAGAAGCTGCAATAGACTCCTACCCATCTGCCGTCACCGCACTTCTGCCTTCTCTATCGGCAAGTTTTCTATCATTGCATTTCTTTTTTTTCCTTCTCACATCTATGGAAGCCGGAGACGTATTCCTCTGGCAAAGCTTGGTTCGCCCCAGCGATCAAATCAGAGAAATCCGAATGGTGACTCGATTCCCAACGGATGGGTCAGAGTGGATCGACGACAACGGCGAGTGGGCTGAACCGACGAAAGGCAGCGAAAGCCCCAAATCACTTGAGATCTACAACCGTAATGCCTAATTCTCCTCGGCGACAGCCGCAATGCCTAATCCTCCCTAGTGGCATCCGCGGCCATGATAAACCCACCTCGGCAACAGCCTGAGCATCAAGGCGGGCGATCCCAAACCAGATCTGCTGCTTCTCCTTCATGGAGCGATCACGAACGGAGGTCCACCTCCCGCGACCGCCGCTCGTGCTCGCCCAAACCAGCGCTGTAGAGGACCGAACTCTCTGCTATTTTCCTCTATTCTTGACCGAACTCTCTGCTGTTTTCCTATGTTCCAAAGCGATTCAGACCAGATCTAGTGCTGCTCCAGCACCAGATCTTCTCACCTGCTGCCCTTTGCTGTCACCAGCAGTGATCCATCATCAGGATCAACTGTTGCTCACTTGTTGCCGCCTACCGTTGTCGACCCTTCTTCTGCCGCCATGAGCAAGCCACGCAGCCACTTGAACTTGCCTCGCAGCCACCTGAACTTGCGGCCACCGGCCCTTCCTTTCTCAGACAATTGCAAAACATCGGACACTGCGGCATTAAACTCTTCTCTATTGCTGCAGTGAGACACAAATCTGTGGCATTGAACTCTTCTCCTCCGTTACGAGACACAACTCAAAAAAAAGGGACAACAATATTCCTCTACAATGTCTTCCTCGACTACTTCTCCGGTCTCTGTTAGTGTTATTACAGGAAGCTCCGGCACCTCTCCGAGTACGGGACCGATCTCCATCAATACTGTCGTTCTCATTCCCTTCAAATTATCCAGAGGGAATTATGCTTCATGGCGCGCCCAATTCACTAATCTCCTCTTTGGATATGATCTGATAGGATATGTTGATGGATCCTTCAATTGCCCGCCAGCAATGATTGATATCCCGGGCACAACAAATCCAGCACCGAATCCAGAGCATAAATTGTGGCTCTGACATGATCGTCTGATTCTTCAAGCGATTCAAGCGTCAGTTGCTGGTTCCATCGCACCACTTATATCTTCATGTGTTACTTTTGCCGAAGCTTGGTGCAAACTTCAAACTACCTTAGCAAATTGCTCGCGCACCCGCATGCTCGGCCTTCTCTCCAGACTTATGAACACAAAACAAGAGGGAAGTACCATCATTGATTACCTCCAAACGATCAAGGTAATCATCGATGACTTAGTCTTAATCAGACATTATCTCAGTGATGATGAAGTTATCGTCCACACACTCAATGGTCTTGGGGCTGAGTACAAAGAATTAGCAGCAGTAATTCAGGCATGTGACTCCCCACTATCATTTGAAGAGTTGCATGACAAGCTGACTGACTACGAGACTTGTCTGAAGCACGAGGATAAGGTGACAGCACAACCTATTACTGCCCAAGTAAGTCAAAAATTCAAAAGAAAAAGTAATCAGTACCATCAGTCTGCCAACAAGGGTCCAGAGCAAGCACTATCTTATCACAATCCAAGTGGTAACTATGGTACCCAACCATCTTGGCATCCTGCTCTCATGCCGGGAGGTAGCAGCATCCCCCATCGCCAGCCTTGGCATCCTGCTCCAATACCTCAAGGTAGCACCTACAACTACCAACAGCTTTGGCGTCCTGCTCCTATGCCTCCAAACCGAATTGTCTGCTAGCTGTGTGATAAGGTTGGTCACTCCGTCAAGGTCTGTCGATCTCATCCACGACCTCTGCCCTAGGCACATCTTACTATTGCTCCACCTTTTGATCAACGCTCCTAGGTTTTGGACTCTGGAGCCTCTCATCACGTCACCGTGGATCTCCAGAACTTGTCCTTTTCAAACAGCTATGGTGGTACTGATGACATCGTCATTGGTGATGGTAAGCGACTTCCTATTACTCATACTAGTTCCACAAAGCTTACTTCAAATTATCTTCACTTTACACTCGGTGATGTGTTGTGTGTACCTCATATCAAATAGAATCTCATCTCTGTCTCTCAATTCTGTAAACAAAATAATACCTCTAATGATTTTTTTTCTGACCATTTTCTTATCAAGGATCTGAACACGAGGGCATCATTAGTTCAAGGCCAGAGTAAAGATAACATCTACCAGTGACCATCCACCTCTCCGCCTACTACCTATTCTTTTGTTGCTGCTTCTTTGGATATGTGGCATCATCGTCTCGATCACCCTTCTACCTCTACTCTACAAACGTTTCTTTCCCGTTATGCTCTTCCTTCATTTAAAGCTAGTCCTATTATTTCTCATTATAATGCATGTCTTAGCAATAAAAGTCACCGACTGCCATTTGCTCATTCTCTATTTCTTGCACACATTCATTTGAAATTATATATACTGATGTTTGGGGCCCTGCACCAAGTATTTCTTTTGACAAATATCGATTTTATATTATCTTTACTGATTATTTTACCAAATATACTTAGTTTTATCCTCTTCAACATAAGTCTGAGGTCTCTACCATCTTCCTTACTTTCAAAAAAATGGTCGAAAATATCTTTCAGCCCTCTATCAAAATAATTTATTCTGACGGTGGAGGTGAATACTAAACACTAACATTACACTTATTAGCCTGTGGTATTCACCATCTCAAATCTCCACCGTACACTCCTCAGCTAGTTGGCTCTGCCGAATGCAAACATCGGCATATAGTTGAAACTGGACTCACACTTCTCCATCATACTTCCATGCCAACTACCTTCTGGTCTGCAGCCTTTCAGACCGTCGTCTATCTGATTAATCGTATGCCTACTCCTGTCCTCAATAATCAATCACCGTTTGAAAAGTTGTTTCATCGATCCTCAAATCTTCAAAAACTTAGGGTCTTTGGTTGTGTCTGTTATCCTTGGCTACGTCCTTATACATCAAATAAACTAGCACCACGGTCAAAGTCTTATACCTTCATTGGTTACTCCATTGAACATAATGTTTACCGATGCTATGATCCTTCCACTCACAAGGTCTTTGCGTCTCGTCATATTGTCTTCGTGGAGTCTTCTTTTCCATTTCAACAACACCAATCTACCACTGTATCAACCACTCCGGTGTATATGCATCAGTGGCACATGCCTTTATCCACTGAACCGTCATACGAATCACCCACTCTAACTCCTGAATGGAGCATCCCTCCAATACAACACCTCTCTCCCTCTTCTGCTACCACAAACATCCGATCATCAAACACTCAACAACCGGTATTTCCCTCGCCTCAGTCTACTACCACTACTATTCCACAGTTCAACTCTCCTCGTTCTACTTCACCCACTCTCATTCCACCATCATCTACTAAACCACTTGGACATCCAATGACAACACACTCTAAAAGTGACATTTTCAAGTCCCGTCAGGTCCTCGATCTCCACACGGTTGTGACTCCCTATGTTTAGACCTGTGAACCTACCACGATCGCTCAAGCCCACAAGTCTCCCCATTGGCGTCAAGCTATGTCTGATGAATATGACGCCCTACTTTCTAATTCTACTTGGACACTTGTTCCGTGTCATCCCGCACAAAATGTCATCGGGTGTAAGTGGATTTTTCGAGTTAAGCGGAACTCGTTTGGGTCCATTGCTCGGTACAAGGCCCGCTTGGTGGCCAAAGGCTTCCATCAACATCCTGGTGTTGATTTTACTAAGACATTCAGTCATGTTGTTAAGTCCAAAATAATCCGACTGATTCTGAGTTTAGCAGTTTCAAAAGGATGGCGACTGCGACAACTTGATGTGAACAATACATTCTTACAAGGAACTTTAACTAATGAGGTCTTTATATAGCAACCTCCTGGTTTTATTCATCCTCAGTATCCGAAACATGTTTGCAAACTCCACAAGGCCATTTATGGTCTTTGATAAGCTCCAAGAGCCTGGTACATGGAACTTGGCTCATTTTTTATATCCGTCGGCTTCTCTAACTCCAAGTCGGACACCTCCTTGTTTCTTCGGCAACTACCTAGCAATACACTTTATCTTCTGGTATATGTTGATGATATTATTGTGACAGGTAGTAATTCTATAGAGGTCACAATGTTCATTAACCAGTTGGCCGCCCGATTTTCCCTCAAAGATCTCGGTCCCCTGACTTATTTTTTGGGTGTAGAAGCAATATCTACATCTTCGAGACTCTTCCTCTCTCAACGAAAGTACACTCAGGACTTATTAATTAAGACAAACATGAAGGATACAAATGTTGTCTCGACTCCTCTCTCTACTAGTGAATCGCTTCGGTTAAATGATGGCAGTCCTGCTACAGACTCTACACAATATCGGCAAGTGATTGGCTCCTTACAATATTTAGCCCTCACTCGTCCAGATATCTCATTTGTGGTTAACAAGTTGTTCCAATTCATGCATAGACTATCTACCACATACTGGTCCGTTGTTAAATGAGTATTACGATATCTTAAAGGTACTCTTGACTATGGCATCATTCTCAACAAAAAATGTCCTCTTCAACTTCATGCTTATGCTGATGCTGATTGGGCTGGGAACCTTGAAGATAGAACATCAATATCTGGGTATATTATATTCCTCGGAGTCAATCCAATCAGTTGGAATTCCAAGAAATAAAAGACAGTTGCTCGATCTTTTACTGAAGCTGAGTATCGCTCCATTGTAACTGCAACTGATGAACTTAACTAGATAATGAATCTGCTCAAAGAGCTTGACATCTGCTTCTCTGCTACTCTTACAATATACTGCGATAATGTCGGGGCTACCTACTTATGTGTCAATCCGGTGTTTCACTCTCGTATTAAACATATAGCAATTGACTTTCACTTTGTACGAGATTAAGTGATGAATCATCAACTACGTGTCTCTCATATTCACACAGCAAATCAACTGGCAGACTCCCTCATGAAGCCACTCTCCTACAAGTTATTCTCACTTCATCGGATCAAGATCGGTGTCCTTGGTCGGAGAGCGATCTTGCGGGGGCATGATAAATGATAGGGTTGTTAGCATCTGTTGTAATAACCAGTATCAGATTTGCGAGACTGTTGAGGAATATCCTCAACGTCTAACATCTCTATCCCTCTCTTCTTTGTATAAATATTCATCAGTGAATGAACAAAACCAATCGACACATTATTCTACTCAACCCTCTTCTTATTTCTGACAATACTTGCATAACATAGCAATAAAATAGTTATAGAGAACATGTCCATATGACTATACATGCATGTGGATATATATTATTTCTAACAATTATTATTGATTGCAACATAAAGTCAATAGCTTTTGCTCGCCCATCCACATTTCCACGATCGGATATGATCAGGATAATAAGATGACCTAATTATATCCACATGCTTGTATCATATCTACCAACAAATTAGCAAAATTAATATGTACCAGACTTTTTCATATGTATATAAAAAAAATAAAATTTATCTTACCATCTAAAGTGGTATATAGCCTCTTAGATATCCAATCAATTTGGTGCTATCCTCAAGCTTCAACTTATTTATACAAGCACCAACAATAGAAATGTTAATGTGTTAGTTGTCATTTGTTACTAACCTAGATCATCAATATAAGATAATAACGTGAGGGGTGAAATATAGTTTGTTTGATAAAATAAATAAAAAAATATAAAATGTAATCGATAATGTTAACATCATCATCGTTAAACAATAGCTTACACTTCGGATCTACTATATTTTACCTACTAGGAAACTGATCTTTAATATATTTCTTGAATATATAACTCAAAATCATTGCCCCAACATCTATGACTTCTCCATGGTTGGGCACTACTAGAATCAAAGTAACATTGCTCGAGGTAAACTCAATTTGGATACCACCAAAAGCAAAAGTGGGTTCGTCCATCCAATATTCCAAAATATTATATAGAGCAAACCAATACATAACAATGATAGTAATATATACTAAATGATAAAAATGTATCCTCGTAAGAACATGAAGATGACATCGCCTAGAGGAAATGGATATAGTGTGCCTTTGGCTTCTACCACTAGGTTTATATAGAAATTATCTAAAATGATTGATGTAACAATGATTTTTAGCTATATAGTATAGAGGAGGTCACGAAGGAGGGGGTGATGTAGCAAGGGATGAAAGAGCAATGAGTGTTTGAAGTTTCCTTGACTGTAAATCTGAAAATAAAATTTAATTAGTTATATATAACTTAATAATAATTAATATAAATCTTTAATTTATGATATATATCGCTTGTACTAACGACTTCAGCTATCTTCTTTTCTACGTAATGGTGCCATTCTGTATATACCTACAAACTTAAAGGTTATAATAGTAGATATTATATCTAAAGTTATGAGATAAAAAAGAAACATAAATTCAAATATAGATATATCACAAAACATATTAGAGAGTTTAACATCCTGATGTTCCAACCAAGCAATAGGCCTAACTAAATAAATTAAAATCAAATTTGTGATCGAGTATAACCCCAAAGTAATAAAAATGTAAACAGGGGAATTGTCCCCAAACCTATCCAAACTTCTCAAAACTATAATATTATGATTCGAACACCTTTAGCATCACTTTTTATAATTTATTTTTTTTATTTTAAAATAATTAATTTATTAAAAATAACAAATTTTATATTGAATCTATCATCAAGTATAACATAGTGTAACATGAGTGTAACCCTTGTATAATTAAAGTGTAAGTATTGGAATTCTCCCCAAAGCTACAGAAACTTCTCCAAAATAATAATAATATAATTTTCTAATAATTTTATATTATTTTTTATTTTTTTAATTTTGGGTTAATAATTGATGAAATAGTGGATTCTTACATTGAATATGTTATCCAATGTAACTCGAGTGTAACTTAAGTATAACCCATAATATAAAAAATTAGGTTCTTTTCAATACCTTTTGTGATTGATGATGTGATGTCATCATTAACAAAAGAACAATATCATTCATAGTTAAAGAGGTGATGAAGTTATCATCGTTGGAGAGGAGATGAGATCAGTGCTGATTAATGACGTCGCTAATGAAACTATAGAGGACGCCACCACTATTGGCTCCGGAGAGGACTAGAGGTTGCCATCATAGAGAGGAGTATAGGTTACACTGGCCACCATTATTGGAGGGGGAAGGATGTCGGTGTAGGAGAGGGGAGGATGCAGTGGCTGTTCATAAACGGGGGAGGAGAGGACTGCTCGTCATCATCGCATACATACAATAAGGTTATACTTGTTTGGTATAACCCTCGTATTTTTACCTCTTTCACATTTTAATTCAAATCCAATCCGACCATCCACTTCTAAGGATATGATCTAAATTAATTTGATCTAACCAAGTCTCAGATCAGACCAAATCAGCCCTTGGGTCAATCAGATTTGAATCAAGCTAACAACATCAATATAAAGGGTCAAACCGATTAGAAGGGAATATTTAATCTCTTGATAGAAAACAAATATGAGGATGTCATTTAATAAAACTCCATCTGAAGATGCTTTTTTTTTATCTAGCATGGCTGCTAAAAATATTTTGAAGGATATTTTAAAGCTATCCACGTGAGTTAATGTTGCAAATAGGAGGCTAATCTTGCTTACAATTGGCGACATAGAACTTGATAGAAGATAATGATAAAGGTACATGTAGAAATCTAATATTTGAGGATCAATCATAGATTTGAGTAGCTAATCCGTGACTTGAGTACATGATTGAGAAAAATCTCTCTCTTAGAATTTGTATAAATACTTATCTATTTAATGAATAAAATCAATCTCTTTCACAATCCATTTCTTATTTCTATATAGTATCATAGCTTTTCTTGTCTCAAGCAAGACTTTCTCTTCTTTGACGATAGCAATCCCTCCTTTCCACTTATTGTCACTATCGATTTTCTCTTCTACTTGGCGGTCCTTCTACTGGTTCTCATTGTTGATCGACAACCCTTCTATAAGCAAGACATCTCACTGACCTACTGTCATTGTTGTAGCAATAACGGCCCAGGAAGATCATGGGCCACCTCTGCATTGAGTACCCGTTTCTTCCTTAGCGGAGCTCCCTTTGCCATTGAGTGCTCGCCTCTTCTTCTGTTGGTTCTCCCCTAATCTACCTTGTCGCAGTCATCTTCCCCTCTTCTTCCTTACATTGGCGCCTTCCCCTCTCCCCCTTCGCTTCATTGCAGCCACTCGTAAGATTCCAAACAACCTCTTCCTCTTCTATGTTCCTCCTCATCAGCGAAGCACTCCCCCCCACCTTCCTCACTAGCACTACCCTTTTTGCTATTGTCGGTTCATTGCTACCTCATTGCGGTTACGATCCTCTGGTCATGGACCGACCTCCGACCAGTTGTCCAGCGCTGAGCCATCACCACCGCTATTGTAGAATTCAACTAGGTCACCAATCTATTATATAAACTTGACATCACCTCCAAACCCACTCATACAATATACTATGATAATATCAACACCACCTACCTATGCACCGATCCAATGTTTCACTCACATGAAACATATTATTATTAATTTTCAATTAGAGATCAAGTTGTTAGACATTATCTATGTCTTTCTTATGTATATACCTATGCTCAACTAGCAGACGCCCTCCCAAAACCTCTCGCCCGTAAGATATTTCAATTATCTAAGATTGACATCCTTAATAAAAGTTTAATCTTATGAGGACATGATATAAGATCATGATAGAAGCATACATGAAAATATAATATTTGAAGATCAAATATAGATTTAAGTAACTAATATAGAGTGCATGATCGAAAAAAATCTTCTCATCACAACTTATATAAATACTCATCTAGTGAGTGAATAAAAATCTCTTTCACAACCTATTTTTTGTTTCTACATTTCTCATTCACTTTGTACAAACTCTTTTCTACGTTTTCATAATCAATTTTCAAGTTATAACATTGCAAACAGTTAGTTTTCAATTAAATTTCATATTTTTCTCAGGTCACGCAAGTCTTGTCAAACTCAACTCCATCACAGACGACCATTTCTTCCTCCTATGGACCGTGCACACGCCATAATCCATGTGCTGATGCTCGCCTCAGGAACAGTGTTCTTATCTGTCACACTGTGACACACAGAGAGAGAAAGATTGAATAACATTAAATTACTCTGCTAGTGTTGTCTCAGACGCGGTCGATGAGATCTGATGTTTCTACAGTTTTGGAGAGAGAGTGAGGGATGAAGGAGGCGGAGATACGCGCTGGAGACTTCGCCTTCCTCTTTCCCTCCTTCCAGTAGCTCATCCGTCTTTAAGAGGGCTGTTGATGGACTTGAGGAGAGATGGATCTGCGTCGAGGATGGCTCTTCTCCTATCTTGTGCTCTAATCTGCCTCTTCTCCTTTCGTGCTCTCCTCACCGGTCCTCATTCAGGTGAGCGAGCCACCACCATTTGTGGCATTCTCCCTTGCTGTTTCTTCAACTGTTGCACTCTTCTATTGGAAGAAATCTTTCCACTCTTTGTTTGATGCAGTCTTCACTTTGGCACATGAACTCTCACTCTCTCTGTGTCAGGGGACTTCACCATTTTAGCTAATATATTATAGCAGATGATAGTATTCTGTGGCTTGTACATGTTGCTGTGAGCTAAATCTAGCTTATTTCTTGTGTTCATCTCTCTTTGAAATGGTAGCTTACTTGTTGGTTATATATTTTATGGGAATACATGTACTTGTTACCAACTCATCATCATCGAATTATTTGCTGTGGCAGATGCTGGAAGCCTAAGCAGTGCTTCTCATGCTCAGGTGTTCTTCCTCCTCCCTATCTTGTTTCTCTTATCACATCTTAATTGCCTTTCCATGTAGATGGAGTGGATGCATAACATTCCATTTCAGAGTAGATTCTCTCCGTCCAACAGCTAGTTAGGTGTTCGTGCTAACCTGAGCTAGGTGGCCGCAGGAGGCGTGGGCGGGACGACGGCGGGAGCTGCGGGGCGGGCCGGGGTCGTACCCCCCGCTGTGCACGGCCAAGTGCGGCGGTTGCACGCCTTGCAGCCCAGTCCACGTGGCGGTGCCGCCGGGCAGGCCGGTGATCGCCGAGTACTACCCGGAGGCGTGGCGGTGCAAGTGTGGCAGCAAGCTCTACATGCCCTGACCATCGTCTGCCCGACTCCTCGCCAGGTGTTTGATGAATTGTCCGATCATTGATCCCCTCACCTCGACATGAACACACGACCGAGGAAGGGATTGCTACTCCTCAGCTTGGGTCTCTTCGTGATCGGACCAACATGGGGCGAGTTCGTTCATGGCTTGCCTGGCATCAGGTCAAAGATGCCGATGCTGTCAATGTTGGTACGCAATGAATCAAACAAGTGAAGGACATCTCAATTAGAGAAGTATGTATGTTCATTTGTAGACACCTGGTGTACAGGGTTCTTATGATATCACAATCTTTAATATCCACAGTAATTTCTACCAGCATTTGACCGATTCTTTGATGTGCAGATACCCTCTTTTGAGGTTTTTAGATCTTTGATCAGCTGTTGTGCTGCATAACGTGATGTCTTTTCATGTTCATAATGCTGCTTTGTGTCTGATCTGATTCATAGACAGTGCAGATACATTAAACTTAAGTTGAAGAGGAGGCATATGAAACAAAACCCTGTTCACCTGTGACCACCCCCACCAATTCTTTATGAGGAGCTGTTCATTAAAGAAGTATTTTGAGAATGAAACAAACATAATCTAATTTGACTTTGCTTTTCTGGTGGAATGAAAACCATGAACTGAGAACTACATAGAGTTCGAAACATCTTATCACTATCAAGAAGAATCCTTGAGCTTAAGAGGATGGAGAGAGCCATGTCCAATTGGCTGAGAACTGTATGCTTCAACCAATGGAAGGAAAAATGTCAATGGCATTTTTTAGACCTATGATTGTTCCCACCTTATGTGTGGCATGTCACGGAAGGGTCATTACACAGCTTCACCTCTTCTGTAACTTGTCCTATCCCCAGTTTAAGATGGTCAACAACTGGGAGCCTTTTTGGAAGATGGAAGCATACAGGGCCAGAGGAAGAAAAATAGATGGCAAAACAATGCAAGAGGCAAAGGCGGAGTACTTGGAGTTGGATTGTATGAAGGTCGATCCAATAAAGTAAACATATGGGCAGATGGTGGTCCAGTAAGCTTCTACGTAGCGACCAGTTGTTCATACAATCAAGCATCTAAAGGTAACTATAAATCATGAAACTTGGACATGGAAATTATAGGTGTGGGCACAGTTCAAATCACCATAGAGAGAACAAGAGATCATGCTTTGATGGCAATTTGTCTCCCTTACATGGTTACATGTTTGCATGTTTTGTGTTTCACTTAGTTTCTTTACATTTGTATGATAGATAGACAAGATTTGAGTGACAAATGAAAAGAAAAGGAATGAATCACATTAAGGATGAACTTTTGCAATAAGATTCAATGGTGCTACATGTTAAAAGATAGTATTGTTATAAGAATAGCAGCAAAATGGTTAGACTGTTGAGGGAAATCCTCGATGCCTAATCCTTTTATCCTTCTCTCTCTTGTATAAATAGATATGAGTGAACGATGAATATGCAAGTACTTCATTTCTTTTAACTCTTCTCTTCATTTCTATCATGGTATCAGAGCCGTTTATCTTAGAGTAAGCTTTCTTCTCGCTATCAAACGAGAAGAAATGATTAGTGTGTTGAGGGAAATCCTTAATGCCTAATCATTTTATCCTTTTCTCCACTTGTATATATAGATATGAGTGACTGATGAATATGTAGTTACTTTATTTCTTTTAACTCTTCTCCTCATTTCTATCATGGTATCAGAGTCGCTTATCTTAGAGTAAGCTTTCTTCTCGCTGTCAAACGACAGTTCTCTCCTCTTCAACCTCAGCCGTGGCTCTCTACTGCTGCTACGCAACCGTCGGCTCCTCTGGCATTGGCCTCAACCACGGCAACGCAGCAACAGCCCTCGGTTGGCCACAACAGTGGCGACGTTGTCCAACTGTGTCGTCTCCACCCTACTGCCGTTGCTTCCCAACCGCCAGCCTATTTCTGCGAAGCCGTAGCTACCGATCGTCTTCTCAAGCCGCGACCTTTGTTTCACGATAAAATACAGCACTGTTGTCGCCGTTTGAGGATCCGAAGATTCGGGCTCTGCCCTCCACCGGTCACTGTTGGCAGCCCTCGCTGGCCGTAATTTCTTGTATAAACAGAGCAGTGCTCTCCTTTCTTCACCGTCAAATGATAGCATATCCCACGCCACCACCAACTTCTCTACCGAGAGAACTCTTAAGGGCCATCGCCCATCACTTCACTGCCCACAGCCAGCGCCTCCTCTCCAACCGCGACCCTCTGTGCTCCCTCACAGCCGAGTATCCCCTTTAGCCACGGAAGCAGAGCAGAGCAGCCACTGGCTCCCATCACCTTTGATTCCTCTACTGCTCCTCTGCTACTGCCTTCTTCACCCGCCGTTGTCCCTTGCTACTGTCACCGGATCTGATCTCCGGCTCCGCTCCTTCTAACCGGTAGTTTGACCGCTGCCTCTTCTTCCTCCCCTGCCGCGCGAACATTGCTACTAAGGAAGCTAATGAGAACAAAATCAGCGTGAGCCCTACAATAGGATATAGGAGGTCACACATGGGAGTTATAATCTATCTTTCCATCGACTAAGGGGAACTGCCCGGAGAACACAGAGGTGATGAAGTAGGTGGCCGAAAGGGGTGAGGAAGCGATGATGAGTCCGTAGGGGCTCAACAACCCAAAACCTATGCGTCGGTCAGAATGGAGGAGGCCTCAGAGGAGTGCCACAGTGCTACAGAGGTGGATCTACCATTCGCGAAGAAAGGGACACAGATGCGAGACAACAGATAGTAGTGCCATGGGCATGACAACACCATGGTACAGTAGGAGCGGGACTTTTATGGAGATATTAATCCCTTGCTCTCATGGAGGGAGAACGTTGGTCATGAAAGGAGCTGAGGAGGTGGAGAATGTAAATGTAAACTCTAAGTACCAAGACAAGGTTGAAGGACAGAGGCGAAGAAATTTAATAAGACCATTGTCAATGGGTTTCTCATCAAGATACTCAAAAATTAGGGGCGGGGGACTTCGGTTTAATGCAAGAGTGCTCAACTAAGGAATGCAATATACAGTACATGGTGTTGTGCCTTTTCTACTTAGAGGAGTAGATGGTAAAGATGGTGGAGAAGATGGTACAATCCTGGAGGCGACCAAAATTATCAAAGACTTGCTCCAAGTTAGGGTAAATTTTACTCTTTTCAGGCAAAACTTCTTGCATTCCAGAAGTTCTATGGTAGTGAGAAGGCGAATCATAGTAGCTAATTCAATACAAGGAGTGCAAACACTTCAGGTGCTTCGAAAGTGTGAGCAAAGAGCGGACGAAGACTAGTAACCAGGTCGATACATGAAGTACATCCTCGAGGAGGCTGGTGAAGTCAAGTAACTTTTGCCTTTTCAACTCTTAAGAGAATGAGCGAAATCAAGTACCATAGTTCTCATATTTATCTTGTAGAGGAGCTCTGTGGAAGTTCAAAGATCCTTCAAAGAGACATAATGGAAGACAATAGTTGCCAAATCCTCATTAATGGTGATCGGTACTACTAAGAGTAGATTGTCAGCTTTATTTCCTAATAGAATATCAATCGAAAGTGGAAGTGATGCGAACATACTTGGAAGCGACAACTAAGTTGAAGAAAAATCGATGCGTGAATTTATAAAGGAAGGACCTCAAAAACTTCAAAGTCTGCGAGACGATGCTCGTTAAAGCTCCAACAAGCATCCACTCAGTTTAAGTGGCATGAGACATTTTAGATACTAGCACAAGATAAGGAAGGTTTTTTCCTTTATCAGAAGGATCCGCATAAACAAAGATCAATACAACTTAGTCGACCCCATACTAGAGGCAATCATTGGTGACTTGAAGTAGCATAACTAATCAAATTTTGACTACTCAACAATAGCGACCTTATCCTCTAACTTGTCGAACTCCCTTAAGCGAATATAAGCACTGGAGTAATCCAACTCTCTAGCTGCTCTAATCATACCTTTGATCAAGTCCCCCTTATGGGACTCACTAGTACTTGCACTCGAAATTTTCCCTCGATGGTATATATCCCCTATATGCTAATAACCAAGACTTTCATCCAATGTAAAATTCGATGCACGCATGGAAGACCCGCCTCTATGGTAACATGGCATTCACTCCTTAAACCCATAGTCCTTCTTGCCATCATGTTGTTCACTGAAGTGGATCTCCTAGTAGCTCATGATCATACTTCTGCATGATCAAGTCTCTCACAGGACTTCTCCCGCGTGTGTTGTATTGCTTCGAACTATTCCACTATGATCTGCTACACCATATCGCCTCCTGGTGATATCTCCATTGCATTCAAATTCTTGTGTGATGAACTCGGACTATGATCTCTCCATGTGTGGCCTCTACTAGAACATCATAAGGCCTTTGCCATCTCCAATTGTTTTTGCTCCTTTGGCAATTGACCTTCGTCCACTCATTCTCCAATCACACCCGCTTTAAGACAGTCTGTCACCTAGTAGCTCTCGAAGTCCACAGACTTCACTGAAATCGGTGCACCATTGTTTAGCCTAGGCCTCTATCCCCCCACCAGCACAATCTCTGTTGTCTACTACTTTCTTCATGACAACTCAAATGACAGCACTATGACATATTCTTCAAGAGTATTCACCTCTGCGTCCACTTGCCCCATGCTAAGGTCTTTTGATCCCAACTTCACTTTCGCAAGTTGAGTCACCTTAGTCCCTCTATCAAATGCTTCTCTGAGATAAGGTGCATGTGCCTTGAAGCTCCCTTCATCTTTGGCACCATGCAGGATAAGTCCGCTCCATCAGAATGAAGAACCCATGGAATGACATGATTCCACTCTTGCCTCTGCAAGAGTTCATATCCTTGATCTCTATCCAAGGAAAGCTTCATGCCTTCGCTCTATGTTCCTCTATCTTCTATGTCAACTCCCTTCATGCGGCTTGGATACTTCACCAAGTTCCACCCAAGTTACTATGCCCCTTGATTTGCATTAAGTTGATGATGGCCCTCGCGCCCACCATTCCACGGGTCAACCCTCCGTTGAGTCTAATTTCCATATCGTCTCTAAGTGTGCCTTCGTTTGATGTTGTCATGGGTTGCTCCCCTACTTGATCTTACAGTGCATCCACCAATGCATTACCTCATGCGAGATCATACGATGACTCCTTGCTAGTCGTTTGGTCCGTTAAGCATTGTGAAAATATTATCTTGAGCTACTCTTCCTTAACATGTGCGGTCCACTACACATGATTCTCCCTTTGAAGAACCAAGACTCATCCTTCCGGGATATCTGCCCTATTGGAGCAACTTGCCTCTTTGCATTCTTCCCTTTGGAAGTTTCAGAGACTAACTTGCTAGGCTATGACTCTTCACCAATACAGCCCTTGCTGCACCCTCCAAGCCTAGCAATATGCTAAACTTGTTGCACGCTTCAGCCTCCTACGGACGTATCCTTCCCATGCTGAAGAGAAAGATTCAATGCTCCATGGCATCGAGTTTCGGTCGCCTTGGGATGGCCATAGACACTCTATCGTCTGTATACAAGCCTTGCATGAGTACCAAATTCTTCGAGTTAGCAATTCCCCTCACCTCTATAAGCTTTGCACAACTCCTTCGGTTGTTGTGCAACACATCCCACTTTACACGGTCTCATTTTTTACTAAGCGCTCCGCTTGCCTTGAGCACCATCAAGTTTGATTACCAACGTCAAGTTGTATCTCAAACTCAGTCATCCCAATCTTTATGTACTACATATTCTTCTTTGCTTGCTTGTCCTCATGGTGCCTCTCGTGTAAAAGATTGGTCATTCCTCTGAATTTCAATCTTGGATGCTCGCTCCTCTAAGTGACTCATTTCCCTACATCTTAATGTTTGTTTCCCTTAAACGGTTGCACGTGCTGGCTGCCCTCCATGCAGCCCAGCTAGATCCCCCATGTTTGCATGCCAAGTGTTTCTACATGTGCTTGTCCTACTCAAATACCAACTATCCCGAACTTAGCTGGTTTTGCCTAAGTAGTACGGCACCATTGTATGTCCGTCCACAAAGGTAAGCCTCTCTGAAATCTCCTATGGTCCCTTAGGAACTATGAAAAAAATTGGTTAGGGAAAATGTTTCACATAGGATTCACAAGCAACCATTTCAGCAAACACTTTTATATATAGCCAATGCAAATTATAACCATAGACTTCATAAGCTTAGAACGGTGGCACACAAAGGATCATGGTCCATTACAGACTGAAGTCTTCACAAGTGTCCATATGATATAACTCTCATTTACAAATCAAAATCATCCACGAAAGTTAACAAAACTAGGCCCGCTACTTGCTGTACAAAGTCTAAACAAAACCCGAAATACACTGACATACATGAGTATTACATTGAGTGCCCTCATTATATTTTTGTTTGTGATAATACGCTAGTCATGCCCCTTGTCCAAGAGACCTACCACAGCGGAACGAGTGCTAGGATTAAGTAGCACAAAGAGAAGAGGACCTACAATGGTAAGCCTATGAAACGAGGATAAGACCCAAAAAAAGGGCCTACCATGGTGAATCACACCCATCCGAAGGCATCATGGATCTAGTCGAAAAGCAAAGACCTCAGTTTCTCGCAACACAAAAATGCATACATCGAGCCCCCCATAAGGAACCCGAGGCACACCTCTAAGAGCGAGGAAGAAAATGTAGAGAATATTTTGGCACCACCTTCATAACAACATTTGGCAACTATCTCTGAATCAACATAGCATTGCAGAGACAGCATGGTAGACGTATGCAACACGAGCTCAAGGGAAATGCAACGAGCTCGGTGACGGCTGTACCCACATCACCCAAAAATGTATAAGGTGACCCTGCATGACGTAGAAACGTACAGGCCGACCCACGCGATCCGGAGCATATGGACCGGTCGCCCAGAGCATCGATGGCCATTAACGACCTGTGTATAGTCGACCCCCTACGATAGGTATAAATGATTGATTCTCTAGCTAGCGTTGGGGATCGAACCTCTAACACTCCAACTCCTCCCATACTAACTTAAGCTTTGGAGGGGATGAGTCGGGAATCTCCCTTCCGACAATAACCTATTATGCAAGAACTCGGTGTTAGAGGCAATCCCAGCTCCACCTCGAGTCAGCCTAGGAGACACTAGCCCCCATCCCTCTCTCTCTCACCATTCTTCTCCCCCTCCGAGCATCTACATGGACACCCGTGCATGATCGGGACCGAACCAAGCCGTACCAACCCTCGGGGCACTGCATAACGACAACAATAGTTGGTTTTATGATTATGCTAATTCTTACTCTTATGGGTGTATAAGTGATTGTTAATGATTTAAAGTTGGTGATGTGAATAATATTTTAATATTTTTTAGTATCTTTAAATATTATCTTAAATCCTAGGTTTTAATTATGGATGAATCATAATTTTTTTATTTAAAATAGATTCATATTTTTTTAATGTGTTATTTTGAAGAGTGTGATAGCTTCCCCTCACAAATACTTAAAACCCATAGCTCAAGTCGAGCCCCGCGCACCTAAGCTACTAGGAAGCCTCGCCATGGTTGTCGAAGCAAGACGGAGCAACCTTGCCTTGATCCTTCGAGGAAGGGGCAATCACCTTGCCCTTATCACTAGCCTATTGTAAGGTCACATCTCATGTGATTCCTCTCTAATATTCATATAGTTGGTGCTTCAATAGCCTTAGTTTTCCACTAAACCTTAGCTAGTTTAGTGATCAATTGTTAGGACCCTAGCGGGTTGGCTCCTAGGTTCACTGAGTCATGATAATAATAAAACCCTGAAGCATGTAATAAGCCCTAAATTAGTCACCACCCACCTTGTTTGAAGAAGTCAGCTAGGGTTAGAAAGGAGTCCTCATGGAGTGGGGGTCCCCTAGTCGCCGCCCCCACCTATTAGGGAGGCCGGCTAGGGTTAGAGAAAGAGAGTTCTATTTAGTTATGACTCTCTCTAGGGCTAATTAGAAGTTAAATTAGGAGTTGGAGTCTTAGTTTACTTGGAATAGGAGTTTCACTAGGACTTGGAGTCTTTTATTAGGGAGGACTCTTCATGAAGTAGGAGTCCTATTAGGATTAGAGTTTTGAGATCCTATATATATACTTGTAGCCACCACCTTTTTTTATCAACGAATAGATCAATCTTTTTCGGCCATTATGGCTGACTACCAAGAAGGGAGAAACCCCTATAGAGTTTCAAGGAGGGCTGATCCTCTACAAAGGTCAACCCAAGCTTAGAATCCTGCGAAGTTCTAACACTTAGTATCATAGCCGCATTCTTGGCACCTCGCTGCTCATCCACCTTCGTCGCTGCCATCCAACTGCCCATCATCTTTCCAAGCAATTCCCATAATTGCTAATCTCGTCGCTAACTCGCCGTCATCACCCCTTGCCATAGATCCTCCATCAGTTGCATCCTCTACCAAAATTGCATCAGGTTCTGGTATCTACCTTACTGCTACCGTAATTTTCTATCCAATAAACCAAAAAAAGAATAGCTACATCTACCTTTCTGCAATTCATTGCATCCTCCTTATCTTTCTGCAAAATTTGCTATGTTTATCTTGTTGTGCTTGCTACAAAAGAATCCACTATAATAATCTCCGTCATTGATGCAATTTTCAACCACATACTTGCTGCCATATCATCGATCTTTCTGCCAATGTTTTGTAGTCAAATTCTTCTCTATATTTTGCAATGTTGGCTTTGTTTATCCTCATTGAGTTCTCCTTTAAATCTTTGACATAAACGTTGAAAACTCTTCGACAAATTGTTGTTCTTCGACATAAAATTCTGTTGTTGCATCTGTCACATCTGATCTTGCCACCATCTTGCTGCCATATTTGCTGTCATGTATATTGCTGATATCCTTGCTAATTTTATGCTGCCATATTTCTCAAAATACTACTGTAATATTGCTAAAATTTTAATCATAAAATTATTGTCTTTCGATGAAAAATTTTGCTGCCATACTTCCGGTGTTTTTTGCTGCATACATGCCTGATCTCTACCGAATTTGTTGCTGCCACCCACATCAACCCTAAGGCACCCCTTTAGCCTTAAGACACAGTCATCATATCCCACTTTTAATCTCTACGGTCAGCCCACACAGTAGTGTAAACTGCAGCCCAAACAACACCCTACCGCAGCTTTGTTCCTGGGCACTTCTTGTCGTAACCACACCAAACCGATTCAACAGCAACCCTAAGTCACCCCTCTAATCCTAAACCTCTGTCATCATACCCCCTATACAACCCATACAATAGCTCTGAACCATAACCCCAACAACAACCTATCAGCCCCAAATCACAATAATCTACCCTTGATCCACCACCACTTTCGGCCACCAATCCACCCAACCGGTTCATACCATTGACCCAATAGCAAGAGAAGGATCTTAACACCATAGATCTAGGGTCTTATACCATGACATCAGTAGATCAGATCGATGCCAAGTTGGAGGCCTTCGAGGCATGTATGGAGGATAGACTACGCGCTCTTTTCGTAGAATTCAGATTGGGACGATCACCAAGCCCGACAAGATCGCAGCAAGATAAGAATCCAGATCGAAAGGAGAACCCTTATAAGAAAGAAGAATGCATAATGGAATCAACATCTACACACATGGAGGTGGACTTTCCTCGA
This sequence comes from Ensete ventricosum, assembly GCA_029747655.1. Taxonomy (NCBI): domain Eukaryota; kingdom Viridiplantae; phylum Streptophyta; class Magnoliopsida; order Zingiberales; family Musaceae; genus Ensete; species Ensete ventricosum. The sequence goes on along the minus strand of JAQQAF010000003.1, from coordinate 24,548,491 downwards.
TAGGAAGAGGGAGACCTGACGGGATGGCTTTCGCGCGCGGAATGCTACTTTCACTATCGTCGGACACTAGAGGCTTCCATGGTGGACATCGCTGCCATCTACCTTGAGGGAGATGCAATACAATTGTACAATTGGCTTGAGCACACCCAAGGAGTCCCAACGTGGAGACAATTCAAGAGTGAGCTGCTGATCCGCTTTGGACCATCCAAATACAAGAGCATCAACGGCCAACTTGCGAAAATCCAACAAACCTCCACAATCCAAGAATACTAAACCAGGTTTAAGAGATTATATAACCAAGCACGTGATTGGTTTGAGAAGTAATTGTTAGGGACATTCATCGAAGGGTTAAAAGCAAAAAATTTAAGAAGAAGTCAAAGCGTGTCAACCCTACACGATGACGATAGTAATCTCCTTCGCGTGACTATAGGAAAAAAAGGTTGAACCAAGATGCTCGAAGGACCAAAGCCACAACTCGACTAGTAGTACGGAGACCTCAACCCCATCTACCACCAACCGGCCACCTCAGCCGAAGAAGATATCGAGAGAAGAACTGTTAGGATCAATTGGCACTAAGAGGGGAGGGGAAGGGGGGGGGGGGGGGGGGGGGGGGGGGTGGGGGGTGAATTAGTACATGTGTAAGTTTTTCATTTTAAATAAAAACATTTAGGTTTAAACACGATAGGAAGATTCAAAGCTTATTGTTCAAATAAAGCAAGTGAATGATAAGAAGATTACTAAGTTACTTGCTTACTAATTACTAAAGAAAGAGCAAGGAAATCCAAAAGATAAGAAATGTCATAAGTGAAATGTTTGATTTTAGAGAGTAAACAAGATCAGAAGCGTTAATAAGAAAAGCAAAAGATGAACTCACAATTTTTATAGTGGTTCGGCACCAATGGCCTCCGTCCACTCCCGAGTCCTCATTCTTGAGGCACACCGGCATCCACTACCGATCTTCTTTAGGTGAAGACCAAACCCTTACACTTTGCTTACAAGGGAGACTTTGAGAAAATTTCTAACTCTAACTCTCTCCCTTCCCTTTTTCTTACAAATCACATCCAATTTCTTTTTCAAAGAGTTTAATTGCCCAAAAAGAGTTGTTGTGAATGCAAGAATATTTGAGGTTTATATACCCCAAGTGGCTTCAGAAATTATAGCCAAAAATCAAACATACCCGAAAAAACTGGGTACGGGTGGTTCACCCACTGACTTGGGTGGCTCAGCCGCCCGAACACCAAGGTACGGGCGATTTACTTGTCAAAATTTTTACAAAAGTGGTTTCCTCTACTTTTCGTATTCTGGTTTGAACCTGATGTTGACCAACCCTCTGGTCAACCAATTAAGCTCAACCTGAGCTCAATCAAACCCCAATAGTGGACTCGGTTGCCTTAATGAGTTGATTTGGATTTTATCCAAATCTAACTCAATTATGACTCACTTCTAACTACGACTCAATGATTACAATGCTTAACGACCGTAAGCTTAAACTAAGACCCAACTTCCACCAATCTGATAACCTTTGGCATTCTTACGATAAGTCATCTGATCTTCTTCCAGTAATCTCCCAGCGTGCTCCCAACGAGCTTCTTGATCCCTTCGACGAATCTCCTACCGAACTCCCGACGAGGTCCCACTGCATTGTCCAAACCTGGCCCGATACCTAAGCTTGATCTTGGCCCATCATCTGGTTGTAACTTCATTGCTCCTATCATAGTTAGACCTGCAAATCTTCCTCTAACACACATGTTAGATAAACACTCATCAATTGATCTCATCGTCAAAATCCGAGATTCAACAATCTCGCCCTTTTTTATGATGACAATCAATTGATGACGGGAGTTAATCCTAACTCCCCCTAAATTTATACCATGATAAAAAGGACTTAAATTCAAGAGAATCACTCACTCTGGAATTCAAGTGAACTAAGGCAATTAATATTTCAAGCAAATCATATTTCAAGGATTGCAATAAGACATGTATATATCAACAATAATTTACTTTTAAAGTATCAAGTCATCAATGCATCAAGGATTTTCATGAATTTTAAACATTTAAAATTTTTTCATCAAGTCATCAATGCATCAAAGATTTTCATGAATTTTAAACATTTAAAAATTTTCCATCAAGTCATCAGATTTTCATAAATTTCAAACATTTGAAAATTTTCTTTTAAATTATTACATAAATCATCAACATCCATTTGATTACATAAGTCATCAACATCCATTTCTCTCTATTTGTCATCAACAAAAAGATGAAATGTGGGGCCCAAATGAATTTTTGCTTCTCCTTTTTAAAATATGATATGATTCATAAACAACTTTCTTCCTCTTGTGAAAAAGAAGTAGAGAAAACAAGGGAGGAGTTGCAAAACATTATTAAGAAGAGCTTTCAATTTTGTAGAGGTAAATTTTTGAAAATAAGTTAAAAAATCTAAAATATTCAAAGAGATTCAAAGGTTTAAGAGCTATTCATGCATTTAAAAATTATTTCATGTAATTTCAAGCAAACGTAGAAAATAAATCCGTAAAATAACAAAATCATCATCATGCAACTTTTTTCTCCTTGTTGTGAATAATAAGATAAACATCTCATGGGAACAATAAAATATTATCATAGAAATAACTCATTCTCATGAAATCAAGCAATTTATATTTTCATGATTTAGTATTCCAAGTTCTCTTCTAAGAAAATCAAATTGTTCTTCATTTAAGGGTTTTGTAAAAATATCCCCTAATTAATGCTTAGTATCAATAAATTCCAAAGACATATCTTGATAATTTACATGATCTCCTATAAAATGGTGTCTAATATCAATATGTTTGGTTCTTGAATGTTGAATAGTGGTTAGACATATAGCACTTATATTATCCAATTTTCTAGGAATATTTTTTAATTTTATTCTATAATTTTCTAGTATGTTTTTCATCCAAATAACTTGGGCACAACATGCATTAGCTGCAATGTATTATGATTGCGCAGTAGATAAAGCTACTAAATTTTGTTTCTTAGAAATCTAAGAAACAAATACATGTCCCAAAAATTGACATGTTCCGGTAGTGTTTTTTCTATCTATTCTACATCCACCAAAATCAGTATTAGAATAGGCAATCAAGTCAAAGTTCTTAGATTTAGGATATCATAATCCTAGTTTAGATGTTCCTTTCAAGTATCTAAAAAATCATTTAACTGCTTTCAAATGAGAGAGTTTTGGGTTAAATTGATACCTTGTACACAATCCAACACTGAACATGATATCCAGTCATGTAGCAGTTAAATATAATAAACTTCATATCTTACCTTTATAAGTTTTTTTATCAAAGTTTTCTCCTTCACTATCTAAGTCCAACTTTGTAGATGTGCTCATAGAAGTGTTTAAATGCTTTAGCATTTTTCATCCTAAATCGTTTTATCAAGTTCAATGTGTACTTATTTTGACTAATAAAAATATCATCATCAAGTTATTTTATTTATAATCCTAAGAAGAATGTTAACTCACCCATTAGACTCATTTCAAATTGTTGACTTATTACTTTAGCAAAAGACTCACATAAAGATTCATTTATAGATCTAAAAATGATATCATCAACATAAATTTGAATAACAAGTAAATCATTTTCAAAATACTTAAAAAATAATGTGGTATCAACCTTGCCTTTTGAAATTTTATTTAAAATGAGAAAAGAACTAAGTCTTTCATACCAAGCCCGAGGGGCTTGTTTTAATCTATAGAAGAGCTTTTGTAAGTTTGAAAACATGATTAGGAAGAAGATTATTTTCAAAGCCGGGGGGTTGTTCAACATGCACTTCTTCGAAAATAAAATCATTTAGAAAAGCACTTTTAACATCCATTTGAAACAAGTTAAAATTTTTGAAAGAAGCAAAGGCAAAGAGCATCCTTATGGCTTCAAGTCTAGCCATCAAGAGCAAAGATTTTATCATAATTGATTCATTCTTCTTGGTTGAAACATTTGGCCACTAATCTAGCCTTGTTTCTAACCATGATATCATTTTTATCTTCCTTATTTCTAAATAACCATTTAGTACCACTCACTAAATGGTCATTAAATTAGGTCTAGGAATAAGCACTCATATTTCATTTCTCTCAAATTGATTAAGCTCTTCATGTATTTCATTAACCTAAGAATCATCTCTTAGGGCTTCATCAATACACTTTGGCTCGATTTGAGAAAGAAACATAGAATTTGCATAAAAATTTCTGAAGGAAGATTGACTTTGAATTCCTTTCGATGTTTCTCCTATTATAAGCTCCTTAAGATGATCATTCACATACTTCCATTCCTTGGGTAAGGTATTGGAAGTAGATACATCCAAGTTACTTTTAGGAGTGTTATCTTTTAAATTCAAAGTATCAAAATCAATTTCATCATCAAAATCAATCTTATTAAATTCGGAAAGCTCATTAAAAACAACATGAATGGATTCTTCTATTACTAATGTTCTTTTATTAGAAACATGATAAGCTTTTAAAATAGAAGAATAACCTAGAAAAATGCCTTAATCAAATTTTGAATCAAATTTACCTAAAGCATCATTTTCATTCAAAATAAAACATTTGTAACCAAATATTTTAAAATAAAAATATTAGGATTTTTACCATTTCATAATTCATAAGGATTTTTAGTGAGTAATGGTCTTACTAGAACCCTATTTAAAATATAGCATGTCATATTAACGGCTTCGGCCCAAAAATATTTGGGAAGACTATGTTCTTTCAACATTGTTCTAGTCATTTCTTATAAGCTCCTATTTTTTCTTTCTACTACTCCATTTTATTGTAGATTTCGTGGAGTAAAGAAGTTATGAATATATCCATTTGAATCACAAAAATTTTAAAAATTATTATTTTAAAATTCTCAACCATGACCACTTCATATTGAAGAAATCATGCATCCTTTTTCATTTTGAACAACTTTACAAAATTTTATAAAATATTTAAATGTATCACTTTTATGTGCTAAGAAATAAGTCCAATTATATCTACTAAAGTCATCCATTAAAACAAATATATATTTGCTACCATCTAAACTTGTAATGTCAATTGGTCCAAACAGATCCATATGGATCAATTGAAGTGGCCTAGAGGTGCTAATTTGATTTTTCAACTTAAAGCTACTCTTTATTTGTTTTCCTAATTGACAAGTGTCACATACTTTATCTTTGATAAACTTAAGATTAGGTAAATCTCTTACTAGTTCCTTGGTAGAGATTTAGTTTAAAAGTTTCATGCTAATATGACCTAATCTTTTATGTCAAATCCAAGCATCATCATTTAAAGCCGAAAAATAAGTTTCATCACAAAAAATTTTAATATCTATGGTGTATACATTGTTGCTTCTCAAGGCAATCAAGGATTTATTTTTGTGTGGCAATTCAATTATGCAAGCATTAGGTTGAAATTTAATCGCATATCCTTTATCACATAATTGACTAATGCTAAGTTATGTTTCAAGCCATCAACTAACAACACATCTTCAATCAAGAGGTTTGATGTGTTACCTATTATTCTTTTTCCAATGATTTTACCCTTGTTGTCTCTGAATGTAACAACTCCTTCACTTAAGCTAGTGAGCTTAGATAAATAAGATGGATCTCTGGTTATATGTCTTAAGCATCCACTATCAAGATACCATTTTGTACTCCTAGCTTTAGTTTGGAGACAAACCTACAAGAAGGATATATTTGATTTAGGCACACATTTTACATTAGATCCTCCATAAAGAACACTTTCTTTCTTTTCTAATTGATCTTTATTGTATAAGGTTTTCTTTGGAACCCATACTAGTTGATGTGGACTACATTTTCTAAATAGGCATTTGTTTGCTGTATGTCCTAATTTACCATAAAAATTACATATGATTCTTGGTGGCATGTTTAATGTTGGTCCTCTTACAAACATGGTTGGCTTTCGTTGACATTACCAACAAAGCCTATGTCATTTTTTTCTATTAATATGATCCTTATTTGTAAGAATCGTATTTAGGGATTTATTCCCTATTTCAAATTTTTCTAGTGTGGTTTTAAGCATGATATTATCTTCTTTAACATTATCTAGTAAATCATATTTAGAACATGGTTTATGTGAAACTAATGAATCATACATTCCGTCAAGTCTTTTAATTAACAAATCATGATCAACTTTAAGCAATTTAAAAGACTTGCTAAGTATTCTAAACTCATTGAATAAATCATGAAACATATTTAATAATTCTGAAAAAAATATTTAAAGGCTCACTAACCTCATCTTCAATCGCCATTAAGGCATAGTTAGCCACTTCCTATTTGGAGTTGTCTTCCTTATCCGAAGAGCTCGATTCATCCCAAGTAGTCGAAAGTGATTTTTTTTTTAGTGTTAGCTTCTTCTTCAAATGAGGATATTCATTCTTGAAATGTCTCGGTTTTTTACATTCATAGCAAATGACATTGTCCTTCTTCAGTTCATTTTTATTTTTATAGTTCTTGTTCTTTTTTATAAATTTTTTAAATTTTTTTTATAACAAGGCAAATATCATGGTCCTCATTACTTGATGTTTCACTCGAGGAGTCATTTGTTGTCCGAAGTGCTACATCTTTCCTGTTTGTTGGAATGGGTTCATCAAGCTCATCATGAGCTTTATAATTTAGTTTATATATCATAAGAGAGTCAATCAATTCTTTAAGAGGCAAGTTATTTTAAGCCTTTGGCTTCTTGAATAGCGGTTACTTTAGGATCCCAATTTTTAGGTAAAGATCTCAAAATCTTACTAACTAATTCAAAATTTAAAAAATATTTTTCAAGTGCTTTTAGGTCATTGACGACATCCGTGAAACGGGTGTACATGTCTCCAATGGACTCACTTGGATTCATTCGAAACAACTCATAGTTATGAATTAAAATATTTATTTTCGATTTTTTTACTCTACTAGTCCTCTCGTGTGTGATTTCTAGAGTGTGCCAAATATCAAAGGTTGATTCGTAAACGGAAACACAATTAAACTCGTTCTTATCAAGAGCACAAAACAAGGCATTCAGAACCTTGGCATTTAAAGAAAAATTCTTCATTTCCAAATCATTTAGTACAATCATTGGCTTAGAAGATTTTTCAAATCCATTCTCAATAATACTCCATAGATCAAGGTCCAAGGAGATAAGAAAAATATGCATCCTTATTTTCCAATACGTATAATCTGTCTTATTGAACATGGGAGGACGTGAGATGGAATATCCCTCATTTATGTCAAAACAAACCATTTACTCAAGTGGGTGTTAATCCAAAGAGTAAGTACCTTGCTCTGATACCAATTGTTAGGATCAATTAGCACTAAGAGGGGGTGTGAATTAGTGTTAATTTTTTTGTTTTAAACAAAAGTACTTCAGTTTAAGCACGATAAGAAGATCCAAAGCTTGTTATTCAAATAAAATAAGTGAATGATAAGAAGATTGCTAAGTTACTCACTTACTAATTACCTAAGAAAGAGCAAAGAAATTCGAAATATAAGAAATGTCGTAAGTGAAATGTTTGCTTTCAAAGAGTAAACAAGATCAGAAGTGTTAATAAGGAAACCAAGAGATAAACTCATAATTTTTATAGTGGTTCGGCACCAACGGCTTACGTCCACTCCTGAATCCTCCTTCTTGAGGCACACCAGCGTCCACTACCGATCTTCTTTGGGTGAAGATCAAACCCTTACACTTTGCTTACAAGGGAGATTTTTCTAACTCTAAGCTCTCTCCCTTCCTTTTTTTTTCTTACAAATCGCAAGTAATTTCTTCTTCACATAGTTTAATTGTCTAAAAAGAGTTGTTGTGAATGCAAGAATACTTAGAGTATTTATAGACCCCAAGTGGCTTCATAAATTGAAGCCAAAAATCAAACAACCTGGAAAAATTGGGTACGGGCGATTTACCCGTCGACTTGGGCAACTCAGCTGCCCGAAAACCAAGGTATGGGCGGCTTACCCGTCGGCCCTAGGTGGGTCAACCACCCAAAATACCTAGATTCCTGGGTACGGGCGGTTCAACCGCCCAGCCTGGGCGGGTCAGCCGCCGTCAGTCGCTCGAAAGCCTGGGTAGTGGCGATACACCCGTCACTCACCGACAGTTTACCCGATGAAATTTCCGCAAAAATGGTTCCCTCTACTTTTCGAATTTCGGCTTAAACCTGATGTTGACTAACCCTCTTGTCAACCAATTGAGCTCAACCTGAGCTCAATCAAACTGCAATAATGGACCCGGTTGCCTTATTGAGTTGATTTGGATTTCATCCAACTCGAACTCAATTACGACTCACTTCTAACTATGACTCAATGATTATAACGCTTAAAGACCACAAGCTTAAACTAAGACCCAACTTTCGCCAATCCGGTAACCTCTAGCATTCTTACGGTAAGTCATCTAGTCTTCTTTCGGTGATCTCTCGGCGTGCTCCCAGCGAGCTTCCCGATCCCTTCGGCGAATCTCCTTGCGGACTCTCGACGAGGTCCCATTACATCGTCCAAACCCAGCCCGATGCCTAAGCTTAATCTTGGCCCATCATCTAGTTGTAACTTCATTGCTCTTGTCATAGTTAGACCTACAAATGTTCCTCTAACACACATGTTAGATAAATACTCATCAATTGATATCATCATCAAAATATGAGATTCAACAAGAACTTCACGATAGATCTACGAAGGGCTTATGCTAGCATTGCAACGAGTTGTGGAGCCACGACCACCACTGCAAAAAGGGGAGACTTCTCATGATTGAACACATTGAAGAATCTAAACATGAAGAGGAAGACCTCAAGCACGACGAGAATATGAAGGAGGACCCACAATTGGTCGATTGCATAACTCATGCTCTAGTCGGCTATGCGAACTCGTAAAAATGAAAGTTGAAGGATTCCTTAAGCAACGGCCCGTCACCATCCTCATCGAGTCTAGGAGCACCAACAACTTTATGAACAGTAAGGTTGCTACGTAATTGATGCTCCAAAATGAAGATTGTAGCAAGTTCAATGTCAAGATAGTTGATGGTCGAATCCTGAAGTGCAACCAAAACTACTTACGGGTGAAATTATTTCTACAGGGCCAACAGATCATTGTTGATTTTTTCCATGATAGGTGATGTTTCCTAGAACTTTTCAAAACTAACCATGAATTTTTTTAGCAAAGGGAAACAAGTGATCCTACCTGAGAAATAAGGGAGTGAAGCAATTACGGTTGCAACACAGTGCTTGGAGAAGGTACCACAAAAAGAGTCTAGCGGCTATTCATTTCAAATTCAAGAACTTTAGGAGATGAAGTCGAAGGAGATTGAAGACAAGAATTCTCTCCCACGACTTGCTGAAATTTCATGCGCCTCCACCAAACTAAGCCGCCTACCTCCTATCAGGCTGCCTGACCCGCTACGACACTTCTGATAGGACTCTAGCAGGGTTGAGTCCTAATCACTTAGAAGTAATCAATAAGAACACTGTAAAATTATAATAAAACCCCATCTTATCACTTATATCCTATAAAGAAGTGTGGCTAGGGTATATTTTGGGGTCTTAAGGCTTAGTGGCCACTGCCCCCTTTACTGGCCTAGTCGATTAGGTTTCCCACTACTTAGGTCGGCTATAGAGCCAACCTAGCTATCACTTGTTTCCTCTAAGGCAGGTAGGCTATGGAAGGGGCAAAAGGGTAATTTTAGTTAGGTAAGCACCCCATGGGCTAGGGTTTGCAACCCTATATAATGATGTAGTCACCCCCTCACTTTTATCAAGCAATTATCAATTTTATTTCGGCCTTGTGCCGAATCTAGGAGGGAGGAACCCCTACAGCGTTCCAAGGGTTTGATCTCCCTCAAGGGTCAAAATCTATATAGCTCCTTATGGGGTTCTGTCATCTGGTATCATAGCAATGATCTTGCTACCCCTGTAGTCGTCATCCATGCCTCCACCTTCCCAAGCAATTCCCATAATTACTTTTGATGTCGCCTCCATTGTCGCCCACCAAGCCGAAGATCCATTAATCTACTGCCTTCCTCTGCGTCAACATCAATGATCTGATAAAAACTCCAAAGCCCATGCCTCTTGCTACTACTATTCCTCTATCTTATACATGGGAGATTTTTTCCAAAATTTTCTTGCTGCAAAATTTTACCGTCACAAACGTTATCATAAGTGAAACGCTGCAGAAATTTTCAACTGATTGTTGCTTCTAGGAACTGAACTTTTAATCGTCCGTTTTGGCTAAAACTTTTATACAATTTCATAGATCGTCTTAGCTTTCATCTAAGACTAATCTCATAAGAAAAACTCCTTCTGGATCCGGACTTATAGTGCTGCGATTCTTCATCGAGCAATGCTGAAATTTTATGATGGAGAATCTGCCTTCCGTTTATTGGCCACATGATACCAAACTTTTGTTCATCTTTTTCAGCCAAAAATTTTATACAATTCTCAAGATCAAGTTAGCTTTCATCTGGATTTGATTTCTCAAAAAAAAAACTCCTTCTAGAACCAGTTTTCATGTGCAATCTTTCACCAGCACATAGTTCTGGAATTTTTACGATGAAGGATCTACCATTCGTCTTTTGCCCTATTTCCCTACTATTACGCTGCCAAAATTTTGCCAAACTTTTTACTGGTATTCCCAACATCTAAACCAAATGTTTCTGTATAATTTCCTTAAACTTTCCTCTAGAATTTATGTCAAGAAGTCATCATTTCTCTGACGTAAAACTGATTCAGCAGGACAGCACATCATAGCACCTTTTTTTGCCGAATTCTATGAGATTTGAGTGATATTTTTTGTGAGATTTTGGACTCTCTTTTCCTCATCACCAGACCCTACCATCCTCACCAAAAACCCTTCAAAACCTTACCCTAAACTGAAACCAAATAGCCACCCAAATCAGCCCAAAACTGCAGCCTACTCTCATCTAAACCGATTCACCTTCCAACTGGCCACCCCTTCTCCAAAATTCTCATGCCACTAATTTGATAACAAAAGAAATATCTCCATATTACAGATCTAGAAGAATATACCATAGCATCAGAGGAGGCCATCAACGCCAAGTTTGAAGCCTTTAAAAGTCGCATGGAGGAGAAGATGCGATCCTTATTTGCCAAATTTAGCATTGGCCGATCATCAAGCCCGAGGAAGTCACACCATGGAGAGACTTCAGATCGGTGAGATGATCCTCAAGAGCATGGACACATCACCTCTGATCCTAACAATCCATGCATGAAGGTTGATTTCTCAAGATGGGAAGAATGAGACTCGATCGGATGGATCTCGCGCGCAGAGTGCTATTTTCGATTCTACCGAACCGCCAACGCTACACGGGTGGAGATCGCTGCCATACACCTCAAGGGAGATACTATTTAGTGGTTCAATTGGTTTAAACACACCCATGGAGGACTCTCTTGGCAGCGGTTCAAGGAAGGACTTCTAAACTGCTTCGGTCCGACCGATTTCGACAACATCGATGGACAATTGGCAAAGATTTATCAAACCTCTACAATATAAGAATAACAAATAAGGTTTGAGCGTTTATCTAATCAAACTGAGAATTGGTCTAAGAAATAACTTTTAGGTACTTTTATTGAGGGCCTAAAGCCGAAGATCCTAGGAGAAGTAAAGGCGCGGCAATCGTACACACTTATGGCGACGATTTCCTTCGCGTGTATCCAGGAAGAATGATCGAACCACGAGGTATGAAGGACAAGGGTCGCTCCCCGACCAGCCATGCCGAGGCCTACTACCCCCTCTACTGCCATCCAAGCCCCGGCACTAAAAAAGTTGGCAAGAAACGAGCTTCATGAACGATCGGCCAAGGGGTTGTGTTGGCATTACGATGAACCATGGAGCCATGAACATCGTTGCAAAAAGAACTAGCTCCTCGTGATTGAATCAGTGAAGGATGAGGACAATGAAACATCTAAAGAATCCCTTGAACCTAAAGAAGAAGCCATGGAGGAAGAGTCCCAACCGGTCGATTATGCAGTGCACGCATTGGCCGACTACTCCAACCCGCAGACGATGAAAGTTGGAGGACTCCTAAAATAGCAATCCATCACCGTTCTCATCGACACGGGCAGCACAAATAACTTCCTCAATAGTAAGGTTACTGCATGTTTGGCGCTTCAAATCAAAAGTTGCAACAAGTTCGATGTAAAGGTCACCAACAGTCGAATCTTTAATTACGACCAAAGGTGCCCGCGGGTGAAACTACTCCTCTAATACCAAGAAGTGGTAGCTGATTTCTTCCTCCTACCCATTGATGATTATGAAGCCGTACTTGGGATCGAATGGCTCACAACACTAGGTTATATCTCCTGAATTTTTTTTAAATTAATCATGAAATTTTATTACAAAGGGAGACATGTCACATTACGAGGTAAACGCGGGAGTCAAATTTCCACCATTTCATTGCAACGAATAGAGAAAGTTTTGCACAAAGCACATGATGGATTTTTTATGCATATCTAGCAGCCATCTAAGGGGGAGAATATACAAAATTCAGATCCTAAGCTTGCCCTCTTGCTGGATGAATTTGTGGACGTTTTCACGGAGCCACGGGAGCTGCCCCCTAACCGGCTGTATGACCACCGTATTCCTATTCTACCGAGCAAATCTCCAGCAAATTTGTATCTGTACCACTACCCTCACTTGCAGAAGGATGAGATCGAGAACATCGTCAAGGAGATGTTTGACACCAGGGTGATTCGATAGAGTTGCAACCCTTATTCTTTATCGGTGTTGCTAATGCGCAAGAAGGATAGTACATGGTGAATATGCATTGATTATCGGGCCTTGAATGCTATCACTATCAAGGATAAATATCCTATACCAGTCATAATGAGCTCTTGGATGAATTAAAAGGAGCCAAGTCTTCACTAAATTGGATCTTCGTTTTGATTATCGTCACATTCGGGTATGCACAGAAGATGTTACGAAAACTGCATTTCGTACGCATAACGGCCACTACGAGTTTCTGGTAATGCCTTTCGGACTTAAGAATGCTCCTTCTACTTTTTCAAGCCTGATGAATGACATCTTCCAGAGTTTTCTATGCATGTTCGTATTGGTGTTTTTTGATGATATTCTCATTTATAGCCCTATGCTTGATATACATTTTCAGCACTTATGAACTATTCTAACAATTCTTTAGGAGAATACTCTTTATGTTAAACAGTCAAAATATAACTTTTTATAGCAAAAAGTGGAGTATCTTAGGCACATTATATCAGAGGATGGAGTAGCGGTAGACCCGATAAAGATCGAGGTAATGCAAGGATGGCAGAAACCTACAAACGTAAAATCACTGTGCAGTTTCCTTGGACTCACGGGCTACTACCATAAATTTATGAAGGATTATGATAGGACTCCAGCAGGGTTGACTCCTAACCTCCCTAGAAGTAGTCAATAAAACACTGCTAGATTGTAATAAAGTCACTCATATCTTATAAAGGAGTATGGCTAGAGTTTAGATTAGCCCTTAGAGCTTAGAAGTCGTCGCCCCCCTTATTGGGCAAGTTGGCCAGGGTTTCTCCCTGCTTAGGTCGGCTATAGAGCCAACCTAGCCGCCCCTTGTTCCTATTAAGGTAGGATGACTATAGAAGGGGTAAAAGGATAATTTCACCTAGATAAGTGCCCCTAGGGCTAGGACTTCGATCCCTATTTAAGATGTAGCCGCTCCCCTCTTTGAAAGCAAGTAATTATCAATTTTATTTCAGCCTTGTGCCAAATCTAGGAGGGAGGAACCCCTACAGCGTTCCAAGGGTTGATCCCCCTCAAGGATCAAAATATATAGAGCTCCATCTGGAGTTCTATCATCTGGTATCATAGCCGCGTTCCTGCTACCCTGTAGCCACCTCGGCCGCCTCCACCTTCCCAAGCAATTCCCACAATTGCTATGACACGCGCCTTCACCTTCCACCCAAGCAGCAGATCAAATCAATCTGCCACTACCCCCTACGTTTGATCTAGAAATCTGGTATTTTTTTATCATCCATGCCTCTTCAATACTGCAAGATTCCTTACTTTACATGTTGAAGATTTTTTCCAAATTTTTTCCGCTGCAAAATTCGTTCGTTACAAACATTCTCATCATTGCAAAGACGAAACGCTGCAGAAATTTTCAACCGATTGTTGTTTATAGAAACTAAACTTTTAGTCATCCTTTTTGGTTGAAAGTTTTATATAATTTCATAGATCATCTTAGCTTTCATCTAAGACTGATCTTGTGAAAAAAAACTCCTTCTGGATCTGGACTTATAGCGTTGTGATTCTTTGTTGCACAGTACTGAAATTTTACAATGCAGAATCTGCCTTCTGTTTATTGGCCTCTTGAAACCAGACTTTTGTTCATCCTTTTTAGCCAAAATTTTTACACAATTCTCAAGATAAAGTTGACTTTCATCTGGATTTGATTTCACGAGAAAACTCCATCTGGAACTGGTTTTCTTGTGTAATCTTTGACTATCACGTAGTTCTAGAATTTTACGACCAAGGAATCTGCCTTTCATCTTTTGCCCTATTTCGTCAAACTTTTTACTAGTATTAACACATCTGAACCAAGGGTTTTTGCATAATTTTCTTAAACTGTCCCCTGGAATTTACATTGAGAAATCAGCGTTTCTCCGACGTAAAAATCGGTTCAGCAGGATAGCACATCGCAACACTTCTTTCCACCAAATTCTATCAGATTTAAGTGCTAATTTTTATGGGATTTTGGACTCTCCTTTCCTCATCACCAAACCCTACCATCCTTACCAAAAACCCTTCCAAATATTACCCTAAACTGAATCCAAACAGCCCCCAAATCAGCTACCCAAATTAGCCTACTTCCTTATCGATCCACTTTCCTTACCGAGAAACCTACCTTTGCTGCCATCTATCCCAGATCTAAAACCTATTTTCCTAACCTTCATCTACTTCTATCACAGCCCTAAAACCACACCAATTTATAGCCTAAACTCCATAAAATTGCAGCCCTAAATCTGCCCTAAACCGTAGCCTACTTCCACCCAAACCGATCCACCTTCCAACCGGTCACCCCCTTCTCCAAAATTTTCATGCCACTAACCTGATAACAGAAAAAAAATCTCAATATTACAGATCTTAAGGTGTATACTATGGCATCGGAGGAGGCTATCGATGCAAAGCTTGAAGCATTTGAAAACTGCATGGAAGAGAAGATGTGATCCTTATTTGTCGAATTCAGCATAGGCCGACCATCAAGCCCGAGGAAGTCACACCATGGAGAGACTTCAGATTAGCAAGATGATCCTCAAGAGCATAGACACATCACCTCTGATCCTAACAATCCATGCATGAAGGTTGACTTCCCAAGATGGGAAGAAGGAGACCAGATCAAATGGATCTCGCGCGCGGAGCGTTATTTTCGGTTCTATCGAACCGCCGATGCATCATGGGTGGAGATCGCTGCCATACACCTCGAGGGAGATGCTATTCAGTGGTTTAATTGGTTTAAGCACCTTGGCAGCGATTCAAGGAAGGACTACTAGACCACTTCAGACCAACCGACTTCAACAACATCGACGGACAATTAGCAAAGATTCGTCAAACCTCTACAATACAAGAATACCAAACAAGGTATGAGCATTTATCTAACCAAACTGAGAATTGGTTTGAGAAACAACTTTTAAGTACTTTTATCGAGGGCCTAAAGCCGGAGATCCAAGGAGAAGTAAAGGCGCGATAACCGTACACTCTTATGGCGACGATTTCCTTTGCGCGTATCCAAGAAGAACAATGGAACCATGAGTTATGAAGGACAAGGGTCGCTCCCCGACTAGCCATGCCGAGGCCTACTGCCATCCAAGCCCCTGCACCAAAAAAGTTGATAAGAGACGAGCTTCACGAACGATCGACCAAAGAGTTGTGTTGGCATTGCAACGAACCGTGGAGCCGCGAACATCACTACAAAAAGGGTCGGCTCCTCGTGATTGAACCAGTGGAGGATGAGGACAATGAAACATCTGAAAAAGCTCTTGAACCTAAAGAAGAAGCTATGGAGGAAGAGTCCCCACCGGCCAACTACACAGTGCACGCATTGGCCAGCTATTCCAACCCGCAGATGATGAAAGTTGGAGGACTTCTAAAACAGCAACCCATCACCGTTCTCATCGACACGGGTAGCACCAATAACTTCCTCAATAGTAAGGTTGTTGCACGTTTGGCACTTTAAATCAAATGTTGCAACAAGTTTGACGTAAAGGTCGCCGACGGTCGAATCCTTAATTGTAACTAACGATGCACGCGGGTGAAACTACTCCTCCAAGATCAAGCAGTGGTAGCTAATTTCTTCCTCCTACCCATCGATGATTATGAAGCCGCACTCAGGATCAAATGGCTCACAACACTAGGTGATATATCTTGGAATTTTTCTAAATTAATCATGAAATTTTATTGCAAAGGGAGACAGGTCACGTTACGAAGCAAGCGTAGGAGCTAAATTTCCATCGTTTCGTCGCAACAAATGGAGAAAGTTTTACATAAAGCGCATGAAGGATTTTTTATGCATATCCAGAAGCCATCTAAATGGGAGAATATACAAATTTTAGATCCTAAGCTTGCCCTCTTGCTAGATGAATTCGCGAACGTTTTCACGGAGCCGCGCGGGCTGCCCCCTAACCGGCAGCATGACCACCGTATTCCTATTCTGCCGAGCAAACCTCCAGCAAACTTGCATCCATATCACTACCCTCACTTACAGAAGGATGAGATCAAGAACATCGTCAAAGAGATGCTGGACACCGGGGTAATTCGACCGAGTTGCAGCCCTTATTCTTCACCAGTGTTGCTAATGCGCAAGAAGGACGGTACATGGCGGATGTGCATTGATTATCGGGCCTTTAACGCTATCACCGTCAAAGACAAATATCCTATACCCATCGTAGATAAGCTCTTGGATGAATTAAAATGAGCCCGAGTCTTCACTAAACTAGATCTCCGTTTCGATTATCACCAGATTCGGGTATGCATTGAAGACATTCCAAAAACTGCATTCTGCACGCATAACAGCCACTACAAGTTTCTGGTAATACCTTTTGGACTTATGAATGCTCCTTCTACTTTCCAAAGCCTGATGAATGACATCTTCCAGAGTTTTCTATGCAAGTTCGTATTAGTGTTCTTTGATGATATCCTTATTTATAGCCCTACGCTTGATATACATTTTCAGTACTTATGAACTGTTCTAATAATTCTCCGGGAGAATACTCTTTATGTGAAATAGTCAAAGTGCAGTTTCTTATAGCGTAAAATGGAGTATCTTAGGCATATTATATCAGAGGATAGAGTGGCGGTAGTCTCGACGAAGATCGAGGCAATGCAAGGATGGTCGAGACCTACAAACGTATAATCATTACGCTGTTTCCTTGGACTCACGGGCTACTACCAAAATTTTGTGAAAGATTATGGCAAGATCAGTGCCCCACTCACGTCCTTACTGAAGAAAGACTTATTCTTATGGTCGGATAAAGCCTTCGTAGCCTTTGAGCGACTCAAGGCAACCATGACGATGACGTCGGTCCTAGCGCTGCCCAATTTCGACCACACTTTGGTCCTTGAGGTTGATACATCAGGAGTTGGAATTTGGGCTATTCTTATGCAAGATAGTCGACTCCTAATTTACATTGAGGCTTCCCCTATACTTCATATGAGATTTTTACAGGAGATATGGTTGGATACAGGTCCATGGCACGAAAGATGAGTTAAACTAGAATAATTACAATCCATGTTCACGCCAAATTGGGCTCTCATCATCCTGAACCATACCAGAGGGCAGTCACCATTCCAGAAGAAAGATTAGCTATCACTAAAGACTAACCATGTGGTAACCTATACAAGGAAAAAAATTTCCCCTGACAAACGCCAAAGCAGAAGAAAATTTCCTGAGAAATATTAAGTCCCCCTACATTTCCAGCTCCACCAGCATGAAATTCAAGCATCAAGAAATTGGTTTCCCTATTTCTTTAGGCCTTACAAAATTGGGGATCATATTGGGGCCCCAACCTGGAGATCAGATCCGTGCACCAGTTAATTACAGTTGATCCTCCAAGTATCCCACCTCAAATGAAAATTTAAATACGACGACTCAGCTCAAGTTCTACCAACTGACACCCAAGCTGAAGACCCGGTTCCCTGAGTTCATGGAACTTCAGCCTTGAGGACAAGGCTGATTTTAAGAGGGCGGGTTTGATAGGACTCCAGCAGGGTTGAGTCCTAATCTCCCTAGAAGTAGTCAATAAAACTCTGCTAGATTGTAATAAAGTCACTCCTATCTTATAAAGGAGTATGGCTAGAGTTTATATTAGCCCTTAGGACTTAGAAGTCGCCACTCCCCTTATTGGGCAAGTCGGCCAGGGTTTCCCCCTGCTTAGGTCGACTATAGAGCCAACCTAGCCGCCCTTGTTCCTATTAAGGTAGGATGGCTATAGAAGGGGCAAAAGGGTCATTTTGCCTAGATAAGTGCCCCCTTGGGCTAGGACTTTGATCTCTATTTAAGATGTAGTTGCCCCCCTCTTTGAAAGCAAGCAATTATCAATTTTATTTCAGCCTTGTGCCAAATCTAGGAGGGAGGAACCCCTACAGCGTTCCAAGGGTTGATCTCTATCAAGGATCAAAATCTATAGAGCTCCATCAAGGATTCTATCAGATTATGGAAAGATTAGTGCCCCGCTCATATCTCTACTGAAGAAAGACTTCTTCTTGTAGTCAGAACAAGCTTCTACAGCCTTCGAACGACTCAAGGCCGCCATAACGACGACGTCGGTCCTAGCACTGCCTGATTTTAGCCACACTTTTGTCATTGAGGCCGACGCATCAGGAGTTGAAATTGGAGCTATTCTTATGCAAGATGGTCGTCTCCTAATTTACATCGAGGCTTCACCCACACTCCACATGAGGTTTTTACAGGAGATACTAACCAAATTTAAAATATGGATGGATACAGGTCCATGGCATGAAAGAGGAGTAAAACTAGAAGAATTGCAATTCATGCTTACACCAGATTGGGCTCTCATCATCCTAAACCATACTAGAGGACAATCACCATTCCAAAAGAAAGATTGGCTATCACTAAAGACTAACCATATGGCAGCACATGCAAAGAAGAAATGACCTCCCGACAAACTTCAGAATGGATGAAAAATTGAATATCGAGTTTTTCTACACCTCCAGCCCGATCAGCAAGAAACTCGAGCCTTAATGAAGTGGTCTCCCTATTTCTTGGGCCTTGCAAAATTATGGATCACATTGGGGCCCTAACCTAGAGATCAGATTCGCTCACCAGATCAAGATTACAGTTGATCCGCCAGGTATCCCACTACAAATGGAAATTTAAAAAAGACGACACGGCCCAAATCCTTCCCAACTAACACCCCAGCTAATGAGGAGGCCAAAGTTCAGTTGATGATAGCATAGGAATCATATGAGAAGCTCATGGAACCTCAGCCTTAAGGACAATGCTGATTTGAAGAGGGCGGGTTTGATAGGACTCTAGCAGGGTTGAGTACTAATCACTTAGAAGTAATCAATAAGAACCCTATGAAATTATAATAAAACCCCACCTAGTCACTTATATCCTATAAAGAAGTATGGCTATGGTTTATTTTGGGGTCATTGGGCTTCGTGGTTGCTGCCCTTTTTACTGGGCTAGTCGACTAGGGTTTCCCCCTGCTTAGGTCGGCTACAGAGCCAACCTAGCTGTCACCTGTTCCCTCTAAGGTAGGTAGGCTATAGAAGGGGTAAAAGGGTAATTTTAGTTAGGCAAGCATCCCATGGGCTAGGGTTTACAACCCTATATAATGATGTAGCTGCCCCCTCTCTTTTATCAAGCAATTATCAATTTTATTTCAGCCTTGTGCCGAATCTAGGAGGGAGGAACCCCTATATTGTTTCAAGGGTTTGATCCCCCTCAAGGGTCAAATCTATAAAGCTCCTTTTGGGGTTCTATCAACTTCATCCCTACATCTTTGTCTCCAGGGAAAAGTTTTTTTTTAAGTGCTACATCTCGCTGAACCCGCCATGGTTTCTGATGTGGCACTTCAGATCTCGAGCGACTTCTATGACTTCCCCTAGGATTGGACCATGATGCTCAAAGTCTTCCCTGATGATGAACTCCGATCATGGGTCGTGACCTCAAGAAGATCGAGTCCCTCCAGTGGCAGAATCAAAGTAAGAGAGGGATCATTTGCAGGACTTAACAAAACATGAACATAACCTCTCTCACTGTGAAGAAAGATGCCCTCCTTGGCCGAGCGGAACTATAGCCCTCATGACCATGATGTCATCTACATCAGCACTAGCATTCTAGATCATGGCTAGATATTCGTGATTGGAGCAAACACATCAAGAGTTGGGATCGACGTCACCCTCATACAAGATGACCAACACCTAATCCGCATTGAGGCTTACCCCACACATCACACGAGGCTTCTAATCTACAAAGGCATACTAGTTGCTACTGAGTTTAAAGTTTGGCTCGATACAAATCCACGACATGAAAAAGAAGTAAGCCCAAAAAAATTATAGTCTCTGCTCACGCCAAAATGGGCTCTCATCATCAAGGACCATACTAGAGGGCGGCCACCTTTTCAGAAGAAAGATTGGCTACTACTAAATATCAACCACATGGCAGCCCATGCAAAGAAGAAATAGTCTCTTGACAAACTTCATAGCGAAAGAAAATTTAAAGAATGAGTTTTCCTACACTTCCAACCCTACTAGCAAAAAATTTGAACATCAAGGAAGTGGCCTCCCCATTACTTTGGACCTTATAAAATTGGGGATCACATTGGAGTCATGACTTATGGATCAGATCTATGTACCAATTCAAAATTATAACTGATCCTCCAAGAATCTCACCACAAATGAAAGTATAGAGAGGATGACTCAGCCCAAATCCATCCACCCGACACCCAAGTTGATGAGGAGGCCTAATTCTAACTGGAGATTGCATGGCATCGCAGGATCACGATGCATCACCATTCAGACACTACCACCGACGAAGAGATACAAGACAAAGTTAAACCATGGGATTGTGATGCGCCTACCTCAAATGCAACAAGGAAGCCTCGTGACAAGTTGCAAACTTAGACCCGGAGATCATGGAGCCTCAATCTCGAGGACAAGACTGATTTGAAGAGGGCGGATCTATTAGGACCCTATCTGGATCGAGTCCTAGGTTCACTGAGTCATGATATTAATAATACCATGAGGAATGTAATAAGCCCTAAAACAATAGCCACCCATCTTGTTTGAAGAGGTTGGTTAGGGTTAGAAAAGAGTCCTTATGGAATTGGGGTATCCTCGTCGTTGACCCCACCTATTAGGGAGGTCGACTAGGATTAGAGAGGGAGAGTTTCATTTAGTGATAACTCTTTTTAGTAATGATTAGGAGTTAAAGGAGTTAGAGTCTTAGTTTACTTGGAGTATGAGTTTCACTAGGAGTTGGCGTCTTCCATTATGAATGAGTTTTCATAAAGTAGAAGTCCTATTAGGATTAGGGTTTTTAGACCCTATATAAACACTTGTAGCCACCATTTTTTTATCAATGAATAGATCAATCTTTTTCAGCCATTGTAATCGACTATCAAAGAGGGAGGAATCCCTATAGAATTCCAAGGAGGACCGATCCCCTACAGAGGTCAACCCAAGCTCTAACATCAATCGCATGATATAATCACATTGAAACTATTATTCGTTTCTTTTATTATTATTTAGATCTATGATTTATCTTAATAATTTTTCTTAATAAAATTACTGAGCTTATCGGATATCACTGTATATAATCTTTGTACAATTCCCCCATCACTTGATCCTTAGCACACAGATCGCGAAGCCATTTTGTGATTAATTGACGATGGAAAATTTCTTGTAACAATTAAATGAAAAAGGGGTGCCGATGAGGCCAATCAGTAGTGACTTTGGTCCCTCCAGACAATCTTGCCACCAATAAAACACGAGAGGTGAGCCCACGAAGAGGACAAGAAAAAGGGAAAAGCATGCTTTTTGCGGATCCATAATAGCATTCCTTTGGCATGTGATCTATGTGATGCCTTAGGGGACGCGATCACGCAATGGGGGCGGGAGATTGAGGAAGAGATGTGTTTAATTGTGGTGTTTATTCTATTTGGTGCAAATAAACGTCACGTGTGCGCTGATCCCTTCATGTGTCTATTCCATTTGGGGAAAATGAACAAGTCACGTGTGCGCTGATCCGTTGAATGGTGACAGTGGAGCATGCGAAGTCAAACGAGGGCGGACGGCCAGTTCTCAAGGACAGAGTTTATGTTTTTCTCATATTCTTCTTCTTTTCTTATATAATTTATTGGATTCACAAAAGAAAAAGTGGGTTATATATATATATATATATATATATATATATATATATATATATATATATATATATATATATATATATTCTTCTTATCACGATTGAAAGGGCTAATTTTGAAACTGTAATCGATGATACCAATTTCGATTCCAACCATCAATTTTTTATTATTTTTAATTAAAAAAATTTAAAATATATAATATTTTATAAATTTATTTTAAAAAATTTTAAAAATAACAAAACTGACGGTTCTAATTTTTCAAACCAAACAACTTAAGGCCAATTTTGATTCGATTTGAAACCGACAAATCATTGAATTAGTTCGTTTCCGATTTCAGCACCGTTCAAAGGATGTCAATGTGATTTAGAGTTGGGAGTCTCGACTTTATGGATCTCTATAAGATCTTAAGGTCTAGGGCCTAAAGTACAACATTGGGGCCCTTTAAAACCTTCACGTTAGTGAAACTGTAATGCTTATGAATGATGTATCGTTTTATTTGTATAAACCGCAAAGTTTGGATTCTAGAGGAGGTGAATATTTGCCATCTGTTCAAGATAAAAACTTTAAAACATTGAAAAAGCAATATCAGATAAGCTCATCCTCCAAGATATCACTTTTACGAGCAACAAAATTAACCATAACACCTTTATATTTTCATAAGTGAAAAAACCTTTTGTACTATCATTTAATAGATATTTCAAGTGATTGCCAGACCATAAATCCTATACCACTGTACCCCACGATTGGAGCTTTCATGGCAAACCAATCCTACAAAAAGAACATGTTGCAATCTTTGCAGTTGTTGCTAATGTGTTCATTCGTGAACAAAAATGCAAGTTCCAGAGATGAATGCAGTTTTATCACCATCAAACCTTAAAATTCCTGAACAAGATTGTTCGTGGCCAATGTGCTTGTCATGTTGCAGTCAGGTCTAATTAACAGGAATGCAATCTCTACTCTTACTTATAGGTCTAAAACCTCTATCAGCATTATGCCTGAGATAGGTTAGAATTGATTGCTAAATATCATTTAATGGATAGGAAACGATGAGCTTCATTATGACCAGCTAGCATATGAATTCAGTCTACGAAGACTAATGAGCATCTTGAATGGATGCATAAACGCATCAATCAATGCATGCCATCTATTCATGTTAGTGAAATGACCATTTCATTTGCAATAAAATAAAATGTGCAGTTTCTCTAGTATTTTATACCGTCTCCTTTTGACTGAATGACCAGACTGATTCTGTATAGGGACTAGCTGAGAACAAGCCTTCTACATTTGGATTTGCAAGGGTAGACTTCCCATCTTGCTGAGGATCATTAAGTGCCCACTCCATCCTGCCAAGATCCAGAAGACCACGATCACTGGAATGAGAAAAAACACAAAGGCTAGAATTATTTAGTTAATCCAAACTGAAATACAACATTCAAAATTGGAAAAGGCCTCAGGAAAAGAGACCAATTTTGAAATGCATTCTACCTATCATAGAGAATTTGCATAATATCACTATATACAAAATTTCAGAATTGAAAGAAATTGTGCTACTTGAACATACATTATGAAAACCTAGGTCCACTGAAAAGAAAAAAGAAAAGAAAAGATTTTATCAAGGATAATGCAAAACAATATTAATGGTTACAAACTGACATGTTAAAAAAGGAAGATCTGAGTCCAACTTATAATGGTTCAACAGGGACAAGTATTCTCAAATCAACATTCTACAGTTAAAAATGTTCTGAATTTATGAATATATATCTAGTTTTGAGTTAACCAGCAATATAATACTAAAAACAGTGGCCTGTCTAAAACAGGAAAATCCCAATGAATTATGATGATAATGACTACCAGTGACCAATCCACTGAAAGATGTCACATCCGAGAAAATATGTCCCAAGGAATTAGGGATGTCAAACATATGCCAAGTACATATGAACTACCGACCTGATAATATGGGAACAGTTTCCTAAAACTGGATGCAAAAAAGTTGACTGGGACCATATCCTCAATCCATAACCCATAAAATGTGTAGTATCTGAAATCCGCCAGGAGAGATAATACTTTTCCACATTGAGTCTAAATTAGCTCCAAGAATTCCTTATTGCATTCAGGATCAGATACTAGGTAAATTCAGCCCAAATCCACAGTTGATAAAACCCCCTATGGAAAATGGTGTCCACTAGTAGCACTGAAGTGTTAATTTAACAAATAGATAAATCACTTAAATAAGAGATGAAATTATACGGGTTGCAGTAGTTAGGACCTTGCAGCCAGTGGAATATTAATATTTATCCTCCAGAAATAAAATAAATCATACCATGTCATACAATAGCTCACAATGTGAACAATGAAAAAAGAGAAATATTGTTTAGAGTATTTTAACATTAAGGCCGCTTAAAGATAATCATATGCATTACGACAATGGTAATCATAAAATGTCAGGCAAAGAGACCAATCAGTGGGTTCTGGCTACCAGTGATCTAAATAGGTGCCAGGGCGTCCCCTGGGCAATCGAGCGAAACGAGGTGAGGCCCGAGCACCTCATGGGTGGACCAGGTGATGCGCTTCAATGAGGCGCCGGTTGGGCCCTCGCCCGAACCCAAGCGTCGGGTGCCTCAGGCGAGCGCCCCGATTCAAATAAGGCAACTGAACCAAACTTTTAAGTCTGGTTCAGTTCAACAGTGGTTAGTTGGTCGCCTGAGGCGCCCGATTCAAACAAGGCAACTGAACCAAACTTTTTAAGTCTGGTTCAGTTCAACAGTGGTTAGTTGGTTCGATGGAACCAACTAACCAGTTTCTTACCCTCAAAAGCCACCCTTCAGGCTCGTGCAACCCCGAGCCAACCCTAGCGCTGTTTCTACCTTCGTTGTCGACACTTTTTGTTGCGGCCTCCGCTGTAGATGCAGCAAATGGAGACTTCCTCTGTCGCCAACGGACGGGTCCGATGGCCTAACAAGAGCCCGTAGCCTCCTTCCGACGTCACTCCATGTGTAGTTCCTTCCACTGTCGAGGGAGAGGACCATAGGTTCCTCCACCATCGACGGAAACCCTCTAGAGCTTCCATCACCACGCTACTACTGCCCGCAGATTTCAGCACCACCACTACTGCCGTTTGTAGCACTGTCGTGGCTGTCTTAAACTAATCCTCTACTACTGTTGTTGTCAGCTTCTCATTGCTGCTGCCACTTTCCACTATCGGTGACCCTTTTATCCCCCTCTGTTACTATTAATAGTCATTTTTCTCATTCTCTAACAACTATTAATAGTAAGTAATATACTGTTAATAGTGAATTTTTAATTTAATATCATTTTTATTTAAATTATTATATTTATTAATTATATTATATATTTGTTATATTTTAATATTTCAGAGTGTCTCGCTTCGCTCAAGTGAGCGCCTACTGCATCAGCCATTTTGGAACCTTGACGCCTAGTGCTTTTTAAATCACTACTGGTTATGCAACCCACTAGATCAAACAAGTGGAAACCTCTTTTACAAACATGAGGAATCCTCGTGCATCAAATTACCAAACATCACTGGAATTGAGTGGTACTCCAACCACGGTGGAAACACATCTTTCAAGACCCAGGAAACTGCCTACCGCTGTGTTTGGGAACCTGCTAACCCTTTTTTAGAATATTCTCTCAGTGCTGACCGTTCTTATTCCTTATAAAGAAAACATAACCATCCTACGTTATCTATCCATTAAGAGATTGTTAAGGCACACCAAAATAACACAGATGAGATTGTAAATTAATAAATTACTTCCAAGAAGCTTGTATCTTAAGTAACAAGGTCAAGAGTTTCTGTGTGGCTATTGGAATAAACATTTTTAGCCCTCTCCTAATGAGCTCTAAATAACTAGACAGAATGTGGTTCTTGCCACTGAAGTGTCTAGGGAGGATCCAATCCCTAACCTGATATTCAGAATGTTCTAGCCACTGAAAACAATAATATCGAAGTTGCATGGTGCAAACATATGCTACCACAAAGCTTGCCCTCTGAACAAGGAACCCAAAAAACGAGGCAAAATCAACCTAGTATTTCTAGAATCATGCATTTTTAAAAGCCAAAAAGCAAACGTTGACAAAAAAACATCAAGTACAGCCACAAATGATATAACTCATATACCTTCTTGTTATGCAATGTCAACATGTCAACAAAGAGATAGAGAGAGAGAGAGAGAGAGATTTGCCAACAGCTATTGCAAAGAAGAGGGGAGGAGGTTCCATATTCTAGAAAATGCTTTAAAAGTTTAAAAATGTAGTCGGCACTGAGTGGAAGGCTTACTGATACAATAACCAATATTTCAACAAGAAATGTGCTTAATGAGATAACACCATTGGATGATGTGCCTGGAATCAAATAGGACCAAGTGATTTTCGTGTCCTAGCCAGCCATTAGAATCTTGGTCACAGACTTTTTTTTTTATAGACTGTGTCGTCTTTCTTCTTCTAATTCCTACATCTTGTCTTTCATCTATCTTGCCTTCCCTCTTCTTCTTCATCTTCACTTCGTGTTTGTCTTTCAACTTGAGAATATTAAATCAATATAACCAACCAAAATTTACCAACTCTACTTAATTTCAATGAAATTTAATTGTTTCCAATCAATTTCCCACTACAACTCCAAGAAATCAAATCAGCCTTGGAAAACTAATGCAGGTCATGCATATCTTATTAGAATCAGCCACCAACAAAAATAAATCTAGAAGCAGATATCCTTGAAGCACTTCTAATCCATTTCCACTTCATTATTTTTGTGAAGAGTGATTTGACATATAGTATAATTTTCTCTTAAAATAATAAATCGTTCAATACTTCAAATGAAAGTAAAGATTCTCTGGGAATGGTAGACAGGATATTTTACTTGGGGTCTACACAAAAGGAAAAAGATTGTAATCAACGGGATATTTGAATGAATGAAAAGTTATGTTTGACATATTATGTATATGTAGTGTATGTTGAATATCGGATTTTGATGATGAAATCAATTGATGGATTATTGATCTAACATATGTTGTTAGAGTTGATTAATGCAGGATTAATTACGACAGAAAGATTATTACAATCAGGATTGGCCAAGGTCAAGTCCATGCATCGGGCCGGGATTCGGACGATGCGGTTGGGAACTCGCCAGGAGTGCGTCGAGAGCTCGCCGAGGGTATCGGGAGCTTGCCAAGATAGCGCAAGGGAGTTCGCTAGAATAAGACTGAAACTCGCCGAAAGATTGTCGAGGGTAGTCGAAAAGCTTGCCAGGAGTTAGGATGGTCTTGTAATGGATGTATTGCAATTATGATTGTATTTAATTAAGTCGTATTTAGCATCGTGCAGGTTTAACCACGACGAGAGGAGTTACAAATCAGACATGGACCCAAGATCAAGCTTAGGCATCAGGCCAAGGATTGGACGATACGATGGGAGCTCGCCGGGAGTTCGCTAGGAGATTCGCCGAAGGGATCGAGAAGCTCGCTAGGAACATGCCGGGAGATCACCGGAGGCAAACCGTGAGACTCGCCGCTAGAGATTCCAGAGGTTGCCGGAATGCGGGAGTGAGGTCATTAAGCTTGGTGTCATGTTTGATTGTAATATTTAAGTCGTAGGTTAAGTGTGAGTCTGATTTGAGTGTAAATTGGAAATCAACTCAAAGAGGCAACCAGGTCCACTATGGGGTTTGATCGAGCTCAAGTTGAGCTCAATTGGTTGATAAAAGAGTTTGTCAACATCAGGTTCAAGCCGAAATTCAAAAAGTGGAGGGAACCACTTATTCGGAGATTCCGATGAGTAAACCGCCAGTGAGCGACAGTTGAACCAGCGCCGCTCAGGATTTTGGGTGGCTGTCAGCGATTGAACCGCCCGTACCCAGGAATCTGGGCACTTTCGACGGGTGAACCGCCTGTACCCGGATTTTCCGGGTGAGTTTGATTTTTGGCTCCAATTCTGGAGTCATTTGGGGCCTATAAATACTCAAAGTTTTCTTACATTCTATACAACAATTTATGGGGATAAAATTCTGTGAAAAACTTGTGTAAATTGTAAGAAAAAGAAAAGGGGTAAGGGAGAGAGAATAGAGTTAGAAAATTCCCAAGTCTCCCTTGTAAAGCAAAGTGCAAGGGTTTGATTTTCACCGAAAGAAGATCGATAGTGTACGCCGGTGTGCCTCAAGGAGGACTCGGGAGTGGACATAGGCCGTTGGTGCCGAACCACTATAAAACTTGTGAGTACTTTCCTTGCTTTCATTGCTTACAAATTTTGTATTGACGCTTCCGATTGAATTCACTCTTTGAAAGTAAAGTTTTCACATCAAGCACTCCCCTTCAACGTTGCTAATCTTTCGGATTTGCTTATTAACTTAGCAATTTTCTCACTTGTTTTACTTGAACGAAAAGCTTCGGATTTCCTATCTTGCTTTAAGCGAGCTTTTGTTTAAAACGAAAAACTTATACTTGCAGTAATTCACCCCAACCCCCAGTACCAATTGATTCTAACAATTGGTATCAGAGCCACGTTTTTCTCATTTAGTTTAACACCCAAGAGAAATGGCTCTTCTCGGCATTAACGAGGGTCAATGCATCACAAGTCCTCCTATGTTTAATAAGACGGACTACACATCTTGAAAAATTCAAATGCGTATCTTTTTTTATTTCGATAGATTTCGATTTGTGGTGTACTATTGAAAAAGGTTTTCAAACGTCATCCAATCCAATAAATGATTTGAATGATTATGAAAAATAAATATTTTCATTGAATGCAAAGGCAATGAATGCCTTATATTGTGCACTTGATAAAAATAAGTTTAATTGTGTTTCTGCTTGTGATTCGGCCTTCGATATTTAGCATACATTAGAAATGAGATATGAAAGCACAACTAAATAAAAAATGAATCAATAAATGAAATGTCTTATAAAAATGAACTTGAAAAACACATTCCAAATGACCGAAAGGAACATAAACCGAGAAGAACATATGACTTCTCGAGTGATGAGGACTTTAAGCATTTGACAAATGAACTAGATAAATTAATAAATATATACCATAAAAATGATCTTAAAATCATGGATAAGAACTCTTGCTTTGAACGCAAGAAGCCAAGACACTGCGAAGATGAACAGCACAATCAAAAGAAAATGGAGATCTCGCGCTTATCGCCATTAACAATGAGGTAAGTGATTCCTCCAAAGTCTCGTTTACTTTTGATGAATTATCAAATGTTTTTCATGAGCTTTATGATGAATTTAAAATGATTAGCAAATCTTATAAATTACTTAAGAAAGAGCATGATTCTTTAGTTAGTAAATTTGAACAAATGCATAATACATCATCATCATCATATAATACATGCACTAAATATGAAACCTTGAATGATGCATCAACATCATGTTTTTCTTGTTCTAATTATGAGTCATTAGAGATAATTAACAAGAAAATGACATACTACAACAAACTCAAAAAGGGCTTAATATAGACAATGAGTCTCGAAACATGATCCATGTTGATAAGGGTCATGTTCATAAGGAAAGTATTAGCATTGTGTGTGAGACTCATCAAGAGCCAACTATCCTCATTAGAAGACCCATATTACACTCTTTGCCCAAAAATAGATGTAATTTTTATGGTAAATATGGACACTTTGCTTATAAGTGTTCATTTAAAAATTATAATCCACATAAATTAATTTGGGTTCCTAAAGTAACCTTAAACAACCTTAAGCCATTAGAGAAAATGGAAAGAATATATCATGAAGAACATAAACTCAAATTGATACCTAAATCAAAACCTCTCATAATATAAAGTTGCATCCTAACAAGGCTAGGAATACTAAATAATATTTTGAAAGTAGATGCTCAAAGCACATGACTTGAGATCTAATACTCTTTCAAAGCTCACTAGCCTAAGTAATAACAAAAAAAAAAATTGAAATAAAATCATTATTAATGAATCTTTGGATAACTCATTGATTTTGATACTGTAACTTTGGTATGCTAGAAACTTTATTTAAATTCAAATTTATGAAAGAAAGATTTTGATGATTATTATGATTAAATGATAGGTTCAAGATCATTGGCTTGAATATTTGTTGATTTAAATGCAAAGGTTATCATTAAATGACTTAAATATTATGGTGTTTTTGACTAAGTAAAATATCGTTGTTGAATGATTGATTTAAATGTTACATGATTTAATGTTATGATAGTGTATGGGTTGTATGATAAATGATTATTGTTGAATAATAGAATTTAAGCATAGAACAATAGAATTTAAGCATAGAACAATAGAGAAAAGGGAGAGAAAAATCATACATCATTTTCTAGTGATTTTAAAAAGTTATATTGATTATGAAAATTGCATGTCTTATGATAAAGGAACAAAATGTTAGACTTAAATGCTTAAGATAAATCCTATGTTTGTTTTTAAGAAACAATGTAATGTATATCTTGATGATTTTCGTATTGCTTTTTTATTTTGATTGAAGATGCTTTATGTTCAATGAAATCATACTTGATAATGTAATGATGTATAGTGATCATACTTAATAAATTTATATTTCAAAATTATGCATGATGATTGTTGTGATTTATGGCTTATTGATTTTTGCCATAATGAAAGCTCTTTTTTGGTTTTAAATTAAAATGCATGTTTTTATTTAGCTTAAAAGACAAAGGCATGCTTGTATGAAATAAAAAGGAAATACATTTTTCTTAAAAATTTATCTATCTTAGAAATTTTTCAAAAAGAGATTAATGAATCAATTATGTTATTTTTATGAATCTCTTGAACTATGAAAGTGATTTTGGCGATTTGATGATTTGAACTTGAATAAGTTATTATCATGATTTTGGCAAGTTTAGAAAATGAAACTTGAAAATGTTCTTATGAATCATATTCTCGAAAACTTAAAGTTTTATATATATAAATCAAAATCTTCTACTTTTTTTCTTCCTTAAAATTAACTCATGATCTTGATATCTATAATATGATATCTTTATGAATGAAGGCTCTTCTTTGATCTCTTAAGATTTATCATCTAAGAGGAGATTTATTTAATTAAATTATATCTTTTAGTATTCATGAATGTCTTTTGATATCAATATCTTTCTTGATATTACTTATTTTAGAACTCATGAATGACATAACTTATCACCAAAATTAGTATTTCTTAAATTTGTGATAAGTTAAAAATTAAAAGAGATTTGTATTATCATGAATATTTCCTTAATTTCTTGATTTGACTTACACATTATAGGAATCACGTTATTGATCTCTATGATTTTCTCTTTTTAATAAAAAGGAGATTTGTGATCTTGACAATTATAAGTTGAAACTTTTTATCAAGATTGTTCTTCCATTTTATTAAAAAAGGAAATCTATTTAAATGAATTATATGTCTTAGGATTTATGAATTAAGATTATTTGATCCCCCTAAGACTCATTTTCATTATTTACAATCAAAAGAGGGAGAAAGAAAATCACTAGCATTTCAGGAGATGGATAAGTATATTTATTTCATTTCGAATCCCTTGAAAGTGATTTTAATGATTTTGAAATTGAATGAGTTATTTACCTATATCGTGATTTTAATTTCTTAGAATTATAACTTGAAATCTTTTGTGAATCAAAAATCTCTTATTATGTGTTCTCGTATTATTTAAAAGGAGATTTTTATAACTTGAGAATTATTATGCATGAATCAAGATGTTTTGTGTTTCTCCTATAATTTGTCTCTTGATACTCACAATCTGTTTTTATAAATTGCATATCTCATCACCATATTAATTTTTCTTGATATATTTCATGTGATGATTTGAAAAATGATATAATGAAAAAGTTTTGCATTATTGTAACCATCTCCTCTTTTTGACAATGACAAAGGGGGAGCAAAACTTGTTTATCTTGCATGATGTAAAATTGGTAGCTTAAACATTATAAAGGAAGCAAAAATTGCTAGCTTGCACTTCTCAAAAGAGAAGAAAGAACTCACTAGCTTTATTTGTTATATTTTCTTGAGATTTAGATGAAAAAGATTTGTTGACCTTATATTCGAAATTTTATATATACAAGATTGAGGTTGAGACCTAGAAATGCTAAAATATATAAATTGCTAATTTAAATTTCATGAGATGAAGCCTTTTTGTGATAACGTTTTTGAAAACTTTCTTCATGTTTTTATGTTTACAAAAAGGAGGAGAAAAAATAGCATGAAGATGATGAATTGCTACATTTAAAATTTACAAGAGAATTTTTAGTATCAAGAGATGATTTTTTTTACTACATTTGAAATACATAAGTAGTCTTTAAATCTCTTGGACTTTAAAGCTCATCTTAGTATTGATCTTTAAAATTTATTAAGAGCTCTTCTCAATTGTGAAATGATTTAATAACACCTCCCTTGTTTCTCTCCTTATTAATCATAAAGGGGAAGAAAATATATAAATTGCTAATTTAAATTTCATGAGATGAAACCTTTTTGTGATAACGTTTTTGAAAACTTTCTTCATGTTTTTATGTTTATAAAAAGGAGAAGAAAAAATAGCATGAAGATGATGAATTGCTACATTTAAAATTTACAAGAGAATTTTTAGTATCAAGAGATGATTTTTTTTACTACATTCGAAATACATAAGTAGTCTCTAAATCTCTTGGACTTTAAAGCTCATCTTAGTATTGATCTTAAAATTTATTAAGAGCTCTTCTCAATGATGAAATGATTTAATAACACCTCCCTTGTTTCTCTCCTTATTAATCATAAAGGGGAAGAAAATTTTATAATATATATACTAAGGGGGAGTAATGTCATCATGTGCTTTAAAATTATTAGCTATACATTTTACATTTTTGTTGATGACAAGGGGAGAGAAATGGACATTGATGACATATGATATTGTTGAAATACATGGATATCTTGGATATGGATATGAATTGGATATATTGGATATGGATGCATAATTGTTGAAATACATGGATATCTTGGATATGGATATGAATTAAATATCTTGGATATGGATATGGATGCATAATTATTTTTGAAATTCATGATTTGATGACTTGATGCAAATTTGTGTTGAAATTTGCGTTGAATGTTGATTGATTGAATTTAAGAGTGTGTTCCTCTTAAATTTAAGTGGCATGGATTTAGGGGGAGATAGGATTAACTCCCGTCATCAATTGATTGTCATTATCAAAAAGGGGAAGATTGTTGAATCTCATATTTTGATGATGAAATCAATTGATGAGTTATTGATCTAACATATGTTGTTAGAGTTGATTGATGCAAAATTAATTACGACAGAAAGATTATTACAATCAAGATTGGCCAAGGCCAAGTCCATGCATCGGGCTGGGGTTCGGACGATGTGGTTGGAAACTCACCAGGAGTTCGTCGGGAGCTCGTCGAGGTATCGAGAGCTTGCCAGGATGGCGCAAGGGAGTTCGCCAAAAGAAGACTGAGATTCGCCGAAAGATAGTCGGGGGTAGTCGAAAAGCTTGTCGAGAGTTTGGATGGTCTTGTAATGGATGTATTGGCCATTATAATTGTATTTAATTAAGTTGTATTTAGCATCGTACAGGTTTAACCACGACGGGAGGAGTTACAGATCATACATGGACCCAAGATCAAGCTTAGGCATCAGGCCAAGGATTGGACGATGCGATGGCAGCTCGCCGGGAGTTCGATAAGAGATTCACCGAAGGGATCGGGAAGCTCACTAGGAACACGCCGAGAGATTACCGGTGGAAGACCATGAGACTCGCCGCTGGAGATTCCGGAGGTTGTCGGAATGCAGGAGTGAGGTCATTAAGCTTGGTGGTCATGTTTGATTGTAATATTTAAGTCGTAATCTAAGTGTGAGTCTGATTTGAGTTTGATTTGGAAATCAACTCAAAAAGGCAACCGGGTCCACTATGGGGTTTGATTGAGCTCAAGTTGAGCTTAATTAGTTGACCAAAGAGTTGGTCAACATCAGGTTCAAGCTGGGATTTGAAAAGTAGAGGGAACCACTTTTCCGAAGATTCCGACGGGTAAACCGCTAGTGAGCGGTGGTTTAACCGACGCCGCCTAGGATTTCGAGCGGCTGTCAACGACTGAACCGCCCGTACCCAGGAATCTGGACACTTTCGGCGATTGACCTGCCCAGGCCGGCGGGTGAACCGCCCGTACCCGGATTTTCCAAGTAAGTTTGATTTTCGGCTCCAAATTCTAAAGCCATTTGGGGCCTATAAATATCCCAAGTTTTCTTGCATTCTATACAACAATTTGGGAGACAAAATTCTGTGAAAAATTTGTGTTAATTGTAAGAAAAAGAAAAGGAGTAAGGGAGAGAGCTTAGAGTTAGAAAATTCTCAAGTCTCACTTGTAAAGCAAAATGTAAGGGTTTGATCTTCACCCAAAGAAGATAGGCAGTGGACGCCGGTGTGCCTCAAGGAGGACTCAAGAGTAGACATAGGCCGTTGGTGCCGAACCATTATAAAACTTGTGAATTCTTTCCTTGCTTACGAATTTTGTATTGACGCTTCTGATTGAATTCACTCTTTGAAAGTAAAGTTTTCACATCAAGCTCTTCCCTTCAACGTTACTAATTTTTCGGGTTTACTTATTAACTTAGCAATTTTCCACTTGTTTTACTTGAACGAAAAGCTTCGGATTTTCTATCTTGCTTTAAGCCAAAAGCTTTTGTTTAAAACGAAAAACTTACACTTGTACTAATTCACCCTCCCCCCCCCCTTCTTAGTGTCAATTGATCCTAACAGTGTATGCTCATCTTCTTTCCCATAATGGTGTAATTCCATCCTTACTGCCTGAGACTTGTCCAATGTGCAGATCAAGATCCTTAGGTGTGATACCTAGGAACTGCAGTGATCTGGTTATTATATTTCTTACACCATAGACACATATAGGGCCATCATGTGGAGTTACAAAAAGTATAAGGTCCAAAGACTCAAAAACTCCAAAATCGAAGCATTTAAAGATTATTTGGTAACTCAAAGTCTACCAATATGCAATAATATAAAAGTAGAACTAGCAGATCTTTAAAAAATAAGTGCCATTATAAAGCTTTGCTCATTAAGGAGTTCAGAAATAGATGACAAGAAATAGAATGAAAAAGAACAATATAATGAAATTCTCGGATAATATGATAAAAGAATAAAAGAGAAAATTAACAACAAAACACATGAGAATCAGCAACAAAATAAGGTCTACTTAAAGAATAGGTACATAAAACGCGTCTCAAAATAACGTGTGAAAAAAGAGAAGATGCATATGAGAGACATGAACTAAAAGTTATAAGATAACAAAGTAAGGCTTCAAATTTTGTTATGTGATGAAGAGACAGAAAAGAACCAAAAGAACATGGGCAGAAGGGAGATAATATATTTTCCAATATACCTCATAGTCCAAGCAAAAACATTTTAAACATACAAACATTATTCACTGTTCAGAACCAGCTATATGGTCCTCCATTTCTAACTCTATCAAGTGTAATATCTTTTGACATCAAAGGCAATGGTTCTGCAAAGCAGCTACATGAAGATTTATTCTAGAACATAATCTAGTGTCATCACTTGGGACAAACTACTTGTTGCTCATGGAAGTTCTACAAGGTGTAATTGATCCAAATAGTGAACTCCTATTTCTGATAAATGGGGAATGTCCATCTCCAGTCCACATAATGGTGATGCAGCCTCATTTCAATTGTTTTGTCCTTGGCAGTAGAGACTAGAGTATATATAAGACTAACACAGGAGAAGAAGGGACAGGATGGAGGAGTAGATTATCCAAGCTTAGACACACTAGTACAATTTCAACAATGCATGTGGAGTAAATTCATATCCATTCCACATGATGATCATGTATCCTCATCTCAACAAGTGCAGAAACAAAGAAAAAAAAAGCACGCACAAACAGGATACAAGTATCTCCCAACTGACATGCTCGTACCATGATGAGATACAAGACAATGAAGAATTAAATAATGTCAAAGATATTGCATATAGATAAAGTGGAACTGGTAAAAGAAGTTATTTACTAAGCAAAATCACCAAATGTAGTAGTATACAATATAACCATCCATAAATCAGAACAGGAAACTTAGTCTCAGATAGATGCAATGTGGTATATTATATAATAACAGTTTTTACTAGCGCATCAACCTTCTGATTATTACAAATGACAACACTGGAAAGGCAATATAATGTAATTGCAAATAAAAAACCAACAAACAAGCAGCAAATTAGCCTAGGTCCAAATAAACAAACCCGTCCGGCTATGACAACATATAATTTGTCCACAGCAACAAAGATCCTTTGGTCCTCAATTTCATTATGCAAAGCATATGACAATATAAACCAGAGTTCCAAATACAACAGTGAACAAAAACTCAAATATTGGCAACACTACAATAAAAAGGATTTAATAACAGAATCATTGTAATAAATGTGACAGACTTACCTGAACCAACAATTTGCAGGGGATAGCTCAAAATGGCAGTCAGCAGATGACCTGTTTGGACTACTATGGGTTGAGTCACTGTGCTGCATAGTATCTATGAGACTCGGAGGAAGTGAAAGACTTTCACCATCACCAGGCAATGACTGCAAGGGTGATTTCTGCATCAGATGATTGCTGATATTCATACGAGCACCAAGAAAACTATATGTATCTCCATTCTGGTGCTTAGCATCACAAACATGCAGAGAAGACTGAATACCCAGAAGGGTAGGACTCTCCTTTTCACTTAATGATGCCATAGAATTGTGAGGAAAAGGAAATTCAGTAACTTCTTGTTTAAGATTTTTCTGCCCTATAGGCAAAAACCAGCTGGAAGGTCCACCTAGTCCCAAGCCATCCTGAGCCAGCGGAGTTCCCCACATTTGCCATGTACCATGTGATGCATTTGCATTCACAGGATGTGAATCCTGTGAGCTTGAATTACATGAAGCTTGGCCAAGCACAGTCTGCTTTTCATCTGAAACTCGCAATCTGGAGATAGGAGACTCAATTGGAGAAGGCTTGGATATGTTTCCAGAAGCAGATACACTTTTTAAGACTTGAGGTTCCACCTTGTCACCGGAAAGAAACCCAGCCCCCAAGTCCAACGGAAAATTATCAAGTGATTCAGAAACTGGCCCAAGTAAGGATATCGGATCTGGAACATAGCATGGATCTTCGAAGAGTTCTGCCTCATCTGCTATTGACCTTAGTTCTGGGTCTTTGGCAGAAGGAAATAATAATTCAGCTGACAAAGAAGAGACTGAACTACTACTAAAGGCTTCACTGGCTGAAGCCACTGAACAATAGGCAGTGAAAGGTAATGGTGGCCCCACATTATTTTGGCTATCAACAGAATAATTAGGCGGCAATTTTTGATTAACTAATTGTGCACTTTGAGCTTCTAGTTGGCTGTTCACATTTTGCAATGTAGAAGTAGTTGTATCGGGGTAAGGACAAACAGCAGCTGAATAAGTAAATAGTTGATGCCATGTTCTTCTTGGAGCAACTTGTCCTGGCTGCAAATATGAACATAAAAGTTAACGTAGAAACTTCAAAACATTTAAAAAATATATATACATAACAGTCAAGGGAAGAGGCTTAACAAATCATAACTCACAGGCTGATGAATATTGGCCACCTGAACTTTACTATCACCATTTAAAGTAGCCTTGACCATTTTATCTCCAGCCACTTGAGAGTCTCGTTTATTTTCAGAAACATGATCCATGAAACCAATAGTTGGTTTACTAACTTTGTTGACAGTGGTTGGGATCTGAGTATTTCTCCCAAAAAAGGAGGCACCACTCAAACCTCTAGAAGAGGATAGGAAATTATCTGTCATGCGAGAAAAGTATCTAGGCTTGCTTGCTGTTGCCTTATTTCCATGCAAAGTCCCTGAGGCATATGACTTGTGTATCTCTGTTGCAGTTTTCACTGAATCTCGTCTTTCATTCTCATACTTCTTGTCAAACTCATGCTTTCTTTCGCCTTCCTTGCTTATCCTTTTGTCTATGTCCTCAACGTCAGAATTGCTTTTGCTGGATCCCTTATCCTTGTCCTTCCTCCTTTCATGCCTTCCTTTCTCGGCAACCTTCCTGTTCTCCCTTTCCCTATCAGCGGCATTGCTCTCTGACAACTCTTTCTCGGCTTTCAGCATTTCATCTCGTATTCTCCTCCTTTCTTCCACCAACTTTGCTACCTCCTCCCTTTGCTTTCTCTCTTCCTCTTCCAGCATCTCCTTTTCCAGCTTTGCCTGACGCTTCTCCTCAGCTTTCCTTCTAACTCTCTCCCATCTGTTCTGCTGCAGGTTTCCTCCATTGTCCCCTCTCTTATTTGATGACCCTCTGTGGACTGCATCAGAACCATCTTCCCTCAAGCTAAACCTAAAAACTTTTTGGCACAGCCAGTTCAAACTTGCTAAGAAACAAG
This sequence comes from Ensete ventricosum, assembly GCA_029747655.1. Lineage (NCBI taxonomy): Eukaryota > Viridiplantae > Streptophyta > Magnoliopsida > Zingiberales > Musaceae > Ensete > Ensete ventricosum. Next base: position 24,509,731 of record JAQQAF010000003.1, on the reverse strand, counting down.
AGAGTAGCTTGCAAGGAAAAAGCACCACACTCGAACATGACCTCTCCATCAAACACTGATCATCCCTTAGCCAATAGTGGGGAAGGGGGTTGACCCAATTCCTACCTCCCTCAGCCGACCAATCCTGACTACACATCCATCCATTCTTTCCAACAAGATCATTGACTCCTGAACTCCCAACTGACCGTGGAAGGTCCAGGACCGGCCTCTTAGAAACATGTCCGCAGTAAGAGCACATGAAACGGCCTCCACCTGGGTTCTGGTCTCGGTATGGAGTGTGGCAGTTGCGGCAGCTGCGGGTGGCAGTCTTCCGAAGCTTCTGCATCTCAATCGCAAGGGCACGCCGGCGCTCCCGCAGGCGAGCTGACCGGCGGGTCCGCCAGAGAGACAACTGAGGCATCAAGATCTCGTACCAGAAAAGGGTCACAAGGAGGACCATTACACAGGCGAGCCGGGGCGAGGTGACTTCAAACCGGAGCCCTGGTGGGAGGAACGGCGACATGGCCCAGAACAGGAGCAAGGGGATCAGCAGCCAGGGCAACAAGGTGGCGATCCTCCGTGACCACCTCTGAACCACACAAAGTATACACATTATCCCCGAACCAACTGCGAAATCAGAGAAACCAATCGCCAACGACCGCAAAATACAGCAATCTACAAACCCTAGAACGAAAGTCCCTCCTCCGGCACCCCGTCTTCCTCAACCCACGTTCCGATCTGCGGCCTCTTAAGACAACAATTTCTTCCGAAGAAGCAAACATGCAAGAATCGCCCAATTCCTAGCCACGAAGCAACCCAATGGCGCAAAACCTAACCCTAGAACCGCAGGTCTCCGAATCTCGGAATCGTAATCCACTCGCAAACTTAATCAAGCAAGCAATAAAGAAGCGAGGCTTCCTCCGGCGGTGAATTACGGAGTTAACAGTGCAGGATTGGAGGAATCGAAAGGAAATGGCGCAATCGGTGACTTACACACTCTAGGTCCCTCATGGCGAAAACCCTAATTTTGGGGACCGGTCCGCGCGCCCATGGCCTCGAGACGTAGTTGGAAGGAAAGAACAAAAAGGAGAGTCGGTATAGTATTCCTCTACATCACACGCGCATACATACACCACACCCGTGCTTTTTCTTATTTTACTCTAAATAGTTTATCCATGTAGTCCAAGACAATGTACGCATTGTCTACGTTACATACATAATTTATTTTAGGTATTAATATTTTTTTAATCCTGGATAGGGTTTTAATATGACATTTCGGCAACAGTTAATTGGAAAGGATTTGGTGAAATAACATGACAAGTGTGAGCATTTATGACATTTGAGACTGTCGGCTTTTTCGTAGAGCCCATATATGGCATCACATAGGTTGAAACCCACGTTATTTTGTACCTGCGCAGTCCACGGCCCACCTGCCTGCACATATACATCTATTATTACCCCCCACTTATAGCCATTTTTTACTGTAATGAGGGAAGGGGAAGCTGCCGCCTTTTGTAGTTTTGTATGCATAATTAACTTAACTTGATGCATGTGACAAGTTCACAACAAAAAAACCTATGATCCTGAGGCAAATCAAACAAGCAACATGATGACCTACTATTGATCGACGAGTAATAGTGTGGAGGTGTGGCATTTGTGGTCACAATTTTGCTTGCTCATGATTTGCTATCTCTAATTAGTCAAATCTTATAATTGCTTGGTAAATTTTGTTGGCAACAATTCCTTGCATTATTTCTTTTATCATAAACTTAGGTTACTTCAAAATTTCTCCATGATCCAAAATTCCTAATTTTCTTTATGCACAGAATTTGTCTTTATGTGATTAGGTAAGACTTGAAGACCAAACTAACCCAAAGTGGATTAGGTTGGGCTAGAAGCTACTTAGAATTGTTGGTTTGGTTATTAGCCAAGTCAAATAAATGTGTTGAGCTGTACAACACATTTAATATATTCAAGTCAAAAGCTATTCAGATATGTCAGCTAAAAATGAGTAGCTAACCTAGCAAGGCATACCTAATTAAAATTTACCCTTAATATATGCTAGAGGAATATTTTTTATACCACCTACCACATGTTCTTTTATGTACTAATGAATTTTACATTATATGATCATATTAATTTATTTTTATGATAAGTAAAATTTTGAGTTCCTTGTTAGCATTATAATTATATAAAGCTTACATAAGAAAAAAAAAGTAATCTCTTAGCTCTTTTTAATTTTTTTTTTTAAAAATAACTTTATTAACTCGAAAGAAAAGGGACAAGAGGATTGGTGATAGAACCCTAGCTGTGTCGAGTCATAATCGATTGAGTTAAGTCTATAGATTAGGTTTTATTGGTCGGCCTAAGCCTGATAGTGAGTCGGCTAGGAGATAAGTTGAGTCAATTTAAATAAATCAGCTTAAATCCTAGTAGGATTAGGATTTGATTTAATTGAGTTTTGATTAGGAATAGGAGTTGGAGCATAGTCAAGATCCTAGTCATGTGTGTAAGCAACCCTAATTGACCACCCAATTTGATTGGGAAAGTCGATGAGGGATGGGATGAGAGTGTTTCACTTGGAGTAGGAGTCTCACTAGGAGTGTTTTACTTAGAGTAGGAGTCTCTAGGATTAGGGTTTGGAGGCCATTGATAGAACCCCAAAGGAGCTCTATAGGATTTTGATCTTTAAGAGGGATCAACCATTGGAACACTATAGACGTTACTCCCTCATAGGGTCGGCCACAATGATGAAATAAAAGTATTCTTGCTTGATTTAAAAGAGGAGGATGCTACAAGCTAATATAAGACTCAAAACTCTAACCCTATGGGGGGTGCTTCCTAAGTAAATTTATCCTCTTATCCCTCCTATATATGTCCTGCCTTAATAGGGATGGGCTGCATAGTCGCCTCTACTTGCTAGAAACCCTAGCAGACCAACCTAATAAAGGGGGCGACAGCCAGTAAGCCCTAAAGCCCCAAAATAAACCATAGCCACACTTCTTTATAGGATAGAAGTACTATGTGGGGCTTTATTACAATCTCATAGAGTTTTTATTGACTACTATTATGGTGAATAGGACTCAACCCTGCCAGGGTCCTATCAAGTCCGTCCTCTTTAAATCAACATTGTCCTCAAGGCTGAGGTTTTATGAACTTAGGGAACAAGGTCTTCAGCTCCTTATAAGACTCATATATGGCATCTTCTGATGGTAAGTTGTTCCAATGCACTAATACTTTGGTTGAAGGGCATTGACAGTGCATCATAATTCTCCGATCAAGAATGGCTTGTGGCTGAGCTTGAATTTCTCCATCATTTGTGGCACTCGGTAGTTGAGCCTAGGCTGACTCACATTCACCCAGTTTGAGCTTCAAGTAGGATACATGAAAGATAGGATGGATTTTGGCATCCTCTAGTAACTTTAATCTATATGTCATAGCTCCAATATGCTCTGTGATATAATATGGTCCAAAAAATCGAGGAGATAACTTTATCGAGGCTCTTGTGTTGATGGATAGCTATTTGTATGGTTGTAGGTGAAGATAGACCCAATCTCATGCTAAAAACTCCCACTCGCTACGATGAGTGTCGGCTTGTTGCTTTATTTAGGCTTGAGCGACAGATAAATTATCCTTGAACAGTTGTAAGAGTTTATCCCTGTCAATTAAACTCTGGTCGACTTGGTCTACTTTGGTCGTACCAATTACATACTTAGGTATTACAGGGGATGGTCGGCCATACAATGCCTCATAGGGGGTATATTTTGTGGATGAGTGATAAGTAGTGTGTACCACCATTCGGCCCAAGGGAGCCACTTCGTCCATTCTCTTAGCCGATCACTGGTGAAGCACCGAAGATAGGTCTCTAGACACCTGTTCACCATTTCTGTTTGGTCATCCGTCTATGGGTGATAAGCTGTGCTCACCTTGAGTTGGGAGTTCTGTCGTTAAAATAGTTCAGTTCAAAATTTGCTTGTAAATACCCTGTCCCGATCGTTCACAATTGACTTTAGCATCCCATGCAGTTTAACAATATTTTCGACAAAGAGCTGGGGAATATTGACAGCGGTATAAGGGTGTCTCATAGCATAGAAGTGGGCATATTTTGTTAAGCGGTCTACCACCATAAAGATCATACTTTACCTTGAGATGATGACAGCCCTTCGATGAAGTCCATAGAGATGTCAGTCTATGATGAGTCTGGTATGGGTAGTGGTTGCAGCTTTCCCGGACTAGCCACTGTTTCACCCTTTTGCTGTTGGTATACATCACATTTAGCTACATAATCAGAAATAGATTTTTTCATGTCTCTCCAGTAAAAGTTTTGCTTCACCCTCTTGTATGTTCTCAGAAATCCAATGTCATGTTGAAGGTGAAGAGTGTATTTCATGCATAATAATTTGGATGCTAGTAAAAGTGGGAATAAGCACAATTCAACCCTTGTAGCGTAAGTCCCTCGAATTCTAAGTGTAATGGGCTATGGCACCTGGATCCTTCTCCAATCTTTTTATGATGTCTCGAGTCTCTGGGTCCTTCTTCCATTCCTCCCTAGTGTCCTCGAGGAAGTCAGTAAAAGAAAGAGAGATGGCTAAAATTTTGGCTTGCTCCGGCAGCCGTGATAGTGCATCTGCAATAATATTTTCTTTCCCCTTTTGATAAATAATTTCATAATCAAAATCAAGGAGTTTAGTTACCCATCTTTGTTATTCGGGGGATGATATATTTTGCTCCAAAAAATATTTGAGGCTTCTATGATCAGTTTTGATTTGGAAGAGTTAGTCAATCAGGTAGGGTCCAAAACTTTGTGATGGCGTGCACAATCGCAAGCATCTCTTTATTGTACATAGACATTTTATGATGAGAGGGAGACCAGGCCTTGCTGGTATAGTCAAGTTGTCGGCCATCTTGCATTAGCATGACTCCAATTCTAACTCTGGATGCGTTGGCCTCAATAACGAAGGATCGACTAAAATCGGGTAGCGCTAGGACTAGTGTCATCATCATGGCTGCCTTGAGTTTGACGAAGGTTGTGGAAGCATTGTCTGACCACCGGAAGGAGTCCTTTATCAGTAGAAAAGTGAGTGGGGCACTTATTTTTCCATAATCCTTCACAAACTTTCGGTAGTAGCCTGTGAGTCCGAGAAAACCGCGTAGCGATTTCACGTTTGTGAGTCTCGTCCAACTTTGCATCGCTTCAATTTTCGTCGGGTCTACCACTACTCCATCTTTTGATATAATGTGTCCAAGGTACTCCACCTTTAGCTGTAAGAAGTTGTACTCTATTTTTTTTTAACATAAAGGGTATTCTCCCAAAGAATTGTTAGAACAATTCGTAAGTGCTAAAAATGTATGTCAAGTGTAGGGCTGTAAATGAGAATATCACAAAGAATACCATCACAAATTTTCATAAAACATCTGAAAAATGTCGTTCATCAAGCTTTTGAAGGTGGAAGGAGCATTAGTAAGTCTAAAGGGTATTACCAAAAATTTATAGTAGCTGTTATGCGTTCGGAATGCCATTTTCAGAATGTCTTCATCATATACCCGAAACTGATGGTACCTGGAACAGAGATCCAATTTTGTGAAGACTCAAGCTCATTTTAATTCATCCAAGAGCTCATCCACTACTAGTATGGGATATTTATCTTTGACGGTAATGGCGTTCAAAGCCCGATAGTCAACGCACATCCGTCATGTTCCATCCTTCTTACATACTAGCAACACCGGTGAGGAGTAGGGGCTGCAGCTTGGCCAAATAACCCTAGTGTCGAGCATCTCCTTAATAATAATCTCAATCTCGTCCTCTAGTAAGTGAGGGTAGCAGTGCAGCCTTGAAGTTACTAGTAGTTTGGCCAGTATATTGGGAAACCTCAGTGGGAGCATCACATGCACAACGAAAATCAAAACAAAAAATCAATTTCTCACGCAGATTGAATCATTGCGTAAAAGATTGAGGTTGCGAGAAAGCCACAAAAACTATAAAACCACATCATGTGATAGATTGATTACCTAGAAATATCGTATATCCCTATATTTCCAGATCCAGATGGAGAGGGATGAAGGAGATCAAGCGTCATCCTCTCTAGCGGTATCCACACAATGGATCTCTATAGTGAAACTCCTCAATCTGATCTCGCAACTCTTGCACGCATAGAGGGAGGGAGGAGAATAGGAGGGAGAGGCCAAAGCTGCAGCCCATCAATCATAAATCTCCCCTCTTATTTATAGAGAGTCACAAAAAAAACCCTAGGGCTCCTGCGTTAGTGGGTATTGGATCTCTATCCAATTTTCAACTAACCTTATATTATTGGATCTCTATCCAATAATCTCCTTAGGCTTCTAATTGGGCCTCAACCAAGGAGCCTATAAGTATAGGGTCTCATCTAATGAGAATAGGGGCTAATTGGATCTTCATCCAATCCTCTATTCGCTGAAGCATCCACTATATGTGTGTGGGCCTCTAGGCTCGATACTGAGCTGGTCGTGAGTCACTCCCATAAGAATTCCTTCTGATATAGTGAATTATTATCTCTATAATAATTCACTCGACTCATTGACTATAGACGTACTAAGCCACTACGTCATAGTCCTCAAACGATATGGGGGGATCAAATCCATCGGACCTATCTGTCCATAATTACCGTATATCTATAATCTCTTATCCAACTAATATTCCAGAGACCGTATATTGTATATGGTACTATCAGGTCATATACGAAATCCGTCATAGTCTTACTCTAATCGGATTCTCCCATAGAACTCCTTCTCTCTCAATCCGAATGACCCTAGCTAGGGATTTGTCTAAGCAAGCACATATTGGATATTCTTCTTATGATCCAAAGAGTAGATGATCCTCTATTGACACTTAATTACCTTCATAAGGTTGGCTACCAATCCTGATAACTAGCTATACCAGATCTGAAATTTTTTAAACATATAAGTCTGACGTCATAGAAAGGAGTACTCATACAAGACATCCTTGGTATCTCAAGTCAAACGACCAGATACACAACTGGGACTATGGAAGCTGTCTGACATTAGGTATCATCAATCATATGACATTTCAAAAGTTGATCAATTAGTGTACTCATTCTTCAATGATCATTTGTACTATATCCTTAGTATCTCCATACAAGTGGCTGTGAGACCAATCGCCTCCATCATATGGATGGGTATATAGTACACCGGTTTGTCTGGTTATTTTGATGTCCCTCTCGAGTAACCTATGACCGAGATTATTTAATATCCATATTTAAAGGTGAATCGATCTCATTATTTTGATCTCATCATGATCCGATTCTCATTGCATAGAACCAATAACATCACAATATATATGCATCAGATAATATAATGTGAGAATATGCCAATAATAATCATAAGCAAAAAGATCGCACAACATGTCACATGTGCCATCACTCATGTGATTGGCTTGCAGGGCACCTGTAACCAGTAATCTCCCACTTGGCCTAAAGTCAATCATCTATATGTCTGATCCTCATCAGACCCCTGTGACGCTCAAATAGAATCTGAGCCAACGGCTACGTCAGTGGATCTGCAATATTATCTTCAGATAGAGCTTTTTCCATTGCTATATCTTTATGGGTCATGATCGCTCTAATCAGTTGGAACCTCCTTAGAACAATTCTGATGAGACATGGGTTCCTTTGCTAGAGCTATTGCCCTATCGCTGTCATAGTATATGGGAATAAGCTTCATGCTGCTTTGTACGACTCCCAAATAATTGATGAACTTCTTCATCCACACCCCTTCCTTTGCTGCTTCTGCTGTAGCAATTTATACCACCTCTATGGTCGAGTCAGTAGTAGTATCTTGCTTGGAACTCTTCCAACTTACTGCTCCTCCATTTAGGGTAAAAATATACCCTGAGTTCGACTTGCTATCATCAATATCGGACTGAAAACTTGAGTCCATGTAGCCCTTAACCTAGAGGCTACCAATAAAAGATCCTTAGTACTTCTCAAGTACTTAAGGATATACTTTACTGCCTTCCAGTATTCTAAACCTAGATCCGCCTGATACTTGCTCGTAACACTCAGGGCATGCACTATATCAGGTCTGGTACATAGCATAGCATACATGATAAACCCTATCACTGAGGCATAGGTATCTTATCCATATCTGCCCTTTCTTCAGGAGTCTTTGGGGATATACTCTTAGAAAGTGATATTCCAATCTCATCGGTATGAGATATCTCTTAGAAATCTTTGTGCCAAACCTTTTGACATTGGAGTCTATATATCTAGATTGAGACAAGCAAAGCATCCTCTTGGATCTATCTCTATAGATCCGGATCCCCAAAATATAGGATGCTTCCCCTAACTCTTTCATGGAGAAGTTTATGGATAGCCAAGCCTTTACTGTGGAGAGCATTCTTACATCATTTACAATGATTAGGATGTCATCCACATACAACACCAAGAAGGTGATAGCGCTCTCACTTACTTTTTTGTACAACAAGGCTCATCTTCATTCTTAACGAAGTCATAAGATCTGATCGCCTCATCAAATCATATGTTTCAACTTTGGAAAGCTTGCTTCAATCTATAAATGGTTCTGAGTGGCATGCACACTTTATCTGGACTCTCTCTAGATACGAATCCTTCTAGCTATATCATATACACCTCCTCCTCGAGGTTGCCATTGAGAAATATCATTTTCACATCAATTTGCCAGATCTTATAGTCATAGTGTGCTACAATGGCCAAAAGAATTCTAATGGATTTAAGCATGGCTACAGGTGAAAAGGTTTCGTCATAGTCAACTCCTTATCTTTGATGATATCCTTTAGCTATCAGCCTTGCCTTATAGGTTTCTACATTTCTATCTACTCTAATCTTCTTCTTAAAGATCAATTTGTAGTCGATGGGTACGATACCCTCAGGTGTATCCACAAGGTTCCAAACCTTGTTAGAGTACATGAAATCCATCTCAGAATTCATGGCTTCTTGCCACTTCCCGGAGTTTATACTTATAATAGTCTCTATTGATATGTCGCTCATATCTTTCAGGAGGGTGAGATAATCTGCTAGACATATGCAAAGTTGGAACTTATGTGTTATGTACCTGAATAGACTCAGACTCTATAATGGTGCTTGAGCTAGATTCTCCAACCTCGCTCAACTCTATTTCACTCCTACTATTTCTACTAAGAATGTGTTCCTTCTCAAGAAACATATCTCTCTTGGCAACAAAGACCCTTCGATCCTCGGGATAATATAAGTAATACCCCAAAGTCTCCTTAGGGTATCCCACGAACGTGCACCATTCCATCCTTGATTCCGACTTATCGGGGTTGTATCTTTTAACGTGGGCAGGACATACCAAAATCTTAACCACCTTAAGATCAGACTTCTTTCCTTTCCATATCTCATATGGTGTAGATACTACCAATTTTGATTGAACTCTGTTTAGAAGGTAAGCTGTGATCTCTAGGGTGTACTCCCATAATGAGATGGGTAGGTCAGTGAAACTCATCATAGATCGCACCATGTCTAACAGCTTGCGGTTCCTCTTTTCTGATACACCATTGAGCTGAGGTGTCCACTATGATAGAATCTCATTATCCCTGAGGAAGTGGGTGAACTCCGTACTCAAGTACTCTTCTCCTTGATCTGATCGAAGAGTCTTAATACTCTTTCTAATTTAGTTCTCCACCTCATTCTTATATTCCATGAATTTTTTAAAGGCCTATATTTGTATTTCATCAAGTACACATGTCCATACATAGAGAAATCATCGGTAAATGTAATGAAGTATGAGTAACTACCTACAACCTGAGTCGACACGAGACCACATACATCACTATGTATAAGTTCCAATAACTTAGTGGCTCTCTCTCCAATTCCACTAAAAGGAGAGTTTATCTCTTCCCACGAAGGGAGGGTTCTCAAGTTGCATATGACTCTTAGTCAAATGAATTTAAGTATCAATCTTTCAGCAACTTTTGAATCCTTCCCTCATGTATATGACCTAGCTTACAATGCCATAAGTATGCATTGTTCTCATCTCTTTTCCTCTTAGACATACTTATATTCATGATGTGTGGGGAAGTGTCTAACACATATAAGCCATTTATCAATGTCCCTCTAGTGATGATCTCACCATCCATAATTATTGAATAATTATTATTCTAAAAAACTAATTTATATCCATTAATTATTAAATAAGAGATTAAAATAATATTTTTGATAATAAAGGAAATAAAATAACATACATCTAATGTAATGATACTTCACCATGTAGATGTAGGGTGACCTCCCCAACGGTAACTGTAATAACTCTTGCTCCATTGCCCATCTTAAAGTCCATCTCGCCTCTGGCCAATCTCCTAGGTCTTGCTAGAAACTACAACCAATGACAGATATGATAAGTACTCTTGGTATCTAATACCCATGTGTTATCATGAAAATCTGACAAGTGGAGACTGATCATGAATATACCTGAAGCTTCTCCAAGCTTTTCTTTCATCTTATATATAAGGTAGTCCTTACAATTACTCTTCTAGTGCCCTTCTTGACTGTAGTGGCATCACTGTCCTTTGTCGGGTATTTCTTGGCAACCTTTGTCTTTCCTAGTCCTTTTTTGCTCTTACCCTTCTTAAGGGTCTTACTAGCCTTCATTTTCTTATTGGTCTCACCAATATAGAGAACTGACTTCTCTTTCTTGATGGTACTCTCAACTTTCCCTAACATATTGAGGAGCTCAGGTAGAGTCATCTTAAACTTGTTCATATTAAAATTAATAATGAACTGTGAAAAGGAATATAGTAGGGACCGAAATATAAGATCAATATACATGTTATCATTTAGGACTATCTTTATATTTTACAAAGTGAGCTATCTCATCCTCGCTTGTCCTTTCCTCCAGCATGGGCACAATCATGTTAAGGATACATACAATTTTCTCTTTAATGACAACAATTCTCAAATTACGGAGCCTTTGGACCAATGAGGCAGTTAGCATCAAGTATGCCACATAGGGGTTTTGCAAGTGACAAACAAGATATAGCGTAAATAAATAACATGCAGATTTTATAAAAAAATTTAATTAAGATATGGACTTCTATCTTAATGTACTCCCACTATTTTCCTAGTGAATCACGCGACACTCTCGACACGTGAGACGGAAGTCTCCGGTAGACTCCTAGTGGGGATCAGGATCCAATCGACATCTTAGTGTAACCTCGAGGGACTCGACCAATTACACTAACCCCAAAAGGTAGGCAATTCTTGCTAATCACAACTCCCTATGATTCCCATCATGTTCGGCCCCCGATCATAAAGTTCAGTTAAGTCATCACCATCGTTACAAGATGAGTTTGATTCGATAGATATGCTCTCGACTGCTCGACTAAGTTATATCATGTCTTCAGGTCACCGGTGACATATTTATGTCATAGGCAAAAACTCGATCACGTAGATAGGTGAGCCTCGAGGGACTCGACCTACTCAACCTATGTCGTGATTCAATTTCTTCCTATAACGATGGAAGGCCACATGTGTTAATTTTATTGCCTCAAGCTTACTGGCTTAATATTATCGTATGAGGGATTTTTTTTATTCTGTATCCATCTTGTAATATGTTGTGTCACACACATACATATTTAATATATATCTACATTGCATACAAATATATATATATATAGTAGGTGTATAACATATCATATATGCAAGCCATATCGGATGATCATGAGCCGTAATTTAATATGATTAAGCCTGAGCCATTGTGCCTAATCACTCACAATAGGATCTATATGTGCATCGACGCATCTCCATATCTTGTGATCATTGATCTCATCATCATCAGTTCCGTCGGATCCTCGTCGCATCACCATGCATCGTGATCTCCCGCCATAGCATCATGGATCCCACTGCACCTCTACGCTCCCACCACACCTCTCCATGTAATTATAAATAATCACAAAAATGCAGACCTGATAATAAACGAGAAAAATATAGGCTCACAGGTCCCAATAATAATAATAATCATAATTACACATATCACAACACATGGCTCATGATCATCCATCCACATCATACATCACATGTATACATCACATCATATGTAGGATTACTAGATATATAATAATTAATTAAATTATTTAATTAATTATTTTTCTAAAAATCATGACATGCTCAGAATTTTCAGAATTGTTAAGGGCATCTTCAGAATTCTGGATAAAAGGATAGTTCTTGAGATTTCTAAAATTGTTAAGGGCGTTTTCATAATTCTTTGCATAGGACAGACCTTAGAATTTCTCAAATTCTGAGGGGCGACATCATCCTTTTCATAAAAGGATGCCCAAGCCCTCTTCCCTCGCCCTCACTGCCCCTTGCCTACCGACTGTTGGCCTGCCAAGGGGCAGTCGCCCTTGCGACCGGTGCTGCTGCCCCTGCTGGCGGTAGGCCCTTGCGGGCATTGCGCTGCAAGCGACCATGCCCGTGGGCGGCTACGGCCTTTGCGGGTTGGCTGCAGTCGGCCACCCCTTGTGTAGGGGGCCTTGGCCTTAGCCGGTCTCCCCTTTACAGAGGGCCTTGGCCACAGTCGGTCGCCCCCTTATAGGTGGCCAGGCCATGGCCTGCTACCCCTGTAGGAGGCTTGGCCGTGGCCAGCCACCCCTGCAGATGGCCTAGCCATGGCCGGCTGCCCCCTTTCCTCATTACGTTTGCTGCAAAAATGCAACAAGAATGCATAAAATGATTCTACACGATTTAATCTCATCACATATAGTTTAAAACCAATCGTTTGCACAAAAACCTTGGCTCTGATACCATTGTTGGGAAACCTCGGCGGGAGCATCACATGCACATCAGAAATCAAAACAAAAAATCGGTTTTCCACGTAGATCAAATCATCGCGCAAAAGATTGGGGTCACGAGAAAGCCGTAAAAATTGATAAAACTGCATCATGTGATAGATTGATTACCTAGAGAGATTGTATATCCCTGTATTTTCATATCCTGATGGAGATAATGAAGGAGGTCAAGCGTCCTCCTGTCTAACAATATCCATATGATGGATCTCTACAGCGAAACTCCTCTAATCTGATCTCGTAACTCTTGCGCAGAGGGAGGGAGGAGAATAGGAGGGGGAAGCCAAAGCTGCAGCCCATCAACCATGAGTCTCCCCTCATATTTATAGAGAGCCACAAAAAAAAAAAAAAAAACATAGGGCTCCTCCCTTGGTGGGTATTAGATCTCTATCCAATTACCTACTAACCTTGCACTATTGGATTTATATCTAATAATATCCTTAAGCCTTTAATTAGGCCTCAACCAAGGAACCCATCAACATAGGGTCTCATCTAATGAGAATAGGGGCTAATTGGATCTTCATCCAATCCTTTATTCATTGAAGCATCCACCATATTATCACAGGCTTAGCTGATTTTGCCTAAGCCTGTGGCACCCATGCGTGTTCGTCCGCAAAGGTCAGCTTCCCTGAGATCTCCTGGGGTCCCTTAGACTTATAAAAGAGAAAACGGACTAGAAGAAGTAATTCCAACGGGATTCACAAGCAATTGCTCAAGCAAACACTTTATAAAGCCAATACAAATTACATCCATGGATATTACAAACTCAGAAAGGTTACACACAAAGGATAATGGTTCATTATAGATCGAAGTCCCCCACAAGTGCCTACAAGACACACTCATATTTATAATCCAAAATCGATCATAAAGCAAATCAAACTAGGGTTGCCAAGCCTACTACAAGCCCGCTACTTGTTGTACAAGGTATGCATACAAACTGAAGGATAGACAAATATGAGCATTTCATCGAACACCTTATTTACATTTTTGTCCGTGACATTCTCGCCCACTTATTCCTTCGACGTCCTCGTCGAAGCCACTTTAGACGCTGCATCTCCTCGCATTTTACTAAATCTTCAATCTTTTGCTTTGGCTGCAACATGCCCCTTTGGCTCCCAGTCGCTCTCCGCTGCTGTTATTGAGTAGTCAAACTCTAATCCGCCATGTTGCTTCAACTCACCAATAATTGAATCTGGTGTGGGGTTGGCTGAGTTGTGCTGATCCTTGTTGACTCTCGCGGATCCTTCTGATGAAGGAAAAGATCTACCTTATTATGCGTTAGTATCGCAGTATACTCATGTTACTTGAATTGGATAGATGCTTGTTAGAACTTTAACGAGTATCGCCTTGCAGACTTTGAAGTTTTTGAGGTCCTTCCTCCATAATGTTTGCCCATTGATCCTTCTTCAATGTTTAGTTGTCACTTCAAGTAGGTTCGCAGTATCCCGCTTTCGATTGGCATTCAATTGAAAAATGAAGCGGACAATCTACTCTCAGTAGTACTGATCACCAATGGTGATGATTTGACAACTATTGTCTTCCATAAGCTTTCTTTGAAGGGTCACTGAACTTATGCAGAGCTCCTCTACTAGATAAGAGAACTGAGATACTTGACTTTACCCATTCTCTTAGTAGTTGAGAAGACAAGGTTACTTGGCTTCGCTCACCTCCTCGAGTTAAGAGAATTGGGGTACTCAGTTTCGCCCTTTCTCTTAAGTTGAGAAGGCAAAGGTTACTCGATTTTGCATGCCTCCTCGAGTTTGTACTTCATAATTAAGTTGGTTACTAACATTCGCCCGCTCTTTGCTTACACTTCTGAAGCACTTGAAGTATTTATACTCCTTGCGTTGAGTTAGCTGTTATGATTCGCCTTCCCACTACCATTGAACTTCTGGAATACAAGAAGTTTTGTCCGAAAAGAGCAAAAAGTTTACCCCAACTTGGAGTAAGTCTTTAATAGTTCTGGTTGCCTTTGGGATTATACCGTCTTCTCCATCATCTTTGCCGCCTACTCTTTTGATTAGAAAAGGTACAATACCGTGTACTGCCTACTTCGTTCCTTGGTCGAGTACTCCTACATCAACCCGAAGTCCCTCGCTTTCGGCTATCTTGATGAGAAGTCCATCGACACTGGTCTTATGAAGTTTCTTGGCTGCTGCCCTTCTATCCTGCCTTGGTACTTGGAGTTTGCCTCTGCAATCTCCACCTCCTCGGCCCCTTTTACGACCAATACTCTCCTCCCATTAGAGTAAGGGATCGATGACTCCACAGAAGTCCTGCCTTTGCAGTACCATGGCGCTGCTAAGCCCATGGCTCTACTATCTGTTGTCTTGCATCTGCATCCCTTCCTTCACGATCGGTAGATCCGCTTCTATGGCACTGTAGCACTCCTTCGAGTCCACCTCTTTTCTAACCGACACTTTACCTTTTGGGTAGTTGAGCCCCTCCGGACTCGTCGTCGTTTCCTCGCCCATTTTGACCACCTACTTCAACCCCACTATGTCCTCCTAGCAGTTCTCCTTGGTCGATGGAAAGACAGACTGCAACTCTTATGCATGGCCTCTGCTATCTTGTTGCAGGGCTCGCGCCGATTCTGTTCTCCTTAGCTTCCTTGGTAGCAACATTCGCTTACTCGACCTTGTCCTCTGACTTGCCGAGCTCTTTTAAGCGAATGTGAGCACTAAAGCAGTCCAACTCTCGAGTCAATCTAACTATACCTCTATATAATCAAGTCCCCTCCATAAGACTCACTGTTACTTGCGATCTGACTTCTCCCTCGGTGGTATACAGCTCTCATATGCTGATGACCAAGGCTTTCATCTGGTGCAAGCTTCGATGCACAGACATAGAAGACCCGTCTCTGCGGTACCATGACATTCACTCCTTGAATCCATAGCCCTTCTTCTTATCGTGTAGTATACCAAAGTAGAGCTCCCAGTAGTTCTTGATCATACCTCTGCATGATTATGTCTCTCACGGGACATGTCCGCATGTGTTGCATTGCCACGAACTATTCCATCATGATCCACTACACCATGTCACCTCCTGGTGACATCTCCATTGCATATAGATTCTCATGTGATGAACTCAGACTACGACTTCTCTATGTGTGGCCTCTACCAACATAGCATAGAGCTTCCGCCATCTTTGATTCTTTGTTCACTCCCTTGGCAATTCACCTTCGTCCACCCACTCTTGGGTCACACCTGGACGAAGCATAGCTTTAGGACAGTCCATCGCCTAGTAGCTCCTGAAGTCCCCCGACTTCGCTAGAATCGGTGCATCATTGTCTGGATCCTGGGCCTCTATCCCCTACTAGCATAATCTCCGCTATGCACCACTTGTTCCTAACAACTCGAATGACAACACTGTGGTATATTCTTCAAGAGTACCCGCATGTGCATCCTCTTACCCCGTGCTAAGGTCTCCTGATCCCAACTTCGCCTCCGCAAGTTGAATCACCTTTAGTTACTTCATCAAATGCATCTCTGAGGTAAGGTGCATGTGTCTCAAAGCTCCTTTCATCTTTGGCACCATGCAAGATAAGTCCGCTCCATTAGTATGAAGAACCCAAGAAACGACATGATCCCACTCTTGCCTTTACATGAGTTCATGCCCTTGACCTCTGTCTAAGGAAAGGTTTGTGCCTCCACTCTATGTGTCATCTTCTATGTCGACTCCCTTCGTACAGCTTGGATACTTCACCAAGTTCCACCTAAGTCACTGCGCTCCTCAATTTGCATTGAGTTGATGATGGTCCTCGTGCCCATCATTCCACGGGTCAACCCTCCATTGAGTTCAATTTTCACATTGACTCTAAGTGTGCCTTCATATGATGTTGCCTTGGATTGCTTTCCCACTTGATCTCGAAATGCATCCACCAATGCATTACCTCATTCAAGATCATGCGACAACTCTTCGACGCTCACTCGGTCCATTTAGCTTTGTGGAGATATTGCCTTGAGGAACTCTTCCTCAATATGTGCGATCTGTTGTACATGATTCTCCCTTTGGAGAACTAGGACTTATCCCTCCTGGATATATGTCATATTGGAGCAACTTTCCTCTTTCCATTCTTCCCACTAGAAGTTTCAGAGACCACCATCCCCCTTGGACTACTCCATCTTGCTGAATAACTTATACCTTGTTCTGCCCCCCGTAAATGCATTTGCTAGATTGCATCCCTTCCCCAATACAGTCTCCACTGCACCCTTCAAGTTCTAGCAACGTGTTGAACTTATTGCACACTTCAGTCGCCTACAGACGTATCCTTTCCATGCCGAAGAGAAAGTTTTGATGCTCCATGGCACCGAGTTCTGATCGCGCCTTGGGATGGCCATGAACACTCCATCGTCCGTGTACAAGTCTTTGCATGAGTACCGAATCCTTTGAGTTAGCAATTCCCCTCACTTCTGTGAGCTTTGCATAACTCTTTCGGTCGTAGCGCAACACCTCCCACTTTGCACGGTCTCATCTTTCACCAAGCACCCCGCTTGCCTTGAGCACCGTCAAGGTTGGTTGCTAATGTCGAGTCGTAGCTCGAACTCAACTATTCCAATCTTTGTGTGCTACGCATTCTTCTTCGCTTGCTTGTCCTCGTGGCGTCTCTCGCGCAAAGGATTGACCATTTCTCTGAATGCCAAACCTGGATGTTTGCTCCTCTGAGTGACTTCTTGCCCTACATCTCAAAGTTCGTTTCCCCCAAACGGTTGCGCGTGCTGGCTATTCTCCACACAGCCCAGCTAGGTCCTTACATTGGTATGGCGAGTGTTTCTATATGTGCTTGTCCCACTTTGATACCACAATGTCACGGGCTTAGTTGATTTTGCCTAAGCCGTACAGCACCCATGCGTGTCTATCTGTAAAGGTCAGCCTTCTACGAGATCTCCTAGGGTCTCTTAGATTTACAAAAGAGAAAACGGGCCAGAAGAAACAATTCTAATGGGATCTACAAGCAACTGCTCAAGCAAACACTTTAGAAAGCCAATACAAATTACACCCATGGACATTATAAACTCAGAAAGGTTGCACACAAAGGATAATGATCCATTATAGACCGAAGTCCCCCCCACAAGTGCCTACAAGACACACTCATATTTACAAGCCAAAATCGACCACAAAGCAAACCAAACTAGGGTTATCAAGCCTATTGTAATCCCACTACTTGCTGTACAAGGTATGTACACAAACTGAAGGACACGAACAAATATGAGCATTTCATCGAACACCTTGTTTACATTTTTGCCCGTAACAATATGTGTGTGACCCTTTAAGCCCGATACCAAGCTGGCTGTGAGTCACTCTCATCAGAACTCCTTCTGATATAGTGAATTATTATCTCCATAATAATTCACTCGGCTTATTGACTATGGACGTACTAGGCCACTATGTCATACTCCCTAGACGGTATAGGGGGGATCAAATCCATCAGACATATCTGTCCATAATTATCATGTATCTATAATCCCTCATCTAACTAATATCTCAGAGATCGTATATTGGATATGATACTGTTAGGTCACATACGAAATCCGTCATAGTCTCACTCTAATCGGATTCTCCCGGAGAACTCCTTTTCTCTCAATCCGAATGACCCTGACTAGGGATTTGTCTGAGCAAGCACATATGAGACATTCCTCTAGTGATATTGAGAGTGGATGATCCTCTGTTGACACTCAATTGACTTCATAAGGTTGGCTACCAATCCTGATAACCAACTATATCAGATCTGAAACTTTCCAAACCTATAAGTCTGGCGTTAAAGAAAGGAGTACTCATACAAGGCATCCTTGGTGTCTCAAGCCAAAGGATCAGATACACAATTGGGACTATGGTAGCTGTCTGACATTAGGTATCATCAATCATACAATATTCCATAACTAGATCAACCAGTGAACTCATTCTCCAATGAGCACTTGCACTATATCCTTAGTGTCTCCACACAAGTGGCTTTGAGACCAACCGCCTCCATCATATGGACAAGTATATAGTACATCAGTCTATCCGGTTATCTCGATGTCCCTCTCGAGTAACCTATGACTGAGATTATTTAGGATCCATGTTTAAAGGTGAATCGATCTCATTAACGTGATCGTATCACGATCTGATTCCTATTACATAGAACTAAGGACATCACAATATATATGCAACAGATAATATAATGTGAGAATATACCAATAATAATCATAAGCAAAAAGATCGCGCAATGTGTCACACGTACCATCACTCACGTGATTGTCTTGCAGGGCACCTGTAACCAGCACGGTAGTATAGGGATGCGATGATCATGCGGACGGGTAGGGGGAAGTCCACACGGTTCATAAAAAAGGTTGGTGAATTCTTCCAGCAATTAGGCAAGTTTAGGATCTGCAATTTACATGTTCTTCTCCTCTGATGGCTGTTGGATATGCAGCAAAAAACCACCATATGTCGTGTGCAAAACTTTCTCCATCCGCTGTATTGAAACGATGAAGATATGTGATACCGGGAAGAGAGAAAGAGGAATGAAATTAGGAAAGAAACAAAAAATCAAAAATTGAGTTGTAGAAAAGAAACAAACTCATGTTCAAACATATGTAAAATGGATAAAAGGTTCACCACCAAGTTTAAAATCACAAGAGGATACATAAAATTCATCACATCATGAAAATTAAACAAGGATACATAACTAAATTAAAAAACTATCACATAATTAAAATCAATTTTAGAGAAAATAGAAGTACCACATAATTGATCAAGTAAATCATCTAACCTTGGAATGTGAAAATGATAGTCAATAGTGATTTTAATGATGGCACGACTGTCCATACACATTCTCCAAGAACTAACTTTCTTAGGCACCAATAAGGTTGGAACAACACAAGGACTCATACTCTCCCGAATCAACCCCTTTTTTACCAACTCATCCTTATCATTGAAGTTCTTCATGCTCATTGGGACTCATTTTATAAGCTACCTTGTTAGGTAGGATAGCCCCTGGAATAAGATTAATATAATACTGGATGTCTCTTAATGGTGGAAGACCATGTGGAATCTCTTCTAGTATAATGTCTTGAAACTCCTCCAGGATTGGTTTCATGTTTGTCGGTGGCTCCTTATGATATTCATTATCTTCTACGAGTACTAGAACCAAAATATAACTACCCCTTTCCAGTTCACTCTTGCATTCACTATAGGACATAAAAAGCACTAACTTCCTTCTTTAGTGCATTAATTTTAGAAGGCTATAATGGAGCTAAAATAATCTTCTTTTCATTTACCTTAAAAGAATAAGTATGTTTATAGCCATTATACAATACCCTCCTATTATAATGTCAAGGTCTGCCCAACAATAAATGACAAGCATCCATAGGAGCAACATCACACCATACTTCATCTTTATAATACTTGCCAATTGAAAATGAAACTAAATATCTTTTAGTTATATTAATGTCATTTTCTTTTTATAGCCAACATAATTGGTAAGGATGCGGATGAGAGATTGTGTCTAACTTTAGCTTCTGTACAATCTCGAAAGACACCACATTCTCAAAGCTGCTACTGTCAATGATCACCAAGCACATCTTGCCAATAAAGGTACATTTAGTATGAAACATATTATTTCTCACCCAACTTTCATCCTCAGCCACATAAGATACTTGTAAGCTATGTTGTAACACAATAGATAAATCACGATCAGCATAAGTAACCTCTTCCTCATCATCATCAGATTTTTGTTCATCATTGGCTTCATTTCCTTCTTCATCACTATCTTCTTCAACTAATGTAACAATCCTTCTACTTGGATAATCTGAAGCAATATGCCCAAAACCATGACACTTGAAGTATTTTCGGCCATTATGTGTAGAAGAATTAGGTGGCAGTTTACTGCTGACTGACCTTTACTCTTGTCTTGCCCATTCGATACTATTTTGCTTTGGTGAGTAGGCTTAGAATTTTCTCCTCTCGTATAGTCATCTTTCACCCTGTATCGAGAACCCTTTTCAAACATATATTGTTTCTCCACTTTTAAAGCCAACTTACTCACATCATTCAAAGAATAATACGGTCCGAGTTGAACCACTTTGGCAATCTCATATTTCAGACCTCCTAGATATCTTACAATAGTCTGCTCTTCTGGTTCCATAAGCTCTCCTTTTAACATAAGATTGTCGAACTATGTTGTGTACTCCTCCACATTAAGATTTTTTTATTTAAAATCATGGATTTTTATAAAGGTTTCTTGCTTATAGTTGTTAGGTAAGTATTTTCTTTTCAGCTCCCTTTTCATTTTCTCCCATGTTACTATCTTACTCTTCCCTTCATGTTCTCTTTGCTTCTTTAGATTTTTTTCACTAAAAAGATGCATTTCTTTTGAGTTTAAATGCCACAAGCTTAACCTTCTTTTGTTCTGGTGGTTCATGAAAATTGAATATTCTTTCTACTGTATTGAGCTAATCAATAAGTCATCAATATTGATTTTACCTTCAAATTCTGGAATATCCAACTTTGGGTTGTATTTGTTCTGCCATTCATCTTGGTCTCTACGCCTTACCTGAAATCTTCAAAACTCCCTTGGGTACGAATGCGTATCATCATCAGAACCATACATTTGGCCAAAAATTTTATGCTGATTATTTTTGTTCTGAAGCTCTTAAATAATTTCATTTTTTTCTTGTAGACTATGTAACAAACTTTATAGTGACAACTTCAAGGATTCAATGTCATCTTCACAGCAACTATCTTCACCAACTATATCTTTTCAATTCCGTCTTGCCATGATCTCTATCTAGCCTTCAGCTCTGATACCAAACTGATACCGGGAAGGGAGAAAGATGTATGAAATTTGGAAAGAAACGAGAAACTGAAAGTCGAGTTGTAGAAAAAAAAACAAACTCAGGTTCAAACTTACACAAAATGGATAAAAAGGTCACCACTAAGTTTAAAATCACAAGAGGATATAGAAAATTCACCACCTCAAGAAAATTAAACAAGAATAAAGAACTAAATCAAAAGACTCACTACTCAAGGATGCATCCAAGAGATATAGAGTTTTAGAGAATCCAAAGAGTTTCTGCCAATACAAATCAGGTACCCAAAAGTTCTCTCTAGCCTTAGAATATCAATATAAGTACTAGTGCATGAAACATCCCTTCATGCATAGGGAACTATGATATTAAGTGATTCACATCTGCCAACTAACTCCTTTAATGCATTCTTTGGTCATGAAGAAAGACATCTTGAAATAGCTTTAACTTTGTATAAGGAATATACTCATGAGCTATCATTATGAGTGGGCTGAGTTAAAAATTCTGAAAAATGAGACAATCTCGTGTTAATATGGCTCTTGCACTTGCATGGTAAGGTGACCTATCTGCCTTTGCAATAAAATTTCATGATCAGTTTAGAGAAATTTCAAG
This sequence comes from Ensete ventricosum, assembly GCA_029747655.1. Lineage (NCBI taxonomy): Eukaryota > Viridiplantae > Streptophyta > Magnoliopsida > Zingiberales > Musaceae > Ensete > Ensete ventricosum. The sequence continues at coordinate 24,487,522 of JAQQAF010000003.1, read as the reverse complement.
AGATGTCACCTAAGGTCGTTAGTCATTCGATTCCGAGCACAGCTTCACAGTCATCAATGGGTAGGAGGAAGAAGTCTGCTACAATCTCCTTGTCTTGTAGAAGTAGTTTCACCCATGAGCACCGTTGGTCGCACTTAAGGATCCGACCATTGACGACCTTTACGTCGAATTTATTGTAACCTTCGATTTGAAGCGCTATACGAGCAACAACCTTGCTATTGAGGAAGTTATTTATGTTGCCCGTATCTATGAGAACAGTGATGGGTTGTTGCTTAAGAAGGCCTCCACTTTCATCGTCTATGGGTTGGAGTAGTTGGCTAGCGTATGCACCGTAAAGTCGGTCGATTGGGGCTCTACCTCCGTGACTTCTTCTTCAGGTTCGAGGCTTTCTTCAGGGGATTCATTATCTTCATCCTCTACTAGTTCTATCACAAGAAACCGCCCCTTCTTGTAGCGATGTCCGTGGTTCCATGGCTCGTCATAGTGCCAACGCATCCCCTTAGTTGATCACTCCTGAAGTTCGTCTCTCGTCAATTTTTTGGGTGCAGGGACTCGAATGACAGTAGAGGGGGCTGAAGGCTTCGTCATTGCTAGTCGGGGAGCGAGCCTAGTCCTTCGGGCTTTGTGGTTCAACAATTCTTCTTTTAGCCACACGAAGGAATAGCCACCATAAAGGTGTAAGGTTGTCACGCCTTCACTTCTCCTCGTATCTCTGGCTTCAAGCCCTCAATGAAAGTTTCTAAAAGTTGCTTTTCAGACCAATCATGAGTTTGGTTAGATAATCACTTAAACCTTGTTTGGTACTCTTGTATAGTGGTGGTTTATCAAATCTTCGCTAATTGTCCGTCGATGTTCTCGTAATCGGTTGGTCTGAAGCAGTTTAATAATCCCTCTTTGAATTGTCGCCAAGAAAGGCCTCCATGGGTATACTCAAACCAATCAAACCATTGAATCACGTCCCCTTCAAGATGGATGGCCGTAATCTTTATCATAGAAGCATCGGTGGTGCGGTGGAACCGAAAGTAGTGCTTCTCGTGTGAGATCCAATCGATCGAGTCTCCTTCTTCCCATCTAGGGAAGTCTACCCTCAAGCGTAGATTATATAGATCAGTTATAGTGCCTCCTCGCTCATGGAATTCTTCTCTCTGATTTGAAGTTTCCCCTTACTGGTGGTCGGCCTATACTGAGTTCGACAAAGATAGTCTAAATTTTCTCCTCCATGCGGGTCTCAAAGGCTTCAAACTTGGCATTGATAGCCTCCTCAGTTGCCATGACATAAGCCTCCAGATTTGTGATGTTGAGATATTTCTTTTATTGTCAGGTTAAGGGCATGAGATGTTTCAGAGAAAAGGTGACTGAAAAGGTGGGTGGATCGGTGAAGAAGTAGGCTACTGATAGGACTCCAGTAGGGTTGAGTCATATCACCCTAAAAGTAATCAATAAGAACCCTGTAAGATTGTAATAAAATCCCACCTAGTCACTTCTATTCTATAAAGAAGTGTGGCTAGGGTTTAGACTAAGGCCTTAGAGGTTGTCGCTCCCCTTATTGGGTTGGTCGGCTAGGGTTTCCATCAGCTAGAGTCGGCTATAGAACCAACTTGGCCGCTGCCTATCCCTACTAAGGCAGGTCGGCTATAGGAGGGGCAAAGAGATAATTTTACTTAGGCAAGCACCCCCATGGGCTAGGGTTTAGACCCTTAGATAATCATGCAGCTGCCCCCTCTTTTTATCAAGCAAGAATCATCTTATTTAAGCCTTGTGTCGAGTTTTAGGAGGGAGGAACCCCTATAGTGTTCTAAGGGTTGATCCCCCTCAAAGATCAAATTCTATAGAGCTCCTTCTGTGATTCTATCATCTGGTATCAAAGATGCATTCCTGCTGCCTTGCTGTCATCTCTGTCGCCTCCACCCTTCGAAGCAATTCCTATAATTACTGCAACACATGCCTCTATCTTCCACCCCAAGCCGTAGATCAAATCAATCTGCTGCTGCCTCCTGTGTTTGAAATTAGAGATCTGGTATATTTTCATCACCCACACCTATTTGCTATTGTTATTCCTTTGCCTTATATGTTGGAGAAGTTTTTTCACATTTTCTTTGCTACAAAATTCTACCATTGCAAACGTTATCATCATTGCGGAAGGGAAATGCTACAGAAAAATTTCAACCGATTGTTGCTTCTTGAAACCGAACTATTACTCATCTTTTTTGGCTGAAACTTTTACACAAATTCATAGATCATCTTAGCTTTCATCTAAGATTAATCTCTAGAAAAAATTCTTTTCGAAACTAGACTTATAGTACTGCAAATCCTCGTCGCGTATTATTGGAATTTTATGATTAAGAATCTGTCTTCCGTCTTTTCATCCTCTTTCCTACAGTTACGCTACCGAAATTTTATCAAACTTATTTGCTGATATTACCCATATTTAAACCAAGGATTTGTGACAAATTTCTACATATTTTACTCTGGTTTTTCGCTGGAATTTATGTCGAGAATTCAGTGTTTCTCCGATGTAAATTATGTTCGGCAGGACAACACGTACACAACCCTTTTTCGCCAAATGCCATCAAATTTGAGTGCTATCTTTTGTGAGTTTTTGGACTCTCTTTCTCTCAGCCTCAAACCCTACCATCCTCACTAAGAATCTTTCCCAACCGCACCCAAAATCGATCCCACATGGCCTCCCAAATTAGCCCTAACCGTATCCTACTTCCATCTACCCGATCCACCCATCCAACCGGCCACCTCTTCTTCAAAAATTCTCATGCCACTAACCCGACAACAGAAAAAAGACCTCAACATTATAGATCTAGAGGCCTAGGCATTAGAGGAGGCCATCATCGCCAAGTTCGAAGCCTTTGAAAGCCGCATGGAGGAAAAGATCTGATCCCTTTTTGTCGAATTCAGCATGGGCAGACCATCAAGCCCGAGGAAATCACAGCAAGTAGAAACTTTAGATTAGCGAGATGATCCTCAAGAGCATGGTCACATCATCCCTAATCCAAATAATTCATACATGAATGTTGACTTCCCTAGATGGGAAGAAAGAGACCCAATCAGATGGATCTCGCGGGCGAAGAGTTATTTTCGGTTCTATCGAACCGTCGACGCTACATAGGTGGAGATTGCTGCCATCCATCTCGAGGGATACGCTATTCAGTGGTTTAATTGGTTTGAGCACACCCATAGAGATCTCTCTTGACAGCGATTCAAGGAAGGACTACTAAATCGCTTCAGACTAACCGATTTTGACAACATCGATGGACAATTAGCAAAGATTCGACAAACCTCTACAATACAAGAATACCAAACAAGATTTGAATGTTTATCTAACCAAACTATGGATTGGTCTGAAAAGCTACTTTTAGGAACTTTTATTGAGGGTCTAAAGCCGGAGATTCGAGGAGAAGTAAAGGCGTGACAATCATACACTCTTATGGCGGTGATTGCCTTCACAAGAATCCAAGAAGAATGATTGAACCATGAAGTATGAAGAATAAGGGTCACTCCTTGACCAGCCATGCTGAAGCCTTTAGCCCCCTCTACTGCCATCTGAGTCCCCACACTAAAAAAATTAACAAGAGATGAGCTTCGTGAACGATCGGTCAAGGGGTTGTATTGGCATTGTGATGAACCGTGGAGCCGATAACATTATTGCAAAAAGGGGCGGTTCCTCATCATCGAACCAGTAGGGGATGAGGACACCATACCATTTGAAGAAGACCTTGAACTCAAAGATGAAGCCATTATCACGGACATTAATGTAAATAAGGTGTTCGATGAAATGCTCATGTTTGTCCGTGTCCTTCGGTTTGTGTACATACCTTGTACAGCAAGTAGTGGGCTTGTAGTAGGCTTAGCAGCCCTAGTTTGGTTTGCTTTGTGGCCGATTTTGGCTTGTAAATACGAGTGTGTCTTGTAAGCACTTGTGGGGACTTCGGTATGTAATGGACTATTATCCTTTGTGTGCAACCTCTCTGAGTGTGTAATATCCATGGGTGTAATTTGTATATGACTTTATAAAGTATTTGCTTGAGCAGTTACCTGTGGATCCCGTTGGAATTGCTTCTTCTAGCCCGTTTTCTCTTTTGTAAGTCTAAGGGATCCTAGGAGATCTCGAGGGAAGGCTGACCTTTGCGGATGGACACGTATGGGTGTCACACGGCTTAAGCAAAATTAGCTAAGCCCGTGACATTGTGATATCAGAGCGGGACAAGCATACGCAGAAACACTCGCCATACAAACATGGGGGACCTAACTGGGTTGTGTAGAGGACAACCAGTACGCGTAACCGTTTGGGGGAAACAGACATTGAGATATAAGGAAAGGAGTCGCTCAGAGGAGCGGGCATCTAGGCTTGGCATTCAGAGGAATGACTAACCCTTTACGTGAGAGGCACCACAAGGACAAGCAAGCGAAGAAGAATGCATAACACACAAAGATTGGGATGATTGAGTTCGAGCTACGGCTCGACGTTGGCAACTAAACTTGATGGTGCTCAAGGTAAGCGAGGTGCTTGGTGAGAGATGCGACTGTACAAAGTGGGAGGTGTTGCGTAACGACCGAAAGAGTTGTGCAAAACTCACAGAGGTGAGGGGAATTGCTAACTCAAAGGATTTGGTACTCATGCAAGGGCTTGTACATGGATGACGGAGTGTTCGTGGCCATCCCAAGGCACGATCAGAACTCGGCGCTATGGAGCATCAGAACTTTCTCTTCGATATGGAAAGGATACGTCCGTAGGCGACTGAAATGTGCAATAAGTTCAGTACATTGCTAGACCTTGAAGGGTGCAGTGGAGACTGTATTAGCGAAGGGTCGCAATCTAGCAAGTGCATTTGTGGTGGCAGAACAAGGCACAAGTTGTTCAGTAAGATGGAGTAGTCCAAAGGGGATGGTTATCTCTGAAACTTCCAGTGGGAGGAATGCAAGATGAAAGTTGCTCCAATAGGATGGATATCCAGGAGGGATAAGTCCTAGTTCTCTAGAGGGAGAATCATGTGCAACGGACCGCATATATTGAGGAAGAGTTCTTCAAGGCAATATCTCCATAAAGCTCAATGGACCAAGTGAGTGATGAGGAGTCATCGCATGATCTCGAATGAGGTAATGCATTGATGGTTGCATTTCGAGATCGAGTAGGGAGCAATCCAAGGCAACATCATATGAAGGCACACTTAGAGTCGATGCAGAAATCGAACTTAATGGGGGGCTGACCCGTGGAATGGTGGACATGAGGGCCACTATCAACTCAATGCAAATCGAGGAGCGAAGCGACTTAGGTGGAACTTGGTGAAGTATCCAAGCCGCATGAAGGGAGTCGACATAGAAGATGGAACATGGAGCGGAGGCATGAAGCTTTCCTTGGACAGAGGTCAAGGGCATGAACTCTTGTAGAGGCAAGAGTGAGATCATGTCATTCTATGGGTTCTTCATTCTAATGGGGTGGACTTATCTTGCACGGTGCCAAAGATAAAGGGAGATTCGAAACACATGCAAGTTACCTCGGAGATGCATTTGACGGAGTAACTAAGGTGATTCAACTTACAGAGGCAAAGTTCGGATTAGGATACCATAGCATGGGACAAGAAGACGCAGAGGCGGGTACTCTTGAAGAATATACCACAGTGTTGCCATTCGAGTTGTCAGGAATAAGTGGTGCATAGTGGAGATTGTGTTGGTAGGGGATAGAGGCCCAGGATCCAAACATTAGTGCACCAATTCTAGCGAAGTCAGGGGACTCCAGGAGCTACTAGGTGAGGGACTGTCCTAGAGTACGCTTCGTCCGGGTGTGACCCAAGAGTGGGTGGGCGAAAGTGAATTGCCAAGGGAGCGAACCAAAAATCGAAGATTGCGGAGGCCCTACGATGTGTTGGCAGAGGTTACACATGGAGAAGTCGTAGTCCGAGTTCATCACACGAGAATCTATATGCAATGGAGATATCACCAGGAGGCGACATGGTGTAGCGAATCGTGGTGGAATAGTTCGTGGCAATGCAACACAGGCGATCGTGTCCTATGAGGGACACGATCATGCAGAAGTATGATTAGGAGTTAATGTGATCTCCACTTTGGTGTACGACACAACAAGAAGAAGGGCTATGGATTCAAGGAGTGAATGTCGTGGTACCGCAGAGGCAGGTCTTTGTGTGTGCATCGAAGCTTGCATTGGATGAAAGCCTTAGTCATCAACATATGGGAGTTGTATACCACTGAGGAAGAAGTCCAAGTCCAAGTACCAGGGAGTCCCAAGGAGGGGGACGTGATCATGTGAATGATCAGGAGCTATTGGGAGCTCCACTTCGGTGTATAATGTAACGACAAGAAGGGCTGTGGATTTAAGGGGTGAATGCTATGGTACCGTAGAGGCGGGTCTTCCATGTGTGCGCATCGAAGCTTGCATCATATGAAAGCCTTGGTCATCAGCATATGGGGCTATGTACCATCAAGAGAGAAGTCATATTGTAAGTACCAGTGAGTCCCATGGAGGGGCCTTGATTATACAAAGGTATGATCGAAGCGGCTGGAGAGTTGGACTGCTTCAGTGCTTACATTCGCTTAAGGGAGCCTGGCAAGTCAGAGGACAAGACTAAGTAAGTGAACGTTGCTATCAAGGAAGCTAAGGAGAATAAAATCGGTGTGAGCCTTGCAACAAGATGGCAAAGGCCATGCATGAGAGTTGTAGTCTGACTTTCCATCGACCAAGGAGAACTGCTAGGAGGACACAGTGATGTTGAAGCAGGTGGGCGAAAGGGGCGAGGAAGCGACGATGATAGGGCGGAAGGGCATAGGCCAATGAACTTTCGTGGAGTCATCGATCACTTGCTCTCATGGTGGAAGAGCATTGGTCGTAAAAGGGGTCGAGGAGGTGGAGAATGCAAAGGCAAACTCCAAGTACCAAGATAGAGCGGAAGGGCATAGGCTAATGAACTTCATAAGACCGGTGTCGATGGGCTTCTCATCAAGATAGTCGAAAGTAAGAGACTTTAGGTTGATGCAGGAGTGCTCGACCAAGGAACAAAGTAGGCAGTACGCGGTACTATACCTTTTCTACTCAGAGGAGTAGGCGACAAAGGTGATGGAGAAGACGATACAATCCCAGAGGCGACCAGATCTATCAACGACTTATCAAAGTAGGGGGACTCCAAGTTGGGGTAAACTTTTTGCTCTTTTCGGGCAAAACTTCTTGCATTCCAGAAGTTCAATGGCAGTGGGAAGGCGAATCACAATAGCTAACTCAATGCAAGGAGTGCAAATACTTCAAGTGCTTCAAAAGTGTGAGCAAAGAGCGGGCGAATGTTAGTAACCAACTCAATGCATGAAGTACAAACTTAAGGAGGCAGGTGAAATCGAGTAACCTTTGCCTTCTCAACTTAAGAGAATGGGCAAAACTGAGTACCCCAATTCTCTTAACTCGAGGAGGTGAGCGAAGCCAAGTAACCTTGCCTTCTCAACTACTAGGAGAATTGGTGAAGTCGAGTATCCCAGTTCTCTTACCTATCCAGCAGAGGAGCTCTGCATAAGTTCAGTGACCCTTTAAAGAAAGCTTCTGAAAGACAATAGTTATTAAATCCTCACCATTGTTGATCAGTCCTACTGATAGTATATTGTCCGCTTCATTTCTCAATTGAATGCCAATCGAAAGTGGGAGTGATGCGAACTTACTTGGAAGTGATAACTAAACGTGGAATAAGGATCAATGGGCAAACATTGTGGAGGAAGGACCTAAAAAATCTTAAAGTCTGTGAGGCGATGCTTGTCAAAGTTCCAAAAAATATCCACCCAATTCAAGCAACATGAGTATACCGCGATACTGGCACATAATAAGGCAGGTCTTTTCCTTCATCAGAAGGATCTACAAGAACCAACAAGGATCAGCATAACTCAGCCAACCCCACACCAGATTTAGTCATTGGTGAATTGAAGCAGCATGATGGATCAAAGTTCGACTACTCAACAACAGCGATAGAGAGTGGCTAGGAGCCAAAGGGGCATGTTGCAGCCAAAGTAGAAGATTGAAGATTCAACAAAATGCGAGGAGATGCAGCATCTACAGTGGCTTCGATGAGGACGTCGAAGGAATAAGTGGGGGAGAATGTCACGGACAACAATGTAAATAAGGTGTTCAATGAAATGCTCATGTTTGTTCGTGTCCTTCGGTTTGTGTACATACCTTGTATAGCAAGTAGCGGGCTTGCAGTAGGCTTAGCAGCCATAATTTGGTTTGCATTGTGGCTGATTTTGGCTTGTAAATACGAGTGTGTCTTGTAAGCACTTGTGGGGACTTCGATCTGTAATGGACCATTATTCTTTTTATGCAACTTCTCTGAGTTTGTAATGTCCATGGGTGTAATTTGTATCTGACTTTATAAAGTGTTTGCTTGAGCAGTTGCTTGTGGATCCCGTTGGAATTGCTTCTTCTGGCCCGTTTTATCTTTTGTAAGTCTAAGGGACCCTAGAAGATCTCTGGGGAAGGCTGATCTTTGCGGACGGACACGCATGGTGCCACACGACTTAGGCAAAATTAGCTAAGCCCGTGACACCATTGAGGAAGAGCTCCAACTGGTCGACTATGTAGTGCACATGCTGGCCGGTTACTCCGACCCACAGACGATGAAAGTTGGAGGACTCCTTAAACAACAACCCATCACCATTCTTATAGATACGTGCAGCACTAATAACTTTCTCAATAGCAAGGTTGCTGCACGTATAGTGCTTCAAATTAAAGGTTGCAATAAGTTTGCCGTAAAGGTCACCGACGGCTGAATCCTCAATTACGACCAATGGTACCTGCGGGTAAAATTGCTCCTACAAGACCAAGAAGTGGTAGCCAATTTCTTCCTCTTATCCATCAATGACTACGAAGCCATGCTTGGGATTGAATGACTCACAACATTAGGTGACATCCCCTGAAATTTCTCTAAATTAATCATGAAGTTTTATTTTAAAGGGAAATATGTCACCTTACGAGGCCAGCACGGGAGCTATATCTCCACCGTTTCGACGTAACAGATGGAGAAAGTGCTACATAAGATGTATGGTGGATTTTTGATGCATATACAGCAGCCATCAAAGGAGGAGAATGTACACATTCAGATCCTAAGCTTACCCTTTTGCTAGACGAATTCGTGGATATTTTCATGGAGCCGCATAGGCTTCCCCTAATTGACCACATAACCACCACATCCTAATATTACCGGGCAAACCTCCAGCAAACTTGAGACCGTATAGCTATCCTCACTTGCAGAAGGACAAGATTAAGAATATCGTTAAGGAGATGCTCAAATACCAGAGTAATTCGACCAAGCTGCAGCCCTTACTCCTCACCGGTGTTGCTAGTGCATAAGAAGGATGGTATGTGACGGGTGTGCGTTGATTATCGAGCTTTGAACGTCATCACCGTTAAAGACAAATATTTTATACCAGTAGTAGATGAGCTCTTGGATAAACTAAAAGGAACCCGAGTCTTCACTAAATTGGATCTCTGTTCCGGATACCATCAGATTCGGGTATGCACTGAAGATGTTTCAAAAATCGTATTTCGTATACATAATGGCCACTACGAGTTTTTGGTAATGCCCTTCGGACTTATAAATGCTCCTTCTACTTTTCAAAGCTTGATGAACGATATTTTCTGGAGGTTTCTACGTAAAGTTCTTGTTGGTATTTTTTGATGACATCCTCATTTACAACCCTATGCTTGATATGCATTTTCAACACTTACGAACTGTTCTAACGATTCTTCGGAAGAATACCCTTTATGTTAAACAATCAAAGTGCAGCTTCTTGTAGCATAAATTAGAGTATCTATAGCACATTATATCAGAGGATGAAGTGGTGGTAGACCCAACAAAGATCGAAGCGATGCAAGGATGGCCGAGACCTATGAACATAAAATCGCTGCGCGGCTTGGACTCACGGGCTACTACCAAACATTTGTGAAAGATTATGGCAAGATCAATGCCCCACTCACTTCCCTACTAAAGAAAGACTCCTTCCTATGGTTGGATAAAGCTTCCACAACCTTTAAACGACTCAAGGTAGCCATGATGATGATGCCGGTCCTAGCGCTGCCCGATTTTTACCGCACCTTCGTGACTAAGATTGACATGTCCGGGTTGGAATTGGGGCTGTTCTAATATAAGATGATAGACCTCTTGCCTACATCAACAAGGCTTTGTCTCCCTCCCATCTTAAAATGTCTGTGTATGACAAAGAAATGCTTGCTATCGTATACGCCATCACAAAGTGGGGACCCTACTTGATCGACCGAAGCTTTCAAATTAAGACTGACCACTGAAGCCTCAATTATTTTTTAGAGCAGAAAATATCTTCTCCTGAGCAACAACAATAGGTAACTAAACTTCTTGGCTTTGATTATGAAATTATTTATCGAAAGGGAAAAGAGAATATTATTGCAGATGCTCTATCTCGGCTACCGGGACAAGCCAAAATTTCAGCCATCTCCCCTCCCTCCACCGACTTCCTTAAAGACATTAGGGAGGAATGGAGGAGCAACCTAGAAACCCGAGGTATCATCAAAAAATTGGAGAAGAATCTGGTTTCCATGGGTGACTATAATTGGGATTGGAAGGACCTGTGCTACAAAGACCGAATTGTGATGGTTCCTTCTTCCCTTTGCATCAAAATTATTTTGCATGAGATACACTCTTCACCTTCAGTAGGGCACTCCGGATTTCTGAGAACATATAAGAGGGTGAAACAAAACTTCTTTTGGAGAGACATGAAAAGATCGATTTATAATTATGTACCTAAATATGATGTATGCTAGCAGCAAAAAGGTGAAATGGTGGCAAGTATGGGAAAACTACAACCACTACCTATACTAGACTCAGCATGGACTGACATCTCCATGGATTTCATTGAAGGGCTGCTACCATCTCAAGGTAAAAGCACGATCTTTGTGGTGGTAGATCATCTAACCAAATATGCTAATTTCTGTGCTATGATACATCCTTATACCGCTGCCAGGATTGCTCAACTTTTTATAGAAAATATTATAAAACTGCATGGGTTGCCAAGGTCGATTATGAGCGACCGTGATAGAGTGTTTACAAGTAAATTTTAGACCTAGCTCTTCCAACTACAAGGCACCTAATTGAAGATGAGCACAACCTATCATCCATAGACGGACAACCAAATAGAAGTGGTGAACAGATGCCTTGAGACTTACCTACGGTGCTTCACTAGTGACTAACCAAAGGAGTGGACAAGGTGGCTTCCTTGGGCCGAATGATGGTACAATACAACCTATCATTCATTAACTAAATGTACCCCCTATGAGGCATTGTATGGCCGACCGCCCCCTATAACACCTAAATATGTAATTGGTGCGGCCAAAGTGGATCAGGTTGACCAAAACTTAATTGAAAGGGATAAACTTTTGCAGCTACTAAAATATAACGTAACTGCCACCCAAGCCCGCATGAAGCAACAAGCAGATACTCACTGAAGCGAGCGAGAATTTCGATAAGAGATTGGGTCTACCTTCACCTACAACTATACAAGTAGCTATCAATCAACACTAGAGCATCGATGAAGCTATCTCCACGATTCTATGGACCATATCTTGGAGCGGATTAGGGCTATGACATACAGATTAGAGCTCCCAAATGATGCTAAGATCCATCCCATCTTCAATGTATCCTTGCTGAAGCTAAAATTAGGAGAACATGAGTCAACTCAGACCTAGCTACTGAGCACTAAAAATGACAGTGAGATTCAAGCTCAACCGTAAGTTATACTTGATCGAAGGATTGCAATGCATCATCGACGCTCCTTAACTGAAGTACTCGTGAAATAGAATAATTTACCATTTGAAGATGCAACGTCGGAGTATTATGAGGAGCTGAAGACCTGGTTCTCAGAGTTTATGGACCCTCAGTCTTAAGGACAAAACTGATTCAAAGAGGGTGGGCTTGAAAGGACTCCAGTAGGGTTGAGTCATAATCACCCAAGAAATAATCAATAAAAACCCTATAAGATTGTCATAAACCCCACCCAGTCACTTCTATTCTATAAAGAAGTGTGGCTAGGGTTTAGATTGGGGCCTTAGAGCTTAGTGGCCGTCGCCCCCTTACTTGGCTGGTCGGCCAGAGTTTTCATCTGTTGGAAAACCTCACTGGGAGGATCACATGCGTAGCAGAAATTAAAACAAAACTAGTTTTCAATGCAGATCAAATCATCGTGTAAAAGATTGGGTCGCGAGAAAGCCGCAAAAACCAATAAAATCGTGTCATGTGATAGATTGATTACCTATGGAGATCGTATATCCCTATATTTCTAGATCGGGATGGAGAGGATGAAGGAGGCTAAGCATCCTCATCTCTAACGGTATCCACACGATGGATCTCTACAGCGAAACTCCTCCAATCTGATCTCGCAACTCTTGGCAGAGGGAGGGAGAAAAATAGGAGGGGGAGGCCAAGGCTGCAGCTTGTCAACCATGAGTCTCCCCTCCTATTTATAGAGAGGCACTAAATACCTTAGGGCTCCTGCCTTAGTGGGTAGTAGATCTTTATTCAATTATCCACTAACCTTACATTATTGGATCTCTATCCAATAATCTCCTTAGGCCTCTAATTGGGTCTTAAGCAAAGAGCCCATCAGCATAGGATCTCATTTAATGAGAATATGGCTAATTGGATCTCCATCCAATCCTCTATTCGCTGAAGAATCCACCATATGTATATGACCATTTAGGCCCGATACCGAGCTGGCCATGAGTCGCTCCCATCCGAACTCCTTCTGATATAGTGACTTATTATCTCTATAATAATTCACTCGACTCATCGATTATGGACGTACTAGGCCACTACGCCATAGTCCGCAGACGGTACAAGGGGATCAAATCTATCGGACCTATCTGTTCATAGTTACCGTGTATCTATAATCCCTCATCCAACTAATATCCCAAAGATTGTATATTGGATATGATACTGTCAGGTCATATACGAAATTAGTTTGTCTTACTTTAATAAGATTCTACTAGAGAACTCTTTCTCTCTCAATCCAAATGACCTTGGCCAATGATTTATCTGAGTAAGCACATATGGGATATTCCTCTCGTGATACTGAGAGTGGATGATCCTCTATTGACACTTAATTACCTTCATAAGGTTGACTACCAATCCCGATAACCAATTGTACCAGATCTGGAACTTTCCAAACATGTAAGTCTGGCATCAAAGAAAAGATTACTCATACAAGACATCCTTGGTGTCTCAAGTCAAAGGACCAAATACACAATTGGGATTATGGAATCGCCGTCTGACATTCGGTATCATCAACCATACAACATTCTATAAGTGGATCAATCAGTGAACTCATTCTTCAATGAGTACTTGTACTATATCCTTAGTTTCTCCACACAAGTAGTTGTGAGACTAGCTGCCTCCATTATACGGACGGGTATATAGTACTTCAGTTATCTAGATTCCTCTCTCGAGTAACCTATGTCCATGATTATTTAGGATATATGTTTGAAGGTGAATCGATCTTATTATCATAATCTCATCACGATCCGATTTCCATTGTACAAAACCAAGGTGATTATAGTATATATGTAGCAGATAATATAATGTGAGAATATGCCAATATTAATCATAAGCAAAAAGATCGCATAGCGTGTCACACATACTGGTTACAAGTTTCCCAACAACACATACCATCACTCACATTATTGGCTTGCAGGGCAGCTGTAACCAACAATCTCCCACTTGACCTAAAGCCAATCATCTATGTGTTTGATCCCCATCAAACCCTTGTGATGCTCAAATAGAATCTGAGCCAGTAGCTTTATCAATGGATCTACAATATAATCTTCGGAGGGATTACTATATCTTTTCGGGTCATGATCGCTCTAATTAGATGGAACCTCCTCAGAAAAATTCTGATGAGACCTGGATTCCTTTGCTAGAGCTATCGCCCTGTTGTCATCGTAATATATGGGAATCAGCTCCACGTTACTTGGTATGACTCCCATATCATGATGAACTTCTTCATCCATACCCTTTCTTTTGTTGCTTCTACTACAGCAATGTATTCTGCCTCTATGGTCAAGTCAACAGTAGTATCTTACTTGGAACTCTTTCAGCTTACTACTCCTCCATTCAGGGTGAAAACATACCTTGAGTTTAACTTGCTATCATCAATATCGGACTAGAAGCTTGAGTCCCTGTAGCCCTCAGCCTAGAGGCTACCTTCTCCATATACCAGTAAAAGATCCTTAGTCCTTAAGTACTTAAGGATACACTTTACTACCTTCTAGTGTTCTAAACCTAGATCTACCTTATACTTGCTCATGACACTCAGAGCATGTGTTATATCAGGCCTGGTACATAGCATAACATACATGATAGACCCTATCGCTGAGGCATAAGATATTTTATCAATGTCTGCCCTTTCTTCAGGTGTTTTTGGGGGCATACTCATAGAAAGTGATATTCTATGTCTCATCGGTATGAGACCTCTATTGGAATTCTCCATGCCAAACCTTTTGACAATGGAGTCTATGTACCTAGATTGAGACAAGCCAAGCATCCTCTTATATCCATCTCTATAGATCCAGATCCTAAAAATATAGGATGCTTCTCCTAAATCTTTCATGGAGAAGTTTCTAGATAGCTAAGTCTTTACTATGGAGAGCATTCCTATATCATTCGTAATGATTAAGATGTCATCCACATATAATATCAAGAAGGTGATAGCACTCCCACTTACCTTCCTATACACACAAGGCTCATCTTCATTCTTAACGAAGTCATAAGATATGATCATCTCATCAAATCTTATGTTCTAACTTCGGGTAGCTTGCTTTAGTCTATAAATAGACTTGAGCAACCTGCACACTTTATCTAGACTCTCTCTGGATATAACTCCCTCAGACTGTATCATATACACCTCATCCTCGAGATTGCTATTAAGGAATGCTGTTTTGACATCAATCTGCTAGATCTCATAGTCATAGTGTGTTGCAAAGGCCAAACGAATTCTAATGGACTTAAGCATGACTACAGGTAAAAATGTTTCATCATAGTCAATTCCTTATCTTTGACGATATCCTTTAGCTACTAGTCTTGCCTTATAGGTCTCTACATTTTTATATACTCTGATCTTCTTTTTGAAGATCCACTTGTAGCCGATGGGTACGATACCCTCATGTGCATCCACAAGGTTCCATACCTTGTTAGAGTACATAGAATCCATCTTAGAATTCATGGATTCTTACCACTTCCCAAAGTCTATACTCATAATAGCCTCCTCATAGGTCTGAGGATCAACATCATGAGAGTCTTCTATCACGCTCCCGAATATTATTGCATTCAAAAGGCGTGAACCCATCGTAAATCAGAAATACATTATAATATATCAACAATCTGAATCCAAGATCCAAACTAATATTGAGGATACTGATTAAACATTCAAAGATCATTCATATCCATTTATAAAACCTCTGTAGTTTATAAATCTTACACCATATCACTCGATAATCCACAAAACTCAAAGTTAACTAAAAACATTAACCACACTTATAAAACCATCAGTCTTAGAAATCTATACGATTGCAAAACCAACCATTTTCCACCACTTCATATGATTGTAAAACTTAACATTCAAAGATTTAATACTAAGAGGTATTCTAACCTTTTTACAAGATACATCAGTTCATAGTTATCTATAATATTTTATTACATATAAAATATTCTTATACAACATTTCGCAATAAGACTTGGCCCAAAATCTATATAGCTTTCCATTGTCTTAGCTCAATTCTAACTTTTCTATAAGTGACAAGCTAACTTGTAAAATTTATATAGCAACAGAGTCAGCATATAGAGCTCAACAAGTGACTAACATATCCAAGATCAAGAATGATAGTTTTTAAAATAAACTTAATATCAGGTAGCAAGGCAAATGTATAAGAATCCATCGGTAGCATCTCATAAAATACATAATCATAAATCATTTCATTTGAAACATACTTTAATCATAACTGTAGAGGAAGAGTAGTTGGAGTATATTATTTGTGTGAAATATCTCAAAACATGTCAATGCAGTATGAAACATCTCAGAGCATATCAACGGAATGTGAAGTGATTTGTAGCATATCAAAGACGTAAGAATGTCAAGTCATATATAAATGAGAATACGAAACATTTCAGAGCATATTAAAGATGTATAAAGTGTTTCAAAATATATCAAAGGGAATACGAAACATTTCAGAGTATATCAAAGATGCATAGGACATTTTGAAATATATCAATGACGAATGAAACATTTCAGAGCTTATCAAAGATACATAAGACATTTCGAAACATATCAATAGAGTGTGAAATGTTTCAAAATATATCAATTGCAAATGGATTATTTTGGAGCATATCAAAGATACATAGGATATTTCAAAACATATCAATAGGAATACAAAATATTTTGGAGCATATCAAAGATGTATAAAGTGTTTTAGAAACATATCAAAGGCATAAGAAACATTTCAGAGCTTATCAACATGCATAGGTCATATTTCAAAGTATATCAATGATGTATAAATAATCTCAAAGCTTATCAAATGAACAATTAAGGAACAGAAGCTCAAATATCATATCAGATATAACATTCATTTCATTCATATCCAAAGCGTAAAAATAAACTCATAACTAATGCTTTGGATATCATATCAAAGATATAAGAGGGTAAAGTGAGATCAGACATAATATGGTACATCCATTTCTGGATGATCAATAGATAGAAGTCAAGCATCATAAGCTCTAAGCATAATATCCTTTATCATTTTTGGCAAAGGTCCAGAATATCTCACAAACACCAGAGTATAAAAGGTCATGAGCAATGAATTTGGCTTATATCAAAAGCACATACAGAATAATAAATCATGTATGTGCCTAAACAAAATAATATAATGTAACATTGATTAATATATAACATATTCAGATATGTAAGAAAATTAAAGGCAAGAGCATTAGAGAATTTAGTTTTGAAATGGATGAAACAAGAATAGGCAAAACTGATACAATAACTATTCTGGCAGAATCCAGAAGGTACATCTCAAAGTTAGTTTGAATAATCAAATATACTTTAAATTACTCAAAAAAGGGTATTTTTAGAAAAATAAATCAATCTAATTTTAAATAAAATAAGTTTCATACAAATTGGAAGTCTCTACAAAAAGTTATAGATGATTTGGCAGCCAAAGGATAGGAATTATGATCCCTGTTTTATAAAATCTATAAGGTCTCACAAAATAGAAATTTTGATAGTCATTTGGACTCTAAATCTTTCAATCCTAGTATCAAATGAAAGATCTATAAGCTTATTTTTTAATGAATCTAGTTTTACATAAATCATAGACTCCGACAGAAAGATATAAGAAATATAGTGATGAAAGGTCAGGAGCTACAGACGCTATTTTATATATTTTATATGCTCAATTCAAATAAATGTTTGGGCTAGTAATTTAACTCCAAATTCTTCAAACTTAGTTTCAAAAGAAAGATATATGAATCTATTTTTTAAAAAACTAAATTTTGCCTAAATCAGAGGTTTGTACTAAAAGTTATAATTTGAATAAGACAGATAGGTCATAATCTCAAAAATATTATAGATTCATACTTAGGCAACCAACAAAAGAAATTTTGGTTTTATCCCAAATTTTCCTTATAATCAAGGTAAAAACAATGATAAATTTTAGTAGAAAAAGAATAGAAGACTTTTGTAGGATGGGGTTCGAACACTTGCCTTTGTAAATTTAATCCCAAATGTAGATTTGCTCAAAATGTCAAAACCCCAAAATCTTTTTTCTCCTCTTCCTTCTCGTGTTCTTCTTCTCCTTCACAAGTTTACGTTGCAGCAATCCCTTTCTTCTCAAATTGCTATTTTTTAAAACTAATATATGAGTTGTAGGTGGGGCATGCATGTAACATGCACATGTGTCACCTACGCACATTCATAAGTGACACCACTTTTAACTCGGTAATGACACATGTCATCATCATTTTTTTTATAACTTAATTTGAATCTTATATAATTCATATCAAACTTTTAAGTTTTACATTTAGGTCCCTAACAATAAGTTTTTAAATAAATTCTCATATTTATAAATAGGTCCTTATAAATAATCTATTATTAAACAAATCCTCATTAATAATTTAAAATATATCATTACAAATATTTTGAAAATGAGGGATATTACATCCTCCCTACTAATATGTCCCGCATATCTATCAGGAGGGTGAGAAACTCAATTAGACCTATGCAAAGTTGAAACTTGTGTGTTAGGTATCTGAATAGACTCGGGCTTTGGAATGGTGTTTGAGCTAGGTTCTCCAACCTCGCTCTATCTCACTCAAGCTCTCTTGGCAATAAAGAACTTTCGGTCCTCGGGATGATAAAAATAATACCCACAAGTTTCCTTGGGGTATCCCATGAATGTGCACCATTCTGTCCTTGATTCCAACTTATCGGGGTTGTGTCTTCTAATGTGGGCAGGACAGTCTCAAATCTTAACCACCTTAAGATCGGGCTTCTTTCCTTTCCATATCTTATATGATGTAGGCACTATCGACTTTGATGAAACTCTATTCATAATGTAAGTTGCGGTCTCTAGGGTGTACCCTCAAAATAAGACGGGTAGGTCAGTGAAAATCATTAAGGACCACACTATGTCTAATAGCGTGCGATTCCTCCTTTCTGACACATCATTGAGCTGAGGTGTATAAGGAGGTGTCCACTCAGATATATCTCATTGCCTTGAGGAAATAGGTAAACTTCATACTCAAGTACTCTCCTCCTCGATCTGATCGAAGAGTCTTAATACTCTTTCCAATCTGGTTCTTGACTTCATTCTTATATTCCCTGAATTTTTCAAAGGCCACAGATTTGTACTTCAATGTCCATACCTAGAGAAATCATCAGTGAATGTAATGAAGTACGAGTAACCACCTATAGCCTGAGTCGACATGAGACCACATATATCAGTATGTATGAGTTCTAATAACTCAGTGGCTCTCTCTCCAGTTTCACTAAAAGGAGAGTTGGTCATCTTACCATGAAGGCAAGGTTCGTAAGTTGCATATGACTCATAGTCAAATGGATCTAAGTATCCATCTTTCAGCAATTTTTTAATCCTTCCCTCAAGTATATAACCTAGCCGATAATGTCATAGGTATGTATTATTCACCTCATCTCTTTTCCTCTTAACGTATTTATATTCATGATGTGTAGAGAAGTGTCTAACACATATAAGCCATTTATAAGGGTCCCTCTAGTGATGATCTCATCATCCATAATTATTGAACAACTATTATTCTCAAAAACTAATTTATATCCACTAATTGTCAAACAAGAGATGGAAATAATGTTTTTGATAATAGAGAGAATAAAATAGCATGCATCCAATGCAATAATAACTCCACCAAGAAGATGTAGGATAACATCCCCAATAACAATTGTAACAACTCTTGTTTCATTGCCCATCTTGAGATCCATCTCGCTTCTAGCCAATCTCCTAGGTCTTGCTAGAAATTGCAACGAATTGTAGATATGATAAGCACTTCCGGTATCCAATACCCATGTGTTATCATGAAAATCTAAAAAGTGGAGACTGATCATGAATATACTTGAAGCTTTTCCAAGCTTCTGTTTCGCCTTATCTACAAGGTAGTCCTTACAGTTCCTCTTCTAATGCCCATCTTAGCCGTAGTGGAAGCACTGTCCTTTATCCTTTGCCAGGTCTTCCTTGGCAACCTTTGCCTTATCCGATTTTTCTTTGTCCTTGCCCTTCTTAAGGGTCTTATTGGCCTTCCTTTTCTTCTTAGTCTCACCAATATATAGAACTGACTTCTCCTTCTTGATGGCACTCTCAACTTCCTTCAACATATTGAGGAGCTCAGATAGAGTCACCTCAAACTTGCTCATGTTAAAATTCATGATGAAGTGAGAAAAGGAATCTAGTAAGAATTGAAGTATAAGATCAACGTACAGGTTATCCTCTAAGACTATTCCTAGACTTGTGAGTTTCTCAATCCACTCTATCATCTTTAGGACATAGTTCTCAACCGATATCCTTTCTATCATCCTGGCTTGGAAGAGTCTCTTAGATATCTCATATCTTTGAGTTCTTCCTTATTTCTCAAATAGCTGGCAGAGATAAAGAAAGATAGAATCTGCATCCATGCTCTCATGTTGCCTCTGTAACTCGGGAGTCATGAAGGTCAGTATATAATATTTTGTCAATATGGAATCATCTATACACTTCACATAGCGAGTGATCTCATCCTCGCTTGCCCTTTCTTTCGGTGTGGGCATAATTGTATCAATGATGTATGTGATTTTCTCCGTCATGAGAATAATTCTCAAATTACGGAATCAATCCGTGTAGTTTAGACTAGTGAGGCGGTTGGCATCAAGTATGCCACGCGAAGGGTTTGTAAGCGACATGTTTCTGACAAACAAGATATAACATAAATAAATAACATACAAATTTTGTAGAAAATACTATTAAAGATATGGACTTCGATCATAATGTACTATTACTATTTTCCTAGCGAATCACGTGACACCCTCGACACATGAGACGAAAGTCTCCGGTAGACTCCTAGTGAGGATCGAGATCCAATTGGTGTCTTAGTGTAACCTCGAGAGACTCGACCAATTACACTAAACCCAGAAGGTAGACAACTCTTGCCAATCATAACTCCTTGTGATTTTTGTCACGTTCGGCCTATGAATCATCATGGTCTCGAGAGACTCGACCAACCATGATATTTAGTTAAGTCATCACCATCGTTAAAAGATGAGTCTGATTTGATGATATGCCCTCGAGGGACTCGACTAAGCATACCATGTCCTCAAGTCACCGGTGACATCTCTATGTCACAGGCAAGAACTCGATCATGTAAATAGGTGAGCCTCGAGGGACTTGACTAACTCAACCTATGTCGTGATTCAATTTCTTCCTGTAACGATGGAAGGCCACGTGGGTCAATCTTATTGCCTCATGCTTATCGACTTAATATTATCGTAGGAGGGGTATTTGTTTCATATCGGTCTCCTAATATGTCGTGTCACATATATACATATTTAATATATATCTACATCACAGGTAAATATATATATACATATATCTAGTAGGTGTATAACACATCACATATGCAAGCCATACCATATGATCATGAACCATCACCTAATATAATTAAGCCCAAGCCAATGGGTCTAATCACTTACAATAGGATCTATGTGTGCATCGACGCATCTCGATGCCCTATTATTGTTGATCTTGTCATCATCGGTTCTGTAATCGTCGCATCATTATGCGTCGTGATCTCCTGCCACATCATCGTGGGTCTCGCTGTCACCTCCACGCTCCTGCCGCGTCTCTCCCTGTAATTACAAAGAATCATAAGCATGTAGGCTCGACAATAAACGAGAAAAACAGAGGCTTGCAAGGTCCAATAATAATAATAATAATAATAATAATAATCATAATTACACATATCACAACACATGGCTCATGATCATCCATCCACATCATACATCACATCATATGTAGGATTACTAGATATATATAATAATTAATTAAACTATTTAATTATTTTTTGGAAATAAGGATATGCTCAAAATTTCCAGAATTGTCAAGGGTATTTTTGTAATTATGGATAAGAGGACAATCCATGAGATTTTCATAATTATTGAGGGTATTTTGGGAATTCTATACACGAGGACAAACCTCAGAATTTCCCAAATTCAGAGGGGCAGGATCATCATTTTCTCAAAAGGATGCCCTAGCCCTCTTCCCTCAACCTCACTATGCCACCGCCATCGCCCCTACGTAAGGACGGCTACCCTTGCCCATCGACAACTGCCTTGCCGAGGGGCGGGCGCTGCGCCCAAGGGCGACACCTTCATGGGCATTGACTTCTACCCGTAGGAGGCCTGCCTACCGGCGTCGTGCCCGTAGGCGCTGCCCCTACGGGCGGTTGCCTCTGCAGCCTGGCCGCTGGCTGCTGCCCGCCTTCGGTAGCCCCTGCCACAAGCTAGCCGTGGGCGGTTGCCCCTTGCAGGTAGCCTCTGTTATAGGCTAGCCGCGGCCTAGCTGCGGGTTGGTCGTGGCCGACTGCTCTTGCAGGCTGACCAGGTTGTAGCCCCCTTGCAGGGGACCTTGGTCGCAATCGGCCGCCCCCTTGCAGGTGGCTAGGGTGTGGCCGCCCGCCCCTACAAGGGGCCTGGCCATGGCCAACCACCCCTACAGATGGCCTGGCTATGGCTGACTGTCCCCTTTCCTCGCTGCGTTTACTGTAAAAATGCAACAAGAACGTGTAAATGATTCTATGCGATTCAATCTCATCATATGCAGTTTAAAACCAATCTTTCGCATAAAAATCTTGGTTCTGATACCATTATTGAGAAACCTCAACGGGAGCATCACATGCACAGCGAAAATCAAAACAAAATCGATTTCCTACGCAGATCAAATCGTCATGCAAAAGATTAAGTCTGGAGATAGTCACAAAAACCAATAAAACTGTATCATGTGATAGATTGATTACCTAGGGAGATCGTATATTCCTATATTTCTAGATTTGGATGGAGAGGATGAAGGAGGTTAAGTGTCATCCTCTCTAGCAGTATCCACACGATGGATCTCTATAGTGAAACTCCTCCAATCTGATCTCGCAACTCTTGCATAGAGAGAGGGAGGAGAATAGGAGGGGATGGCCAAGGCTGCAGCCTGTCAACTATTAGTCTCCCCTCCTATTTATAGAGAGCCACCAAAGACGCTAGGGCTCCTCCCTTAGTGGGTATTGGATCTTCATCCAATTACCCACTAACCTTGCATTATTGGATCTCTATCCAATAATCTCTTTAGGCATCTAATTGGGCCTTAAGCAAAGAGTCCATCAGTATAGGGTCTCATCTAATGAGAATATGGTCTAATTAGATCTCCATCCAATCTTCTATTAGCTGAAGCATCCACCATATATGTGTGATCCTCTAGGCTCGATACCGAATTGGTCGTGAGTCGCTCCCATCAGAACTCCTTCTGATATAGTGAATTATTATCTCTATAATAATTCACTTGGCTAATTGACTATGGACATACTAGGCCACTACGCCATAGTCCCTAAACAATACAGGGGGATCAAATCCATCGAACCTGTCTATCCATAGTTACCGTGTATCTATAATTCCTCATCCAACTAATATCCCAGAGACCGTATATTGGACATGGTACTGTCAGGTCATATACAGAATTAGTTTGTCTTGCTCTAATCAGATTATACTAGAGAACTCTTTCTCTCTAATCCAATGACCCTGGCTAGAGATTTGTCTGAGCAAGCATATATGAGATATTCCTCTCATGATACTGAGAGTGGATGATCCTCTATTAACACTCAATTGCCTTCGTAAGGTTGGCTTTCAATCCTGATAACCAATTGTACAAGATTTAAAACTTTTCAAACTTGAAGTCTGGCGTCAAACAAAGGAATACTCATACAAGATATCTTTGGTGTCTCAAGTCAAAGGACCAGATACATAATTGGGACTATGGAATTACTGTCTGACATTAGGTATCATCAACCATATAGTATTCTAAAAGTGGATCAATCAGTAAACTCATTTTCCAATGAGCGCCTGTACTATATCTTTAGTGTCTCCACACAAGGGGCTATGAGACCAGTCGCCTCCATCATATGGATGGGTATATAGTACACCGGTTTGTCCGATTATCTCGATGTCCCTCTCGAGTAACCTATGATTGAGATTATTTAGGATCTGTGTTTAAAGGTGAATCTCATTATCATGATCTCATCACGATCCGATTCCCATTGCATAAAACTAAGGACATCATAATATATATGCAACATATAATATAATGTAAGAATATGCCTATATTAATCATAATAAAAAAGATCACACAACATGTCACACATGCTATCACTCACGTGATTGGCTTGCAGGGCATCTGTAACCAGCACCATCAACTAGAGTCGGCTATAGAGTCAACTTGACCGCCACCTATCCCTACTAAGGCAGGTCGACTTTAGGAGGGGCAAAGGGATAATTTTACTTAGGCAAGCACCCCCATGGGCTAGGGTTTATAACCTATATAATCATATAGCCGCCCCCTCATTTTATCAAGCAAGAATCATCTTATTTCAGCCTTGTGCCAAGTTCTAGGAGGGAGGAACCCCTATAGTGTTCCAAGAGTTGATCCCCCTCAAAAATCAAATTCTATAGAGCTCCTTCTAGGGCTCTAGCAGCTATAGTTAGGAGTGTCTGGGGGCTGATTTGGATTGATTTTTTGGCTGCTATTTGATAGGATTTTTTGGGCTATGATGGCAGGGGTTAGAAATGAGAAAGAGGAAGTTTAAAAAATTGAGAAGGACAGTAGAGAAATATGATAGAATCCAACAAAGAGATGATGCATATGTGGTGTCCTACTAAACAAACTTTGCATCGAAGAAATAACGAATTCTCGATGTAAATTTTAGAAGAAATATAAGTGAAATAGTGTAGAATTTTAATGGCAAAACCTCAGTTCAGATAAGAATATTATCAGCAATTTAAATCAATGAAATTTTGGCAACGTAACAGTAGGAAAATTAATGCAAAGAGAGAAGGCAGATTCTTCATCATAAAAAAATCCATTAATACGCGATAATGAATTGCAGCATAATAGGATCGGTTTCAGAGAGAAATTTTTTGAGAGATCAATTTTAGATGAAAGCTAAGTTGATCTATGAGAGCATGTAAAAATTTTGTCCACAAAATATTTTCAATAAATCAGTTTTAATAAGCCTTTATGCGGCTAAAAAATTTATATAGTGTTTCCCCTTCGCAACGATGATCATGTTTGCGATGATAGAATTTTGATAGGACTCCAGTAGGGTTGAGTCCTAATCTCCCTAGAAGTAGTCAATAAAACCTTACTAGATTGTAATAAAGTCACTCCTATCTTATAAAGGAGTATAGCTAGGGTTTAGATTAGCCCTTAGGGCTTAGTGACCGTCGCCCCCCTTACTGGGTTGGTAGGCTAGGGTTTCGCCTTGCTTAGGTCGGCTATAGAGCTAACCTAGCCGCCACCTGTTCCCTTTAAGGCAGGTAGGCTATAAAAGGGGCAAAAGGATAATTTTAGTTAGGCAAGCACCCCCTAGGGCTAGGGTTTGGAGCCCTATAGAAGCATATAGCCTTCACATTTTTTATTAAGTAATTATAAATTTTATTTTAGCCTTGTACCGAATCTAGGAGGGAGGAATCCCTACAGCGTTCCAAGGGTTGATCCCCCTCAAGGATCAAAATCTATAGAGCTCAATCCGGGGTTCTATCATATGGTATCAGAGCAGCGATCTTGCTGCTCCTGTAGCCATCATCCATGCCTCCACCTTCCCAAGCAATTCTCATAATTGCTACGACACGCGCCTCCACCTTCCACCTTCCACCCCAACAGCAGATCAAATAAGTCTGCCACTGCTCCCTGTGTTTGATCTGGAGATCTGGTATATTTTTATCACTCATGCCTCTTCAATACTACAAAATCCTTTACCTTACACGTTGAAGAAGTTTTTCGAAAATATTCTTGCTGCAAAATTTTACCATCGCAAACGTTATCATCGTTGCGAAGGCAAAACGCTGCAAAAATTTTTAACCGATTGTTGCTTCTTGGAACTAAACTTTTAATCATCCTTTTTGGCTGAAACTTTTATATAATTTCATAGATTATCTTAGCTTTCATCTAAGACTAATCTCATAAAAAAACTCCTTCTAGATCTAGACTTATAGCGCTGCGATTCTTTGTCACGCAGTGCTGAAATTTTATGATGGAGAATCTGCCTTCTGTCTATTGGCCTCTTGAAACTAAACTTTTGTTCAGCCTTTTTGGCCAAAATTTTTATACAATTCCAAAGATCAACTTGGCTTTCATTTGGGATTTATTTCTCAAAAAAATTCCTTCTGGAACCGGTTTTCTTGTGCAATATTTCACCAGCACGCAGTTCTGAAATTTTTACGAGGAAAGATCTACCTTTCATCTTTTGCCATATTTCCCTACTGTTACACTGACAAAATTTCGCCAAACTTTTTACTGGTATTCCGCACATCCAAATCAAGGGTTTATGTATAATTTTCTTGAACTTTCCTCAGGAAATTATGTCGAGAAGTCATCATTTCTCCGACGTAAAATTTGTTTGGCAGGACTGCACATCGCCATACTTTTTTTCATCGAATTCTATCGGATTTGAGTGCTATTTTTTATGGGATTTTGGACTCTCTTTTCCTCATCACCAAACCCTACCATACTTATCAAAAACCCTTCAAAACCCTACCCTAAACTGAAACCAAATAGCCCCCCAAATCAGCCTACTTCCTTATCGATCCACTTACCTTTTTAGCTAACTTTCCTTACCGAGACACCTACCTTTGCTGCCATCTATCCCAGATCTAAAATATATTTTCCTAACGTTCATCTACTGCTATCACAGCCCTAAAACCATACCAATTTGTAGCCTAAACTCCACAAAACCGCAGCCCCAAATCTGCCCTAAACCGCAGCCTACTTCCATCCAAACTGATTCACCTTCCAACCGGCCACCCCCTTCTCAAAAATTCCCATGCCACTAACTCGACAACAGAAAAAAGATCTTAATATTATAGATCTAGAAGTGTACGCTTTGGCATCAGATGAGGCAATCGATGCAAAGCTTGAAGCCTTTGGAAACAGTATGGAAGAGAAGATGCGATCCCTTTTTGCCTAATTCAGCATTGGCCGACTGTCGAACCCGAGGAAATCACAACACGGAGAAACTTCAGATCGATGAGACAATCCTCAAAAACATGGCCACATCACCTCTGATCTCAATAATCCACACATGAAGATTGACTTCCCTAGATGGGAAGAAGGAGACCCGATCGGGTGGATCTCGCACGCGGAGCGCTATTTTTGGTTCTACCGAACCGCCGACGCCACACGGGTAGAGATTGCTACCATCCACCATGAGGGAGATCCTATTTAGTAGTTTAATTGGTTTAAGCACACCCATGGAGGACTCTCTTGGCAGCGATTCAAGGAAGGACTACTAGACCGCTTCGGACCAACCGATTTCAACAACATCGACGGACAATTGGCAAAGATTCATCTAACCTCTACAATACAAGAATACCAAGCAAGGTTTGAGCATTTATCTAACCAAACTAAGAATTGGTCTGAGAAACAACTTTTAGGTACTTTTATCGAGGGTCTAAAGTCGGAGATCCGAGGAGAAGTAAAGGCACGACAACCGTACACTCTTATGGCGGTGATTTCCTTCGCGTGTATCCAGGAAGAACAATTGAACCACGAGGTACGAAGGACAAGGGTCGCTCCCCGACCAGCCATGCTGAGGCCTACTGCCATCCAAGCCCCTGTACTAAAAAAAGTTGACAAGAGATGAGCTTCGCGAACGATCGGCCAAGGAGTTATGTTGGCATTGCGATGAACCGTGGAGACGCGAACATCACTACAAAAAGGGCCAGCTCCTCATGATTGAACCAGTGGAGGATGAGGACAATGAAACATCTGAAAAAGCCCTTGAACCTAAAGAAGAGCCATGGAGGAAGAATCCCAACCGACCAACTACGCAGTGCACGCATTGGCCGACTATTCCAACCCGTTGATGATTGCGCCCACTAAAGAATCCAAATTTGAAGATACGACTCTCGAGCCCAAGGAGAAGGATACACCATAACCGGCCACCCGCACAGTCCCTACCTTAGCCGGCTACACCAACCTGCAAAAATTGAAGATCGAAGGGTTTCTCGAGCAATAGTCCGTCATCATCCTCATCGACGCCAGGAGCACACACAACTTCATGAGTAGTAAGGTTGCTACCCACTTAATGCTCAAAAAAAAAGATTACAATGGGTTTGAATTCAAGGTAGCTAACGGCCAAATTCTGAGGTGCAACCAGAAGTTCCCGCGGGGAAAACTGAACCTACAAGAGCAAGACATAGTTGCTGATTTTTTCCTCCTCCCTCTTGATGGTTTTGATATGGTGCTTGGCATTGATTGGTTGTCCACGGTTGGAGATATTTTCTAGAATTTTTCGAAGCTAACTATGAAATTTTTCAGAAAAGAAAAGCATGTGATTCTACGAGGGAGCCCAGCGGCTACAACCACAACACCACACTTGGAGGGGGTACCAAAAGAAGAATCCAATGGTTTCCCAATTCAATTTCAAGAGTTTCATGAGATTGAAGATAAAAAACCACTCCCACAGCTTACTGAATTTTTGGGCGTCTCCACCCAACCAAGCCGACTACCTCCTCTTTAGCTAGCAGACCTCCCTATGCTGAACAAGTCAAAACTTCTACCAGTTGTTGCTCGACTAGATTGCTTCATACAACCTTAGAAGGTCAAAGATAAAAGGATCATCCAAGAGATGACAGAGATACGGATTGTTCGGTCATGCTCATTTCCCGCTTATGACACGTCCCTATATCCTTTCCCCTGGAGATAAACTACTTCTAAAGTGTTACATCCTGTTGAACTCACCATGGTTGCTGATGCAGCACTTTCAGATCTCAGGTGACTTCCATGACTTTCCCCAGGATCATACCATGATGCTTAAAGACTTCCTTGATGATGACCTCCGATCTACGACCCAAGACCGTGAGAAAATTGAGCCCCTCCAGTGGTAAAATCAAAAAAGGGGAAGGATCATTCATAGGACTCAGCGAAGCATGAACATCATCCCTCTCATTATAAAGAAAGATGCACCACCTTGGTTGAGTGGAACTATAGCCCTCACGACCACGATGTCATCCACACCAAATCGTGGCCATGTGTTTATTATTGGAGTAGACACATCCAGAGTGGGAGTCAGCACTATCCTCATGCAAGATGGTTAACAGCATGAAAAAGTAAAAATGGGCCCTGAAAAATCCCCACTCATACCCACCTCAGACTCAGATCGGGCTTACACCACTAGAAATTTTAATAGAGGACAACCTTCACTCCAAAAGAAGGCACGACTACTATGACGGAGCAACCATGTAGTAGCCCATGCAAGGAAGAAACTTTCCCGTGACAAACGTCAGAGCAGAAGAAAGTTTCCTGAGAAAGATCAAGTCCCCCTTCATCTCCAGCTCTACCAGCACGAAATTCAAGCCTCAAGAAAGTGGTCTCCTTATTTTTTGGGCCTTGCAAAATTGGGGATCATATTGGGGCAAAATTGGGGATCATATTGGGGCCCTAACCTGGAGATTAGATCCGTGCACCACATTTAAATTACAATTGATCCTCCAAGTATCCCACCTCAAATGGAAATTTAAAGTCGACGACTCAGTTTAAGTTCTTCCAACTAACACTCAAGCTGATGAGGAGCTAAAGACCCAGTTCCCTGAGCTCATGAAACTTCAGCCTTGAAGACAAGGCTGATTTTAAGAGGGCGGGTTTGATAGGACTCAAGCAGGGCTGAGTCCTAATCTCCCTAGAAGTAGTCAATAAAACCTATAATAAAGCCACTCCTATCTTATAAATGAGTATGGCTAGGGTTTAGATTAGCCCTTAGGGCTTAATGACCGTCGCCCCCCTTACTAGGTTGGTAGGTTAGGGTTTCCCCTTGCTTAGGTCAGCTATAGAGCCAACCTTGCCACAACCTGTTCCCTCTAAGGCAGGTAGGCTATAAAAGAGGCAAAAGGGTAATTTAGTTAGGCAAGCACCCCATAGGACTAGGGTTTGGAGCACTATATAAGCATGTAGCCTCCATCTCTTTTTATTAAGTAATTATCAATTTTATTTCAGCCTTGTACCGAATCTAGGAGGGAGGAACACCTACAGCGTTCCAAGGGTTGATCCCCCTCAAGGATCAAAATCTATAGAGCTCCATCTGGGGTTCTATCAAATTTGCAGTAAGGTAAAGATGGAAAAACTTCTTCAGTATGTAAAGATAAAGATTTGCAATAGTAGCAAGGTGTGGGTGGTGAAATTTTATCAGATCCTTAATGCAAACGTAGGGGACAATGGTAGACTGATTGATTTGCGGCTTGGGGTGGATGGTAGAGGCAACATCTTGAAGAAATTATGGAAATTACTTGGATGGATAGAGGCGTCAGAGATGGCAACAGGGGCAGCAGGAACAAGGCTCTGATACTAGATGATAGAATCCTAAAGAAGCTCTATAGGATTTTGATTTTTGAGGGGGATCAACCATTGGAACATTATAGGGTTCCTCCCTCCTAAGGTCAGTCACAAGGTTAAAATAAAAGTATTCTTGCTTGATTGAAAAGAGGAGGAGACTACAGGCTTATATAGGGCTCAAAACCCTAACCCTGGGGGTGCTTCATAAGCAAATTTATCCCCTTGCCCCTCCTATAGCCGCCCTACCTTAATAGGGATGGGCGACGACCTAGGTGGCTGCATAGTCGCCTCTACTTGCTTGAAACCCTGGCCGACCAGCCCAATAAAAGGGGCAGCTGCTGCCAGTAAGCCCTAAGGCCCCAAAATAAACCCTAGTCGTACTTCTTTATAGGATAGAGGTGACTAAGTGGTGTTTTATTATAATCTCACAGAGTTTTTATTGACTACTATTATAGGATAGAGGTGTCCTATAAAAGCATATCGTCGCCCACCTCTTTTCTTAAGCAATAGATTTATTTTCTCTTCATCCTTGTGGCCAAATACTAGGAGAGGTGAACCCCTATAGAGTTTCAAGGAGGGTTGATCCCCTATAGAGATCAATCCAGCATTAGAATCCCTTGGGGTTCTATTATCTGGTATCAGAGTAGCATTCTTAGCATCTCGTTGTTCTTCCACCCTTGCTGCTACCATCACCATCCTTGCCACCATCTTTTGTAGCTGATCCCTCATCTATTGTTGTTGTTGTTTACTCTGCCGTCACACCTACTGTAGCTGACCCTAGATGTGTTGCTACCATCTATCTCGTAGTCGGATCTGGTATTGCTTCACCCCTTGTTGCAATCCTTACTATTGCTACATCTATCTTTATCTTTGTCGTAAAATTGTTGTATCTATCTTTATCGTAAATTTGCTGCATCTATCTTTCATCTTCATTGCAAATTTGCTGCATCTATCTTTCATCTTCGTCGCAATATCGCTGCATCTATCGCATCTGTTATTCCTGCCATATGTTGCCATATTGCTGTAATATTGCCACCTCTACCCTTATCTATCCTTGCTACCATCGTCGTCAATTTTTTGTTGTTACATTCATCAAAGTATTATTGCTATATTGTTGTAGTCTTCGTCATAATACTACTGCCATGTTTGACGAAAAATTGCTGCCATATTCTTCGTCATTATTTGCTGCATCTATCTTTATCTTTGTCACAATATTGTTGCATCTATCCTCATCCATTATTGCTACCATCTCATCAAAATTATTGCTATCATAATCGTCAAAGTATTTCTGCCATATTGCTTGATCTTCGTCAAAATATCGTTGCCATCTTTGACGTCACATTGCTGCCATATTCATATTGTTATTATCTTTATCAAAATTTGCTACATTCATATCTTGTTGCTGCTGAACCTCTTGCTGCCATCACTAGCAACTCTAGGGCAGCCCTCGAATCTTAAGACGTAGCCATCATAGCCCTCTTTTACCCCCTTACAGTCGGCCCAAATAGTAGCACATATCGCAGCCAAACAGTAGCATATACAGCAGCCTTCTTACCTAGACCACTGCCACTACTACCTTCTCCTGTTACCACCAACCCATCTTCTTTGGTCGCTACCATTGCCATCTCCTTTGGTTGCTACCGTTGTCATCTTCCTCAATTGTTGTCACTACCGTTGTAATCTTATTTGGTTGCTACCATTGCCATCTTCCTTAGTTGTTGCCATTGCCATCTTCTTCGGTTGTTGTCGTTGCCATATTATTTGGTTGCTACCACTGCCATCTTCCTCGAAGGCTAACTGATGCTATCTTCTTCGGTTAATGCCGCTGCCATCCTCCTCGATTGTTGTCACTGCCAACGTCATCTGTTGTAGCCACTGCCATCATCCACTGTTGTTGCCATCATCAGCAACAACTATCTCATGCCCCTAACCCGTCAACAAAAGAAGAACTTGAATATTGCATATCGGCTTCCTAATACAACTTTAAGGGCTGTAAACAAAGGAACCAATGATAAATGAAGATCCAATCCTTCCTTCATTGCTTGTTGAATTTTTAGATGCGTTTGCTGAATCGACAAAACTGCCCCCTACCTGGTCGCATGACCACTACAAGTTCGTGATGGACAATAGCAAGATAGCACTCCCCTCATGACATTATTAAAAAAAGATACCTTCCTTTGGTCGGATGAAGTTATAACAGCCATCGATTCCCTCATGGTTATGATGTCGTCTACGCCGGTGCTAGCCTTACCTGACTAAGACAAAATGTTTGTGATTAAATCTAACGTGTTGGGAGCCAGAGTTGGTGTTGTCCTCATGCAAGATGGTTGACTCCTCGCCTACATTAGTAAAGCCCTCTCTCCATTCCACCTGAAGCTATCAATCTACGATGAGACAATGCTAACCATTGTTGAATTTGTGGCTTGGTGTGATACCGGCCAACGACACAAAGGAGAGATGGTAGCAAGCTCAAAAAAATTACAGCCTCTAATCACTCAGGACTTAGATTAGGATGACATCTCCATGGATCTCATCAGAGGGCTGCCACCATCTCAAAGGAAAGTTTTGCAAACATCAAAGAACAACTACATGACAGCCTGCACAAGAACGAAACAACCACCTGACAAACGCAGAAGCGAAAAGAAGTTTGCAAGAGAGACAATAGCAAAATCCCAACCCTACCCACTTCGGTTTTAGCTTGAACCAACATCGAGGGGCTGCCATCATCTCAAGAAAAGACTATTGAAGGACAACCCCATGACAACCCAAGCAAAAATAAATCGCAAGCTGACAAACACAAGAGCCAAAGGAAGTTTGCTATTGAGGATTGAATCTTCTTTCGTCTTCAGCCCTACCAGTAGAATACCATGAAGACTCAAGCCTCAAGGAAGTGGTCTCCTCATTTCTTTGGACCCTACAAAATTAGAGAGCACATCGAAGCTGTGCCCTACAGATTGGATTCGTGCGCCAACTCTAAAGGACACTTAATCCTCCATATGTCCTACCTCAAATTGAAGCTTAGAGCGGATGAATCAGCCCGGAGCCATCTACCTGACATCTCGACTGATGGAGAGACCCAGGTTTAGCCGATGATCACATTGGATTATAGGATCGTGATATGTCGCCAATGCCCTTCAACAGGAGTACTGGTGCAGTGGACTCACTTGCCCACTGAGGATGCTGCTTAGGAGCCCTATGACAAATTGAAGTTGAAGTTTTCAGAAACTATGGAGGCTCAACCTTGAGGACAAGACTGATTTGAAGAGGGCGGGTCTGATAGGACCCTAGCTGCGTCGAGTCCTAATCGATTGAGTCAAGTCCGTAGATTTGATCTTTTTCACCGACCTACTCCTGACATTGAGTCGACTAGGAGATGAGTTGAGTCAATTTGAATAAATTAACCCAAATCCTAGTAGGATTATGTTTCAACTGAATTGGGGTTTGATTAGGAATAGGAGTTGGAGCAAAGTCAAGATCCTAGTCATGATTACAATTAACCCTAATTGGTCGCGCACCTTGATTGGGAAAGTCGGCGAGGGTTGGGATGAGAGTGTTTCACTTAGAGTACGAGTCTCACTAGGAGTGTTTTTCTTGGAGTAGGAGTCTCTCTAGGGTTAGGGTTTGGAGGCCCTATAAAAAATATGTAGCCACCCATCTCTTTTCTTAAGCAATAAATTTATTTTCTCTTCAGCCTTATGACCAAATACCAGGAGGGAGAAACCTCTATAGAGTTCCAAGGAGACCTAATCCCATATATAGATCAATTCTTTGGGGTTCTATCAATTAGACAATGATTTTATAACATCCAATGAACTGAGAACCTAAAGATTATGCTAAAAGAACTAGTTTGTGTATTTTGCTATTGAGTGTCCTGGTAACTAATACAGGATATAGAAGACATATGTCAGTGATTATGGAAAGCTTCTTTTAAGATACTTGTTGAAGACCATTGAATACATGGATAATGGTCTATGCATAGATTTGGAGTAGAAAGTTGCTCCACCTTACTACCTCTGCATGCTTAAGTGCCTTCAAAAATTACCAGCACTTCCATCATGGATGGGTATGAGCTTTACAAGGAGATATCTAATAGCTAACATTGAATTAGCAGAAGATAGAAAGACAAACCCGACACTTGCAAGTAAGTCAAGTGAAAAAAAAAAAGATCCATCATATTTCAAAGAAAATGTAGAACACCCATCACTAATTAGCCGAATCTGGGTTTGCATGGTCCCTATCCCCTTAGAAAGAGGATATGATTTCATAGTTTCATTCATGAGGCTAAATCCCTGAATCCTAAGATTGAGGGATTGACATAATGGTTGCGGAACTTAGCGTCATTCCTATTAAGCCAAAGGATCCAAAGAGAATAGGGGATAAGATTAAGAAATTAGTTAGACACAAACTTATCATACCCTTCTCCTTTTCATAGCCAATAATCTTATTACTGAGATTCAAAGTATTTAAATTTGAGCCCAATTCTAATCCATAGAAGGTTCCAAAGTGAGAGGGAAGAGAAGCAGTTGATGAAGATGTGGATAGCAAAATCTTCAAAGAGGTGAGACACTTTAGATTTCATTTGGGCGATTGAGAATATGTGCAAATAGATATGAAGTTGTAAGACAGTTCCAACAAGTTTTCATAAGTATCGCCTTTGGATAGATAGAAGTATCACCTACCATATCACCTTCCAATCCTATCAATCCTCTTCCCTAGAATTAGATTTAGTAATCTAATGATGGGAATAAAATAGAAATAATATTTATATATGAACAAATACTAGCAGGCTATCACACACAACAGAATCAAACAGAAATCATAATCAAATAAACACCAAGATTTACGTGAAAAAATCCTTCAACTCGAAGGATAAAAATCACGGGACAAATCAGAGAAAATCTAGTATCAAAATAATGAATATATAGATCTCAAGACTTATTGCCCATGCCCAAGCAACAGCCACAAGAGAATCACAAGGATACAAGGACTATAATACTAAGCACAATATCCAAAACATTATCAAGAGATCACAGTAAGAATCTAGTGCAAACTGATCTAACCTAAGATATGGATGATTGAGAATAGTCTTTTCTTGTCATTGTCTTCTTCCATTTCCTGGATCTCTTATTTTCTGGCCTCTACTATCAATCTGTAGTTTTTTTTCTCTCTCCTACATTTCCAACCGTCGCTGTCCTCTTAATCTCAACCCTAGCCACCTTATCTAGGGTTTAGGTTAATATATGTGAAGTTCTAGGTTATGGGCTGAATCTGGGCCATTTGCCCATTTGCCTAATAACTTCCCCCTTCAGCCCATAAGGGAGGTTGTCTCATGGCTCCTCAATGTGAAGCCATGCCGACCAGCTGTCGGCACATCTCCTGTCTCTCTTTCGATAAAGTTTTTGTCAACATGTCTCCCCATTATCATTTGTATGAATTTTCTAAAGCTGTAACTGTTTCTCTTCAAACACATTTTTGATCCAGTGATATATGACATCTATATGCTTTGACTTAGAATGAAATGTTGGGTTCTTACACAAATGGATGACACTCTGACTGTCACAATACATCACATAGTTTTCCTATTTCAGCCCTAATTCTTGTAAGAATCCTTTCATCCATTAAATTTATTTTTAAACCTCTGTAGCAATAATATATTCTGCCTCTATGGTAGAGAGAGCAATACACCTTTGCAATCTGGACTGCCATGACACAGCTCCCCCTGTAAAAGTAAGTACAAAACCTGATGTGGACTTCTTTGTGTCAATATCTCTTACCATATCTACATCTGTGTAACCTATCAACACAAGTGGTCTACCTCCAAAGCTTAGACAAACATTAGAACTTACTCTGAAATATCTAAAAATCCACTTCACTGCTGCCCAGTGCTCTTTGCCTGGATTTGTAAGAAATCTGCTAGCAACACCTACTATATATATGATGTTTGGCCTTGTACATACCATCGCGTACATTAAACTTCCAACTGCTGAAGCACAAGGAACCTTTTGCATTTTCTTATTCTCCTCATCACTTGACGGACTCTGCTCTGAGCACAACTTGAAGTGACATGCAAGAGGAGAACCAATTGGCTTTGCATTACTCATACTGAACCTATCCAATAACTTCTCAATGTATTTCTCTTGTGACAACCAAATCTTTCTCTTTCTTCTATCATGAGAAATCTGCATGTCCAGTATTTATTTTGCTGGCCCCATGTCTTTCATTGTAAAAGACTAACTCAGTTCCTTTTTCAACCTGTCAATCATAGACATATCTTTCCCAAGGATAAGAATGTCATTAACCTAAAGTAAGAGAATAGTAAAATTCTCACCAAACCGTTTGATATACACACAATGATCTGAAGCTGTTCTTTTGTATTCATTTTTAATCATAAATGAATCAAACTTTTTATACCACTGTCTTGGAGCTTGCTTCAGCCCATACAAGCTCTTCCTCAACTTGCAGATAAGATTTTATTTACCTTTGACTTTGAAGCTTTCTGGTTGCTCCATATAAATTTTCTCCTCCAAATCATCATGAAGGAAAGCTGTTTTCACATTTAACTACTCAATCTCCAAGTCTAGGTTAGCAGCAAAACCAAGAGCAACACGGATATAAGATATTTTAACAAGAGAAAAAATTTCTTCAAAATCAATACATTTCTTTTGACCAAAGCCTTTCACAACCAATCGAGCTTTGTACTTTGGTTGAGAATAATATTCTTGAGTCTTCAACCTAAAAACCCACTTATTCTTCAAGGCGTTATTTCCCTCTGGTAGTTGCACTAAATCATATGTGTGGTTCTTCTATAGAGAATCCATTTCTTCCTGCATATCAATAAATCACTTCTTTTTCTGCTCACTTTCAACTGCTTCCTGGTAACTCTCTGGTTCACCTGCGTAAGTAAGCATCACATACTCATCTGTAGAGTATCTTCTGGAAGGTTGACGTGATCTAGAAGATCTTCTTAACTGAGGTTCTATGAGAACTTGCTCTCTTTCTTTTTCTTGCTCAACATGTCCTGCACGTAGATCAACATCTAGCTCTACATCATCTTCTTGCACATCTCCCCCATCACCCTGATATACTGGAGGAATAACTCGGTCACAGTCTACAAATTCCTTTGCAGAAGTCTTAGTTGGTGCCTCCTTCTTCAAATCCTCAATGGTTTGATCCTCAAAGAAGATAACATCTCTACTTCTGAACACCTTCTACTTTTCTGGATCCCAAAGCCTGTAACCAAACTGATCATGTGAGTAGCCAGGAAAAATATACTCTTTTGTCTTACCATCCAGCTTGGACCTCTAATTGTTTGGAACATGTGTGAATGCATATCAACCAAATACTTTTAAATGCCTATAGGAGACATCTTTCCCTGACCATACATGCTCTGCAACATCACCATCTAGAGCTGTACATGGTGATAAGTTGATTATATCAACTGCAGTCCTCAAAACCTCATCCCAAAATCTTGTGGGTAGTTTGACCTGTGAAAGCATACATATGATTTTTTCCATGATAGTGCGGTTCATCCTCTCTGCAATTGCATTATGCTGAGGCGTACCAGAAACTATCAACTCATGCTGGATGCCATGTGACATGTAATAATCATTAAACAATCTTGTGTACTCACCATCATTATCTGATCTTATGCATTTCAATTATCTTTCTGTCTCCCTTTCAACTCTGGCATAAAACTCCTTGAAGACATTAATAACCTGATCTTTGGTCTTCAATGCATAGGCCCAAACTTTTCTGGAAAAGTCATCTATAAAAGTAATAAAATAAAGTGCACCACTGATACTAGGAATATTAACAGATCTACCAGGAGTTGTTGTCCTCAAAGGACCACACATATCTGTATAAACATGGTCCAATGAATGCATTTTTCTAGATAAAGTAAGACTAATAAAGGAAACTCTATGCTGTTTACCAGCCAAATAATCAATACAAGGGTTCGAACGTGTACCTCTGAGGTATGGCAATACCTCTCTCTTGGAAAGTTCTTACAGCCCCTCGCTCATGTGTCCCAATCGCCTATGTCACAACTCCATGCTGAAGTCTTTCTCTGTAGCATTCAACTGCTCACCACAAGCTTTAGCCTGCAATCTATATAATGTATAACATTTCTTCCCATTAGCTACAATAAGAGAACCCTTACTGAGCTTCCACTACCCTTTGTAAAATCTGATATCAAAGTCTTCATCATCCAACCTTCTAACTGAAATTAAATTCAGTCTTAAGTCAACCTCATGCCTCACATCCTTAAGCACCAACTTGCAGCCAAGGTTGGTCTTTATATGGATATCTCGCATGCCAATGATGTCTGTTATGCCATAGTTGCCAATCTTGATAACACCAAAATTTTCAGACTTGTAAGTAGCAAAGAACTCACTCCATGGTGTAGCATGATAAGAAGCACCTGTGTCAATTATCCACTCGAGATCCTGGCACACATAAGAAAAAATATCATCAAAAGTAGATAAAATCAAATAATCACTACCTTGCACTATAGCTGTGATAATCTCTTTTGACTCTATATACTTTACTTCTTTTCTCTTTTTCTTATTCTTCTTAGGTTGCTTGCACTAATTCTTGTAATATCCTTTCTCACCATAATTATAGCAAATAATATATTTCCTTGATCTTGACTTGCTTCTACCCATGCGTGAACCACTTCTATCCTTTGACTTTGACCTTCCTCTATTCTCTGATACAAGTGCCTGTGAATCAATATGAGAAATTACTAAATTCTTTCTCCTTAACTCCTTAATCAACAAACTGCTTGTTACTTAACTCAGAATAAAAGATCTCTTGTATTGCAAGGACTTGTATTGCAGAATTACTAAGGGAAACCACCAGTGTCTCCCAACTTTCTAGCAAAGAACTAAGAAATAACAATGCTTGCAACTCATCTTTAAGAGATATTTTCATAGAGGATAACTGGTTAATAATACTCTGTATTTTATTCAAATGCTCAGGAATAGAAGTACCCTCTTTATATTTCAAGTTCACAAGTTTTCTGACAAAAAAGCTTTGTTGCCAATCATTTTTCTTTCATAAAGACCTTCTAATTTTTTCCACAGAGAGTAAGAAGAACTTTCAGTAGAAACATGGTGAAAGATACTATCATCAAGCCACTGACGAATAAAGCCAACAGTTTTACGATCGAACCTCTTCCACTCATCATCTGTCATAGTTATGGGTTTTGCACTATCCTCTTGTAAAAGGTTCATACAAGTCCTTGCAATACAAGAGATCTTTCATTCTTAGATTTCATATCATCCAATTATTTTCGTTCAAACTAATCATGTGAGAAACATTACCGGCCTCCATGTTCAAATACAAAAGATTAAATGCCAACAAAACCCTACTCTGATACCAATTGATGGGAATAAAATAGGAATAAAATTTATATACGAATAAATACTAGTAGGCCATCACACACCGTAGAATCAAACAGAAATCGCAATCAAATGAACACCAAGATTTACATGGAAAACCCCTTCAACTCGAAGGGTAAAAACCATGGACAAGCTAGAGAAAATCCACTATAAAAATAATAAATATACATATCTCAAGGCTTATTGCCCAAGCCTAAGCAACAGCCACAAGAGAATCACA
Organism: Ensete ventricosum; assembly: GCA_029747655.1. NCBI lineage: Eukaryota > Viridiplantae > Streptophyta > Magnoliopsida > Zingiberales > Musaceae > Ensete > Ensete ventricosum. The sequence continues at coordinate 24,447,750 of JAQQAF010000003.1, read as the reverse complement.
AGGATATAAGGACTATAATACTAAGCACAATATCCAAAACCTTTTCAAGAGATCACAATAAGAATCCACTACAAACTAATATAACCTGAGATATGGATGACTGAGAATAGCCTTTTCTTGTCCTTGTCTTCCTCCCTTTCTTGGATCTCTTGCTTTCGGGTCACTACTATCAATCTGCAGTCTTCTTTCTCTCTCCCACGTTTTCAACTATCGCTGTCCTCTTAATCTCAACCCTAGCCACATAATCTAGGGTCTAGGTTAATATAAGTGAAATTCTAGGTTGTGGGCTTCACTAAAGCCCATTATGGGCTGAATCTAGACCATCTACCCATCTGCCCAATAGCTAATAGGCACCACTTAAAAAGAGAGTGCCTAAAGGATTAGACTACCATATTCATAGATATCATCAGGGAGCCCAAGAACATATATTCTCAACAATCGATCAAGGATGAAAAAATTGCTCAATCTTTGAGATAACCCATCAGTTTGAATATTAGAGGTCAAAAACATAGTGAAAAGAATGCATCTCATCCACATTGATCATAGTCAGCCAAAAACAAAATCAAAATATTATCTATCCAAGGATCAAACCAGATTTTGATAGATTTTTCATCCCTAATCAGTTTCCTAAACCTAGGTTTGAATCCTTGATGAGGGTATTGATGTTTCTCGTAGATATAGAATAGCTGGAAGAATAATAAACAACCCAAGGATATAATTTCAAATATTTGATTATGAGAATCTAGACCTATAAGGAGTCAAAGAAGTGGGACGATACACTTGGCACAAATGAATCTTTTAGCGGTGAGAAGATCTCTTAGGCCTGTTAACAGATGAATCGAGGAATAAAGTGTGAATTTTATTTCTCTTCAATCACTCCTATTATTCTTATCATGTATCAAAGCCACTCTAAGGGCCATCGACCGTCAACTCCTCTTCTGCGAAGCCATAGTCGCCGGTCGTACGACCTCTGTTTCCCGTCAGAAACACAGCAACAACACTCGCTGCCTTTCTTCTATTGCTGGCCACACCCTTCTCTTCATCGCCCGCCACTCGAGCATTGCTGCCACCCCAAAGAGTCACGGGAGGAGTACTATGAGGGTCTGAAGATCCGGGTCCCGCCCTATGTTGGTGCTCACGTCACTGTCCTTCCCTTCTTCATCCCTCCTCAGCGTCCACTGGTCTGGCAGCCCTCTCACTTAAACTTGTCAACACCACTTGTGCTTCCCCTGTTCTCCGCGATAATCTTCTAACTATGCTAGCCACCCTCGATCCACCGTTGCAGCCCATCCATGCCGCCTTCCTCTTCAACACATATAGCAACATGAACAGCATAGAATGAATCACAGAAATGGTGATACCCAATGTCACTGGGGACATCGTTGTAGTTTACCTAAGAGAAAACTCTCTTCTCGCTATCCAACAACAATAATCACCCCTCGCCGAATAGATGATGTTGCATTTTTTCATGAAATCAAATCCAAATGAAAGCCAACTTGATCTTGAGAATTGTGTAAAAATTTCGGTCAAAAATGATGAACAAAAGTTTGGTTTCAAGTAACAACAATCGGCTGAAAATTTCTGCAGTGTTTCGCCTTCGCAACGATGATAACATTTGCGACGGTAAAAATTTGCAGCAAGGAAACTTTGGAAAACATCTCCCATGTATAATATGAAGGATCTTGCAGTATTGAAGAGGCGTGGGTTATAAAAATATACCAGAATTCCAGATCAAACGCAGGAGGCATCGACAGACTGATTTGATCTACTGTTGGGGTGGAGGTGGAGGCGCATGTCGCAGCAATTGTGGAAATTGCTTGGGAAGGTGGAGGCGACTGAGATGGCTACAAGGCAGCAGGAACGTGACTCTGATACAAGATGATAAGACCCCAAAATGAGCCTTATAGATTTTGATCACCGAGGGGATTAACCCTTGGAACGCTATAGGGGTTCCTCCCTCATAGACTTGGCACAAAGGCTGAATCGAACATGATAATTTCTTGATTAAAGAGGGGGGCGGCTACATCTTAAATAGAGATCAAAACCCTAGCCTAAATGGGCGCTTGCCTAAGTGGAATTACCCTTTTACCCCTCCTATAGTCATCTTGCCTTAATAGGAACGAGGGACGACTAGGTTGGCTCTATAGCCGACCTAAGTAGAGGAAACCTTAGCCAACTTGCCCGGTAAGGAGGGGCGACAGCTGCTAAGCCCTAAGGGCTAATCCAAACCCTATCCATACTCCTTTATAAGATAGGAGAGGTTTTATTACAATCTAGTAGAATTTTTATTGACTTCTACTTAAATGATTAGGACTCAATCCTACTAAAGTCCTATAAACAACCCCTATGTGATGCGCCCTCTTTTCTCTCTATGTTTCTATCTTTCTCTCATTTGTCATCAACCTTTGTGATATATCCTATTTATATAGGGGATCGTAAAAGAATTGGTGGGAGCCGAATTACTTATAAAGAGAGAGAGAGAGAGAAAAAGAGAGCTCTGATCGAGGTTGTCTCGTTTTGAAAGGATAATGACCAAATCTTTGATGTTCTTGAATCATGTAGGAGATGCTTAGGAATGTTGGATAAATCACTATGCTAAGTCGTAGAAGAGACAAGTACGCGCATAAGGTAAACCTTGCGACGCATCTGATCTGTATGAATCCACCATTAGAAGTATTGCCCATGCCCGGTCCGACCAGATCCAAACCCAGAAATATCACTTCCATCTTTGGTCTGCACGAAAATTCAAATGATTTGTCAAACAAAACATTTTATGCCATCAATTCAACTGATTTTTTTTCTTCAAAATTATGAAAAATGTTAGCCCAATCGAGCAGATCAGAAAAATGTTGCAGGGATCAGCTGTTATTAGTTCCTGAATCTACTAATCTTTTACGAATTTTAAAGAAATAGTACAGAAGTCCTCCCAGAATTACGCACATCGCCACCGCATCCACCACCCCACCCACGATGATAACCTTCGTCACCAGACTCGAGGAAGTCTCATGGCGTGCACTTCCTTTCTTCACGACCTTTATCCAGTAGCTCGACTCGGTCGCCTTCACCTCGACTTCTCGAGCACCGCCGACTAACGCGTACCGAGAACACCACTCTCCCGTGCCGACGCCATGACCGTTCGTGTGCAGGGCTGCGGCACACGAGCAGTCTTCCAAGCAAGAGGCCAAGCATTCCTCCTTGCTAACATTGGACGCCGATGATGAAGTTCTTAGCACGGTGACGACTCTCCGCACCTCCACCATCTCCACCTCCGAGCTCGCCAACCCACAGAAGCTGGTGCTGTACTCCATCCCTGAGAGTTGCAGATACGTGCAGGTGTTGGTGGAAGAGCATATCCCGTATGGTCCACAGGGAAGAGGAAGCTCGCAGAACTCGAGCGCGCGACACGACGGCTGAAACCTCCCATGGCTTGCCGAGTAGTAGTAGAGCCCCAGGTTGCCTTTGCTCCCCAATGCTAAGAATCTGACTGCCCCTGACTTCATTGCCAGGATTTGAGCTATCTTCCAGGAGTTCACGTCGAACACCTTCAGCCCTGTCGAGCCCACTCTGGTATACGCAATGCTCCTGCCTGCTCGAGGCCGGAGCGCCCAGTATGAGTACCTCTCGCCTCTCCAGTTCAGGTAGGCCACCAGCTGATCCTTGTGGACTTCCAATGAGTAGAATGCTGAGGAATTGACAGGGAAAGAAGTCAGCCGAGAGGACGCGTCAAGTCGCTGCCCCCACAGCATTGTGTTCGTCGGATGCTCGAAGCTCTGCCATCTGGTTTGGTTTTGTGCGTCAGCAAGGATGAGGTTGCCTGTGTCCTTTTTTAGGAGAAGACTCTGTTTCACACAGAAACTGGAGAATGAGGACAAAGAAACTGGAACCAAAGATCAGGATATAGATATCACCTTCACACCAAGCCCGGAGGTGCCCGAACGCCACCCGATTCGACCGGCGCGGTCCATCAGTTGCAGGTCGCCGTCATGGGTCAACTCGAGGACGCATCTGCCGGCGGGAATGAACTTGGCAACATGGTCGGAAGCCCACACCTTGACGTCCCCGAGGAGAACGAGAACGGAGCACGAGTAGCTGGCGCCTGCGATGGCCTCGACGCTCAGCGCCGCCCTGAAGTCCGGGGGAGCATTCCCTGCCGCGAGGACGAAGGCTCTTCCCACGAAGCCCGGCTGGTACGCAGAGGGAACCGGGATGGTGACTCGGCCGCCGACAGGGAAACTTAAAGCAGAGAAGACACGAGGGAGGAAGGCAAACAGGAGGAAGAAGACACAGGGGAGGCCCATATGGGAGTTACTGCAATCAGAAGCCGGAGGAGTGGATGGAGATGGGATGAGTCGTGGGGAAATGTGAAGAGTTACAGGGAGGAATAGGGTAGGTAGCGAGAGGTATTGGGAAGAGGATTTGGAAGCTTCTTGGTTGGCATTTTGAGGAGCGCAATAATGTACAGAGGCAGTGGGCACAGATTTCGTGCTCACCGGCCTTTTCGCCCTGGTGGCCGGGGGACGGTGGGTCCCTGTCAGAGGAGCAGCGGCCCGCCATAGACTTTGGTCTCCATCAGCGTGCTCTTGGCAATCATTAAATTGATGCGGACATGCCTCCTCTTTATAAAAATAATTTATATTAAATTTGATAAATTTGGGATTCTTATGGAGGCACATCCGACTGCTTTCTGATTGATCAATCACTTGACATGAAGAAAATATTTAGTATAGTTGTTTTTATTGCACTTAACTGAAATGAAACTATGCAACTGAGAACTGCTATTAATCTTTTGATACTCGGATTTATATATGCATATCAAAGAAGAAAAATTAAAAAATATAATAATACTAACAATAATAATAAAATAATAAAAGAAAAATCTATCTAAAACCATATGACCTATGGGCGATAGATACACTACACCAAATACAAGAAGATATTTTGATGAAGAAGATCACATCATATTATTTAAGATAAATATATCAAATAAATATATCAAATGTATAAAGATGTTTCAATAAAAAAAAAACAAATAATATCGGGTGCTCTAAATATTTTGTATAAGTTTGATTTATCATACACATGAATATATCTTGGTCAAGAAGTTTGAATATAGCCCTCTAGATATTATTGTAACTAGCATAATAAATTACATTAATCACATGAAGATGAGTTTATCAAGATAACTATATCAATTGACTTTAGTTGTTTTTGGTTAAGGTAGGCATAATGATAAAACCCATGAAGTAGCTTTATTGAATTTAATCTTTAAAAAAAATTAATCCTTGAAACGTTACCGGGGTTCCTCTCTCCTAAGATCGGCCAACAATACTGAAATAAAATAGATATTACTTGATTGAAAGATGAAGATACTATATAGCTCTAAACCCTAACCCAAAGGGGTGCTGCCTAAGTAAAATAATCTCATTGCTCCTTCTATAGTCGACATGCATTAATAGGGATAGGCGACAACCTAATTGGCTACATAGTCGACTCTAGCATATGGAAATCTTGGTCGACCAACCCAGTAAAAAAAGATGGTAGCCATTAAGCCCTAAGGCCCAAAACTAAACTATAATCATACTTCTTTATAAAATAGAGGTGACTAGATGAGTATTTTTATTATAATTTTACGTAATTTTATTGACTCTACTATGATGAGTAGGATCCAACCCTACTAGAATCATATCACATAACATATACATTATGACGCTTGTGATTAAAAAGGATCACATCAAATATTTTAAATATTTTTACTTGATGTGGACTTATTAAACACATAAAGATGCTTTACAAGGTTGGACTTACAAAATTCCAAGTTGAATAAGATCATTCAAATAATTAAAAAATGAATTTGACAATAGTATATCATATATATTAAAGGTTCAAAATCTTATCTGACTGATATAGTTTTTATAAAGATTTTAGTAGTTAATTAAAAACAAAAAAAATAACCTATTGCCCCCATGAGTAGATATAATAGAATGTATAGTTTAATACAATATAAAAAAATAATATGGGCATACACCGTATAGTATTTTTATTAATCAATCATTGGAAAATTAACTAAACATCGGAGCATAGCTTTTTTTATTAAGATGATGATGTAAATGGTCAATCAATCATAGAGAAGTCAATGGGGAAAGACTTGCCCCAAATAGCTAGAGATATTAACAAGGATTAGAGATGACGTGCATCAACCTAATCCGATCCGATCAGTAACAAAAAGAACGAGGCCGAGTATAATTATAGGGTGAGGAGGGTATCAGTTATATCTATTTTGAATATGTTATTATATTATGCCATAAAATATAATTAAAATACATATTAATGATCATTTTTTATAGAAGATAGAATTAAGTTAACATTTAGATATGATTTAAATAAGATTAAATTAGGATTTAGATATGATAGATCAAAACCTCTCTACTTCTGATGCATCGGCTTTCTCTTCTTTCGTTGGATCCCGTCGGATTTCTCATTCCTGTACTAGTGCTTTGCAGAGAGGGCGCAATAAGTTATTTCTCGCTGTCAAACGACAACAAATCTACGAATGTAACATTTCTTTCGCTGCCCTTCAGATCTATCGATTGCCCCAACAATAGCAACATCTTCTCCGCCGAAGTCAACCGCCATCAGACCTTCACCGTGGTTGACAACACAACGGTCTCCTTGACATCGGGTCAAGATCTGTGTCCTTCACAGAAGCTTAATCTTACGGGGGCATGATAGTCTTATCTAATCGGATTTGGCTCCAGCAGAATCGTATACTCCTTCCTTTAGATTTACTGTCATCGGTTCAAGATCAGCGTCCTTAGTTTAAGATCGATGTCCTTACAAGAGTTTCTATCTTGCGGGAGCATGATAGAATATAGGATTATAATATAACCAATTTACATAATTTTGAATTACTGCGTTATCATATCTATTCAAGAAATAACAAGCAATTATAATATGACCAATTTACATGATAAAATAGTGAAGTAATTGGTTTGACAAGTCTTATATTGATTCGTCCATATCTTAATTGATATGATAAAATAATTAAGATACGGTAGAAAGACGGTTCCAACAAAGTTTTCATAAAAAAAAGTATCACTTTTGGAGATATAGTTAGATAGCAGATAAGATTTTCCGCGTGAAGAAATCTTGTTGTTCAGTTAAGGAGAAAATTTTATTTTTTAAATTATATAAATAGATGATGACCAATTGAAATTTATTTTTACATTCTATTTTATCAATATTATCACCTTTGGAGATATTGGGAGGTGCCAGATTATCTTCCAATATCAATCATCTTCCCTATAATCAAATTTAGTAAGCTAATAGGCATCGCTTAAAAAGAGAGTGACTAAAGGATTAGACAACCATATTCATAGATATCATCGGGGAGTCCAAGGACATATATTCTCAAGATTCGGTCAATGAGAGAAGGGTAAAAAAATTCCTCGTCTTTGAGATAACCCGTATATTAGAGGTCAAAAACATAGTTAAAAGAATGCATCTCATCCGCATCGATCATAGTCAGCCAAAAACAAAACCAAAATATTATCTTTCCAAGGATCAAACTAGATTTTGATAGATTTTTCATCCCAATCAATTTTTTAAATTAATGTTTGATATCCTTGATAAGGGTATTGATGTTTTTCTTAGATCTAGAATAGCTGGAAGAGTAATAAACAACCCAAGGATATAATTTTTCATATTTGACCCTGAGGATCTAGACCTATAAAAAGAATTAAAAGAAGAGAGAGGATACACTTAGCATAAATGAATCTTTTAATAGTAAGAAATGATAGAAGATAGAATTTAGATATTAGATAAGATTTCTCTAATTGAATAAGGATCTTTTCCTCCTGTATAAATAAATTGATGATGAATCAATAAATTTAATTGGTCTTATTATTATTATTTTATATTTTATCATGATATCAAAGCTCCTCTCTCTTTAAGAGAGATTACCTTTTTTTTATTCGCTGTCCAACGATAGCTTATCCTCCATAGATTCTGCTACGACTATCTCATGCCGCACTAGCTTCCTGTCATGCCTATACAACCACCGTCAGACCTTCATCATAATTGACAACACAGCGGTCTTCTTCCTTTAGATTTATTGACATCGGTTCAAGATCTGCGCCCTTCACAGAAACTTGATAATTAGATTTTTTATTGTTACTTTCTATTTCATCAAGAAGATCTCCTAGGTCGAGCCTCCACTATCTTTAGGTTTAGTGGTGGTGCTCCAACTGATGAGTTTTATTCTAGAGGATGAGGAGTTAATATTCCAAAAAAAAACTAGGAATTATGTGGTTAACGATAAAATTAGATATGTGGCAATTAAAAAGGAGGTGTATATATATAGTATTAATCACAAAATTAATAAGAACCATCTTACCTACCTGAGATGAGTCTTTTATATCATTATTAGACTTTAGGCAATGCTTTGTCAATTAGAATATTTTTATGACTTTGAGAAAGCCAATAAAGGATAAGGAAGAGCCTAGGTATTTAAAAGTTCAGACAGCTTTTTAATACCAATCGTTGACAAATATAGTGTTTAATAGAAGGGGAGCAATATATAAAGAAGTAGATGTTGCACTTAAGGGTGATGACTTTGAGGTTGATAAGCTAGTCAAATGATTTCAAAATTTTGGAAACATTCGAGCAAAATTTATTGTTGGCTGGAAAGGCTAAAAGGAGATCATCACATTAATGATGATATCCCAAGATAAGACAAGTAAAGGTAGGGGAGGAGATATAAGCATGGATCTAATTGATAAAGATAGAGGGAAAGTTCATTAAAGTAATCTGACTATATCCCAAGATAAAGAGTCAAATGCTTTCTCAATATCTAACTTGAGATTGACTAAAGGAGAACTATCTCTGGAATTAAATAATGTGTATACCAACTCATTTGTAATCAAAATATAATCGTTAATATTTCTATGTTGGATAAATATAGATTATTCAGGACTGATCAAATCATGAAGGAGAGGTTTGATCCGGTTAGCAAGACTTCTGACCAGAGCTTATATATTAATTACATTGGAAAAAGTGATGAGGAATATGATTCTTATATCTCTTTTTAAATTATATTATATAATCCGATCAAGAAGGAGGTTTGAAACGAGCTTTCTCTTTGTGTGGGATGATAATAGTAATGTTATTCATGATTCTTTTACCCCTATCTAAATTTTCACCATAGTTTCAAGAATAGACCTTTTTGGCATCGACGAATCGTTACTAATCTAGTTATGCTTCTTGCTTCTTATTAATATTGCTCATGTTTCTTATGGTAAAAAAAAAAAGAAGATAAACAAGTTATGATTTAGATTGATGTTGTTTGGAGTCATGATGATAGTTTATTGTATTTTTCTTTTTACTATTATTGTATGCTAGATTAACTTCCCTACTTTGTTCAGCATCTTTTTAAAAATTTCTGTGACCAGTCAAGATGATATTACAAAATGAAAAAAAATAAATTAAATTTTATTAAGTTGTGGGTTTATACTTGCATACGAGTCTAACTTAAAATCTCTTAATCACGTGAGACTATCATATTTATCTAAAATCATAAAAAAAATTCCCAATGCTTCAATATTTTCGTCAACTGCTTAGTTTCCTAGTTTGGAATTCATCTTGATGATTCAGTATTTTGTTTTTGGGCTTTTGCTGCTCAATTGCTTTCTATTTTAGTTAACAATTCAATGCCTGTTTTCTGTTAGTTCCATCAGCAATTTTTCTATGGGTTTTGATAGTTCTAAATGTATATAATCTTTCAGTAATTTTCTATTGTTGTTTGAGATTTAACCATATAATTTGACTCATGTTTGAAACCACTCGAGGTTGTTTTCCTTTTATTTCTTAGGTTGTTTGTTTCTCCTTAGAAAATGACAAAAAAAAAATGTTTAAGGTAAAAATCGAAAAAAAAATGTTGAAAGGATTATATGTTTGAGTTTCCTTTGATTTTCAACCCAAAATATACAAATAATAATAATAATAATAATTTCATAATTACATCATAGCGGCATGTAAGGATCATAGAATCATATAAGAGAATACCACATACGTTTACCAATATCTTGGTCTTATAACAAGAGGTGCGAATGAAGTTAGACCACTAGCAAAGAAAAAAAAAGTATTTGGAGGAAAAAGAAGGAAAACCTAAAATCCAGATTTAGCATGAAAAAGAAATAAAGCAAAGTACTTAGACAAAAATTACCAAACATTGTTTTATTATTACTTTTTCACATGACAATTAAGAAAAAAAAAATTCTATAAATCAATATGTACAATTTATAACTTCACATCCTGGCTCCTTGTGTGCAAGGTAATTGGCACCTCTGAGATTCTTGCTTTGATCTCCAAATATTGCATTCCTTGTTGTAAAGAGAAGATGTGCATAGTAGACGATGATTCCAAGTTCACATCATTTCACTCCCTCTTCAATCTTGTACTCGAAATCATAGCCATATGCCCACTTGAGATTTGATGAAATTGGTCATATCCTGCAAGAACTCCTGCTCCTGCCATCATTACCTGAGAGCATGTTTGCAGCAGCCCCTCTAAATAGTGCAAAAAACCCCTCTCGATGTACTATAATTTTCAAGGCATGGAATGTATTCTGATACTTGGTTGTCCAGAAGTCAACATTAGGCGCAAATGCCAGAGAAAGTTGTCACACTCCAGCCTAATAAGAAACTAGCTAAGAAGTTACCCTGCAACAAAACAAATTAAATTTCTTAAAAGCAAGCCAAGAACAAAAGGGGTGGAAAAAGAATCAGAGGGTCACTATAACCAATAAAATTCAAATAATTCTGTTTCCTACCCAGCCATTATCTCTATAGTATTGAAAGAAACAAAGAAATATTTAGATTCTACATATGAACTGATGAATAACTTTTGTAGAAACAAAAACACTTATTTCTTTTTCAGCTTAGAAAAATACAAAAACCTATCATGAACTAAATCCACAACTAACTAACGATCTCATCAATAGAGTTTGACAATTACTTTCAATGGTCCAACTAGAACAATGGGATTCATAGTGTCTGTCGTAAATGCCAAAATATAAGCCCCGATAATAAAGTGATGCCCATTATAGAAACCTCAAAACCTCGATACAAGCCAGCAATATCATCACTCGCTAGGGTCTTCCTGTATACATCGAGTAGCCCTTTAAATGGATGTTAATTATCAGCTTTGGTATCAATTGCATCTGTGCCAAGTCGAGTTCGTGCATAATCTAAATGGTATAGTAACATGGATGTTGTTGCTCTAGCTGTAATGTCTGAAGCTATATTTCCTGCCAACCACTTCATATAATCATCTTTTTTCTTTTGACTGACCAAAAAGGTCTTAAAAATAGCCCTCGAACCCAAAATTGAAGGCCTATGAAAAAATGGATAGGACCAATCATTTTGTTTTCAAGAAAGATCAATTAGAAATATAATTAAAACAATACATACCAAATGATATTATATTAGACTAGGATAATCAAGCACAATAACTATCAAGTGTTGTTGAGATGTTTGAAAATTCAAAAAGATGTCTTATGAAAGCACACTACTGACTTTCGGAGGCTTACATGAATGAAATCTGTAGATGTCTGAAAATCTAAGAGCCTAGTAAAAGGACATGACAACTTTCTTTGAGGTGTATACAGTTGGCTTATACAACTTATTTTTCTATATGATTTCTTATAACAACCATCTAGCTAATTGTTTGTGTACAAAATTTTTAGACAAAGCAATGATCACATGTAATCATGTGCTATTTATTTATTAAACAGATATTATCACTGTACTAATGAACACCATGCATGCATTGGCATATCTGATCTGTCAATCCTTGGTAAGAGATCAGACATCAAATTAGATTCCACATGCAAAGACAATATAACAACAAAAAAACAAATATACATTGATGGTGTTTTGGTCTCTGTTTAAAATGTCAAGTTTCTAAGTGCTCCAAGATATGGAACTAACTTGCTATAAGATTCAACAGACAACATCAGCAGCCAATCCAGTAGAAATATACATACAGTGCACAAATATTTGTTATGTGGCTAAATTCTCGATCTGATAGTTTCTGTAATGTACCAACCCATATGATAGATAGATACTGTTATACCAAGTGCTATACTACCCATATCATCCGAAAAAATAATTAACAAAATGACCAGTACTGAATCATATGATCCATGTGTTTACAGAGTCTATAATCTAAAGAGTGGATACCTCACAGGCTCAAGAATGATATGGACTGAGCATGAGGATGTTTGGAGATGCATCGATGCAAAATTAACCAAATGAATTCCTCAGCAGCAAATATAAGTGATAGAGCAGTAAAATAGTTAGTGGATACAGAAGAGATGAGGAGTAATCATTCTCGTGTGCAACTTCATAGGGGCATTTATGATATTATGTGTGCAGAACATCCTTTCCTACAAAATTTTGCAACAAAAAAAAATATATATGGAACTAAAATATAAAAAGATAAGCTACACAAAAATGATGATGACAAAAAACAATGGAGAATAATTGATTAAGAAAAACCTATAATATATTATTACAAAAAAATTAACATTTCATTAGAACTTTGGATAGACATTGCAATGCTAATTGTCCTAATGTTATAATTAAAGGATGTGTATGATACCATAATCACTGGTGCTAGAACTTGCAAAGATAATATATGAACTCATTAATCATGTATAGGATAAACCGACAAATGGAAAGGAATCAAGTTTAACTTGAGTGATGAAGATAAATATTATAAATTATAGGTTTTAAATTAAATAGGATTAACATTGAATATATGAAATCAAGGTTCAGTTTCTCTCGATCTTAACTAGTGTCTAGGCTAACCGACAATATAGTACATACTGCTCCATACAGATATATCGTGCGTCGGTATGACAGGGCATTTCAACGACATGGAAAAATGATCCAAAATATCTCCAAATTTTAAAAAAATAAAAAAAATACATAATATGATTTTTAAGTTAGAAATAAATATAAATTTAGTATAGTTTTAGTAAAAATAATCTAAATTAGGAATAAAAATAATGGTACATATCTTTTTTAGATTTTGAGGAGTAGTTTTATGATACGCTCCAAAACATTATGTTGATATCGAATTATCTATAAAAAAATAATTTGAATTATTAGATTATTTGTTAAACAACTTAAACTTTAAGATTCAAATGAATAAGTAATCAATTAATAAATATACTTATTTCTATCACAAAAAAGAATAACATGACTCCACAAGCGGTGGATCGGGATCCTTGATCCTATGTATCTGTATATTAATTTAATATGTTTGTTGGACTCAATCTTGAAATTAATCCCATAATATAGTATACCAATACACCATATGTTGTTGGTGTATCAATGTGGTGATGGTCGTAGTTTGATCGTCATGAATCACATGTGTCCGAGGTGGCTCTTAAGGCAACCAGAGACACCCAACAATTGTAGTAGTCTACCTAGTGCAAAGGCAAAGGCAAAGGGGAAGGTAGTAGCATCATTTGTATAGTTGGAAAGAATCGAGTCAGTAAACAAAACACATTCTTAATTACATTTGACAACTCACTCGATCCATAAAACATAACAACGACATAGACAGTAGTGTCTTGACTTACGATAGAAGTGACACCAAGGAGTCGATGGTCTCGTCTACATAGTTTGAGGGAGGTGCATGGATAAAAGAGCAGTATTTTACGCATGCCACCCAATATTCAGATTGTGTAGCTCAACAAGAATCACATCTATACAGTTTGAGGGTGATGCATAGATCAAGGAGTAGCATTTAAAGCATGCCACCCAAGATTCATATTATGATGTTCGACGAGGCAGTAGTTAAGTTTATACACGAAATGGAAAGAGAAAGATAATATATAATTTTCAACAGATGTGATAAAGCTTACGCGACGTAGACACAAAGCCGAGCCCATCATATTATGAAGAATCTTATAACCAATAATAATACAATGATAATGGGTCATTCTTCTCAGAAAATTAGTACGACTATTGATTTTATGATACAAAGCATCAACCTTGGCACCAATAGATGCTACAGTAATAGTTTCATAAATATACAATAATATATATTATATTGAAATACATATACATAGGATCAAAAACCTTGATTCGTCGCTCATGGAGTCCAATCGTTCTTTTTTTTTTGTCGAATCAAGTATATCCATCAACCGATCTATTTATTACTTCATTAATTTGAATCTTAAAGTTTAACTTGAAATCTAACAATTCAAATCACTTCTTTCTAGATAATTTAATATCAATGGAAGCACGATCTTGAACGTGCCACAAAGCTGCTCCTCTAAGTCCGTAAAAGATATGTGACACTATTCTTAACTAATTGAGAATATTTATACTAAAATTATACTAAATTTACATTCGTTTCCACCCTAAAAACCCTAATATATATATTTTTATTTTTCAAGTAATTTCAAAGTTATTTTTGGCTTTTTTTTTGTGTGCCATCGGCATGCTTCATCATGTTGACACTCGGCACACAAGCACCATACTATATTGTTGGTTGATCGATATACTTGTTTGGACCGATAAGATAAACCTTTTATTTAACTATACAATTTGATGGATTAGTATAGGAAAAACCAAGCAAGCTTGGGTGCCTCAATGCCCCCTCTCTCTTTCTTCACGAAAAAAAGAATTAAGAAACAGAAAGGTGTTGCAGGAAATCAAATGGACAATGGTCAGGTTATTGACCAGAATATATAGTATTAAGTCCCTTTTGTTTATTCGATTTGTCAAAAGATCCATTATCTATCAAACGATAATTATAAGTACAATTCAAGTGACACCCATACGTAGTTAACGAAGGCTTATGTTTGAGTAGCTATCTGAGTGCTATGTGTGTACGGTTTCTCTTCTGTTCACCAAAAAATAGCATCAAACTAATTAACTTTGATCACCAAAAAATCCTCAGACTTATGCAACCAATACACATACTTCCCAATAGATTTTTACGTCTAATTCTCATCTCCATCAAAAGGAATCGAATGGCAGAGATACAATTTAAGGAAAACCAACGATCTTCTTCCAGGAAAATTCCAACCTGAGTCTGGAAATATCGGACAACATTGGCCTGGTTGCGTCTCCAAAGAGCCAGCACCCCTTCGCCCCTAAGAACCCTCGCGAAGCAATCCCCGATGCCCTTGTAAGGCCTCGTCAGATATCCCCTCCTTAGCAGCTCCCCCTGGTTCTGCACCAGAAGCTTCACCCTCTCCACCGGAGCGGCCCCGCTCTTCGCCACCACCGCGGAGGCCCCGCCCATCACGAAGTCCGTGGCCATATTCTTCGATGGCGGCGCCACCACCGTCACCGGCGCCGCATCGATGGCAACCCCCATGTGACGCCCGTTCTCGTCTCTCTCCCTTTCTCTCGTTTGCCACCAGCCTTTGTGACACGTCCTGTTTATAAATAGAGAGAGAGAGAGAGAGAGAGAGGAGAAATAAAAAGCGATGGCGGAGGTTGACTCCCTTTGAAAGGATAATGACCAAATTTTTGATGTTGTTGAATCATGTAGGAGATGCACAGGAATGTTGGATAAATCTCTACGCTAAGTCGTAGAAGAGACAAGTACGCGCATAAGGTAAACCTTGGGACGCATCTGATCTGTATGAATCCACCATTAGAAGTATTGCCCATGCCCGGTCCGACCAGACCCTAACCCAGAAATATAACTGTCATCTTTGGTCTGCACGAAAATTCAAATGATTTGTCAAACAAAACATTTTATGCCATCAATTCAACTGATTTTTTTTCTTCAAAATTATGAAAAATGTTAGCCCAATCGAGCAGATCAGAAAAATGTTGCAGGGATCAGCTGTTATTAGTTCCTGAATCTACTAATCTTTTACGAATTTTAAAGAAATAGTACAGAAGTCCTCCCAGAATTACGCACAGCGCCACCGCATCCACCACCCCACCCACGATGATAACCTTCGTCACCAGACTCGAGGAAGTCTCATAGCGTGCACTTCCTTTCTTCGCGACCTTTATCCAGTAGCTGGACTCGGTCGCCTTCACCTCGACTTCTCGAGCACCGCCGACTAACGCGTACCGAGAACACCACTCTCCCGTGCCGACGCCATGACCGTTGGTGTGCAGGGCTGCGGCACACGAGCAGTCTTCCAAGCAAGAGGCCAAGCATTCCTCCTTGCTAACATTGGACGCCGATGATGAAGTTCTTAGCACGGTGACGACTCTCCGCACCTCCACCATCTCCACCTCCGAGCTCGCCAACCCACAGAAGCTGGTGCTGTACTCCATCCCTGAGAGTTGCAGATACGCGCAGGTGTTGGTGGAAGAGCATATCCCGTATGGTCCACAGGGAAGAGGAAGCTCGCAGAACTCGAGCGCGCGACACGACGGCTGAAACCTCCCATGGCTTGCCGAGTAGTAGTAGAGCCCCAGGTTGCCTTTGCTCCCCAATGCTAAGAATCTGACTGCCCCTGACTTCATTGCCAGGATTTGAGCTATCTTCCAGGAGTTCACGTCGAACACCTTCAGCCCTGTCGAGCCCACTCTGGTATACGCAATGCTCCTGCCTGCTCGAGGCCGGAGCGCCCAGTATGAGTACCTCTCGCCTCTCCAGTTCAGGTAGGCCACCAGCTGATCCTTGTGGACTTCCAATGAGTAGAATGCTGAGGAATTGACAGGGAAAGAAGTCAGCCGAGAGGACGCGTCAAGTCGCTGCCCCCACAGCATTGTGTTCGTCGGATGCTCGAAGCTCTGCCATCTGGTTTGGTTTTGTGCGTCAGCAAGGATGAGGTTGCCTGTGTCCTTTTTGAGGAGGAGACTCTGTTTCACACAGAAACTGGAGAATGAGGACAAAGAAACTGGAACCAAAGATCAGGATATAGATATCACCTTCACACCAAGCCCGGAGGTGCCCGAACGCCACCCGATTCGACCGGCGCGGTCCATCAGTTGCAGGTCGCCGTCATGGGTCAACTCGAGGACGCATCTGCCTGCGGGAATGAACTTGGCAACATGGTCGGAAGCCCACACCTTGACGTCCCCGAGGAGAACGAGAACGGAGCACGAGTAGCTGGCGCCTGCGATGGCCTCGACGCTCAGCGCCGCCCTGAAGTCCGGGGGAGCATTCCCTGCCGCGAGGACGAAGGCTCTTCCCACGAAGCCCGGCTGGTACGCAGAGGGAACCGGGATGGTGACTCGGCCGCCGACAGGGAAACTTAAAGCAGAGAAGACACGAGGGAGGAAGGCAAACAGGAGGAAGAAGACACAGGGGAGGCCCATATGGGAGTTACTGCAATCAGAAGCCGGAGGAGTGGATGGAGATGGGATGAGTCGTGGGGAAATGTGAAGAGTTACAGGGAGGAATAGGGTAGGTAGCGAGAGGTATTGGGAAGAGGATTTGGAAGCTTCTTGGTTGGCATTTTGAGGAGCGCAATAATGTAGAGAGGCAGTGGGCACAGATTTCGTGCTCACCTGCGGGTGTAGGAGCAGATGGCAGTGGAGAATGCAGGCAACGTGGGCCCCGCCTGCCTTTTCCGCCCTGGTGGCCGGGGGACGGTGGGTCCCTGTCAGAGGAGCAGCGGCCCGCCATAGACTTTGGTCTCCATCAGCGTGCTCTTGGCAATCATTAAATTGATGCGGACATGCCTCCTCTTTATAAAAATAATTTATATTAAATTTGATAAATTTGGGATTCTTATGGAGGCACATCCGACTGCTTTCTGATTGATCAATCACTTGACATGAAGAAAATATTTAGTATAGTTGTTTTTATTGCACTTAACTGAAATGAAACTATGCAACTTAGCACTGCTATTAACGTTTTGATACTCATTTTTATCGATACGTACTAAAGAATAAAAAAATAAATAAAAAACAAAAGAAGAAAAAGAAGATAATAATAATAATATTATTAATAATAATAATAATAATAATAATATAAGAGAAAATTGATCTGAAACCATATGGCCTGCATAGATAGACTATAACAAATGCATGAAGATATTTTGATCACTGTAAGATGAATATATCAAATACATAAAGATATTTCAATAAAAAAATAAACAATATCGGGTGCTCTAGATATTTTTGAATATGTTTGATTTATCACACACATGAATCTGTTTTGATCAAGAAGTTTGAATCTAATCCTTTAGATATTATGGTAACTAGCATAATACATTACATTAATTGCATGAAAATTGATTTATCAAGAAAACCACATCCAGTGCCTGTTTTTGCTTGAGGTAGGCATAATAGATGCATTAGGACACTTTTGGAAATTGCTACTTCATGTGGACGTATTAAGCACATAAACATGCTTTACAAGGTTGGGCTTAAAAAGTTACAAGGTGTCCAAATTAAGATCATTCAAATAATTAAAAATATATAATTTTGATGATAGTATATCATATATATTAAAGGTCAAAATCTTATTTCAATGATATAGTTTTTGAAATGATTTTATTAGTTAATTAAAAAGGAAAAAAAATCTTTGCCCGCATAAGTAGATATAATAGAATGTATAGTTTAATACAATATAAAAATAATAATATGGGCATATACCGTATAGTATTTTTATTAATCAATCATTGGAAATTAACTAAACATCGGAGCATAGCTTTTTTTATTAGGATGATGATGTAAATGGTCAATCAAGCATAGAGAAGTCAATGGGGGAAAGACTTGCCCCAAATAGCGAGAGATATTAACAAGGATTAGAGATGACGTGCATCAACCTAATCCGATCAGTAAGAAAAATAATGAGGCCGAGTATAATTATAGGGTGAGGAGGATATCAGTTATATCTATTTCAAATATGTTCTTATGTTATACAATAAAATGTAATTAAAACACATATCAATGATCACTTTTACCTACAAAACTATCCGATTAGCACATTGTATAGTGCATCCGTATCAAGTGCTGATCTCATTTTCTTATCATACTTGCTCAAGATTTTGGATTACACCTATGTTTGTGTTATCATATCTATTCAAGAAAGAACAAGTAATTATAATATGACGGTCTTATATTGATTTGTCCATATCTTAGTCGATATGATAAAATAATTAAGATATGATTGAACTTATATCCAATCTAACCTTTTAGAATCATCTCCTCTTCGTCCTCCGAGGAAAAATGCTGTATTAATGAATAAAGAATGAGTTATATATAAAAGATTTTGTATAATTCTAACATATTTAACAAAAATGAGTTTTGCCTGGTCCTTTTTTTAATTAGTATCTCGTCAATTTATTCATCTATATCTTAGTTGATATGATAAAATAATGAAGATATGATTGAACTCTCATTCAATGTAACCTTCTCTTTCTCCCCCTATGTTTAGAAGCTGAAAAATGATGTATTAATGAAAAAGGATGGGTTCTATAGAAAGGATATTGTATAATTCCAAGAAATTTAATCAAAATAAGTTTTGCTTGGCCATTTCTTTTATTTGATCAGTATCTTTGTCTTCCCGTGAGACTAAAGTACATATCTCAAAATTTAAGTGTCTAATTTATATGAGAATGAGAAAAATTATTTTCGATCGAGGATACACAAATAGAGTCACGAGCTAAAAAAGGTTGTCGTTTGACCAAACAAGCACTTTGTCAAGGTAATTATGTTAATTTCATTATTTATCATATAATAAATAAAAACAATTTACCCGTATACGATCGGCAAAAATATGAGCACCCTCTTATATTAAAACTATCTATTGAGATTACTTGAAAAAAAATGACTATTCTAATTAGTGTGGCTTACTATCTTCTTAGGTGTTCTCTTAAATTATAATCCATGATTGTGTTAAAACAATCTACACGAGAGATGAGAGAATAATTATAAAACCTCAATTGGATGATTGAATCAGAAAGATTGAGAATCAGATTCTACACGGATTCATGTCATTAGTTAAATCGTTTGATCCTTAAAAAGAATTATGTATTCTTAAATTTTTATTTATTATCAAATATATTAAAATTATTACAAGCGTAATTAACTCCTTTCTATTATATTTGTTACCCTGCCATCCTCTCAATGTGTTATTTCGTTAGTCTCTATCATTCTCTTTAACTATTTTCCTCTTGTTTATTTTTTATTACAATATATGATTATATTTTATCTATTAAAATTTATCAAATCTATGATTCTACTAGTTTATGCATTGGTTGAATCGATAACCAGATCGAATGTCAAGATAACCATGTACAAGAATCATGCAGGTTGTAAAGAGCCATGAACTATATCTAATTAGGTCGTGATGTTTCTCAGATCCCGCAATGTTGTTCTTTCCAATTAAGACTGCTACTTTGGAGGGATACATGCATACCATGCAGAGACAATCAAATATTTAATATTTAGTATTTAAATATTAAATCGATTCTGATATCAAATATTACATTCAAATCAAATTTCATGATCCAAGTTTGGTAAACTAATTGATCTATTAATTTCATTTGATCTAAATTATTAATTAAAATATTTCAACTGAAATTGATAGTATTATAAAAATAAAGTTAAATTATTTTTTAACCTTATACATCAAAAGCTATAGTTGTTTCATTGCCATTGTAGTCAAACTTACTCGATCTATCACGTAACACCAGCTCAGATTTCTCACGCCAACATTAAATTAACAAATATTTAACCATACAGCAAATGGGATCATCAAACATTGTAACAGTGCAGAAACGAGACCACACTGGCGACTAAATTACTGCAGCTTCAATAATTATTTTTCTCAGCTTCAATAAAGTTTAAAGATCATAACTTCAAACCTTTTGTTCTCCGCTTGTAGGAAAGAGAGAAGTTTAACCACTGCTGCAGTTATGATAACATGTGTGTGTTTCTTCCGTAATATTAAGCTGTATGCAAAAGAACTCCAGAAGTTATACAAGATAGAGAGGAAACTATGGAGGATAGCAAAACAATTTATGAAGAAGCTCAAATATAAAGTCTATATTGCTCCATTAACAAGAAGAAATAATTATGTTCACTGGGCAAAGAGTTTTTTTTTATGTGAAAAGCAGGTGAATCACTCATGAAGCATACTTGATATTCAGCCAAAACATATGCGCAAGGCTAAAAATAACAGGTGGCTTATGGAAACTTGCAAATAAGATTATTGGCTATACATATACCAAAGGTAAATACCATTTCATGAGTGATTCACTTGGCACAAATGGAATATAAAAGGTAAATATTTTATATAAAAATAAATACTAGTAGGTCGTCACACACCGAAATCAAATTAAAATTATAATCAAATAAACATTTACGTTAAAAACCCCTCTAACTATAAAGGCAAAACTCACAGGCCAAGCCAGACAAAATCTATTATAAAAATAATAAATGTACAAATCTCAAAATCCTCATGCCCAAGCCCAAGCAACAATCATAAGATAATGACAGGGATATAAGGACTATATTACTATACACAATATTCAAAACCTTATCAAATAATCATGATAAGAACCCACTACAGATCTGATCTAACCTGATATGAGAATAATGTTTGGATGATTGAGAATAGTCTTTCTCTGTCCTTGTCTTTTTTTTTCTTTTTTGGATCTCTTGTTTTCTGTCCTCTACTGCCAATCTATTGCTTCCTTTCTCTCTCTCACATTTTTAGTCGTCGTTGTCCACTTCTCCTCAACTCTAGCCACCAAAATTGGGGTTTTGGTTAAGAAAAATTAAGATTAGAGATATGGGCTTCACTAAAGCCCATTATGAGCAGAATCTAGGCCATATGCCCAACAACCTCCCCCTTCAACCCATAGGGGAGGATGTCTCATGACTTCTCAATGTGAAGTCATGCCAACTAGTTGTCAACACATCTCCTGTCTTTCTTTCGATAAAATCTTAGTCAACATGTCTGTCCCATTATCATCTGTGTGAATTTTATGAAGTTGTAACTGTTTCTCTTCAAACACATTTTTGATCTAGTGATATCTAACCTCTATATGCTTTGACTTGGAATGAAACATTAGGTTCTTGCACAAATGGATGGCACTCTGACTGTCACAATACACCATATAGTTTTTTTGTTTCAACTCTAGTTCTTGTAATAATTCTTTTATCCATAACATTTCTTTACAAACCTCTGTAGCAGCAATATATTCTGCCTCTGTGGAGGAGAGAGCAATACACCTTTGCAATATGGATTGCCATGAGACAGCTCCCCCTACAAAAGTAAGTACAAAACCTAATTTGGCTTCCTTGTGTCAATATCTCTTATCATATCTATATTTGTGTAACCTGTTAATATAGGTGGTTCACCTCCAAAGCTTAGACAAACTTTAAAGCTCCCTCTGAGATATCTAAATATTCCCTTCACTGCTGCCCAATTCTCTTTGCCTGGATTTGTAAGAAATCTGCCAACAACACCCATTGCATATGCAATGTCCGACCTCGTACATACCATTGCATACATTAAACTTTCAACTACTGAAGCATAAGGAACTTTTTCCATTTTCTCCTTCGCCTCATCACTTGACGGACTCTAATCTGAGCACAACTTGAAGTGACCTGAAAGAGGAGAACCAACTGGTTTTGTATTGCTCATACTGAACCTGTCAAATACCTTCTCAATGTATTTCTCCAGTAAGAACCAAATCTTCTTATTTCTTCTATCATGAGAAATCTGCATGTCTAGTATTTGCTTTGTTGGCCCCATATCCTTCATTGCAAAAGACTTACTCAGTTCCTTCTTCAGCATGTCAATTGTAGACATATCTTTTCCCAGAATAAATATGTCATCAACATAAAGTAAAAGGATAATAAAATCCTCATCAAACCGTTTGATGTACACATAATGATATGAAGTTGTTCTTTTATATCTATTTTCAAATATAAATGAATCAAACTTTTTATATCACTATCTTGGAGATTGCTTCAGCCCATATAAGCTCTTCTTTAACTTGCAGACAAGATTTTCTTTACCTTTGACTTTGAAGCATTCTAGTTGCTCCATATAAATTTTCTCCTCCAAATCACCATGAAGAACAGCTGCCTTCACATCTAACTGCTCAACCTCCAAGTCCAGGTTAGCAACAATATCAAAAGCAACACGGATAGAAGACATTTTAACAATAGGAGAAAAAAATCTCTTCAAAGTTAATACTTTTCTTTTGACCAAAGTCTTTTACAACTAATCTAGCTTTGTACTTTGGTTGAGAACAATATTCTTGAGTCTTCAACTTGAAAACTCACTTGTTCTTTAAGACCTTACTTCCATTTGGTAGTTGCACCAAATCATATGTGTAGTTATTCTGTAGAGAATTCATCTCTTCCTACATAGCAATTAACCACTTCTTTTTCTGCTCACTTTCAACTGCTTCCTGGTAACTCTCTGGTTCACCTGCATCAATAAGCATCATAAACTCATCTGTAGAGTATCTTCTGGAAGATTGACGTGGTCTAGAAGATCTTTCTAACTGAAGTTCTATGAAAACTTGCTCCCTTTCTTCTTCCTGCTTAACATGTCCTGTGTGGTTCTTCTGTAGAGAATACATCTCTTCCTGCATAGCAACTAACCACTTCTTTTTCTGCTTACCTTCAACTGTTTCCTGGTAACTCTCTGGTTCACCTGCATCAGTAAGCATCATATACTCATATGTAGAGTATCTTCTGGAAGGTTGACGTGGTCTAGAAGATCTTCCCAACTGAGGTTCTGTGGAAACTTGCTCCTTTTCTTCTTCCTGCTCAATATGTCCTGTAGGTAGATCAACATTAGGCTCTACACCATCTTCCTGCATATCTCCTCTATCACCTTGATGTACTAGAGGAATAATTAGGTCATAGTCTGCTAATCCTTCTACAGAAGTTTTGGCTAGTGCATCCTTCAAATCCTCAAGGGTTTGATCCTCAAAGAAGATAATATCTCTACTTATGAACACCTTCTGCTTTTCTGGATCCCAAAGATTGTAATCAAACTGATCATGTGAGTAGCCAAGAAATATACACTCTTTTGTCTTACCATCTAGCTTAGACCTCTCATTGTTTGGAACATGTGCAAATGCACGATAACCAAATACTCTTAAATACTTATAGGAGATATCTTTCCCTGACCATACATGCTCTACAACATCATCATCTAGAGCTGTATAGGGTGACAAGTTGATCACATCAACAATAGTCCTCAAAGCCTCATCGTAAAACCTTTTGGGTAACTTGGCCTGTAAAAGCATACATCTAATCTTTTTCATGATAGTGCGGTTCATCCTCTCTGTAATTGCATTATGCTGAGGTGTACCAAGAACTGTCAACTCATGTTGGATGTCATATGACCTGCAATAATAATTAAACAATCCTGTGTACTCACCACCATTATATGATCTTATGCATTTCAATTGTCTTTTTATCTCCCTTTCAACTCTGGCATGAAAATCCTTTAAAATACTAATAACATGATCTTTTGTCTTCATAGCATAGGCCGAAAAGTCATATATAAAAGTGACAAAATAAAGTGCACCACTACTAGAAACATTAATAGATCCACCGGGTGTTTTTGTCCTTAAAAGACCACACACATCTGTATAAACACAGTTCATGTCATGCATTTTTTTAGACAAAGCAGGACTAGTAAAAAAAATTCTATGTTATTTGTTAGATAAATAATCAATACAATGATTTAAATATGTACCTCTGAGGTCTGGCAATACCTCTCTCTTGGAAAGAACTTACAGCCCCTTCTCACTCATGTGTCTCAATTGCCTATACCATAACTCTATGCTAAAATCTTTCTCTGTAGCATTTAACTGCTCACCACAAGCTTTTGTCTGCAATTTGTATAAGGTGTGACATTTCTTCTCATTAACTACAATAAGAGAACCCTTACTGAGCTTCCATTGTCCTATGTGAAATATAACATCAAAGTCTTCATCATCCAGCCTTCCAACTGAAATTAAATTCAGCCTTAAATCAACCACATGTCTCACATCCTTAAGCATAAACTTGCAACCAAGGTTGGTCTTTATGTGGATATCACCCATGCCAATGATAACTGATATGCTATAATTGCTCATCTTGACAACACCAAAATTTTCAGACTTGTAAGTAGCAAAAAACTCTCTTCGTGGTGTAGCATGATAAGAAGCACATGTGTCAATTATCCACTCGAGATCCCGACACACACAAGAAAAAATATCATCGTAGATAAAATTAAATAATCACTATCCTGTACTATAGTTGTGATATTTTCTTTTGACTTTGTAGACTCTACTTCTTACCCCTTTTTCTTGTTCTTCTTAGGTTGCTTGCACTGATTCTTGTAATATCCTTTCTCACCACAATTATAGCAAATAATATCTTTTCTTGATCTTGACTTACTTATACCCATGCGTGAACCACTTCTATCCTTTGCCTTTGATTTGTCTTTGTTCTCTAAGATAAGTATTTGTGAATCAATATGAGAAGTTGTTGAATTATTTCTCCTCAATTCCTCGTTCAATAAACTATTTGTTACTTGACTCATGGTGACAATACCATCTGGTGCAGAATTACGAAGGGAAATTACTAGTGTTTCCCAAGTTTCTAGCAATGAACTGAGAAGTAACAATGCTTGCAACTCATTATTAAGAGACATTTTCATAGAGGATAACTGACTAGTAATACTCTGCATTTCATTTAAATGCTCAGCAATAGAAGTGTCTTCTTTATATTTCAGGTTCACAAGTTTTCAAAGATTTGTTCTAGTAATTTTTCTTTAATAAAGACATTCAAACTTTTTCCAAAGAGAGTATGTAGAACTTTCAGTAGAAACATGGTAAAAGATATTATCATTAAACCACTATCGAATAAACCCAACTGTTTTTTGATCTAACCTCTTCTACTCATCATCTGTCATAGTTGTGAGCTTTACACTATCCTCTTGCAAATGTCCATATAAGTCTTTGCAATATAAGGAGTCTTCCATTCTTGATTTTCGTATCATCCAATTATTTTTATTTAAGCTAATCATGCGAGAAACATTACTAGCCTCTACGTTCGAACACAAAAAATTAAATACTACCAAACTTTGCTCTGATACCAATTGATGAGATATAAAAGGTAAAGGCCTTGTATAGGAACAAATACTAACAGACTGTCACACATAACAGAATCAAACTGAAATCACAATCAAATGAATACTAAGATTTACGTGAAAAACCTCTCAAACTAGTAGGGTAAAAATCACGGAACAAGATAAAGAAAATCTACTATAAAAATAATAAATATATAAATCTCAAAACCCTCATACGCAAGCTCAAGCAATAATCACAAGAAAATGACAAAGATACAAGAACTATATTACTATACACAATATCTAAAACCTCATCAAGTGATCACAGTAAAAATCCACTGCAGATATGATCTAACCTGAGATGAGAATACTGTTTGGATGATTGAAAATAATCTTTCTCTGTCATTGTATTCTTCCCTTGATCGCTTGTTTTTTGCCCTCTATTGTCAATTTATTGTTTTCTTTCTCTCTCCCATGTTCTCAGTCGTCGTTGTCCACTTTTTCTCAACCTTGACCATCAAAACTAGGGTTTTGGTTAAGAGAAATCAAGGTTAGGCTATGAACTTTCTAAAGCCCACTATGAGTTGAATCTAGGCCATATGCTTAACAACAACAACAAAAACAACTACAACAACAATGCAAAATTACAAAGATTTTACATAAAATTATTTAGGTAGAAAATTATTAGATCATAAAACAAAAAAGAGAAAAAGAAAACAATTGCAACAACAATGTAAAATTACAAAGATTTTACATAAAATTGTTCAGGTACGAAACTATTGGATCATAAAACAAAAAACTCCCCCCTTTAATATGCACCTTTAGTACTAAAGAGGTAAAAAAAATAGACCATCATTAAAATAATGTTTTGCTTTTGCTTGACCAATGATGTAGGTATAGGAGATTGATCAGTGACCACACCAATTTAAGATACTAGGTATGAAGCTTCAGTAGGTAAAAAACTGTAATTTGCATGCCCGCCTCACTGAATATTAAACTTTGTGCAGGAACATAATCAGCATAATGCAGCAGAGTTCCAAGATCTTGTCATCTTAGTCTTGGGCATAAAATCTTTTTGGATTGAAGAATAGAATATTTCCATTAGTGGAGGGTGCCCAAAATTCTAGACAGATCAAAAAGGCCAGAATTGCAAAATTTGAGATCTCAAGAAAGAAGGCCCAAATAATTTTGTTTGGATTACCAAAAATACTGCATATTGTATAGGCCAAAGATGATTTTAAACCTCCAAGTTGTCTGATTGCCATGTCTCAAACCGTCTCTTGCAGCCAAGGGGATGCATTACTGATCAGACATTATGTAAGGTTGTCACCTGACTGATTGTTGCTTTCATCAACCTTGTTTACCTTTTTAGAGCTGCATTCTAAAAGTGGGATATCAGGTGAATCTACAACCTGATCAGATACAGCTTCTTTGTTATGTGTCTGTAATCCTGTAAATCGTGCAAGATCGACCCATTGCTGCAAACAGAAAGCAAGTAAATCAGGTGAAGATGATAAAATACTAGCACTGCTGTATAAGCTTTCAGATTCATATAACCAGAATGACACATTAATCAAAACAAGGAAAACTGAGAAAAAAAGCAGCAGAATCACTCTTCATGTGTCATCTGCTTAGCATGTGTTGTTGAAATTAAGTTTCCCTGTCAATTGAAAGTCAACATTCACGTTTAGCAGGCCTATTTGCCTGATTGTGGAGGTTAATGCAACCCAACAAATTCAGCTTAAAGAGTTTGTAATGATGGACTGTACAACTAATGAAGCATTGCATGTATTTGGTCATAAAAGTAAAATATCTATAAATTTGTAATGATGCTGGGGTTTGGTGATCTAAAGCAAAAGGTCAACTAATAGTAAGTAAATGCTCAGAGCAAATTCATTAAGAAACAAAACAAAGTTGCTTTATCTCTGGCCTATTGAAAACTCTGATTATCTCAATTAGAGAACCTATATTATTGTACTGTTGGCCTCAGCAATAAAAGAATGAGCAAACAATGGGAAAAACTTCTAAAAGAACAGAATCTGCAAGGAACTACCTCCAGAAAACTGCAGAATATAAGAGGACACTTTGCAGAGTGATGTATTCCAATCCTAAAAGAAGAGTTAAGTTTTATTTTCAACATGTCTAAATAGATTTTTATTTTTTTTCTGAGACTTAAACTGTTTTCATCCATGTTTCAATGTCCTAATAATGACAGCACATTCTAGAGTTGAAACATCATATATTATCACTACTTTTAAGATTTATCTCTAGCTAGATAAGAATTGATAAGATAAGATTTCAATGCAATCTTTAAAAAGTCAATTGGATGTCCATAGCCCCGATAGCAGTTGAATTGTTTTTAAGTAGTCTATCTAATAAAACCCTGCATGACTGAGATGTGTATAGCACAATGAGTTTTTAATAAAGAAATGATTTTTTAGGTTAGGTAACTATGATTATCTTCCTTCTTTGTCCTTGATGGGTATCCTTCCAAATTCATTGCAACTTCATCAAAAAAATTTATCTGTTGCCTTTTCAATCTAATTTCATTTATTGACTATCTTTAGTTATTTCTGGCATTAACTTGGTGGTAAATATGTTCAAAATCAAATTAAAGTGTAAATATGGGCCATGCTTTATAATTTCAAGTTACCACTTGATGTGCACTACGTGCGCTACTTCAACTGGGCATTGATTCTTAAAATATTAAAATTCTTAATATTCTTTGGTGTGTGCTGGCCTGTCTACACTAGTCCCATTCATAGCACCAATAATGGTATTAAGTTAGCATTTTAAACCTTAAATAAGACTACCATGCCACTTCATATTGTTACCGAGCTAATCAAAATTGCTAAGGATACTTGTTTAGAGAACAATTTGCTCATTTTGGTTGATTTGTGTACTTATTAAGTTTTATGGCATACCTTCACATAAGAGCCATAAAATGGATAGGAAAACAGTGCACAACATATTCCCCTCCTAGTATATCGTAATCTTTCTTGTGTGGCAAAAACAAATAGAGAAAATATCACCAGAGGAACAGATCCAGAATTTAAGACTATACTAACCTGTGTTCCCCAGTATGAGTTGATTGTCCGGACACTGAAAGACAACGCATTTACAAGTAGCAGTCCACTGTTGTAAGATAACAGATAATCTGAAAGTCGGTGCTCCACTATTCCAGCAATTATCTACACATTTAGGTACTCATGTTGATGATTCTGAAAGTAGTTGTACAGTAACATGAACTCAAAAGAATGCTTTCCAATACTGTCAATAAGAACTTACAATTGTCTTGAAGAAGAATTTCTACCTTCAGTAGTACTTAATTGATGATTATACACTAAATGATGTTATCACCGAGGTATGACTAGCATAAACCATGGACATTATTACACTGCACATTCCATATATCTTCAAGAAAGAGTGCCAAATCAATTGCATAAATTGGCACATGCCAACTAAAACAGCAACCAGCAGGCACATTCTTGCACTAGTAAGAGTTAGAACATGTTTAACTACTTTGAGGTAACAGGACAAAGGAGAGAAAGCTAAGAAGCAGTCATTGACTCTGGAAACCATTTAGAGTGCATAACTGCTAACTAACGCATACATGAAGTGATTTTATCAAACTAAAGCTGCCAAATTAAGTACCTGATACCGGAGGTTTGCTGATGTTCCGAGAAAGCATCCATATACAATTGCTGATTTAAATACTGGAGATCTTTTACGTCTGCTATCTACAGTTAATGCAGGTTTCAGAGTTCCACGAACAAAATACAGAACATCTGATGCAATTCCAGCACCAATACTAGAGATAAATCCAACACCAGCGAGTTTCAAACCACCAACAATTACCGATGCAAATCTCTGAATCAAATTCCAGTCTTTACCCACAATACTCTTCTGAAAAGCATTATCTGGAATTGATCCTAGAAGGCCCTTTAGTAATTCAAAGCTCTCGAGAGATGAACTGTCATCAGCATAAGTTAGAAATGAAAGAGTTGGGGCAGGAAGCCACACAGTAAAGAAGTCAACAACTGAACCTCTGATTGTGTCTGTTAAAACATAATCAATTTCTTCAAGGAAACGTCCTTTACGTCTTTCATACTGTGCTAAAAGAGTTGTTGTTATAGAAATAGCCTCTTCTATGGCCAACCTATGCAGAAATTTAGGATCTGCCAGAAGTCTTTCGCGGAATCCCTGAAAGAAAATCTAATTGAATGAAGACATCTAGTCCAACAATACACACAAACTAAAGCAATGTTCCTTGACTCTGTTCATATGCTACTGTAGT
Organism: Ensete ventricosum; assembly: GCA_029747655.1. Classification (NCBI taxonomy): domain Eukaryota; kingdom Viridiplantae; phylum Streptophyta; class Magnoliopsida; order Zingiberales; family Musaceae; genus Ensete; species Ensete ventricosum. The sequence goes on along the minus strand of JAQQAF010000003.1, from coordinate 24,417,419 downwards.
TAGTAGCCTAGTACCACAAACAAAATTTGAGCTCATTGTTTTTAAATATGAACTAGGAACTCTTAAGATGCTCAGTAATTTAAGAGAACATTAACGCATCATGGCTTATGAAATTAAAAAAAGAAAAAAAACGTGAGAGAGAAGATGTCCTTTACTTGGAATCTGTGAATGAGTTCTGAGACTAAGGGATACTTCTCGAGGTCAAAAAAGTTCTGCAGTATCTCTGGCGAGACTATTCCAAGATCCAATCCTGTCTGAAGATCCTGTTAAAAGAAGAAAGTCGAGAATTCAGAAATAAAGTGTACTGCCCAAATGCTACATCACGGAAAACATAAATAAAATAAATCAACTACCTAAAGCTGTCCAGGTTTTAAAGAATATTCATCTCCAAGAACAAAGAAGTCAGCAGTAGGATAAGTATGGACAGGGCTAGCCAGTACACAAAAATGTTAAGCGAACACTGAATAATGTGGTCTCATTGCATTGATCATCTCGATCCAATTAAAAAACTGGCCAAGCTTGGGCCTCTGCCTGACTGAAGGGGTGATAATAATTTTTTAGGTTCATCACATATATAATACCCATGGGTATTTGTGTATGCAGTCCTAAAGAGTTCATATATGCATGCATATGACTGAAATAGTGGATATTTGCCTCTATATCACTTGAAAGTTTGTCTTTGCACCCTCTAAAATAGAGGGTAGATGTATATGTATCTCCTAAAGTTATATAAATTCCTCAATCCTAAGAAACTGTGGTTCAACAAGTTTGAGAGACATTAAAGAGCAAGAGTTGAATGTCCTATTGAGTTTTGCCCTTTCCTGACCTTGCGGAAAAGAAAAGAGTACATTCAAGTTTGCTAAAGGATGTGCTGGAGAGAGTATTGCTACATATACATGCTATTTTACAGGGCAGACATGCAAACACGAAATTCCTAAAGGTATATGTTCAAATACTTATAACTTGAGGGCTGTATGTGCATATAAATAAATTTCAAATGTCACCATGACTTCAAATATATAAGTTGAGTTTCTTTAATAATGCACACATTATCATACACCTATCTGATGCCCTTTTATCTCTCCAGCTTAATGCATGAAAATGTTGTTTATAGATCGAATCATACAGCACAAACAAGATTAAAAGTTTAGCTATTAGCATTATGTATCTTAATGAAATATAAAGATGCTTAAACCTTATCTCTCAACCTAAGTCTCAGAAAGGATTCTTGGACTAGGCTTGCACCTAAGTTGTCAAATTTCTATTGGCTTTGTCCCAGTGGTTCAGCCCTCGCCTAGGCACTCGGGTGAGGCGAGCCGAGGCCCGAGCGCCTCAAGGTTTGCTTAGGTGGCACGCTTTAGTGAAGCGTCACCTGGGCGCTTGCCTAAACCTAGGCGCTGGGCACCTTGAGCAAGCACTTGGTTGAAGCAAAGCAACTGAACTAGACTTGATAGTCTAGTTCGATTGAACAATAGCTTAGTTGGTTCAATTGAACTAACTAAGCTAAATAGCTTTACTAAAGTTGCGCGCAAAATCCCTTCCCCCCTTCCAGCCTTCGACCCCAACCCAGAAACCCTACTTCATGCGCAGCCGCTGTCTCTGCCGCCGATGCACAGGACCAATGCTTCCTTTGCTCTCGATGAACAGATCTGTAAGTCCAGCTTTTATGTGCAGTTCCCTCCGCCGCCACTGCTTTTGTGTGCAACTCCTTTCATCGTCAAGGGAGAGAACTATAGCTTCCTCCACCACCGATGGACACATCTGAAGCTTCTGCTGCCCACGACATCGCCATCCGCCACTTCCGCCACTGCTCAAAGCTTTCTCTGTGACTGCTGCTACTGTCCGCAACTCCGTTGCCGCTTCTGTCGTCGAAGCTTCCTCCACCGCTGTTACTGATATCCATAGCTTTATCCGCCGTTTCTGCTGTCATCCATAGCTTCCTCCATCGTCGTTGTCATCGTCCAAAAGCTCCTCCGTCACCTCCACCCTCTCCTTCCCCACTTTTCACCGTCGATAACTCTTTTCTCCCCTCTAACTACTATTAATAGTGGATTAAATATCATCAACAGTAGATTATTAACTATTGTTACCATAAAATCATCCTTATTTAGATTTTAGCATTGCTAATCTCTGTTTATTGTTTTGAATCTTTTAACATTTTTGTTATTAGAAGATTGATAATGTAACTTAGTACTTTAGATCTTTTCAACTTAATATTATATTTTTATTTATATAATCATATTTATCAATTATATTATATATTTTTTTATATTTTAATATTTCAGGATACCTCGCTTCGCTCAGGCAGGCACCTAGGGCATTTTGGAACCTTGGCATCTAGTGCTTTTTTAGTCACTACTTTGATCTCATTAAGCCTCAAGGTCCAGGGCCAACAAACCCAACCTCAAGGCAAAATCCAAAATTAGATTCTCACAGTGACTAAAATAATCATAGGACAACAATTTGACAACCAAGGATAGTGACACATAGCAATCAATTACCTGAGGTAGGGCTTCACGTCTTCGACCAGCTGCATTCATTACTCGAGCAATTTCGGCACGATCGAAGCAATTTCTACTGCAAGGTTTAGCAGCAGAGTACCACAAGAAATCAGCAATAGGAACTTCACCTTCTCTGCGTATCTGTTGTCTCTCAGGATCAAGTAGAATGATAGCTTGGTTTTTCTTTTGCAGTTTCTTTGATATTCTAGCAGGAATTCCTGTTCCTCTTGATCCATAAATTACATGGCTTGCACCAGTTATAACTACAAGCATGCCTGCTGAACTGCCATCACTTACAGCTTTCATGATACTCTGGGACATATTATATTCATCAACAACTCTTGCCTGTGCAGATAGGTATGAACTAGGACCAAAGAGATTAGATGGATTTGAAGAAATCCTGTCTATCAGTGACCTGCCAGACATAGAAGTGAAGCCAGAGATGAAGCCTGAGCCAGCTGGAGGAGCATATAACTTGTGTTCTTCTTTGGAAAGGCCTTGAATTCCTTCAGCTTGAACAGTTCTTAAGACCTAACAAATTTAGCAGAAAAAAATGAATGCTCTCTTGACGGATCCAAAAATGCACAAATAGATGGTCATGAACATGCAAAGTTTAATATCCATAAAGCAAACATACCAACAAAGTAGTTAACAAAGTTCGGCAGTTAATTAAATTCTAGCAATAATATCCGCAAGACGATAAGTTTAAATAAGAGCAAGGGTATGCATCTCAAACAGAAAGTATAGCTCACTGTCTATAATCTCAGTAAAAGGCCTAGTGCTTTTCAAATCACTGGTTTGACCACCATGTCTTCAATTATTATAACTGGTACTCTAACTGTAGGACTTGAACCTCACCAACACATGTGGTCCTGCTCAAAATTTCACTATGTATTTTTGTTTTCAGGAATTATTTTTCCTTCCAGTCTATATGCCTTTCTTTTCTTGTTTGTTTCTTTCTAGTTCCAAATTAATGATAACAGTATACTACTTATATGATATTAAATTAAACTTATATACCTTTCTATTTTCAACTTATATGATATTAAATTAAAAATATACTGTTAACAGTATATTACTTACTGTTAACAGTTGTTAAAGGGGAGAAAAAAATGTTTAATGGTAACAGAGGAAAAGGCAGCGGTGAGAAGCTGGCAGCAACAGCGGAGGAGGATTAGTTTAAGATAGTTGCGGCAGTGCTGCAAACGACAGAAGCAGTGGCAGAAGCTACAAACAGCAGCAGCGGCAGTGGCGAAAGCTGCGGACGGCAGCAGCAGCAACGGCGGAAGCCGCGGACAGCAGCGGCCAAAGCTGCAGAAAACAGTAGCGGCAACGGCAAAAGCTGCGGACAGAAGCGGAGGCAGTGGCGAAAGCTGCAGACAGCAGCAGCGGCAACGACGGAAGCTGCAGACAGCAGCGGCAGCAGTGGCAGAAGCTCCAGAGGGTGTCCGTCAGTGGGGGAGGAACCTGCGGTCCTCTCCCTCGATAGTGGAAGGAACTGCACATGGAGCGACAGCGGATTGAAGCTACGGAGGCCGTCGGATTCATTCATCAGCGATAGAGGAAGGCTCGGTCCGCTGCATCTGCGGTGGAGGCAGTGGCAGAAATTGTCGGCGGCAGAGGCAAAAGCAGTATTGGGTTGGCTCAGGGTCGCATGGGCATGAATGAGGTAAGAAATGACATTCTTGAACCGAGCCAAACTTAAAAGTCTGGTTCGGCTCACTTAATTGAACTGGGTGCTCACCCGAAATGCCCAGCTGCCTGGGTTCAGGCGAGCACCCAGGGCCTCATTGAAACGTGTCGCCTGACCCACACACGAGGTGCTCGAGCAAGGCGAGCAATGGAAACTGAACCTAAATATGTTGGATTTCACATTGGCAACCAAAATGGGTAAAAATAAAAGGATTTTGAACTGAAAAGGTGGAGATGTGCCAATCATGAGCGGACAATGTTAGTATATATATGAAAAAATGCAAGATAATATTATATTCAGAATAAGTTAATTTTGTTATGTCTCTAGTTTTCAAAACATCATATTGAAGGCTTACATGCAATAGATATCCATTTACTTATTAATATGGAAGAGCTATTGACATGCATGGACGAGAGAAGAGTTGCATTAAGCATAGAGGTTCACATTTTGATATTATGCACATGGATATCTTCAATTGCAACAGTAAATTACCTTCAGTGGAGTACCACAAGCTACAAGCTTTACTCCATTGTCACGGCAGTAATTCAGAAGAGGTTCGTACTCCTGCCAGCGTTCAGAAGGCCAATGAAAAGTGTAAGACCTTAAGCTTCCTCCGTCAATTCTGCCAATGACATATAGCTTTTCCAATAAGAGTGTACTAGAAAATAAACTGAATGAGATTTAAAACAATATAGTAAAAGATCAGACTTTACAACAGTAATAATGGTCCTCGGTCAGTTTACACTTGATAATCAACTAATAGGTTGAAAAATAAGGAACCGTATGAATATAAGTCAGCAATAGCTACGAAGAGATGACAAAATGGTTAATAAAAGTTATTGTGTTGCTCCTAAAAAGGTACACTCCAAACTTAACATGCCATATAGAATTAATAGAAAGGAACAAGATGTTATACAAAAGGCTGAATGCTACACTAGAAAGGTAAACAAAAGGACTTTGACGAGGAGGAAAGAAACACAATAAGCAAATCAAAAGACCTCAGGTGCGGTAATTACGATTTCCAATGGGGTACCACATCCAAGGGGAACTATAGCTTGAGATAGTATATAAGCCACTTAACCACCTCAAAAATGCACGTTTTAAGTAGTCCTGCCTAAGGGGCTTGACCCATGTTATTTCGAGCTTAGCCATGACAGATATAATATTCATATATCAAAGCAACAACAGTCGAGTGTAGGGTCATGTTAAAACCTATTGCGTCTCTTTCTAAATCTCCAGTCTTGCAGAGGCAAGCACCATATGTAATGGCAATAGTTTGGTGGGTGATGAGACCTATATAATCCTACAACATCCACAAGAATTCTGTTGATCCAGTATATGACCTTTGCATGACCTACAAAAGATGTTAGATATTTGAGTTGATAGAGAACAATACTACAAAATAGTCTCCAAGATGTGGGTTATATTTTGAGATAAAATGAGTCACTACCTAACATCAAAAGGCATCTTTTCAGTACTCTATTTGACTAGGGGTTTGGTCTATGTTTTGTTTTAAGCATATATCATAACAATAACTATAGCAACATGGTTAAGGTACAGTTGTTAGTCCCAAGGAATTTAGTACAAGAATGATGTTTGATTAACACTTAGACAAAGACAACAATCAGGGACACAACCAAGTTTCCTACATAAAGGGTACAAAAGAGGATATACTTATATATTTATCATAGGACAATATTGTAATTCTCATGCGGTCAAATATATGGATTACTAAATCTTATATCCTACACTGCCTAGGTTGAAAATAATGAATTTTTGGAAAATTTGTCATAAAGCTTAGCTTGACCCATGAAAGCAATAGTCTATCATAGTAAGAAAAGAAAAAAAGAAAAACTAAAAAGAAACAGCACTTCCATATTCATCTTGTAGTGAAACTTCCATGACCAGGATCCCATATCAGTAACTGCCATATTGCCATATGATAAACTAAAGAAAGAGCCATCTTTGTCAATGAATGGAATGATAGACAAGAATGTAATAAAAATAGTACTGACACCTAGAGGGCCAGGAATACAGCATTTCCTAAGGGTTAATGATAGAACCCCAAAAGGAGCTCTATAGATTTCGATCCTTGAGGGGGATCAACCCTTGGAACACTATAGGGGTTCCTCCCTCCTAGATTCGACACAAGGCTGAAATAAAATTGATAATTGCTTGATTCAAGAGAGGGGGCAGCTACATCATTATATAGGGATCAAAACCCTAGCCTAAGGGGGTGCTTGCCTAAGTAAAATTATCCCTTTACCCCTCCTATAGCGAACCCGCCTTAATAGGAACAGGGGGCGACTTGGTTGGCTCTATAGCTAACCTAAGCAAGGGAAAACTCTGGCCAACCAACCCAGTAAAGGGGCGATGGCCACTAAGCCATATGATAGGAGTGACATTATTACAATCTAGCAGGGTTTTATTAACTACTTTTAGGGAGATTAAGACTCAACCCTGCTGGAGTCCTATCAAATCCGTCCTCTTAAAATCAGTCTTGTCCTTAAGGCTGAAGTTCCATGAACTCAGGGAACTGGGTCTTCAGCTCCTCATCAGCTTGGGTGTCAGTTGGAAGAACTTGAGCTGAGTCGTCGTCTTTAAATTTCCATTTGAGGTGGGATACTTGAAGGATCAACTGTAATTTTGATCTGGTGCACGGATCTGATCTCCAGGTTGGGGCCCCAACATGATCCCCAATTTTGCAAGGCCCAAAGAAATAGGGAGACCACTTTCTTGAAGCTTGAATTTCATGCTGGTGGAGCTGGAGATGAAGGGGGACTTGATCTTTCTTAGGAAACTTTCTTCTGCTCCGACGTTTGTCAGGGGGAAGTTTCTTCCTTGCATGGGCTGCCACATAGTTAGTATTTAGTGATAGTCAATCTTTCTTCTGGAATGGTGACTGCCCTCTGGTATGGTTCAAGATGATGCGAGCCCAATCTGGCGTGAGCATGAATTGCAATTCTTCTAGTTTAACTCTTTCGTGCCATGGACCTGTATCCAACCATATTTTAAATTTGGTAATAATTAGTATCTCCTGTAAAAACCTCGTATGAAGTGTGGGGGAAGCCTCGGTGTAAATTAAAAGTCGACCATCTTGCATAAGAATAGCCCAAATTCCAACTCCTGACGCATCGACCTCAATGACCAAAGTGCGGCCGAAATCGGGCAGCGCTAGGACCGACGTCATCGTCATGGCTGCCTTGAGTCATTCGAAGGCTGCGGAGGCTTTATCCGACCACAAGGAGTCTTTCTTCAGTAAGGACGTGAGCGGGGCCCTGATCTTGCCATAATCTTTCACAAAATTTTGGTAGTAGCCCGTGAGTCCAAGGAAACCGCGTAATGATTGTACGTTTGTAGGTCTCGACCATCCTTGCATTGCCTCGATCTTTGTCGGGTCCACCGCCACTCCATCCTCTAATATAATGTGGCCAAGATACTCGAATTTATGCTGTAAGAAGCTGCACTTTGACTGTTTAACATAAAGAGTATTCTCTCGAAGAATCGTTAGAACAGTTCGTAAGCGTTGAAAATGTATATCAAGCGTAGGGCTATAAATGAGAATATTATCAAAGAATACCAATACAAACTTGCGTAGAAAACTCGAGAAGATGTCATTCATCAGGCTTTATAAATTAGAAGGAGCATTTGTAAGTCCGAAAGGCATTACCAGAAACTCGTAGTGGCCGTTATGCGTGCGAAATGCAGTTTTCAGAATATCTTCAGTGCATACCTGAATCTGATGGTATCCGGATTGGAGATCCAATTTAGTGAGGACTCAGGCTCCTTTTAATTCGTCCAAGAGTTCATCTACGAATGGGATAGGATATTTATCCTTGACGGTGATGGCGTTTAGAGCCTGGTAGTCAACGCACATCTGCCACGTACCATCTTTCTTGCGCACTAGCAACACCGGTGAGGAGTAAGGGCTGCAGCTCGGTCGAATCACCCCGGTGTCAAGCATCTCTTTAACAATGTTCTTGATCTCGTCCTTCTGCAAGTGAGGATAGTGGTACGATCGTAAATTTGCTAGAGGTTTTCCTAGCAAAACAGGAATGCAATGGTCATGCGACCGGTTAGGGGGCAGCCCGCGCGGCTCCATGAAAACATCCACGAATTCGTTCAAGTAAAGGGCAAGCTTAGGATCTGAGTTTTGTACGTTCTCCCCCATAGATGGCTGCTGAATATGCATCAAGAATCCACCATGTGCTTTGTGCAAAACTTTCTCCATTTGTTGCGATGAAACGGTGGAAAATTGGCTCCCGCGCTTGCCTCATAACGTGACCTGTCTCCCTTTGCAATAAAATTTTATGATTAATTTAGAAAAATTCCAGGAGATATCACCTAGTGTTGTGAGCCATTCGATCCCAAGTACAGCTTCATAATCATCAATGGGTAGGAGGAAGAAATCAGCTACCACTTCTTGGTCTTGGAGGAGTAGTTTCACCCGCGGGCACCATTGGTCGCAATTAAAGATTCGGTCGTCAGCGACCTTTACGTCAAACTTGTTGCAACCTTCGATTTGAAGTGCCAAACATGCAGCAACCTTACTGTTGAGGAAGTTATTGGTGCTGCCCGTGTCGATAAGAACGGTGATGAGTTGCTGTTTTAGAAATCCTCCAACTTTCATCATCTACGGGTTGGAATAGTCGGCCAATGCGTGCACTGCGTAGTTGGCCGGTTGGGACTCTTCCTCCATGGCTTCTTCTTTAGGTTCAAGGGCTTCTTCAGATGTTTCATTGTCCTCATCCTCCGCTGGTTCAATCATGAGGAGTCGGCCCTTTTTGCAGTGACGTTCGTGGCTCCACAGTTCGTCCCAATGCCAACACAACTCCCTGGCCGATCGTTCGCGAAGCTCGTCTCTTGTCAACTTTTTTGGTGCAGGGGCTTGGATGGCAGTAGAGGGGGCAGTAGGCCTCGGCATGGTTGGTCGGGGAGCGACCCTTGTTCTTCGTACCTCATGGTTCAATTGTTCTTCCTGGATACGCGCGAAGAAAATCGCCGCCATAAGAGTGTACGGTTGTCGCCTTTACTTCTCCTCGGATCTCCGGCTTTAGGCTCTCGATAAAAGTACCTAAAAGTTGTTTCTCAAACCAATTCTCAGTTTGGTTAGATAAACGCTCAAACCTTATTTGGTATTATTGTATTGTAGAGGTTTGATGAATCTTTGTCAATTGTCCGTCGATGTTGTCGAAATTGGTTGGTCCGAAGCAGTTTAGTAGTCCTTCCTTGAATCGCTGCCAAGAGAGTCCTCTATGGATGTGCTCAAATCAATTAAACTACTGAATAGCATCTCCCTCGAGGTGGATGGCAGCAATCTCCACCCGTGTGGCGTCGACGGTCCGGTAGAACCGAAAATAGCACTCCGCGCGCAAGATCCACCCGATCGAGTCTCCTTCTTCCCATCTAGGGAAGTCAACATTCATGCATGGATTATTGAAATCAGAGGTGATGTGACCATGTTCTTGAGGATCGTCTTGCCGATCTGAAGTTTCTCCGTGTTGTGATTTCCTCGAGTTCGACAGTCGGCCAATGCTGAATTCGACGAAAAGGGATTACATCTTCTCTTCCATGCGGTTTCCAAAGGCTTCAAGCTTTGCATCGATAGCCTCCTCTGATGCCATAGTATATGCTTCTAGATCTGTAATATTGAGATCTTTTTTCTGTTGTTAGGTTGGCATGGGAATTTTGGAGAAGGGGGTGGCCGGTTGGAAGGTGAATCGGTTTAGATGGAAGTAGGCTGCGATTTAGGGCAAATTTGGGGCTGCGATTTTGTGGAGTTTAGGCTGCGAATAGGTGTGGTTTTAGGGCTGTGATAGCAATAGATAAAGGTTATGAAAATAGATTTTAGATCTGGGATAGATGGCAACAAAGGTAGGTGTCTCGGTAAGGAAAGTTGGCTAAAAAGGTAAGTGGATCGATAAGGAAGTAGGCTGATTTGGGAGTTGTTTGGATTCAGTTTAGGGTAATATTTGGAAGGGTTTTTGGTGAGGATGGTAGGGTTTGGAGATGAGGAAAAGAGAGTTTGAAATCCCACAAAAAACAACACTCAAATCTGATAGAATTCGGTGAAAAGAAGTGCTGCGATGTGCTGTCCTGCTGAACCGATTTTACGTCGGAAAAACGATGACTTCTCGACGTAAATTCCAGAGGAAAGTTCAATGAAATTATGCAGAAACCCTTGGTTCAGATGTTGTTAATACCAATAAAAAGTTTGACAAAATTTTGGCAACATAACAGTAGGGAAATAAGGCAAAAGACGAAAGGCAGATTCCTTCGTCGTAAAATTCCAGAACTGCGTGATGGTCAAAGATTGCACAAAAAAATCAGTTCCAGAAGGAGTTTTTTCATGAAATCAAATCCAGATGAAAGCCAACTTGATCTTGAGAATTGTGTAAAAATGTCAGCCAAAAAGGATGAACAAAAGTTCGGTTTCAAGAGGCCAATAGACGAAAGGCAGATTCTGCGTTGTAAAATTTCAGTACTGTGCAATGAACAATCGCAGTGCTATAAGTCCAGATCCAGAAGGAGTTTTTTCACGAGATCAGTCTTAGATGAAAGCTAAGACGATCTATGAAATTGTATAAAAGTTTTAGCCAAAAAGGACAATTAAAAGTTTAGTTTTAAGAAGCAACAATCGACTAGTTCGCCTTTGCAACGATGATAACGTTTGCGACGAACAAAATTTACAACGGATAAAATTTAGAAAAAAACTTCAACGTGTAAAGTAAGGAATCTTGCAGTATTGAAGAGACGTGGATGATAAAAATATACCAGAATTCCAGATTAAACACAGGGGGCAACGGCAGACTGATTTGATCTACTGCTGGGGTGGAAGGTGGAGGCGTGTGTGGTAGCAATTGTGGGAATTGTTTGGGAAGGTGGAGGCGGCTGAAACGGCTACAGGGGCAACAAGATCGCTGCTCTGATACCAGATGATAGAACCCCATAAGGAGCTCTGTAGATTTTGATCCTTGAGGGGGATCAACCGTTGGAACACTGTAGGGGATCCTCCCTCCTAGATTCAGCACAAGACTGAAATAAAATTGATAATTGCTTGATTCAAGAGAGGGGGCAGCTACATCATTATATAGGGATCAAAACCCTAGCCTAAGGGGGTGCTTGCCTAAGTAAAATTACCCCTTTACCCCTTCTATAGCCAACCTGCCTTAATAGGAACAGGGGGCGACTTGGTTGGCTCTATAGCTGACCTAAGCAGGGGGAAACCCTGACCAACCAACCCAGTAAAGGGGCGATGGCCACTAGCCATAAGAGCTAATCTAAACTCTATCCATACTCCTTTATAAGATAGGTTTATAAGATCGGAGTGACTCTATTACAATCTAGCAGGGTTCTATTGATTACTTTTAGGGAGATTAGGACTCAACCCTGTTGGAGTCCTATCAGTTAACCCACTCTCACTTGTAAGTCTAGTGAAGATTGTTAGTCCAGCTGCAGAATACACAGGAAGTTTAACATTTGACTGCATCTGCAAGGGCTGAATATTAAGACTAGTGGCAGCTTAAAATGGATGTTTCAGGTCTTCATCTTGAGTTCTTCAGATATTCCCAAACAAGGATCCACAAAAGGTTAAAAAAGCCCTATTTTAGTCATAACAAAAATGATTATCATAACATACGTAGTTTAAGGGTAAAGATGAAGCCGGTAAGATGCCAACACTTCTCTTAAACCAATATGCATAAAAATAGAAAGTACTGGAAATTAAATTAACTCATAATCCTTCTAAAATACTAAAATAACTACTAAAAATAAGAATAAAATCCATCTAAAATAAATATAAGCTTTCTAGAGTTGCACAAAGATGAAATAGACTTTTTTTCTTCACCCAATGGCCCAAGGACTAGTATAAATGGTCAAACCAGATATAGTCCAAATTTGATATGCATAAGAACTAATACACACATTTTGCATGTGTCATGATTGTTTTTTGCATACTAAATATTCTCTACATATCTTGTCAGATCCTTGACAACTGCTAATCCACATGGTGGAGAAAGGATCCCATGCCAAGTCACTTATTCATGTGCTACTCAGCACCCATTCCTTGGCCAAATAAGGCCCCAGATGAGCTGGTCCAATCCTGATACTGCATCGAGTTTAAATAAGCTAAAAAATAAGGGTAACTCCCTGTTACCTTGGCTAGTTTGGCCCCTTGTAGCTTAAACTTAGTTCGAATTAGGATGCTCATTAACCTTTCACATGGAGTTGCACATTATTATGTTAAAGAAACTTCAAAAATGGAATGAAGAATAGCAGTTCTAGAAATCAGAAAATAAAACAGCACTTATCCATGTGCTCAACAGCAAAAGTGATCCTAAAATTTTCGAACTAAAACAATCTAAAAGAAGAAGAACTTATAGCTTCTCGTAACTCTAACCTTATCCAAATTGAGAAAATAATGCTAATTCCAACATACAATGCAACAAAAAGTGGACAAGGTCACCGGTTTTCCAAGCTGAAGGAAAATTAAAAAGAAGACGAACCTTCCATCCACGAACTGATCAAGCTGTTGTTGGAGATCGATAGGGAAGGCCTCAAGGGCCACAGATACGGTCTTGTGCTGCTCCAAACATCGATTCCTAAGATTCTTTACGATCTCCAGCTCAAGAACCCTATCATCTCGATCTGGTACCATCTCGGCCTCCCCCAAGTACACGATGCGAGCGCCCATCAGCTTCTCCCACACCCTCCTCTTGTCCTTCCCCACCGCCTGCGGCTCCCCAATTACCGTCGCGTCGTAAACCCTAGAGAGTATCTCCGGCTCCCCCTCCTCCTCCTTCTCCTTCTCCTCCTTTATCTTTTCCTTCCCTTTGTCCGCGTCTACAACAGTGGGGGCAGAGGCGACGGCCGGGAGCGGTTCGGGTGCCTTCTCCTCCGCCGCAGCGGCGGCGGCGACGGAGTGGAGGAAGCCCGCAGCCATGGCCAACGAGGGCAAGAGCAAGAACTCCCGCCGCTTCGCCATCCCCCGGACCTCGCCATTCCTGGCGTCGGTGTCGCGGCGGAGCGCGGCGGCGGGCCGCGGAGGGATACTTGCCGGGAAGAACTGGCGGGCGAAGCGGTTGCCGGGGAGGCGAGGAGAGGGGCACCGGGTGAGGAACGAGGATTTGAGATCGGCGATGTTTTGCGCGTTGGCTATCATTTCCGCGCGAGACGCAACACGCCGCCCCTCTGTCACGGGGAACGTGGCATCTAACCAATAGTTCAAACGCTATTCTTATTGTAAAAGAATTAATAGTTACAAAAAAAAAATCTCTCAAATTATATCCTTTTTTATTTCTGGTAAAAAAAATGCAGATACATTTTCTTTTCTCGCATTAGATAAACATTTTAATTTGAATTGTAAATCCTCATTGGTCAACGTTACATAACACCAAATTACGTAAGGATGTCAATTACGTGTTGGAATGTCAATGTTAATGTTATGAAAATAATTTATCCGCTCATCTACCGGTGGAGATTTTAATTATCTATCATAGTAAGAATGAACACACTAGGACGGACACAACAGGTGGTGAGAGCGGCCATGGCTGAAGTTTCAATTCAAGAGTGAGGACGGGTAGGCTTCAACACGTTCCACCTACACCACAAGATCCAGCTCATAAAAGTCCTCCAGCATGAGTGTTGATTTGCCTACCGCCGAGGTGGTGGTGACGTGTTCGCACCATCTTCACTGGTTCTTTCTTTCATGGAGGACAAAATAAGCTTGGTGATCGTCATTCATATATATGTATCAAATTGCGCCTATTTTTTACGATGTTTAATATTAGTAAAAGAAAAGAGCAATGTGTGCTTAACTGTACAAGAAAGATATTTCAAGGGAATATTAGTTGTTGTTTTTTTTTTGTTACTATTGTTTCATTTATCAGCTTGGATGGTTGTGTGGTTGTGTCGGCCATCTACGAGGGATGTGGATAAGTTTTAGTGTTTTCCGTGTGCAGAACAAACACATGACTTTGCGTGAGCGCTGATGCTGATAAGTATAATAATAATAATAATAATAATAATAATAATAATAATAATAATAATAATAATAATAATAATAATAATAGATAATAGATAATAGATAAACGGTTAAAATGAGGAAAGTTATACAAACTCTTATCCTTCTCTTCATCACTTTAGGGTCCAATATTAGATTGATATTTCAACTTATTATGTAAATTGATATTTTGACTCACGACTAGATTCTTGATTTATAACAATCTTGATTACTAATTGGATCATAAAAAAATTATATTAAATCCACATGGATCGAGGTCAAATTTACATAAATCTAATCTACATTTACACTGTAAACGGATTCTAATAACCTAAACCTTTGCAGTTAGATATGCACGAATATAACATAGGTTTATATTTTTATATGTCAAAGTCTACATCGAAGTAAGTTAGAGTAGTAGTAATAATCCACACATTTAAATCGAATCTTCATTATACATTAAGGAAAAAATTACTAAAACAATGTAGAGCAGCACAAAATAAGTATTAATTATGATATAAGGAAAGACATTCAACATTGATTTATTAGTAAGGTTGATTCATATCTACTTGAGTATGACAAGAAAAAACTCAAATTTAGAAGGATAAATTTGATATATGATGTTTATATTTTTGTAAATAAAAAAATATAAATAAATGAACTTTGTGATCATCCTCAATAGACCCAAGAATGTTTATGTGGATAAGTTTAGAGAATGAACAAATGGCTTTATGTGAGACAAGTATTGCTGATAATGATGATGATAATAATAATATGATATTTAAAAAAAAATATTTTCTGAAGTTCTGAGTTAACGCCTCATTTAATATTATTTTATTGATGAGGTTCATATCTACCTTTGAGTGTGATGAAAAAGAGATTTTAAGATAATATATTACACTTTAATTTAGAAGAATAAATATAAAACATGATTTTTATAATTTTGTAAAAAAGAAAACAAGATACGTATTTACCATTCCATAACAAATGAACTTTATCTTTTCATCCTCAGCCTCGAGAATGTTTATTACTGAAACCCCCAACTAAATGGGCCCGAGGGTAGAATAGAAAATTTTGTGCCACACACGAATCACGTGGAAAATATGGATCGATGTTTCAATCCTATTACACGTGCTGCAAAAATAATCTTCAAAATTAGAAAAAAGAATAAATTAGATCCTACATCCACTCAAAACATTATGGTTATGAGCGATGAGATTGGAATGCTTAATTTTTTAAAATCTTTAACTAAATGCATATTTAGTTAAAAAATCAAAAGATCAAGAAATTATTGAAAAATATTATTGGCTATAGAAATTATAAATATTTTATAAGAAAACCATTATTATGCTATTGTTATTCAAAAAAATTTAATGTCAAGATTTAAAATCACATAACAATATATCTATTTTACGACACATATCCTTCTTTAAAAAGTTTTTATCTAATTGACGAGTATAATGAGAATCAAACTTACATTCTCTTCTTTTCATAATATTTTATAAGAAAACCATTATTATGCTATTGTTATTCAAAAAAATTTAATGTCAAGATTTAAAATCACATAACAATATATCTATTTTACGACACATATCCTTCTTCAAAAAGTTTTTATCTAATTTACGAGTGTATCGTTATCAACTCTAAAAATTATAAGGATGTCGAATTATAATGAGAATCAAACTTACATTCTCTTCTTTTCATAATATTTTATAAGAAAATCATTATTATGCTATTGTTATTCAAAAAATTTTAATGTCAAGATTTAAAATCACATAACAATATATCTATTTTACGACACATATCCTTCTTTAAAAAGTTTTTATCTAATTTATGAGTGTATCGTTATCAATTCTAAAAATTATAAGGATGTCGAATTATAATGAGAATCAAACTTACATTCTCTTCTTTTCATATTCGGATCGTTATAAACGATAAATTAGGTATTGTGATAAGAGAAGATTTGTAGTCACTTAATAACTAATTCACGTGACTAAAAAGAGATGAAAGAATATCTTTAATCTCTCAATAATGCCACACATTCATGTATTGTGATATGTTTTTAGTTCATAAGATATTATATTATTTTATAGACGAAAATAAAAGGACCAAGATAAGTAATTATGAGAGTTCTTCTCACGAAGGTCATCTAATGAATTCTATCATAATTGGACTTTCTTTTTATTGGTTGATAATCATAATTAAAATTCAATAATATCTATAATATATCTTATCTAATTAGATAGTCTGACATAATTTAACATTCTCTCGGTTAGTCTATTAATTGATAAGATATAAAATAATTTCAAGCCAATAAATCCACTAAACATAATACCATATTAATTTTGACTATCAATGCAAGTCATAACGGTGGTAAATTATTAATGGCATACTTGCTTTTATATACCATAATACTGTTAGCTCTTTCTAATGTAATACACAAGGACCCATATAATTTATCTTGTCAAGATAATCCTATTAGAACATTTAATTATAGTTTGTAGTACACAAATATGAATAAGATAACAGAAATAAATAACTTTAATTATATTAACAATAATGTCAATTTGTAATGTCCACTCAAACATGCATCATTATATCTCATGCATCATTATATCTTTTATAGGTTGCTCACAAATCTAATAATGAGAATTTGTTCTTTTGAATACTTTAGATTGTAAGTCTTAAGTGAATGAATCAATGATCAATATAATGAACTCAAATTCTTAATTGATATTAATTATTTCTAGACTCTTTTTCTCTGATCATCTAGTACTTTATATAATAATACATAGAGCTATAATAGTATTTGTGAATACATAGAGCTATAATAGTATTTGTTATCTTTAAACCTGTGATATGTCACAAATTATCTTCAGTGATTTATAATCAAGTCATAAAATAAAATTTTACGATGATAAAGCATGATTAGTGGTCCCAAAGTATACCATAAAAATAGCTTCTATTGTCAATAATGCACTAATATATTATTTTATATTTTTTCTATAAATTGTCCCTCTAATTGATATAGATATAAATTGTAAATTGGACTTTTTACTATCAAGATAATTTATAAAATTAATATTAAAAAATATCATCATTTTAAGTTGATTTAATTTCATATATATAAGCATATAATCCTTTATCCCTTTTAGATATTTTATTACTTTTTGTCCACTCCTTTAGTATTTTTATTCTTAGGTAACTCTAATATCTATTTAGTATTTTAACTGTAAAATTGATAATAATCTGGCATACACTTAAGTATATGATAAACTTTCAATTATGCAATCATAAAGAATATTTTTATTTATTTGATTTTTTTAAGTCATTTTAAAAATACTTGTTTTGATTAAAATTTTTACTTTTATCATTTGTTGAACAAATCTGTATACTAAATCTCTCTAAGACTCAATCAATATATACTTTTTGAGATAGTTCTAGTAATCATTGAGATTTATCTCTGAATATCTTAATGCTAACAACATAAGATGGCTCATTTATATCAACCAACTTAAAATTATTAGTGAATTTTTTTTTTATTCTGTATAATAAACCAAGATCATTGTTGGCAAACAAAATATTATCCATATATAAGATCAATATAATAAACTTGCTCTCATTGATCTTTAGACATAAATATTGATCAATAGAATTTTTTTAATTTGAAGAAAGTAATGATATCAAGAACTCTATATACCATTATCTAGAAGCTTGTTTAAGGTTATAAATAAATTTGTTAAATTAACATATCAAATTTTATATTTTTTATTTTCTTTATAAACCATTTAGGTTAGCCTATATAAATCAAATCCTTATTCAAAAAACTTATTTTCTCATAAATATGATGTAATTCATGTTGAATCTCAGATTTTAATGATGAAATCAATTGATGAATTTATGGTTTAACCCATATGTTGAGAAAAGTAATGTAGGATTAACTATGATCGCGAAAAGATAAAAATAGTTAAAGAAGAATCGGAGGTCGAGCATTGGGCCAGAAAAATCGGGGGATAAGCCGAAGGTTCGGACGATGCGACAGAAGTTTACTGGAAGTTCGCTAGAAGATGGCTGAGAGTTTGTCAAAAGTTTGCTAGGAGTTCATCGGAAGTTCACTGAAAGTTTGAATGACAATTGACGTGCCAAACAACTAGGATTGTTTGCATTGTAATTGTTTTAGCCTTAACTATAGTAGTTAGGGTTTTAATTGGAATTAGTTTAGGGAGAAATCCTACTGACTCGATTAAAGACTCATTAGACCTTGATTAAGCCTTAATTAAGACTGATTTAAGCTCATTAGGAGGCTCATTTCATTGACTTGAAAGAAGGTATAGTCAGATCAAGAGATGATACAGCTTAGGTGCAAAAAGTATTAACAAGTACATTTCTGGTAAACCTGGGTGATGGTATCGCCAACTGTAGGTGGTAGTATTGCTAATCGACTATAGTACCGCCTATTTCGGGTGGTGGCAACTGTCCGTGCCTAGAAACCTGGGCTCTGTTTAGTAGTGGTATCGCTGGTGCCAGCGATGGTACCACCTGTACACCGAAATCTCGGGGTATTTGATCTTTTGGCTCTAATTTGTGAAGCCGATTGGGGTCTATAAATACCCTAGGTATTCTTGCTTGGGAGACCAGGAAAGTTGAATGAGAACTTATGAAAACTATATTGTAATTCCTTGAGAGTTCCCCTCCTCTTCTCTAAGTATGATTTATATTTAAGGGAGGGCTGAAAAAATTGTATAAGTTATCTCCTAAACCAGTGAAAAGGAGAATATAGTTGTAAGAGGGTGGTTGATCTTCACCCATTAAAAAAAGATCAATAGTGGAAGTCGGTGACCTTGACGGAGGAGAAATCAGAAGTGGACGTAGGTCACATTGACTGAACCACTCTAAACTCTGTGTACATTTCCTTTTATACTCTTCGTTATTATTGCTATCTGATTTAACTACTTTTAACTCTTTCCAAGTCAAAGCACACTTTCAATATCATTTTCATTGAATGAAATTTTCAAACCAAGATTTATCATGAAAGCATTAATTCACAACACCTCCCCCTTTAGTGCCAACTCAATCCTAACAGTTGGTATCAGTGCAAGGTTTTTATCTATTTGGTTTAAAATATAAGAGAGATGGCTTTTCTCGACAATCAAGAGGGTCTTTCTATCACTCATCCTCTTATGTTCAATGTGATAGACTACACATACTGAAAAACTAGAATGAGAATTTTCTTGCTTTTGATGGATTTTGATTTTTGAAATATTGTTGAAAGTGGTTTTGAAAAGTTTTCCAAACTAATGAACGAATGAAATAATTTGGAGAAGAAGACTTTCTCTTTAAATGCTAAAGCGATAAATGCTTTGTTTTGTGCTCTTGATAAAAATAAATTTAATTGGGTTTCCATATGCAAAACTGCACATGAGATTTGGCACACACTAGAAATCACATACGAAGGCACAAGTAGAGTCAAAGAGTCAAAAATTAATCTTTTGGTACATAACTATAAGCTATTTTCTATGAAACCAAGTGAGACCATTGGAGATATATACACCTATTTTACAGATGTTGTCAATGGTTTAAAAGTATTTGGTAAAGTTTTTCTAATTTTAAAATTATTAACAAAATATTAAGATCTCTTTCAAAAAGTTGGGATTTTAAAATAACGATAATACAGGAAGCCAAGGACTGAAATAACTTTATGCTTGAAGAAATTATCAAGTCTTTTATGACCTATAAAATGACATGTATAGCATATGATGAACTTGAGAACATCCTTACAAAGAACAGGAAGGATATGACACTGAAAATCAAAGAAGACCACTTGAGAGAAAACTCAAGTGACAATGATAATGATAATCACTTGGCACTTCTTACAAGAAAAATTAAAAATTCTTAAAAAGGAATAAACGAAACAAGATATTAAAAATAAAAATAAACTAAAAAAGACCTAAAAAATATGCTATGAATTCAAGAAGCTAGGACATTTAAAAAATGAATGTCCCCAAGTAAAGAAGAAACTGCTGAACAAAAAGAAAGCACTCAAAGTGACTTAGGATGACTCAAATGAATCCAAAGATGACGGGCCAACCGATAAAGAAGAAGTTACAAATTACACATTAATAACATTTGACAATGAGGTATATAACTCAAACCAATCTTCCTTATCTACAATGAATTATTCAATGCATTTAATGACTTATTTGATGATTTTAAATTAGTTAGTAAAAAATATAAATTGTTAAAAAAGGATCATACTTCTCTTGCTAGTGAATTTAAAAAATTAAAGAAATGAGCATGATGATTGTATGTTACCTCATTGCACTAAGTGTAAAGAATTAGACACAATTACGAAATATAATATTTTACCCCAAGAAATATTAGAAAATTTTAAAATAGATAACAAATCCTAAAACATGATCCTCGCTAATAAGGGTCATGTTGATAGAAAGGAAGGAATTGGCTTTGTGAGTAATACTCAACAAAAGTTAACTATCTTTTTTAAAGGACCTACACTACATGTTTCACCTACAAATATAATTTTTGTGATAAATTTAGACATTATGCCTTTAGATGTTCATTTAAGAAGCATAGTCCACACAACTCAATGCCATTAGTGTTAGGATCAATTGACACTAAGAGAGGGGGGGAGTGGTGAATTAGTGCAAAAGAAATAGTTTTCGTTATTTTTTTTTTTTTGTAAAGTAGAGAGTGAACAATGAAAGCTTTTCTTTATATTTTGACAAAACCGATTTAAAGCCTATTTGAAAGAAATAGAGAGCTTGAGACTCGTATCTAAATAGAGAATGAGTAAAAGCAATCAAATACAATAAATAAAGAAATTAAAGTATACTTACATTTATAGTAGTTTGGCCTCAACCGACCTATGTCCACTCCTCGAGTCCTTCTTGAGGCCACTGACATCCACTATTGATCTCCTTTGGGTGAAGACTAAACCCTTACAACTTGAGCTGATAAGGGAGACAAAAATTTTACAACTCTTAGCTCACTCTCATCCTCTTTTCTTTTTCCTACAATTCACATAAGTTTTTTACAAAATTTTGATCCCAAAATTATTGTGTAGAATGCAAAAAAACTTGGGGTATTTATAGGTCCCAAATAACTTCAGAATTTAGAGCCAAAATTTAAACGTATCCAAAAAATTTGGGTACGGGTGGTTCACCCACTGGCACCAACGGTGCACCCACCGAAAGCATCCTGAAAATAGGGTATAGGTGGTTCGGCTATCATCCTTAGCGGTTCAGCCATCGTCAATTGTCGTCCTTGGCATTACACCTGTCGCTCACTAGCGGTTCAACCGCCAAAATTTTCGGAAAAGTGGTTCCCTCCACTTTTTGAATTCTAACTTAACCTTATATTGACTAATTTTCTGGTCAACTAATTGAGCGCAACCTGAGCTCAATAAAACCCCTTTAGTGGACTTGGTTGTCTCATTGAGTTGATTTGAATTTCTTTCAAATCAAACTCAATTAAAACTCAATCCCTAACTACGACTCAATGATTACAACTATAATGACTATCAAGCTAAAATAATGAACTAACTCCCGCCAATCCAATAGCCTCCGACATTCTTATAGCGAGTCTTTCGGTCTTCTTCCAGCGATCTCCCGGTGTGTTCTCAATGAGCTTCCCAATCCATTCGGCGAACTCCTAGCGAACTCCCGGTGAAGTCCCACTACATCGTCCGAACCTTGGCTCGATGCCCAAGCTTGATCTTGACCCAACATCTAGCTGTAACTCAATTCCTCCGTCGTAGTTAGACCTATAATACTTCCTCCAACACACATATGTTAGATTAAATACTCATCAATTGATTTCATCATCAAAATATGAGATTTAACAATCTTTTCCTTTTTGATAATGACAATCAATTGGTGACGGGAGTTAAATCTTACTCCCTCTAAATTCATGCCATAATAAAGAAAATTTAAATATAAGAGAACCATATACTATTGAATTCAAGTATCATGAAATAATTAATATTTCAAGTAAATAATATTTCAAGGATTGCAATGAGACACTCATATATTAACAAAATTTTGCTTTTAAATTATCAAGTCATTAACTCATCAAGGATTTTTATGAATTTTAAAAATTTAAAAATCTCCCCTTAAGTTATTAACTATTTTTTTATTTTATTTATTAATAAACAAAGAGAAATGCCCTTGTTATATAAGTCATTACATAAGTCATCAACATGTATTTCTCCCCCTTTGTCATTAACAAAATATGAAATGTAGGGCTAAGGATTTTAAGGCACATGAGTCTTTGCTCTCCCTTTGTAAAATACGATATGAGCCATAAAAAAATTTCTTCCTCTTGTAAAAAAGAAGAAAAGAAAACAAGAGAGGAGTTGTAAAACATCATTAAGAATAGTTCTCAATTTGTAGATGCAAATTTTGAAAAGAAAATTTTAAAAATCCAAGAAGATTAAAAAATTTAGGAGCTACTCGTATATTTAAAATCATTTCAAGCAAGCTAGAAAATAAATATGTAAAATAGCAAAACATTATTCTTATGTAAAATTTCTTCTCTTTCTATGAATAATAAGATAAAAAATGGAGAGAGTTTTCAAGACATTATCATAAAAAAAACTTGATCTCATGAAATTTAGATTAGCAATTCTCATGTAATACAAATCAAGCAATTCATATATTTTCATGATTTAGCATTCCAAGTTCTCTTCTTAGAAAATCAAATTGTTCTTAATTTAAAGGTTTTATAAAAATATTTACTAATTGATGCTTAATGTCAATAAATTTCAGGAGATATCTTGACAATTTACATGATCCCTTATAAAATAATGTATAATGTCAATATATTTGGTTCTTGAATGTTGAATAGGATTTTTGATTAAACATATAGGAGTTATGTTATCATATTTTATAGGAATATTTTTTAATTTCATTCTGTAATCTTCTTGTGTGTTTTTCATCCAAATAACTTGAGCATAACATGCATTAGTTGCAATATATTCTGCTTACACACTACTAAATTTTGTTTCTTAAAAGTCCAAGAAACAAGTGCATGCTCTAAAAATTGAGATATTCTGGTAGTACTTTTTCTATCTATTCTACAACCACCAAAATCGGCATCTGAATAAGTAATCAAGTCAAAGTTATTTGATTTTAGATATTATAATCCTAGTTTGAGGTTCCTTTTAAGTATCAAAAGATTCGTTTAACTGATTTCAAATGAGAGAGCTTAGGATTAGATTGAAACCTTACACACAATCCAACACTAAACATGATATCCGGTCTAGTAGCAATTAGATATAATAAACTTCTTATCGTTCCTCTATAAGTTTTTTTTTCAAAGTTTTCTCCTTCATTGTCTAAGTCAAACTTTGTAGATGTGCTCATGGAAGTGTTTAATGCTTTAACATTTTTCATCCCAAAATGTTTTATCAAGTTCAAGGTGTATTTAGTTTGACTAATAAAGATACCATCATCTAGTTATTTTATTTGTAATTCTAAGAAGAATGTTAAATCACTCATTAGGCCAAAATTCTTATTAACCCTTCGTATTATGTCTTAAAATCAAAGTCATCTCCCGTACTTTAAAACTCATCTAATGACCCCCCGTACTACGATTTCACATCAAAATTATCCCTCATACTTTAAAACTCATTTAAATGATCTCTTGTACTATACCTCAAAATCAAAGTCATCCCCTATACTTTAAAACTCGTCTAAGTGACCCCTCGTACTATGTCCCAAAATCAAAGTCACCCCCGTACTTAAAAAAATTATATAAATGACCCCCCATATTATGATTTTGTATCAAAGTGGCCCCTGTACTATTCTATAAATGTTAAACAAACCTTTTCTGTTAATAAAAAGGGTAATAAAAAGTGACCCCCCATACTATTCTATTTAATTTTTGATGAGTTATCACTATTCTCTATATCCTTTTCGTCTGAGTTAGTGCCTGATGAAGCTAGAGTCTCTTTCTTTATAAAACATTGCTCTATCGAATGAAATATTTTTGTGCATGGCTTGCAACTTATGTTGGGGTCCTACATACAATAAAGTTTTGAGCTATTCCATGCCAATCACATTTCCCCAGTTTCTTAAGATGCTTATCTTCGGTCCAAGGGACACTTGTTAAACATATATTATTAGTATATTAGTTCTCTGAATTTAATGCAAGACTTCAATAACGAAATCTAAACCTAAATTTTAAACATAAGAAATGTTTCGTAGTTTATCACAATTAAGAAGTACCATGAAATAGATGAGACATGAAACCTGAACCTTCACATGAACATATAGAGAAAAGCTAAAAATTTACATGGTACATCAATAGCTAAAAATTGAAGTTCATTTCTAGGAAGTCTCGCTAATTGTTAAAGATGTAGACATAAAGCAATATTGCTCTAAATATTTGTAAAACAAAAAATAGAATTCTCGGACCAAATATTCTCATATCATCATCAAGTAATTTGAGATGAGATGTCTAAAAAGAAATTTATCCTATAAAAAAATTAAGATATGGTTCTGGAAGTCTTGCTGTAGATGCACCCCCTCCATGGACTATGTATTTTTAGGAGTCTTATGGATGATGCTAGTATTTTTGACTGACTTGGTTGTTTGGCAATGGGAAAATAACATGGCCAAACACGATAGAAGCTCTTACCTCATCACTGCTCTCTGAAGATGAGAATCAGCAAATATAGAATGATCGAAAAGACAGAACATATCGCTTGACCCAGAAAAAATATACACATTTTTACCTTTAATTTATTTATCAACAAAATTATAGAAATCACATATCTCAAGCAAAATAAAAATAGAAAGGCAGAGAGAGACAGTGAAAAGATGAGCAAACTAACACCGAAGAAAAAACAAGAAAGGCAGAAAGACAGAGTAAAGACGAATAAACTAATGCTGACATATGTTGATGAAGAAAGGCAGAGATCAGAGTTGCAGAAATGAACGTCGATAGAAGTTGGAGAAGAAAGAAAGAGAGGGGAAAATTGATTAGGGCTTTAGGATAATTTAGTTGTAATCCTCAAATAAAAATAATTCCCTAAATTATTTTACATAACAATATTATCTTATTTCGAATAGAGGGGGCCACTTTGATACGAAATTATAGTATAAGAGGGTCACTCATATGAGTTTAAAAGCACAAGGGGTGACTTTAATTTTGGGGCATAGTATGGGGGGTCATTTAAATGAGTTTTAAAGTACGAGGGTGACTTTGATGCGAAATCATAGTACGAGGGGCATCTAGATAAGTTTTAAAGTATGATGAGTGACTTTGATTTTGAGGTCAATAAGAATTTTGGTCTTTCAAATTTATGACTCATTTCTTTAGCAAAAGACTCACATAAAGATTCATTTGTAGATTCAAAACTAATATCAACAACATAAATTCGAATAACCAGAAAATTACTTTAAAAATACTTAAAAAATAATATGGTATCAACCTTGCCTTTAGAAAATTTATTTGAAATAAGAAAAGAACTAAGTTTTTCATATCAAGCCCGAGGATTTGTTTTAATCCATAAAGAGCTTTTGTAAGTTTGAAAATATGATTAGAAGAAGATTATTTTTAAAATCAGGGGGTTGTTCAACATACACTTCTTCAGAAATGAAACCATTTAAAAAGGTACTTTAACATCCATTTTAAACAAGTTAAAATTATTAAAAGATGCAAAGACAATGAGCATCCTTATGGCTTCAAGTCTAGCCACGGGAGCGAAGGTTTCATCATAATTGATTCCTTCCTTTTGGTTGAAACCTTTGGCCACTAATCTAGCATTTTTTCTAACCACGATACTATTTTTATCTTGTTTGTTTCTAAAGACCCATTTACTACTAGTAACTAAACGGTCATTAGGTCTAGGAACAAGTCTCATACCTCTTTTCTCTCAAATTGATTAAGCTATTAATGTATTGCATTAATCTAAGAATAATCTCTTAGGGCATCATTAATGCACTTTGGCTCGATTTGAGAAAAAAATGCAGCATTTGCACAAAAATTTCTAAAAGAAGATCGAGTTTGAACTCCTTTTGATGTTTCTCCTATTATAAGCTCCTTAGGATGATTATTCACATACTTCTATTTCTTGGGTAAGGATGTGGAAGTAGATTCATCCAAGTTATTTTTATGAGTATTATCATTTAAATTCAAAGTACCAAAATTAATTTTATCATCAAAATCGATCTTCTTAAATTCGAAAAACTCATTAAAAATAACATGAATGGATTATTGTATTACTAATATTCTTTTCTTAGAAAAACGATAAGCTTTTGAAATAGAAGAATAACCTAGAAAAATGCTTGCATCATATTTTGCATCAAATTTTCCTAAAGCATCCTTCTCATTTAAAATAAAATATTTACAACCAAATATTTTAAAATAAGAAATATTAGGTTTTTTATCATTCCATAATTCATAAGGAGTTTTAGTGAGTAATGGTCTTACAAGAACCCTATTTAAAACATATCATGTCGTATTAATGGCTTTGGCTCAAAAATATTTGGGTAGACTGTGTTCGTTCAATATTATTCTAGCCATTTCTTGTAAGCTTCTATTTTTTCTTTCTACTATTCCATTTTATTGTAGATTTCATAGAGTAAAAAAATTATAAATATACCTATTTGATTCACAAAAATTTTAAAAATTATTATTTTAGAATTTTCCACCATGAACACTACGTATTGAAGAAATCATACATCCTTTTTTTTATTTTGAATAATTTTATAGAATTTTATAAAATATTTAAACATATCACTTTTATGTCCCAAGAAATAGGTCCAAATGTATCTACTAAAATCATCCATTATAAAAAAATATATATTTGCTACCACCTAAACTTGTAATGTAAATTGGTCCAAATAGATCCATATGAATTAATTGAAGTGGTCTAGAGGTGATTATTTGATTTTGTAACTTAAACTACTCTTTATTTATTTTCCTAATTGACAAGTATCACATACTTTATCTTTGATAGACTTAAGATTATATAAATCTCTTACTAGATCTTTGTTAGAAATTTGGTTTAAAGGTTTCATGCTAGCATGACCTAGTATCTTGTGTCAAATCCAAACATCATCATTCAAAGTCGAAAAACAAGTTTCATCACAAAATTTTTCAATATCTATGGTGTACATATTGTTGTTTCTTAAGGCAATCAAAGATTTTATTTTGTGTTGTAATTCAATTACGCAATCATTAGGTTGAAATTTAATAACATATCATTTATCATATAATTGGCTAATACTAAGTAAATTATGTTTGAAGCCATTAACTAACAACACATCTTCAATCAAGAGGTTTGATGTTTACCTATAGTTTCTTTTCAATAATTTTACACTTGTTGTCTCTGAAAGTGACAATTCCTTCACTTAAGCTAGTGAGCTTAAAAAAATAAGTTGGATCTCCAGTCATGTGCCTTGAGCATCCACTATACCACTTAGTGCTCCTAGTTTTAGTTTTAAGATAAACCTACAAGAAAGATATTTTTGATTTAGGTACCTATTTTATATTGGGTCCTTCATAAAGAATTTTATCTTTCTTTTCTAATTGGTTTTTGTTGTATAAAGTTTCCTTGGGAACTCAAACTAATTGGTGTGGACTACATTTTCTAAATAGACATTTATTTGCCTTATGTTCTAATTTTTCACAAAAATTACATTTATTTTTTTATTGCAAATTTAAGGTAGATCATTTTACAAAGATGGTTGGCTTTTGTCGAATATTACCAACAAAGCGTATGTCATTTCTTTTATCAATATGACCCTTATTGGTAAAGATCATATTTAGGGATTTGTTTCTAATTTTAATTTTTTTTTAATATTGTCTTAAGCATGATATTTTCTTCTTTAACACTATCTAGCATCTCACATTTAAAACATGAGTTATGTGATACTAATGAATCATGCATTTCGTCAAGTCTACTAACTAATCATGCATTTCATCAAGTCTACTAACTAATAAATTATTATCATTCTTAATCAACTTAAAAGATATGTTAATTTTCTAAACTCCTCAAACAAATCATGGAACATATTTAAGAACTCTGAGAAAGAAATGCTTAGTGAATCACTAACCTCATCTTGTATCGCCATTAGAGCATAGTTAGTAACTTCTTCTTTTGATTGGTCTTCTTCATCCCAAGAGCTTGAATCATCCCAAGTGGCCGAAAGTACTTTCTTCTTGTATGTCGGCTTCTTCTTCAATTGAGGACATTCATTTTTGAAATGTCTCAGGTTTTTGCATTCATAGCATATGACATTGTCCTTCTTTGGTTCTTTTTTATTTTTAAACTTTCTTGATAATAGTGCAATATAATGGTCCTCATCACTCGAGATTTCACTCAAGGAGTCATTTGTTATTCGAAGTGCTACATCCTTCCTGTTCTTTAGAAGGGGTTCATCAAGATCAGTTCATATGTCATGAGTGAGCCAATAAGTTCTTCAAGAGGTAAGTTATTTAAATCTTTAGCGTATTGTCTAGCGATTACTTTAGGATCCTAATTTTATGTAGAGTTCTTAAAAAATGTACTCACAAGTTCAAAATTCGAAAAACATTTTCTAAGTGCTTTAAGGCCATTGACGACATCCGTGGAACGGGTGTACATGTCTCCAATGGACTCACTTGGTTTCATTAGAAACAACTCATAATTATGAACTAAAATGTTAATCTTAGATTCTTTTACTTTACTAGTCCCCTCGTGTGTGATTTCTAGTGTATGCCAAATATGAAAAGCTGATTCACAAACGAAAACACGATTAAACTCAATATTGTCAAGAGCACAAAATAAGATATTTATAGCCTTTGCATTCAAAGAAAAATTCTTACTTTCCAAATCATTCCACTCATTCATCGGTTTAGAAGATTTTTCAAATCCATTCTCTACAATGTTCCATAAATCAAGGTCTAACGAAATGAGAAAAATGCATATCCTTATTGTCGAATATATGCAATCCATCCCATTGAACGTGAGAGGACGTGAAATGTAATGTCCCTTATTCATGCCAAAACAAGTCATTTACTCAAGTGGGTGTTAATCCAATGAGGTACACCGTCATCCACTATCAAATTTCATCTTTTTGTTTATGACAAAGGAGGAGAAATGAATATTGATGACATATATAACAAAAAATTTAATATGAGCATTTCTCTTTGTTTGTTGATAAACAAAAGGGAAAAATAATTGATAACTTAAGGAAGAGAATTTTAACTTAATCTATGATTGATGCATAAATGGTTTGAAAAAAAAGAAATTTTGCATGAAATTCTTGGAATATTCTTGAATATTTGATAATTCATGATTGCTTGAAATAAATATCATGTACCATGTATGATTTGATGATTTTAAATTCATGTTATATCATTTGATAAGTGAATGATTTATTACTTGAATTCAAGGGTATGTGGTTCTCTTGAATTTAAGTTACTCTTATTTGAAGCATGGGTTTAGGGGGAGTAAGGTTTAACTCCTGTCATCAATTAATTGTCATTATTAAAAATAGAGAGATTGTCAAATCTCATATTTTGATGATAAAATCAATTTATGAGTTATTGAACTAACAATATTGTTAGAGTTGATTGATGCAGGATTAACTATGACAGAGAGAAAATTACAATAAGAGGTTGGCCAAAGTCAAATTCAGGCATTAGGCCGGAGTGAGGATGATGCAGTTGGGAACTCGCTTGGAGTGCACCGAGAGCTTGCTGAGGGTATCGGGAGCTTATTAGGATGGCTCACGGGAGTTCGTCGGAAGAATACCAAGACTCATCGGAAGATTATCGGGGGTAGCCAAAAAGCTTACCGGGAGTTGGGAAGGTCTTGAAGTGGATTTGTTGGCCATATTGATTGTAATTAATTAACCCATATTTAGTATCGTTAAAGTTGAGTCCTATTTGAGTTAGATTTAGAAGGGATCTAAATTAACTCAAGTGAGGGTAACCGGGTCCACTATGGAGAGAGGATTGAGCTCAATTGATTGACCTGAGAATTAGATAATATGAGGTACAAATTGAGATTAGAAAAGTGAAAGGAATCACTTTTTCAAAAATCATGACAATTATACCACCGATGAGCGACGATTGTACCACCACCATCTAGGTTTTCGGGGTGCTGTTGGCGGTTGGACCGCCCGTACCCTATTTTCAAGGTGGCTTTTGGCGGTTGTATCTTCAGCATCAATAGTTGTACCACTCGTACCCAGATTTTTCGGATACGTTTAAATTTTGGCTCCAAATCCTAAAGCCAATTGGGGCCTATATATACCCCAATTCTTGCATTTCACACAATAATTTTTGGCTAGAAATTCTGTGATAAATTATGTGCAAAAATTATAAGAAAAAAAGGGGTAAGGTGAGAGAAAAGGATTATAAAACTTGTAAATCTCCCTTGTTTGTTTATAAGGTTCCTCTCCTAAGCCTGTGAATACGATAGTAGAAAGTGTAAGGATTTGATCTTCATCCAAAGAAGATTGATAGTGGACACTGGTGGACCTCGAAGAGTAGATGTAGGCCAAGTTGAGGCCGAACCACTATAAATCTGTGAGTGTTTCTTATCTTGAATCTTATTTGGATTTGCATGTTCATACTTGAGCTTTCATTAAGCAAGAATCTTAGCATTGTTCTATAAGTTAAATTGCTCACTTACTCTACTTAATCGAAATGCTTCCGATATTGATTTTATTTTGAATGAAGTTTTCTTTAAACTGAGTTTTCATCACTTACTAATTCACCCCCTCTTAGTGTCAATTGATCCTAACAATAACGAGTCTAGGAGGTAGTAAATACGCTTTTGTTATTATTGATGACTATAATGGATATACTTGAACATACTTCTTGTCACACAAAAGGGATTGCTTTAAATATTTTTTAAAATTTTATAAACTTATTTAAAATGAAAAGGGTATTATGATTCATTTACTCACAGTGATCATGGTGTTCAGTTTCAAAACCATGTTTTTTAAAATTTTTGTGAATCAAATGGGTACAATCATAATTTCTCTACTCCACAAAATTCATAACAAAATGGAGCAATTGAAAGAAAAAATAGGAGCTTACAAGAGATAACAAGAACCATATTAAATAAACATAGCCTACCTAAATATTTTTAGGCCGAAGCCATTAACACGACATGCTATGTCATGAATAGGGTTTTTGTAAGACCATTACTTTTTAAAACTTCTTATGAATTGTAGAATAAAAAAAACCTAATATTTTATATTTTAAAGTTTTTAGCTATAAATGTTTCACTTTGAATGAAAAAGATGCCTCAGGAATGTTTGATGTAAAATCCGATGAAGACATATTTCTTAGTTATTCCTCAATTTCAAAAGCTTAACGTGTCTTTAATAAAAGAACTCTAGTTATTGAGGAATCCACCCGTATTGTTTTAATAAGGTTCTCAAATTGAAGAAAATTAATTTTGATGATGATTTTGATTTTGGTACTTTAAATTTGAATGAAAAGTCTCCTCTCCAAAATAACTTTGATGCATCTACTTCCAACGAATCCTTACTCAAGGAATGAAAGTATATAGATGCTCATCCTTATGGACTAATAATATGAGATACATCAAAAGGTGTTCAAACGCGTTCATCATTTAAAATTTGTTGTGCTAATGTTGTATTCTATCTCAAATTGAACTAAAATGCATTGACGAAGCCCTAAAAGCTGATTCATAGGTTATTGCAATGCCAGAGGAGTTAAATCAATTTGAGAGAAATGAGATGTGAAAACTTATTCCTAGACCTAGTGACTATTTAGTAATTGGTACTAAGTATATCTTTGGAAACAAACAAGATGAACTTGGTATCATGGTTCAAAACATGGCTAGATTAGTGTCCAAATGTTTCAACCAAGAATAATGTATCAATTATGAAGAAACCTTCACTCCTGTGGCAAGATTTTAGCGTTATCCTATGTTCAAGATTTCAGTCCAATCCTAAATAATCTCATTACAAGATAGTTAAAAGAATATTTAGATACTTAAAAGGAACTCTAAATCTAGGATTATGGTATCTGAAATCTAAAAATTTCAATTTAATTACTTATGTCACGCCCCCTGAATTTATCGTATTCGAAATGTGTGAACCTATCATAAATCACAAATACATTAAAATTCATCGACAATCCTAACCCAAGATCCAAACTAAAATTAAGGACACTGATTAAACATTTTTAAATGATCATTCACATCGATTCATAAAGCCTGTGTAGTTTATAAATCTTACACCACATCACTCGATAATCCATAAAACTCAAAGTTAACTAAAAACATTAACCACACTTATAAAACCATTAGTCTCAGAAATCTATACGAATGCAAAACCAACCATTTTCCACCGCTTCATATGATTGTAAAACTTAACATTTAAAGATTCAACACTGAGAGATATTCTACAATATTTCATTGTAAAACTTAACCTTTTTACAAGATACATCAATTCATATTTATCTATAATATTTTATTACATGTAAAATATTCTTATACAATATTTCCCAACAAGACTTGCCTAAGATCTACATAGTTTTCCACTATCTCAGCTTAGTTCTAACTTTTCTATAAGTGACAAGCTAACCTGTAAAATTTATACAACAATAAAGTGAGTATATAGAGCTCAACAAGTGACTAACATATCCAAGACCAAGAAGGATAGTTTTCAAAACAAACTTAATATCAGATAGCAAGGCAAATGTATAAGAATCCATAGGTAGCATCCCGTAAAATGCATAATCACAAATCATTTCATTCGAAACATACTTTGATCATAACAATAGAGGAAGAGTCGTTGGAGCATATCATTGGTGTGAAATATCTCGAAACATGTCAATGTCGTATAAAACATCTCAGAGCATATCAACGGAATGTGAAATGATTCGGAGCATATAAAGGCATAAGAATGTCAAGTCACATATCAATGAGAATACAAAATATTCAGAGCATATCAAAGATGTATAAAGTGTTTCAGAAATATATCAAAGGCATAAGAAACATTTCAAAGCTTATCAAGATGCATAAGTCATATTTCGAAGCATATCAATGGTGTATGAATAATCTCAAATCTTATCAAATGAATAATTAAGGAACATAATCTCAAATATCATATCAGACATAACATTCATTTCATTTTTATCCAAAGCGCAGATATAAACTCATAAGCAATGCTTTAGATATCATATCAAAGACATAGAGGGTGAAGTTGGACCATAAGCATAATGTGGAACATCTATCGTTGAATGACCACCAAATATAAGTCTCCTACATCTGGGAGCTCAATCCACCCACATCTGAGTGAAGTCAGTGGGGGCCGGTAGAGCATTGTGGGCTCTAAGCATAATTCCCTTTACCATTTCTAGCAAAGGTTTATATTATCCCACAAACATTATAATACAAAAGGACATGAAGAATAAAATAACATATATCAATAGCACATGTAAAATAATAAAATATACATGTGCTAATATGAATCAATACGATTTACTAGTTTGGTGCATGTGAGGCTTTGTCCAGTGGTAGCTCCACACTATGTTGAGTTCAGAGTACTCCAGAGTTCAAAGCACTCCTTCTACAGGTAACCTTTTTCGACTAGGGTCCCCACACCATGCCCGAATACTAGCTCAATTTATCATTACAAAATAATAACAAAGATTGAGATTGCAATAAGAAAGGATTAGAAAACTTACAAAGTTATAATAGTTTAACTTAAAGAAAGAACTCTAGAATGAATTCAGTTTTCAAATGGATGAAGCAAGAATAGACAAAATTGATACAATCACTATTCTGACAGAATTCAGAAGGTACATCTCAAAGTTATTTTGAATAACTAAATATATTCTAAATTATTTAAAAATGATATATTTAGAAAGCTAAATCAATCTTTTCAAATAAAATAAGTTTCATATAAATTGGAAGTCTCTACAAAAAGTTATAGATGATTTGACATCCAAAGGTCAGAAATTATGATCTTTGTTTTACAATATCTATAAGGTCTAACAAAATAAAAATTTTGATAGTCATTTTAACTACAAATTTTTTAATCTTAGTATTAAATAAAATATCTATAAGCTTATTTTCTAATGCATCTAGTTTTGCATAAATCAGAGACTCCAACAGAAAGATATAAGCAATATAGTGATGAAAGGTCAGGAGCTACAGACTCTGTTTTACAGATTTCATATGCTCAATTGAAATAAACGTTTGGGCTAGCAAATGAACTCTAAATTCTTCAAACTTAGTTTAAAAAAAAAAGATATATTAATCTATTTTTAAAAAAACTAAGTTTTGTCCAAATCAGAGGTTTGTACTAAAAGTTATAACTTAAAAAATGCAAATAGGTTATAATCTCAAAAATATTATAGATTCACACTTAGCAGAACAAAAGAGATTTTGATTTTGTCCCAAATTTTCCTCATAATCAAGGTAAGAATAAGGATAAATTTCAGTAGAAAAATGATACAAGATGTTATATAAGATAGGGTTAGAACACTTGCCTTTGCAATTATGATCCCAAATATGGATTTGATTCAAATCTCAAAACCCCAAAATATTTTCTTCTCCTCTTCCTTCTCTTCTTCTTCTTATCCTTCATAAGTTTACATTTCAACAATCCCTTTCTTCTCTAATTACTATTTTTTTTAAGCTAACATATGGGTTGTAGGTGGCAAACATGCATGTAAGGTGCACATGTGTCACCTCAGCATATGCATAAGTGGCACAACTTTTAACTAGGTAAATGACACATGTCATCACTCTTTTTTTATAACTTAATTTGAATCTTACATAATTCATATCAAACTTTTAAGTTTTACATTTAGGCCCCTAGCAATAAGCTTTTAAACAAATTATCATATTTATAAATAGGTCATTATAAATAATTTATTATTATACAAATCCTTATTAACAATTTAAAATAGATCATTACAAATATTTTGAAATGAGAGATATTGTAGCTTATGCTGATGCTCACTTTAGAGGATGTAGGATAGAAAGAAAAAGTACCTTTGGAACCTATTAATTTCTATATCATGCACTAGTTTCTTTGTTTTCCAAGAAGCAAAACTCTATCGTATTATCCACAGTCGAAGCTGAATATGTTGCGGTAGGTGCATGTTATGCATAAATAATATAAATGAAAAATACTTTAGAAGATTATGAACTTTGTTTTAAAGACATCCCTATAAATTGACAACACGAGCACAATATGCTTATCAAAAATCATATTCAACATTCACGAATCAAGCATAT
Source organism: Ensete ventricosum (assembly GCA_029747655.1). Lineage (NCBI taxonomy): Eukaryota > Viridiplantae > Streptophyta > Magnoliopsida > Zingiberales > Musaceae > Ensete > Ensete ventricosum. Next base: position 24,381,981 of record JAQQAF010000003.1, on the reverse strand, counting down.
TGATATTATGCATCATTTTATTAGAGATCATGTCAATAACCATGAATGTCTTTAGAATTTAATGATACAAAACATCAATTAGCTGATATGTTTACAAAGCCATTGAATGAAGAACAATTTAATTATATAATAAGAGAATTAGGCATGTTAAATCTTCCTAATGCATGAATTCCTCTAATATATTTTCCGTATTTCTTAGATTTTATAAATTAAGTTTTATTTTTCCTTCGAGATCATTTTATATTATTCTTTCTCTTACTATTTACAAAAGACAAAATTTGATTCATGGTCTTTTGATCTTTTATGTGATGATCATTTCCTATAAATCCTTCCTTTTTCTATATATGAAAGTACAACCTTGATTCGTGGACCTTCGCAACTTATGACTTGATTCTTTTCCTTATGTGATGAATGAATTCCTCTCTTCTTCTTCTTCTTATTTTTTACAAAGGGGAGAAAGAATCTTGTTAGTATCTCAAGAAAAACAAAAATACTATCTTGCACATCTCAAGAGAACCAAAAGTGCTTGCACATCTAAAGAGGAGTGCTAGCTTGCTCATTTGAAGAAGCAAAAGCTATTATCTTGTACATCACAAGAAGCAAAAGTTTTGCTTAACTTCACAATTTTTGCTTAATTTTTCTCCCCCTTACATGGTTCAAATATTTATTAAATGTTTCTTCCTTTTGTTGATGACAAAGGGGGAGAAATAATGAATGTTTGATATCACGAATGACACGGGAGTGCCTATTTTGTTACAATCAACACATGTGGATTTTGCTAATCCTATGGTATTCTCTACAATCCACAATATTGTCTCATAGCATTGAACCTAGCCCAATCAAATATGACAGCTCATTATGATATTTCTTGGACAAAGTTAAAACTATTTCATTGTGCTTTCCTTCATAACCAAGGAATGAATTGAAGGGGTTAGTTACCAATCGTAAATCATTTAGTTTCTTAGTTCCCTATGCATGAAAGATTGTTTCATGCACTAGTACTTATTTTAATATTCTAAAGCTAGAAAAGAGTTTAGAATATGATGATATTAGCAGAAGCTCTTTGAGTTCTCTCTTAAACTCTATATCTCTTGGATACTTCCTTGAGTGATGAGTCTTTTGTTATAATTTTATATCATTGTTTAAAAATCCTTGGGGTGGTAAATTTCTGTATCCCTTTGTGATTTTAAACTTGATGGTGAACTATTTATTAATTTTATGCAACTTTTATCTTGAGTTTGTTTTTTTTCAATCTGAAAGATATTCCAGCAAATACAACTCAACTATTGTTTTTTTTTTTTTTTTTGAATTTCATTCATCTTTCTCCCTTCCCTTCCATTAGTTTAATATCAGAGCTAAAGGCTAGAGGTCATGGCAAGGCGGAATGAAAAAAAGGTAGTTGGTGAAGGTAGTGACCATGAAGATGATGTTGAATCCTTGAGGTTACAGCTATAAAGATTACTACACAATCTACAAGAAAAAAAATAATATCATTGAAGAACTTCGAAGTAGAAACAATCAGCATGAAAATGATACCCAAATGTTTGGTTTTGATGATGATCCACCTCCTTACCCAAGGGAGTTTGAAAGATTTTAAGCAAGGAGTAGAGACCAAGTGAGTGGCAGAACAAATAAATCTAAATATAGATATTCCAGAGTTTGAAGGTAAAATCAATATTGATGACTTTATTGATTGGCTTAATACAATAGAAAGAATATTCGACTTTATGAACCACCAGAATAAAAGAAGGTAAAGCATGTTATACTCAAACTTAGAAGAAATGCATCTTTTTGGTGAGAAAATATGAAGAAGCAAAGAGAACTTAAGGGAAAGAGTAAGATTATGACATGAGAGAAAATAAAAAGGGAGTTGAAAAGAAAATATTTACTTGACAATTATAGGCAAGAGATCTTTCTCAAAATCTATGATTTAAAGCAAAAAGATCTTAGTGTAGAGGAGTACGCAACATAGTTCGACAATCTTATGTTAAAAGGAGAGCTTGTGGAATCAGAAGAACAAACCATTGCAAGATACTTAGGAGGTTTGAAATATGAGATTACCAAAGTGGTTTAACCCCAGCCATATTGGCCTTTGAATGATGTGAGCAAGCTGGCTTTAAAAGTGGAGAAGTAGGAAAAGTTTAAAAAGGGTTCTCAATACAGGGTGAAAGATGGTTATACGAGAAGGGGAAATTTCAAGCCTACTTCCAAAGCAAAGTAGTGTCGAAAGTGTGAGACAAAGGTGAAGGATCAGTTGGCAACAAACAACCACCTATTTCTTCTACATCAAGTGGCCGAGAATGCTTCAAATGTCATGACTTTAGGCATGTTGCTTCAGATTGTCCAAATAGGAGGGTTGTCACATTTGTTGAAGAATATAATGATGGAGAAGGAAATGAGGCCAATGATGAATCAAAATATGATGATTATGAGGAAGAGGTTACTTATACTAATCATGATTTGTCTATTGTGTTACAATATAGCTTATAAGTATTCTATGTGGCTGAGGATGAAAGTTGGGTGAGAAAGAACATGTTTCATACCAAATGCACTTCTTATGACAATGTGTGCTTGGTGATCATTGATAGTGGTAGCTTTGAGAATGTTGTATCTTTGAAGATGATACAAAAGCTAAAGTTGAACACAATCTCTCATCCATATCCTTACCAATTATGCTGGCTGCAAAAGAAAAATGACATCATGGTAACTAAAAGATGTTTATTTCTGTTTTCTATTGACAAGTATTATAAAGATGAAGTATGGTGTGATGTTGCTCCTACGGATGCTTATCATTTGTTGTTGGGTAGACATTGGCATTATGATAGGAGGTTATTATATGATGACTACAAACACACTTATTCTTTTAAGGTGAATGAAAAGAAGATTATTTTAGCTCCATTACAACCTTCTGAAATCAATGCACTAAAGAAGGAAGTTAGTGCTTTTATGTCATATAGTAAATGCAAGAGTGAATTAGAAAGAGGTGGTCATGTTTTAGCTCTAGTAGTAGTTGAGGATGTTAGGATCGAGTTAGCACTAAGATGGGGGGGTGATTTAGAGCAAGTGAAAAATAAACTTGATTTGAAAAACTATTGCTCGAGGTAAAAATCAAAATCGGAAGCCTTTCTTTTGGAATTTACTGAAATCAAATACGTGAGCAATTTAAACATAAGATGGAAAAAATATCGATCTAGCTAAGGAATGCTAAAGTAAAAGATAAGGAAAGAATGCTCACAATTTATAGTAGTTTGGCCAAAAGCTTGACCTATATCCACTTTTGGAGTCCTTCGTCGAGGCCCGTCAGTGTCAACTAATGATTTTCTTTCACCAGTGAAGATGAAACCCCTTATACTTTCTCCTTTTCCCAGGCTCAGGAGAAAAACCTTTATAATCTTTTTCTCTATTCCCTTAGACTCACTTTACATTTTGAAGCACTTAAGGGAATCTTTCAAATTTTATAGAAATTTTTCAACGATTTTTACCTCTTTTTCTATACATTCTTTCTATCCACTGCAAGAATACTTGGGGTATTTATAGACCTCAATTTGTTTAAAATATTTGAGCCAAAATTAAAACCATTTTCGTAAAACCGGGATACGGATGGTACTACCATCGAAATCGATGGTACTACCACCAAAAGTATCCTAAAAAATAGGAGCGACGATGGTACTACCATTGCCCACCTATGGTACTACCGCGGTAATCATACAAAAGATACTATTGATACTCTTTATGTACCCAACTTGTACCTCCTGTTGACCCATTTCCAAGTCAATGAAATGAGCTCAATCCTAAGCTCAAGTCTAACCTAAAGTAGACACGGTTGCCTCATATTGAGTTAATTTGGATTTCTCCAAATCTAATTCAATTAGGACTCAATTTACGATGCTAACTATGACTCACTACACAATTACAACCATTTGTGACCGACATGTCAAATGACCTTTTTAACTCTCGATGAGCTTCTTGGCATCCTCTGGTGAACTTTCAGTGAGTCTCTCGATCATCTTCTGGTAAACTCCCAATGTGCTCCCAGCGAGCTTCCTGATCACCTTCGACGAACTCTCGATGAGCTCCAACTACATCGTCCGAACCTCGATCAATGCCCGAACTTGACTTTGACCCAACATCTGATTGTAATTATTTTTCATTATCGTAGTTAATCTTACATCACTTTCTCTAATACATAAGTTAGATCATAAAACTCATCAATTGATTTCATCATCAAAATAAGAGATTCAATAATCTCCCCCTTTTTGATGATGACAACCAATTAATAATGGGAGTTAACCTTAACTCCCCTATGTATATGCCATAGAATAAATAGAACAAACTTAAATTCAAAAGAACCTATCACTTTTGAATTCAAGTATTTTGTCAATATTGAATTTGTTACAATGACAAAATTTTCAAAGTATAATAACTCAAAATTTTCAAGGCATGCAACTCTAAAATTTGCATTCATCATTCATTCATCATACAACATCAATTTCAAACATTTCAAAGATCTCAAAATATTTCTCCCCCTTATGTCGTCAATTATGTCATTTCTCCTCCTTTGTCATCAATAAAAAAGGAGAAATACCTAACTTATATTTTAACATTATTAACCATTAATCACATAAAGAGATTGCTTTATCCCCCTTTGTAAATAAAATAGAAGAAGAAGAGGGGGTGATATCAAAGATCAAAAAATTTAGTATAAAAAAATTGAATATCGAGTCGGGGAGATACATTCAAAAATATCCATCAAGATCCATGAATCGAAATAATCTTTAAGAAAGGATAAAATATCTCATCACAAAAAGAAATTTGAATCTCATTCTTATAAATGTCAATTTCAAAGAGAATCATTTCGGAGGAGAGCTCAAAAAAATCAAGAAATCTAAGAAGAATTAAGAGCTACTCATGCATTTAAATTCATCTTATGTAAATTTTAAGCAAAAATAACAAATCAAGAAATTTGAAAATTAGAAAATTATACATTTGGATAGTTTAACATTCCTAAATCTCTTCTAATAAAGTCAAATTATTCTTCATTTAATGGCTTGGTGAAGATATCCACTAATTGATATTTAGTATCAATAAATTCTAAAGATATATCATGATTATTCACATGATATATAATAAGGTGATATCTAATATTATACTATCATAAAATGTTGTTTGCATCACAAAATCATCAAAAAGTACATCTTAGTATTATAAAGTATATATCATAAGAGAATACATCATAAGAGTGCAAAAAGTATAACACATTATGCACCATCGACTTCTTCTTCCTCAGTTCTAAACATTTAAACTATTTGGGTAGTGGTAATCCAATGTGCCTAAATAGAATATTAAGTTATTGATAGATTTACTACATCTCAGTTAATATTTGGTCTTAACGCAGTTCAATTCAATCTAGTCAGGTCACTATAGAATCGTCAGATGATGAGTGTGCTGGCTGCATTACGGATGTTGCCTCAAAGGGACTAGTATGAGGAGATAGACTTCCCCTATATATAGGTGTTCCAAGTTCTGGCTCAAGTGGGGGAGGATCAGCTCTCCTAAGTAATCCAGTTCATATATCATTTATTACGATGTATCTTAATCTTCTTAAAAGATTTCTATCAATAACATTATATCTATCTAACTTCATTATTTCTTCATTTGGTGGAATAACTATATCATGTGCATGTATTAATCTAGTTATTAAGCCATCATAGGTAAGCATCATATCCTTAGTTGAAAGCTCAATCATGTTTTGTCTCAACAGATATCAAAAATAATAATCATGTCCTGTCATGATCCAATACATAGTACCTAGTTTTATTTGTCTAACTTCATCATGATAAAATTGTTTAGAGAGTATAATACTAATCACCATGTAATGAAGTAGTTTTGTGTTGAAGGGTAGCATGTGCTCACATCTTTTAGGAATAATAGATAGATTTGGGTTTCTAAAGATGGTACCTAAGGCTTCAGAGTAAGTAACCCCCTATTGATTCAATGTCCCATTATCCTCTAAAGTAGCAACATTTTCTTTTTCTAGGGATTCCATGAGATTGCAAATTAAACTATCCGTAATAGCTATATGATGCCCCCAAGAGATATGTAGATATTCTATCTTGATCATCTACATGTAAGTTGTTGTAAAATAATATAATAAGTCTAGGATAAATGCGTTCACTCATTTGAAGGATAAGAAGGTTATCTAAGTTACCAAACCATTGGATTGGTTCCAAATCTCTTAAATCTTCTAGATCTATATATTTACCCTTATGAACATTTCTAAATTCAAGGGTTGAGAATTTTAGAGTATGCTCAATGGTATCAAAGAGTATAGGGTCAAAGGTTTCATCTAATATCCTCTTTCCTTTGTCCCTTAAGGATCTTCTAGTGGCCATTTGAACTACATGTATTGCAAGCAAAAAGTAAGATCAAATAATAGATTGAGAGCAAGGTTTAAGAGTTACATTTGTTATGATCTCCTGGGGATAGAGATTGATCCTTAGATTTGAAGAGTAAAGGGGTTTCTAGAGGAGAAGCAAGGGGAAAGAGAGATGGAGAGAGTTTTAGAAGAGTGTGGAAGGACTTTAGGGCGGTTCTACCGCTAGCCCTAAACGTTGCTTATATAGGTAGGGTTTTGGGCGGAGGTACTGCCAACTGAGCGGGGCTACCGCTTGTGGATAGTGTGTTTTAGCAGTGCCACCACCAATCTAGCGATGCTATCACTTGTGCATTGTTTTCCTTTTCTTATGTATGTTATTTCAAGCTTCATTCACTATACAAACTTCAACAATAAACAACCTATTTCAACATACAATTATTATAGTATTTAAATCAATATAATATTTAAATCAATCATTTAATAATAATAATTATAAGCTAACCTAGTTAAAAAAATATCATTATATTTAAGTTATTCAACAATAGCCTTTACATTTAAATCAGCCAACATCCAAGCCAATGATTTTGAAACTAATATTCAATCATCATCAAAATCCCTTTCGGTGTAAGTAATTTTCCATTAAACATAGCTAGTTTTTTTCCCTTTTTTTGTCAATAGTTTTAATTCCAATAATTTTTTATTATTGTTTCTTAGGCTAATGAGCTTGAAATGACTATTAAATCTCAAGTAATATGCCTTGAGCATCCACTTTCATGATATCATTTTATGCTCCTTGCCTTTGTTAGAATACAAACCTATAAGAAATGGGGTTTTGGTTTAGGTACTCATTTGACTCTGGGTCCCTCATGTAAAGCTCTACCTAATTGAACTAAAGACATTTGTTATTTATGGTTCCTTTAGAAACCTAAATCAACTATATAGACTATACTTTCTAAATGGGCATCTAAACGCAAAGTATCAACATCGACTATAAAAATTATATTTATTTTCAGGCGAAGAATAGGTCCTTTAATAAAGACAGCTGGCTTTTAATGAGTATTACCTATAAAGCCACTACCTTCTTTCTTATAAACATGACCCTTATTGGTGAGGATCATGTTTAGAGATTTATTGTTTATTTTGATCTTTTCTAAAGTTTATTGTAGTATAACATATTTTCCTTTTTAATTGCCTCTAATGACTCATATCTAGAGCAAGAAATGCATGATGTTGATGTTTCATGCATATTTTCAATTTTACTAGCAAGTAATGCATGTTCCTTCTCAAGTAATTTATAACTTTTGCTAAGCTTCTTAAATTCATCAAATAGTTCATGAAATACATTTAAAAATTCATCAAAAGTAAAGGAGACATAAGAAGAATCACTTATCTCATCGTTGATAGTCATAAGCACGAGATTCTCCCGCTTTAGGTTAGATTTGAACTCATGATTAAGCTCATTTCGTTGACTTGGAAAGGGGTCGACAGAAGGTACAAATCGACTATACAAAAAATATTAAAAGTACCTTTTGTAAGATTCTTGATGGTAGTATCACCGATGGGTGACAGTAGTATCACCATCGCCCATATTTTCGGGGCACTTTCGACGATAGTACTATCGATGCCGATGGTAGTACCGCTTGTACCCCGATTTTATGGAAATGGTTTAAAATTTTCTAATTTTTGAAGTAATTAGGGTCTATAAATACCATAAGCATTCTTACATTAAATAGAAAGAATGTGTAGAAAAAGAGGTGAAAATCTTTGGAAAAATTTTATAAAATTTGAGAGCTTCCCTTGAGTGCTTCAAAGTATAAAGTGAGTCTAAGAGAAGAGAAAAGAAATATTGTAAAGGTTCTTCTCCTGAGCTTGGGAAAAGGAAAAAAGTGTAAGGGGTTTGATCTTCACATGTGGAAGAAGATTATTAGTGGACACCAGCAGACTTCGATAAAGGAGGACTCCGTAAGTGGATGTAGGTCAAGCTTTTGGTCGAACCACTATAAATTGTGAGCCTTATTTCCTTATCTTTTACTTTAGCATTCCTCAACTAGATCGAGATCTTTTCCATCTAAAGTTTACATCACTAATGTATTTGATTTCAGCGAATTCCAAAAGAAACACTTTCAATTTTTATTTTTACGTTAGCAATAGTTTTTCAAATCGAGTTTATCTTTCACTTGCACTAATGCACACCCCCTCCCCCCACTTAATGCTAGCTCGATCCTAAAGTTGGTATCAAAGCCGTATACTTAATTAGATTAACACCCAAGTGAGTATATGACTTATTTTGGCATTAACGATGATCAATGCATTACACATTCTCCTATATTCAATGGGATAAACTACACCTTTTGGAAAACTAGAATACATATTTTTTTTTTATTTTGGTGGATTTTGATTTATAGTATATTATTTAAAATGGTTTTCAGAAGTCATCCAATCCAATAAATAATTGGAATGATCATAAAACATAAATGTTTTCCTTAAATACCAAAGCTATGAATGCTTTGTTTAACACTTTAGATAAAGAAAAATTCAAAATAAGAATGATCTTATTAAGATGATTCATATGCTCTTTCTCATTGTTATACACTAATATGTCATCAAAGTAAACTATAACAAAAGTTCCAATGCACGGTTTAAGTATATGATTCATAAATCTCATGAAAATGCTAGGAGCATTAGATAGCCCAAATGGCATAACCAACTATTCATATAAGCCTTCTCTAGTTTTAAATGTTGTTTTCCACTCATCTTCATGCCTCATTCTTATTTGGTAATAGCCACTCCTCAAATCAATTTTCTAGAAACTTGAAGCACTATACAATTAATCAAGTAAATCATCTAACCTTGGAATGGTAAAATGATAGTCGATTGTGATTTTATTGATGACACGATTATGTATACAAATTCTCCAAGTATCATCTTTCTTAAGCACCAACAAGGCTGGAACCATACAAGGACTCATGCTCTCCCAAATCAATCCCTTTTTCACTAATTCATCTATTTGCCTTTAAAGTTCTTCATGCTCTATAGGACTCATTCTGTAGGCTACCTTATTAGGTAAGACAACCTCCAAAATAAGATCTACGTGATGCTGAATGTCTCTCAAAGGTAGAAGGTCATGTGAAATCTCTTCCGACACAACGTTTTGAAATTAATTCATGATTGGTTTCATGTTTGCTGGTAGCTCCTCATAATATTCATTCTCCTCTTTTAAATATCATATTTTGATGATAAAATTAATTAATGAGTTTTATGATCTAATTTGTATGTTAAAGAAAGTGATGTAGGATTAACTACGATGTGAAAAAGAATTACAATCAGATGTTGGGCCAGAGTCAAGTTCGAGCATCGGGTTGAGGTTCGAAAGATGCAACGGGAGCTTATCGGGGGTTCGCTAGAAGTTCACCGAAGATGATCGGGAAGCTCGCTAGGAGCACGCTAGGAGTTCACCGGAAGATGATCAAGAAACTCGTCAGAAGTTCATCGAAGGATGCCAGGAAGCTCATCGAGAGTTAGAAAGGTCATTTAAAGACATGTCGGTCACAAATGGTTGTAATTGTGTAGTGAGTCATAGTTAGCATCATAAATTGAGTCCTAATTGAGTTAGATTTGGAGAAATCTAAATTAACTCAATGATTAAATTTATTTTTATTTAAAGTGTAAAACAAAACATTCCTACTAGTCCTTTGGACTTAATCCTTCAATCTACAACTAAGCAATCAGTGGAGATACTGACGAGAGGACTAAGCAAATAAAGAAGTTGCATGAGAGTGTTAAAGCTACCATTCAAAATGAGAGTTACATGCAAGCTGTCAACAAACATAGAAAGCATATAGAGTTGAATATGGGTGATTTAGTCTAGATTCATCTAAGGAAGGAGAGGCTTCCACCAAGTAAATTTAGAAAATTGAAACCAAAGGTGGATGGTCCATTCAAGATGCTTAATAAAATTGGCAAGAATGCTTACGAGATCGAGCTACCTGAAGATTATGAGGTGTCCTTAACATTCAATGTGGTTGATTTAAGTCATTATCATAGTGATGGAACAAATGAAGACTTGAGGACATCTTTTTCAACTATGGGATATTGACTTGGGAGTTCCTAATTTACTATAATCAGTACATATAGATCTTGCTAATCCTATGATATTCCCTACAAACCACAATATTGTCTCATACATAGCCTTTAACCCAGCCTAATTAAATATTATAGCTCATCAGCATATTTCTTGGACAAATTTAAAGCTATTCCAATGTGCTTTCCTTCATGACTAAGGAATGCATTAAAGAGACTAGTTACCATCTATAAAGTATTTAGTTTTATAATTCCCTATGCATGAAGGGTTGTTTTATGCACTAGTACTTATTTTGGTATTCTAGGGCTAGAAAGGAGTTTAGAATATGATGATATTGGCGTAAGCTCTTTGAGTTCTCTTTTAAACTCTGTATCTCTTGGATGCTTCCTTGAATGGTGAGTCTTTTGTTATAGTTTTGTATCCTTGTTTAATATCCTTGAGGTGATGAATTTTTATATCTCTTTATAACTTTAAACTTGGTGGTGAACTATTTATCGATTTTATGCAAGTTCTATCTTGAGTTTATTTTTTTTAATCCAAAAGATATTCTAGCAAATACAACTCGACTATCGATTTTGCTTTTTTTTTTTAAATTATATTCCTCTTTTTCCCTTCCTCGGTATCAATGAAGTAATGAATGATATTATGCCCAAAATAATTAAAATTTTTAATGTTTTGGTATCATATATGTTATGCCCAAAATAATATTAATCATAGTATCATGCATGAAGTGATAATTAGTATCATGTATGTTATGCCCAAAGTGATGTTGATTTATTTTTGATAGTCAAAAATAAAATATTATAACTCATGTTTAAAATTGTGATGTTATACTTTGATTATTTGAAACTATGATGATGCACAATGTATGAAATTTTGATATGACAAATTGCATATGATCACTCAGATCAAAATTATTTCACTTGAATTAAAAGGTTATTATTCCTTTTAATTCAACTGTCTTATCTCGATATGGACATAGACAGGGGGAGTTAAGGTTAATTCTATTATCAATTGATTATCATCATCAAAAAGGGAGAGATTGTTAAATCTCATATTTTGATGATGAATTCAATTGATGAATTTATGATCTAATCTATGTGTTGAGAAAAGTCATGCTGAAATAACTACGATCGTGAAAAGATAAAAATAATTAAAAATATATCGAAGGTTGGACCATAGTCAAAGATCGGGCATCGAGCCAGAAGAATCGAGGGATACGCTGAAGGTTCAGACAATACGCAGAAGTTCGCTAGAATATCACCGGGAGTTTGTTGGGAGTTCGTCGAAAGTTCCTCAAAATTTGAATGAACAATTGACGTGCCAGACAACTGTGATTGCTTGCATTGTAATTGTTTTAGCCTTAACAATCGTAGTTAGGGTTTCAATTTGAGTTAGTTTTAGGAGAAATTATACTAACTCAATTAAAGACTCATTAGACCTTGATTAAGCCTTAATTAAGGGAGATTTAAGCTCATTAGGCGGCTCATTTCGTTGACCTAGAAGGAGGTACAACCAGGTCAAGAGATGGTATAGTTCAAGTATAAAAAGTATTGTAAAGTACTTTTTTGATAAACCTGGCAGTAGTACCACCGGTTGCTAGTGATAGTACTGCCTATTCTGGGTGATGGTACCGCCCGTGCCTAGAAACCTGAGCTCTATTCGGTGGTGGTATCATCGATGTCGGTGGTGGTACTACCCGTACACCGAAATCTTAGGATATTTAATTTTTTGGCTCCAATTTATTAAACCAATTGGGGTCTATAAATACCCCAGATATTCTTGCTTGGGAAAGCAAGAAAGTTGAACGAAAATGTGAAAAATCTGTCCTTGAGAGTTCCCCGCTTCTTCTCTAAGTGTGATTTTTTTTAAAGGAGTGCTGAAAAAATTGTAAATGTTATCTCCTAAACCTGTGAAAAGGATAATAGAGCTGTAAGAGGGTAGTTAATCTCGATGGAGGAGGAATCAAAAATGGACGTAGGTCACGTCGACCGAACCACTCTAAACTCGGTGTGCATTTTCTTTTATGCTCTTCATTATCATTACTTTCTAATTTAACTATTTTTAATTCTTACTTATCATTTTAATTGAACCAAATTTTCAAACCAAGATTTTTCACAAAACTAATTCACCCCCGCCCCGCTCTTAGTGTCAACTCAATCCTAACAACTTAAAATCATAATGAGCCACTAAAGTCATTATGATTCTTTACAAGTTGATTTAAAATTTAAAAGAATACCTAATTATGATTTATGCATTCTTTATTAGTAGTGTTTTTTGAACATTACAAGTTTAGACGTTATATTGTTTAATATTATCCTTTCAGTCATATTTTTGTAATAGACTCTTTAACAGTTATTGGATAATTCGACAAGTTCTTATGTACCATTCTAACATATTGAATTTAACTCTTCTTTTATTATATCATGTCATTTTTTAGAATCGTTACTTTCTATAATTTGTGAAAACAAGAGATCTTTTTTATTTCAATATCATAATATGATTCTTATAGATATATTAAAAAAATCAACAAAAATAGATTCTACAAGTTTATCAGTAGTGATATTAATATTAAATAGGAGTTCACTATTGTTATTTTATCATTCTTCTATATTTTCTTAATATTAAAATTAAAATTTGAGATTTTCTACTTCCACTTATTAACTATTTTTTAGAAATCCTACATCACTAAATTCAATCATCCTCATAATATGATTAAAGGAATAAAATCTATACCCCTTTAAATTTTTCTAGATTACCAATAAAATATCTAGAATAATCCCTAAACCTAATCCATTTTCATGTGATTTAAAGATTTTTATTTATATATGATAATTTCAAATATATAAATATCTAAAGTCGGGTTTGCTATCAATCTATAACTCAAAGGACTTGATGTAATTTACTTACAAGGAACCAAATTTAAGATATATATAATCGACCTTAGAGTTTTTTCTCATATTGATTTAGGTACAAAAGAATAACTTGTTGATATCCCATAATAGTATGATTTTACCTTTCAGCAATCTTATTTTGTTGTGACACATCTTTTAAAATATATTAAGCATAAATATCTTATTTTTTAGGTATCTAGCAAAAGAAACCAAAATTATGATTGGGTTCATCGTAACTACTAGAAAATTTATCACCTTTGTCTGATCTGATAATTTTTAACTTTTCTATCTAATTATCATATGATAATTTTTAGCTTGTTTATTTAATTATCTCTCAACTTTATTTATTTATACGTAAAGGTGTCAATAGTCTAAAACCTTAGTTATTCATATCTCAATAGTTAATTTATAAAGGTGATAAAATATCTCTATACTAAAATAAGAAACATAAAATGACGTGTAGATATAAGCATATATAACCTATAGAATTCATAAAATTATGTTTCTTTCTAAATATTATAGGATCATTGTAAACTTAATATTCATATTAATTCTATATAAACCATCATATAAAATTTAAAAATTAACTTGTATTGGATCATAAATATATTGAGTTTACAACCACCAAAAGGAAAATAATATCCTAACAATTCCATATAATGAATCCAAATTTTTAGAATTATAGAACATGACATGCATCCTCAAGATCCATTAAATGAATCGTTTCTAGGAGATAAGTGTCAACTACTATCATTTTTGTTTTAAGATGATTCTTTGTAATAATAAATACTTTATTCTCTTTTGGTTTTTATAATAAATTAAATCTCTATTGGTAACATATGTTGAAACATAAGAACAATCCATGAAGCATTAGAAAAGGATTTATCTAACGCTTGATTAAAACATACAAAAGTCAAACTTATATGGTTGCATTTCAAACATACAAAAGTCAAATTTATATGGTTTCTTTTCAAATCAAATCTTATAGTTTTTCTTCACATGACATTTCTATTAGGACCGAATCAGAACTAAGAGGGGGGGAATTAGTGCTTTGTAAATCACGTCAATTTGAAAACTTTCATTCGATCAAATCTGTTTCAGAAATATGTTTAAACTTGAAAATGTTCGTAAGAGCAATTGACAAACTTTCATTCGATCAAATCTGTTTCAGAAATATGTTTAAACTTGAAAATGTTCGTAAGAGCAAAAGCAAGTGAGTCAGTAAGTAATAAGAATAAAAATCATGAAAAGAATATGTAAATCAGATTTATAGTGGTTCAGTCCACGTGACCTACACTCACCCCCGATTCCACTACTAATCTTTTTCCAATGGGCGAATATCAACCACCGCTTACAACTCTTTCTCCTTTTCGCAAGCTCAAGAGAGAACCTTTACAACCCTCTTTTATAAGCATTCCCTCACACTCTTCCTTAGAATAATCTCTAAATTTCTAGAGAAGGGAACTCAGCTTTCTAATAGAGTTTTCACATAAGTTTTCAATCTCTATTCTTGCTATTTTAAGTAAGAATACCTAGGATATTTATAAATGACTTCAAATCATAGAGCCAAAATTTAAATCCCCGAGTTTTTGGAGTACTGACAATACCACCGTCGACATTAGGCGGTACCGACACCGATCAGAGCCCAAGAATCTGGGCTCTGGCAATACCACTACCTAAATAGGCAGTACTACCACGACAATCAGTGGTACCACCGCTTGAGAACCTAAAAAGGACAAAATAATACTTTTCGTATCCTAGGCTATGCCATCTCTTGACCTGACGGTACCTCCTATCAGCTCAATGAAATGAGCCTCATAATGGGCCCAAATCAGTCTCAATCAAGGCCCAATGGGTCCTTAATTGAGTTAGCATTGTTACACCCAAAACTAACTCAATTAAGACTTAAACTACTTCAGTCAAGACACAATCAATTACAAAGCATAAATCCTATGTTGTTCGGCATGTCATTGATTCATCCAGCGCTTCATTCGATCCTTCGGCGCATCGTCCTCTCCTTCGGTGTATTGCTCTGATCCATCGGTATGTTGACCTCCGCAACATCAAATCTTCTTGGCACAATGCCCGAACCTTCTGGCCCGATGCCTGAAACCACAACATAAAGACCCTCCGAAATGTCGACCAATCCTTCGGCCCGACATCCAATCATCTAACACGTTTCATTCCGGCCTAATGTATGATCCTTCCTGCTTTAATCGATTTATCTTTTCATGATCGAAGTTAGTCTTGTGTCACTCAAATGCCGCTTAGATCATAATCTTCATCAATTAATTTCATCATCAAAATTCAATATTCAATAATCTCTCCTTTTTTTATAAAGATAACTAATTGATGATGGAGTTTTAACTTAACTCATCCTATCTATATGGCATATTGAAATAAACTTAAAGTCATAGAATGATAACATTCTAATCATAATTTCTTTGCATTCAAGTCATAGCAATTTCAATGAAAGATGACTTTCACACTTCATATGCATACAACATAAGCATCATCATAGTAAAATCATGAGTATTGTATGCATCAAATCATCAAAATTGTTATAGCATGCATAATTTCAAAGTACATCATAATGTCATCATCATATCAAGAGTGAGTTAAGATTCTAAATCAGCAACCATAATTTTACATCATCATTCTTCTCCCACTTCATCATCAACAAAAGGAGAAACGTTCAACAAATATTGGAACCATGTAAGCTAGTATTTTTGACAATTTTTACATCAGTTTTAGAACATGCAAACTAGTAAGTTTTTGAGATGTGAGTTTAGCAAAATTTTTGTTTCTTGAGATGTGCAAGATAACAACTTTTGCTTATTGAAATTGGCAAGCTAGCACTTCTCTTTAGATGTGCAAGCACTTTTGGTTCTCTTGAGATGTGAAAGCTAACATTTTTGCTTTTTCTTGAGATGCTAGCAAGTTTCTTTCTCCCCTTTGTAAAAAAGAAAATAAGAAGAAAAAGAAAGGAGAAATTCATTCATCACATAAAGAAAAGAATCAAGTCATAAGTTCCAAAAGTTCATGAATCAAGGCTCTTAAATAGAAAGAAATGATTCATAGGAAATGATCACATAAAAGATTAAGTTGTGCATACCAAAAGTCCACGAATCAAATTTCTTCTTTTGTAAATAGCAAGAGAATGATAGGATACGATCTCGAAAGAAAAAGAAACTCAATTTACAAAATCCAAGAAATCTGAAAAATGTATAAGAGGAAATCATGCATTAGGAAGATTTAACATGCATAATTCTCTTCTTATACAATCATAGAGTGTTTGTTACATGCATCATAATATCATCAAGAAGTGCATCATAATATTGAAAAGTACAAACGTTTAAGTCAACATTCAACATTCAAGCTAATAATATTCAAGCTAACATTTAGGATATCAATCCTATTTCAAGTCAACACTTTTTTTGGAAGTTTAAGTCAACATTCAACATTCAAGCTAATAATGTTCAAGCTAACATTTAAGATATCAATCCTATTTCAAGTCAACACTTTTATTGGAAGTGCAAGCTTCAATTCTCTTTTGAGATGTGCAAGCCAACAATTTTTTGTCATTCTACATCAATGATTCAATCATCTCATAAGATATACACATCATAAATACAACAAAATTGTACATAATAAAATTCAAGCCATAAATATCAAGAAGTCTAATGATATATCATGGTTTATTTGGATTAATCTTTTCCTTAGTCAATACCAAGAAGAAACATAGGAGAATAATTAATGAAAAACTTAGATTCATATAAAATAAATCTTAATTCATAAACATCAAGGGAAAGGATTAAGATTTGTTTGGATAAATATTCTCAAGAATCAAGAAAGTTATTTTCATATACACTACATCTCAAGTCGTCGACACCGATATATCATCTCATTAGTAAAAAAAAAATCATATGAAAACAAATCCAAAATCAAATCTTTTCGAGAAATCCAATGAAAGCAACATAGATAGTTTCCTATTAAAAATAGCTAAGCTTCTTTAGTTCTAATTCGTTTTTGTACTAGCATGCTCTAATTTTCCATACAAAAGCCATGTATTATTGTTTAAAAATGAAAAGCAATATGGAAATCATCAAGATTAATTTTATAACCATAAACTATTTTTACTCAAAAGATTTACAAAGATCATCAAGTTTCAATCATTTTGATTCAAGTAATATTTTCTTATTATTGTTGTTTTCGACTAGTGAACTTGAAAAGTATGTTGGATCTCAGGTCATAAGCCTTAAGCATCCACAATCAAGATATCCTTTTGGATCTTAGCTTTTGATTGTAAATATATCTAAAAATAGTGGGTTTTCTTTTAGGCACTCATTTAACTTTGGATCCTTCATAAATAGATATATTTATCTTAATTATTGACATTAAGTTATTCATAGTTCCTTTAGGAACCTAAACTAATTTATGTTGACTATACCTTTTAAATGAACATCTATAGAGATAATGTCGAAATCTACCACAAAAATTAATTTTATTCCGGGTGAAACATGTAATGTGATATTTGTTAAGTGTTACTCATAAAACCAATTCCTTCCTTTCTATAAATATGACCCTTATTAACAAAAATCATGTTTAAGGATTTGTTACATATTTTGAAATTTTCTAATGTTTCTTATAGTAAAATATTTTCTTTTTGAAGTGAACCTAACTCTTCACACTTAGTGCAAGGAGCTATCATATAATCATCATGCTTATTTTTTAATTTTTTAAATTCACTAGCAAGAGAAGCATGATCCTTTTTTTAACAATTTATACTTTTTACCAACTAATTTAAAATCATTAAATAAGTTATTAAATGTATTAAATAATTCATCATAATATAAGAAAGATTTGTTTGAGTTACATACCTCATTGACAAATGCTATTAAAGCATAATTTGTAACTTCTTCCTTATTGGTTGTCTCCTCATCTTCGGATGCACTTGAGATGTCCCAAGTTGCTTTGAACATTTTCTTCTTCTTTGGTAGCTTCTTCTTCACTTGGGAATATTCATTTTTGAAGTGTTTCAGCCAAGGTTTATAATTTCGACCTATACCGCCCAGTATGGGCGGTGCATACCGGTCTGCCAGGTTATCAGTACGTAGACCGCCCGCTACCGGGCAGTTTCATCAAAAGCGATCGTCGACAGTTGATTTCAGCCGTCGATGATCGATTGAAGAAGAAATCGATCGCCGATAGTCGATTGAGAGAGAAATCGACCGTCAGTGGTCGATTGAGAAAGAAAAAGGGAAGAAGAAGAGGAAAAGAAAAAAAAAAAAAATACCTCGCCCGTGCGCCGTCCTCGCCCGCCTGCCGTCACCGCCCGTGGGTCGCCTGTGCGCCGTCATCGCCCGTGGGTCGCCTGTGAGCAGTCGTTGCCCGCGGGTCGCCTGCGAGCGGTCGCTGCCCGCGAGTCGCCCACGGTCGCTGCCCGCGGGTCGCCCACGACCGCGGTAGCTTTTTCTTCCGCGCAAGGAGACGGAGCATCTCCCCACGCGGGGAGACAAATCGAGGCGACGTCCCCTTTTCTTTGTTTTAATATTTTTAATATTTTTAATATATATTATATTTTAATACCAGACGGTATGCACTGTGCATACCGCCCAGTACAAGTCCCATACCGGTACCGATAATATGTCGGTACACCGGTAGTGAGCTTGTAGCTTCGACAAGAACATCGAAGGAATAAGTAGGGGAAAATATCATAAATAAAAATATAAACAATATATTCGATGTAATTCTCATGTTTGTCAGTATCTTTTGGTTTTTGTATATGATTTATACAGCAAGTAGTGAGCTTGTAGTAGGCTT
The DNA here is from genome assembly GCA_029747655.1 of Ensete ventricosum. Taxonomy (NCBI): domain Eukaryota; kingdom Viridiplantae; phylum Streptophyta; class Magnoliopsida; order Zingiberales; family Musaceae; genus Ensete; species Ensete ventricosum. Next base: position 24,362,807 of record JAQQAF010000003.1, on the reverse strand, counting down.
GACAGCCCTCATTTTGTTAACTTTCATGATCGATTTTGGCTTGTAAATGAGAGTTGTGACATATGGACACTTGTGGGAGACCTTGATCCTTTGTATGCAACTGTTTATAGCTTGTAAAGTCTATGGTTGTAATTTGTATTGGCTATATAATGTGTTGTTGACATGGTTGCTTGTGGATCCCGTGTGAAATATTTTCTCTAACTTGTTTTCTCTTTTGTAGGTCCTAAGGGACTATAGGAGGTTTCAGGGAGGCTAACCTTTGCAGACGGACACGCAAGGGTGCCGCATGACTTAGGTAAAACCAGCTAAGTTCATAATAGCCTGACAAGCCAGAAAGGTACAGAACTATACTTTCCGTACCCTAGGCTGTACCATCTCTTGACTTGGCAGTATCTCCTCCCAGGTCAATGAAATGAGCCTCCCAATAGGGCCAAATCAATTTCAATTAAGGCCTAATGGACCCTTAATTGAGTTAGTATGGTTATACCCAAAACTAACTCAATTAAGACCTAAACTACTTCTATCAAGACACAATCAATTATAAAACATGAATCCTATATTGTCCAGTATATCATTGATTCATCTGGCGCTTCGTCTGACCCTTCAGTGCATTATCCTCTCCTTCGGCGTATTGCCCGATCCATTAGCATGTTGACCTCCACAACACCGATCTTCTTGGTGTAATGCGTGAACCTTCTGGCCCGATGCCCGAAACCATGGGACGAAGACCCTCCGGAATGTCATCTGGTCCTCTAACTCGATGTCCAATTATCTGACATGTTTTGTTTCGGCCCAACTTCTGATTCTTCATGCTTTAATTGATTTATCTTTCCATGATCGAAGTTAGTCCTACGTCATTCAAATGCTAATTAGATCATAATCTTCATCAATTGATTTCATCATCAAAATCCAAGATTCAATACTTTTTTACCACATAAGTAGTATTTTGATGCAAAGATTTTTTCTTTATAAGTGTATATAGTATTTATAAACTTATATGATTTACGCTTTAACTTTTTTATTGTTATCCACTCTTTGAGTAGTACTCAAAATATTATGAGCCTTTTCTACTTTAATCTTAATTCTTTCTAATCGTATATACTAGTCAGCTCATTTAAATTTTATTTATATTTAATTTTATTATAATAAATTTTAAATTTGCCAAAGAAGAAATATTATTAAAAATAAATTATATGAGAAATCACTCAAGTATATTCAAGCTTAATGTTCTTGAGATTATAGCTTTATCAATATGATATAATCTTAAAATTCTCAAATACTATCATTCTTAATTTCAATCAGTTCTTTTTATTAATATGTCAATGGATGACTTGTTAATAAACTTAAATTCAAGAGGTTTAAATACTAAAAAGTAATTATCATAAAATTAAGACTTTTAAATTTTTTTGATCATTTATCGTAATTATTTTTTCCATAAAACTTTTAGTAGGTAAGTCTATGATCCTCTCAATTAGTTTGATTAAGGTCTATCACACCTAGTTTAAATTATATATGCTCAATCTATTTATAATAATTTAATCCAAAAATATATAGACATTTATTAGAAATATAATGAAGAAAATACCACTATAATATAATATTAATGCTTAATTTTTTTTTGTTAAATAATAAACAATTGATATCATCTCTATTTCATGTCTAGTGTTTATATAAAAATATTTATAAAGTACTGATACCATCCTTGTCGAATAGTAAATATCCAAAATAATATCATTCTACCTCATCACATAATTATTCGAAGTAATTCTTTTTTAAGATTCTTTAAATCTCGTAATTATGTATAGCATTATGAATATTATTTTAATCTTATTTAATATTAATTTCTTAATATAATTTTATAAGTTATTGGTTTAGGCTAATTTTATAAATATTATATCAATATAATAATATAAAATATAATTTAAAATATTCTATAAATGATAAGATCTTTATCTTAATTCACATCCTACAAGCTTGTATATCCCAAGCCATTTTGGTGACTATCAATGAAATAAAATTTAGGATATGAGTTACAAATAATATTTTTTAAATTTTTTCAGTCTCTTTTATACACAAATAGTTCAATAATAATAATAATCATAATAATTATTAAACATTAATGAGCATAAAGAAAAACTAATATGATAACTATAATAATGAGGAAACATAAATTATAAAAATAAGTATTATTTCATAATCTCAAACATATGCACATGAATAACCAAATAAATATCCAAGAAAATTTTATCGATACATCATATAAGAAAATAAAAAAAACATAATTTTAAGGTTTTTTAATTCTACATGGAACCTTACACTAATTAACCCTATTTAATTGTGTAAGCACAAAATTGGGCTAAATATTAACTCAATTAAGTTAGTCAAAAATTAAAATAAATCAAATAAAAAATAATCAAATTTTGACCTTTTTCGAATTTATTCAAAACTTGATTGATAAAATATAAATCTAATCAAGTAGTTAAAATAAAGTTTTGAATCAAATTAATTAAATAAAAAATATTTGATTAAATTAAATAAAATTAATTAATTGTATAATTGAGGACATAATTTAAAGTTTTGAATCTTTAAAGGGTAAAACTATAATTTTTTATTTAAGATATATGAAGAGATTTTTTTAAAAGGGTATAAATAAAAAATAAAATTTAAGGACACAAATTGAAATATTACTATTTTAGTAAAGATATTCTTTTAAGAAAAACACTAATTTTCATAACCACTCGAGCAGTCGTCACTGATTCCACTACGTCCACGTGCATGGGTCGATGGTGCAATGGACGTTTGTCGCTTGTGCACCATAGTTGATTACCATTTGTGATGGGGCGAGTGTCCTTATAGGATCGATCAACTTAAATACCAATTATTAAAAAGAAACAATTGATTATTATTAAATATTCTATATATCTAAAAATTTAGAGTGTATGGTGGGAAAGGACATACTTTGATTGCCGGTGGCATTTACTTTAGTAAACATATAGGATCGAGGAAGAATTTTCTAAAATTTGTGATAGAGGATGTACTGAGTTTTTAAGCTTAAATTTGAGTGAACTTGAGAGAGTTTTTATTTGAGCTTTTTCTAGAGAGAATTATTTTATTGTTCTTACTTACAGAAGATTTTGATCTTTTTCAATAGAATGTGGTAGAAGATGTTGAATCAAATGTATGTATGTATGTATATATATATATATATATATATATATATATATATATATATATATATATATATATATATATATATATATGGAACTATGTTTTTTTAATTGACTCATTTGATTATTCTTTTAGCATCATAATATTTTCCCCCATGAAATGGTATCAATACTTTTAAAAAAATATAAAATAAGTAAAGATTCAATAAGTATATTAAAATTTTTCATAATTTTCACTAGAAAAAAGTTTGATGAAAGAAACGATTTCACTTATATGACAAAAAAGAATAAAAAAATATTCTTATTCAGTAAAACCTAATAAAAAGGTTGAAAATACAAGCTTGAGGCAAAGGGTAAACGTATGGTCCATCTATGCACCTTAAATATTAAAAGATAAAAAATATTATTGATGATGATTTTGTCCTAATAATTTGAGATAAATAGGAAAAAAAAATACTTGACTTGAAGCTTGACTAACAAATGTTATTTGAAGTATAATTATATAGGACTAGAATAGAGAAAAGTTAATGACTTGGTTGAACATCTAAATGAATTCAAAGACGTAATTGACCAACAAAAAAAGTTGCTATATGAGTTGATGAAGATAATAAATTGTTGTTTCTTATATGGTGGTTAAGCTTTTTTGATAAATGTATGGATGTGTGGTATGGGAAAGACACAATAGCTTCAGACTAGTGCAAAGAAATCCTTAACGTCGCATGCTTCTCGTGAAGCGTTAACTATTTAAGATGGGAGATTGACAAAGATGATTGATTATACACTAAATTCAGTTAAGATTAAAAAAATTAAACTTTAAATATGTTCAGTTCTACATATGTAAAAGGTAGGGACACATCGTCTATTATTATCGAGAGAAGCAAAAATAGTGTATTTTATTTTAATCTTTTAGTAGATAATTATTGATATATCTTTTCAATTTCAAAAAATGAGAACGTATTTTTTTCAAAAAATATTAGTTTTCAATTCTACTTACTCATGTTTACTTTTAGAATTCACTGAATAATAATAAAATGTGTAAGTTGAATTTGGCATGATGAGTCAATAGTAAAGGTCATGACTATCAATACAATAAAGATTTAAATATTTAAATAATAGTGAAACCTCTCCGAACATGGCTTATATTCTAAAAATGTAAAAAAAAAAAATCTTTTCAAAGCTATGGATATAAAATTAAAAATTTTAATTTTTGGAAGAGATAAAAAAATAAAAAAATATTAGAGATCAATAATAAAAAATAAGAAATAAACGTAATATTTAACGTGATTCAACAACTTTCATCTATATCATGGAAAAAATTAAAATTTTTAATATATAGAATTAATTATAATACCCTTGAGTTAGTCTTGTAGACTCCCCTTGGACATCCTCTCAACCTTAGAGATCACCCTCTCTCTCTCTCACTAAAGCCTTCAAACTCAAAGTATATTTATTGACAAATTTAAACGCACCAAAGACATTTACTTTAATTAGGACTCTCCAAACTAATTTGATTATGATTAAAACTCCTAAAAATATTTAGGACACTAACAATCTCTACCTTGGTAAGTATTTTTCCACCTTGTGCCTCGTACAAAAATTAAACTAGCTTAAATAATTTATTATAACTATACAAATTGAACCAGTTCATAGTCCAATATATTATTCCAATAAACTCGTCAAACACATCATGTATAGCTGGAATCGAGTCAATAATGTTACTTGATTCTTGGGAAAGAGCTCCATCTAGTTGTTTGAGCATCGGTAGGATTTTTTCCTCACAAACATCTACATCCTTAAAATCATGAATGCCACTCCTAGTTTTTTACATTGCTAACAAAGCTAGTTGTTGTATAGGTATCTACCAGACATGCAACTTATTTTAAAGTTTTTGCTATACTTCCTTCTTAGTATTTTTTAGAATTCCACCTTAGCCTTATAACCATAACCCTAAGAATCTAAAAGACTTATAGAAATTAATTTTTTTCATATCTCTGAAACATAAGATATGTACTACCCTATCAACCGTTTTAATCTTCACTTATGACACCCATGACCTGCACCATAAAGCCATTGTACAAACTCAATGTAATAGTCATCTTATTATTCAACGAATGAAAAAAATCTTAGAGAGAGTAAACATGAGTTCAAGCAAAGTCTAAAAATTAATTTTTTAGAAAGATACATCATTATTTAAAGATTGTGAGGATATCTACATCATCTCTATCAGTAAAGAGCACTCACCAGACCAGTTTTCCTTTTTTTTCTTTTTGATAATTTTGCTTGATATATATATTTTTTATATTTATAGCACTGAACATCATCTAAAGTATCAACTCTTGATCTTGACCTGCCATACTGAGATCCCTCTCTATTAGAAAGTCATCTTCATTAACCTCCATATTGACCAATTAATGTCTCACTATTTATATTTTCAGATTTACCATTTTTCCTAATAGCATGAGATACTAAATAAAGCTTCTTTAACTTATTTTAGAGTTGTTATATCATTCTCATATAGTAGTATCAGTTTTACAAAGCTGTCATAGGAATCAATGAGAGATTTAAGAAGCAATAGTGCATTATCTTCTTTATCAATCTTTATATCAACTTTTTTTGATCGATCCAATATTCTTTTGAATATATTCAAATGCTCTATCAAGTCTCTACCTTCCTCCATCCTCAACTAAATGCTTCATATACAACTTGTTAATTAATTGTTTAGTTAGATAAAGTGTTTGAACTTATCTCAAATATTTATGGTAGAGTTATCATTAATAACATTATTGATAATATTATCAGCAATATAAAGATAATTAGTGTTCACACACTTTACATTAGGCTCTTTCTAATTTTTGTTGCACATCTTTTCTGGCTTGTTTGTTATTTTCTTTAATGTTCTTGCTAGACCTTAACTAATAAACAGATTCATCATCCTCTTTTGTCATAAGGTAAAACTATTTCTTCCATCAATTTCTCCATAATAAATCTAACAATATCCTTGTTGGATCTTTAATTATCGAATATTTTGCGCTCTATATCATTTTGTTAGGAGGGAGAGAAGAAAAATCAAAAACAAAAAAAAATCACTAGAGATCAATAGTTAGGGACATAAGATTTAATATGTATTGATAACTCTCACTTATATCCATGAAAAAAAACACTAAATTTTTCAATATATAAAATTATTTACAAAGCCCTTGAGTTTATCTCACTCAAGCAAGACTTCCCTTATATAGCCTTTAAGAGCATATAAAGTGTATTGTCTTTCCCTCCCACCCTAGATATTAGACTCAAAGTATATTTATGGAAATAATTTTAATTAAAAATTTCTAATTAATTTAAATATAATTAGAACTCATAAATATATTTACTAACCTTAACAACATGGGTTGATAAAAGAAAGATTGTATCATATTTTATAATTATAGGAGTGTATTGAAAAAGAATATTTATTAAATTCAGTTCAACAGTATGTAGTCTATATTATGATTAAATTCAATGATTAAAAGGATCTCTAATTTGGTTCTTAACATTAGATTTAATCAACATTAGTTAGTCCATATATTAAAAAGACAATATTGTGTTATCATTGGCAACTAAGCCCTCAATCGAGTCATCTTCTTTACTCCCTCTCCCTCGTACGTAGTCTTCGTCCTCCTCTTCCTCGCCACCACCACCACCACCACCACCACTATCTCCTCATCCTCAACATTAGTTAGTTCATGACAACAGGCTGTTCGTGACGATCGGGAGGCACCGAAGGAGCGAGAGATTGAGAGGAAGAGATGCAGGAGGCGGCGGTCCCAGATACTCTTCTATATGCCCCTAAAATAATCAAATAAATACACTTATTTTCTCAGTTTAGGAGTATTATTTGAAATATTAAAAGATTACGGGTTTAATCACAAAATTTTATATCGTCTGCGCCCTTTTCCTCTCGGACGACTCTCCCTCGTTCCCAAGAAGCCCTCGAAGCCAAACCCTAATCTCGTCGAGCTCTGCGAAACTCTTGCCACCATGGATGAAGAGAACACGGGCCCATTCCGCCGGACGTCAAGCCGGACCAAGAAGATCGCCGCCAAGATGGCCGCGGCTCTCGCCAGCGCTGACAACCGGACTCAGGTGGATTCCGTCTCCAGGGCTTTTGTCTGATACTCGCATAAAAAAATTCGAACATTTATTGTGATTTTGGGTCGAATGATCTGTTCTTCCGTTGATTAAATGCTCATTGTATTTCTGGCGTCGATAAGTCTTTCTCCCCTTTTATCTGCTGTTTGTAATATTGAATTTCCAGATGGTTTTGAGATCGATCCTCATGTGTAAAGACTCGGTTTTAATTTCTCTTTCCCGTATTTGTTGTTTTAATCCGTGTTCTGTTTCGTGTTATTGTGTTGAAGGCAGCGCTTGCACGCCTCGAGTCTTTGGAAAATGATAACGCGGGGGCGGAGAATATGGAGATTAATGACGACGACGATGCTTCTTTGGATGATGATGATCAAGGTTACTTTTACTTCTCCTTTGCACGCCAGTATTATCTTATCTTATCTTGTTCTTGTTTTGTTAGATATTGCTGCTTAGTTTTAAACTAGTAGATTGATTTTAGTGCTGTGTCATTATTAGAGCTTAAAGTGAATCCGTGTTAAAAATGCTAAAAAGGAACATGTGCATGCAACGTTTTTCTTTTAACGTGTGAAGAATTAAAGAAGCGAAGTTCATAAAAGAGAAAAAAAGTATATATTATCTTTACAAATTCAAGTGAGGGGTCACGACACTTCCCGCATATAGAACTCTCTTTGTGTAAAATAAATTTGTGTTCTAAGTTCTAACAGAACACAAGATTTTAAGTCTTGTGCACTGTATGTGGTGAAAACCATTGAACAATGACCAAAGTTACATCTTGTAACTTTTAATGGGCTATAGTCTAGATTATGCAGATCAAATTATATGGTATCAATTTTTAAATTTGTATCTTGAATGTGGAGTACGAAAGTTCCATGCATGATTTTGTGTTATGCATATGAGCACATGTCTGTTTCATTTGGGTTGTCCAATAGTTGAAGCAAAGATGTAAGAATGGTTGTGTGAAATGATGTATATAGTGGAAAGATGTTCTTGTCAAATTCATCTTGCTAGACTAACTTTTCCTCTTATGCTATAGTTTCTACCTGCTGTAGAATGATGCGGTCTGCAATTCTCTATACAAATCCCATGTCAGCTAATGCTTGTGAGCGTTGTATTTGAGTTTGTCCTCTTAGTATGACTTTTATAATTGTAGTTTATATTTTGTTGCACTAGGTCTGTTTTGTGAATTCTTTTGGTTTCTATTGCATGCATAAAATGTTTCCTATGGATTTGAGTTATTCTGGTTGAAGATGAATTGATATTGGGCAGTTAGAAATAATTTGTGTTCTGCAAGATCTGAAATATTAGGATGAATGAGTGGTGTAGAAATACTAGGATGAATCTATTGACAATTTTCCTCCTCTTCCACTAAAACATCCAGGGCTTGGGACCCTGGATGTTGTTATGAGGATGTTTTAGTGGAAGAGGAGGTTGGTAGAGGAGATGTGTTGGTCATAGACTATGGCACAACAATCATTGGAGGAGGCTAGGCATTGGGGATCGAGTGGTAGGGCATTAGTGGAGTGTTCAATTGATCTTATCTGAGTAGACATTTGACTTTTTAGCTTTAGGATGATCCCAATTGGATCTAACTTTGAAGGCTTGTTTGAGCTGATATGGCCAACCTGGTTAAGTTCTGGAAGCCGATGTTGCTTGGCCCTATCATGGCTCAAATAAGACTCAATTTTATCTTGGCTTAAATGCAACTCAACATTACCTTGGCCCATATACCACTTGACTCAACAGGCTTGGGCCAAATTTTGCCTTTTGCTAATCTTGGGCAAACGAGACTTCATTTGTAAACATCTAAAAATCAACGAGGGATATTAACATTGTAAAACTAACAAGATGTTCATTGAGTAAATGATATGGAAGTATATATGTATTTGACCCTAAATAATTGGAACTTTAGACCTATTTTTTATTTATCGTTATCATATCTTACTTGGAGATAACATCAATACCTATTATTTAGCATTCGTTGCGCAGGATAAGATGAGAGAAAATCATTTAAGATGGTATGAGCATATGCTTGGGAGACCTCCGAATGCGATGGTCATAAGAGGTGAAATGATTAATGATAGGTAGAAGAAGACCTAAAAAAACTTAAATAGAAACTATAAATAAAGATTTAAGTACTCTAAGCTTGGGTAAAGATTTTTATAAATAAATATTTAAGTACTTTGAACTTGGAGAAACATTTCTATAAATAAAGATTTAAGTACTCCGAACTTGGCTAAACATATAATCTTTTACAAATTTCATTGCGACAAAGATCCAGGTACCTAACCCCAAATAGTTGGGACTTACTATTTTGTTGTTGTTGTTGTGCTCATGAATTGTGCTTATGATCCCACATTATCCTTCCATTCCTTCCAACTGCATGCAACATTCACTTTCTTGCCAAGTTAGCAATTAATCCTAACCCCCACCAACATTATCTCATGCATTAACTACGACTCACAACTGGCTTATAAATTTTTAGGGCTTGGGACATTGAATCTAATATAGACAAGGAGTTATTGGTTCCTTGAATTGTAGAAACAATGTCAGTGACAAGGTTTGTAATTTCGACCTATACCGCCCGGTACAAGTGGTACATACCGGTCCGTCAGATTGCCGGTACAGGCGGTACATACCGGTCCATCAGATTACCGGTACATGCGGTACATACCGGTCCGTCAGATTGCCGGTACGCAGACCGCCCGCTACCGGGCGATACCGCCAAAAATCGATCGTCAGCGGTCGATTGAGTGAGAAATCGACCGTCGGTGGTTGATTTCGGGAGAAATCGGGTCGATTGAAGGAGGAGAAGAAGAAGAAGAAGAAGAAAAGAAGAAAAACTAGCGCCATCCTCGCCCGCGCACAGTCGTCGCTGGTCGCCCGCGCGGCGTCGCCGGGCGAGCGCCCTCGCCCGCTGGTCGCTCGCGCGTCGTCGCCGGGCGAGCGCCCTCGCCTGCTTTTTCTCCCGCGCGAGGCGGAACGTCTCCCCCCACGGGGAGAAAGATCGAGCTGTCTCCCCGCGCAGGGAGAAAGATCGAGGCGATGTCGCCTCGGCGACGTCGCACTTTTCTTTTCTTTTCTTTTTTTTAATATATTAAATATATTAATATAATATTAATATTATATTTTAATATACCGAGCGGTATGCACTGCGCGTACCACCCAGTACCGGTATCGTACCTGTACTGACAATATGTCGGTATATCGATATGGATCGGTAAGTCAAACCTTGGTCAGTGACACTATTGCCCTAGTCAGATGGGATGTTGCACCTCATTCTCTGTATGATATGCCTTGTATGCTACTTGAAAGCATTATAAAGCACAATAACAATTGTATTTTAGGAGTTTTGCATATCAAGTGATCTCAGTATCATCGTTCTTCCTAATTATCAATAAAAGATACTTTAGCTTGTGAAGTTTCATATCAATGAACCATTGTTTAGTTATCTTGCCTTCATGTTAAAGGTAAGAAAAGAAAACTCGGGAACAATATCACACCACTAATAGATGTAGGCTCACTTTGGGAGTAAGGAAATTTAAGGAGATGGTTTTGTGAATACTCATTGCCCATGGCCTGCTCCCAATCTCACACCTTGTGCGTCCATGTCAAGTCGGCAAGTGATTCAATCAATGATAGAACCCCAGAAGGAGCCCTATAGATTTTGATCTCTGAGGGGGATCAACCCTTTGAACGCTATAGGGGTTCCTCCCTCCTAGAACTCGGCACAAGACTGAATAAAAGATTGATCTTGCTTGATAAAAGAGAGGGGACAACTACATCATTATATAGAGTTCTAAACCCTAGCCCATGGGGTGCTTGCCTAAATAAAATTACCCTTTTGCCCTTCTATAGCCGACCTGCCTTAGTAGGAACAGGGGCGGCTAGGTTGGCTCTATAGCCGACCTAAGCAGAGGAAAACCCTGGCCGACTAGCCTAGTAAAGGGGGCAGTGGCCACTAAGCCCTAAGGCCCCAATCTAAACCCTAGCCACACTTTTTTATAGGATAGAAGTGGCTAGGTGGGGTTTTATTACAATCTCACAGGGTTTTATTGATTACTTCTAGGGTGATTAGGGCTCAACCTTGTTGGAGTCCTATCATTCAACTTGGCTACCACTAAGTTGGGTAAGAGTTTAAGTCTCCCATGACTTCCATAGGGGTTCCATTGGAATCACAGGATTAGGGTCACTGACCTTCTTCTTCGATCAAATGTGGTCCCATTCCCTATTTAACTGATCTCATGCCATCAGAGTCGCTCAAAAGCCTTATAAAGCATGGTAACCATTGCATTTTGAAGATAAATTAGTTTTTTTAATCAATAGTTTACATCTAAGTCAAGCTAATTTATTGGGATAACAACAAGATTAAAGTTGTGTTACTAAAAGGGTGATCAACTGAATGAGACTTGCTGTTGCCATTAGTCTGATATTCTTGAGCAATGATATATTTAGTTCAATAATTTTAATCCCCAATTGTTTGGTTTATGATGCTTCTGCTTCCCAGATAAAGTAGAATTTGTTAGAGACATACTTACAAAGGACACTTGGCACTGTTTCAACTTCTCTTTTTAGCATGTGACAAACATACCCTGTATTTTGGATAAAGCTCTGAAGATTTGCACTTTGGGAGTGATTTTTGTAAAATGTTTTTGCAGGTTCAGATCAGGACCCAAAACAATAAAATAAAATAAATAAATGATGAAATATAAGGTTGACCATCTCGTAGCCTACCAACATGCTGCTCAGTATATATATATAAATAAATAAATAAATATATATATATAATAAGAAAATTTTAAAAATAAAGGAAAAAAGGGCGATGTCTCCCCGTTTCTTCTTCCCGCGTGGGGAGAAGAAACCTTTCTTCCTTGCTAAGCCTCAGCGACATCGCCGAGGCTTCTTCTCCGCACGCGAATGAGAAGTCGCCACCTCGTTGCCTAGACGGGGAGGAGGCGACATCTCAGTGAGGGAGGGCGGTGCCGGATCTCCAGGTTCTCCCTCGTCTTCTCTCTCTTCTTCCTCGGCTGATATCGCCCGTTAACGGGCAGCGACAATCGAAATTGACCTTTACCGACCTATTTCGGGCGGTGACGGAGCAAAAACAGTGTCAATTGACGATACCGCCCGGCAGCGGGCAGTTCGCGTACCGGTCTGTTGGTAACTAGTATGTGCTGCCTGTACCTGGCAGTATCACTCGAAATGGCAGACCTCAAATATTTATGAAAAGAGAAACTTGTATATCTGTTCAAGTATAGTTTATAGGAAGTCATGTTTTGGGAACTTAAGGAGTGAAGGCATGAAACAATTGAAAATTAGAATCCTTTAGCTAAGTGATTATATATTTTCAAGAAACAATAAATGTCTGGTGTCTTGTGTTTCAATAGGTCATTTTTCTTATCCATCGAGCTCTAAAAATTTGGGCTGCTTGATTGGTTCATCCCTTGAATGCCTCAGGGGACTTTTGAGGCTATTGAAAGGCTCTGGTCAAACTCTTCCTAGTTATTTGTGTCATCAAAGTGTTTGGTGCTAGACCCATGACCCAAAATTTAGTTTTCTTTGTGTAGATAGGTTTACATTTTATATATGTGGATATGCGAAAAGATAAAAGGATTTCAAAGAAAAACCATTTTTTTAGGAAACAAATAGATTAATAAACAAAAAGAAAAGGCTGAGAAGCTGAAAATGTTTGAGTTAAGAATTTGCTGAACTGAATAAAAACTGACTGCTGTTGGATGTAGGTACTTCTACGTGAGAATCATGATTATCACTTTTCAAAAAAAATTTAGGTTTTGGTTTTCTGGGCAACATAAAGAAAGTAACAAACGATAAATTTTTGTTGCTGCTACTTATACACTGGAATTTCCTTGACCTCTCTTCTTTTTCCCTGAAGTACAAATGCATTGACTTCTCTTATGTATATATGATATAGATTTGAAGACATTCATATGACTAGTCAACAACAAATGAACTTGGGCGCCTGTTTATATAGAGCATTTTTTCTCCTAAAGTTACTCTGAGGGGCATGTCACTGCTGAAGATAAAATTTTCAAGTCATTTGTATGGTAATTTTAGGCAAAACTTTTTAATAGTGATGTTTTTGACTTTACATTCAATAGTTTTAGGCTGTGCATCCTGCATTGGTGGGAGACTCATGCACTGGTTACACCCTTTTTTAAATTTGACTTTATATTCCATATAAAGTCCTGATAGTCATTTGCTAACTGTCAGCTTTATCTGACAGTGTAAGGACTGGCTTGTAATCATTTAGATATCATGATTATTGATTCTTTGTGTTACCTCCAGAAGGACTTGAACAAACCTTTGAAATCCTCTTTTCATAGAATTTAAAATTTATGTTTTAAGTTTGTTATCTATTCTCTACTCTGATGCTGCTAAAACAAACTTTAACATATTTGTAGCTTATGTTCAAAAGAAACAAACGAAGAATATGAAGCGCAAGACTAGGCAGGCAAAAGCACTTGAAAATGCAAAGAGAGCACCCAGGACATTTATGGAGCTGTTACAGGAGGTATGAACATGTGCTTATCTGTTGGTTAAAATGTCCTGCCGCATCTATATTCTCTTACCCAATTGCCTCATTTGCAACAGGCAAACTTAGAGGCTTTGCCTCCACATGTTCCTTCCTATTTGAGAGCTGCAGTTGGCCCACCAAGCACATCTTCCCGTCGTCATTTCTGCACTGTTTGTGGTGATGCTGCAAACTATACATGTGTGAGATGTGGGGTGCGATTCTGTTCATGTCGTTGTCAAGTTATACACAATGATACACGATGTCTGAAGTTTGTAGCTTGATCTTGACTTGCTCACTGCTCTCCTGTGGATTGAGTTCCTTCATACACAGGCCTCCTCAAGTTCAGCTTTATCAGAAGACTGAAGGTCTGCTGTCCTTATCTGCACAGTGTATCTAGCTTTTCTTAGAAGAAGGGATATGCTTCTTTATCTATTCCTTCTGTGGTGATTCCATTTTCGGATACTTGTGGAAAAGTAGTTAATCTGTCAGGTCAGTTTCTATAAATCTGCATAGCTAACTATCTTCCTTAAAAGAAAATTAAAAAAAGAACGGAAAAAGCAATCACCATGGTGGCCTTTTCTGAACTATGGTTGACATATGTGCCTCATTTAATGTGATTATAGATTGTTCATATCTTTGGGTGTATTATTCTGTTTTTGCCAGTTGGCGTTAAGGTCTGTTTGGTTACAAGGAAAATGGTGGATAAATATTTTTCTTTTTCAACAAAAAGTTTTACCTTAAGAAATAAAGCTATTTGTTTGGACTCGGGATTGAGGAAAGTAAATGACTTTATTTTACTTGTATTATGTTGAAATTAAGTTTGGCCTCTTTTGAAATATCTGATGTTAAAAGATACTGAAACTAGATTTTGGGAAACCTCTCTTTACTTTCTTTTGGAGAAACAAATATGGAAACAAAAGATTCACTTAAAGAAATATTGGAGAATAGATTTTTCCAATTAGAATTTCTTTTCCACTCAACTTTAGATGGAAATGATTCTTGATTTGGACAATTTGAAGTCTCTTTTCTTTTTTGCTTGAATTTGATATTTTTATGAGGAAATTTGCTGGGTGACCCATAAATCTATCTGTTTTTTATATGTCTCTGTTCCTCATTTACTTTGTCCTTGAAGCTATTTCTTGCTTCACTTTTAAGACAACTGATCCTGGACTTTAACCAGCCTGCTTAAAACTCGGTAGCTTCTCATATATTTTCCATCTTTTTAATGCACAGAGAATAGACTGGACATAATTATTTGCTGCATTTATTCAGCATCTTGAATTATTTAAAGTTAATGAATTCCCAATAATATGTATTTGCCTGGGAGTACAGGATCAAGAACAGGGAAAGGGAAACAAACATGCATGAAATACCTGTAAGACTAGCAAATGAAAGACTCCCAACTCCAAAATTCTAAAGGAATGCTCACTCAGCATACAGGCAGGTCAACGGGAGGTTCCTCCAGGGACTGCAGTTCTCCAACTCCATCCTCTACCAGGAACGCCATGGCCAGTCCCCAGGTGATGTGAACGTCCAAGTGGCAGTGCATGAGCCAGACCCCCGGATTGTCGGCGGCGAACCGGATGACGGCCCAGCCGCTCACCGGCACTCCGACGGTGTTCCTCATCGGCGGGTCGACCAGGTTGAACTTGGCGTTGTCCTTCGCCGCGTTGAAGTTGCCAAACCCCTCCGCCAGGATGTAGAAGTCGTAGCCATGGATGTGGATGGGGTGGTTCTCGGCGGCGAAGATGTTGGTGCCTTGCAGCACCAGCTGAACTACGGAGCCGTACTTCAACTTGTACACCTTGGTGGCCGCAACCGGCTGCCATAGGCTGCGACTGACGTTTTGGGCTGTGTAGTCGAACTGCACCGGCGGCACCGCTGGGAAGTCGGTGGTGAAGACGCCAGGCACGCGTTGGTAATGGGCCTGGAGAATGGAGTAGGTGTCGGGCAACACGAAGGAGGCGTTGTTGATGCTGGCCGCCATGCGAGTGTTGTTCGGCCCCCCGCACGTCTTCCCTGGAGGGCAATTGAACAAGCCCAGGCCGACGGTGAAGAAGAGGTTCTCGTCGACGGGACCGGGAATGTCGACGGTCGAGAGGCTCCTGAGGCCGGCGGAGAAGGCGGAGGCTGCGCCGGTGTCGTTGTAGGCCGGGAGGGCGGGGAACACGGGCGGAATACCTTGTCCTGGTTCCGAGCAGCCGCAGTCGTATTCGAGGATGGCGGTGGTGGTGGTGTTGTCGAAAGCCACGCCTTGCGCGCTCGCATAAGCCCGGGCGGCGATGTAGTAGCGCGACGCCGGCTGGTCCATGGTGACGAGCACATCGGTTGTCTGGCCCGGGCCGAGCATGAGCACCGAAGTAGTGAAGGGCTTGGTGTAGGACGCGTCGGCGGAGACGACGGTCATCTTGTGGTTGGCGATCGCGACGAAGAGCTCGGTGTTCAGCGCTGCGTTGATGAACCGGAGGAGATTGGTCTCACCGGCCTTCACCGGAATCACTGTTGTGTCTGCAGATGGTGTGTTGCAGGAGGCGCAAGCACGGGAGGAGTCACCGACGCATACAGGATCAAACTTGGAACAACAGGATCCAGATAGTGATGTGGGTGGTGGTGGGAAGGGAGCAGACAATCACACACCTTTGTTGGAGCAATTGTAGAGGTCACCGGGCTGGCCATTGATGGTGAATGCGTCGGAGATGTTGGGAGCTGCTCCGGTACGGGTTGCTTCTCGCACGACATCGATCGGATTCCGATCCCACCATTCACCTGGAGAAGAGCCACGAATTATCTACGAGTTCAGCTACAGCAGTCAAAACACGTGCTTGTGAGCCGCCGCCCCACGTTTTGTATAGCATGTCATGACTTAAGTTGTGAGGTAAGGTGCTCCCTGTCAGGATTCTTCTCGTGGAAAGTACCAAATATGCTGTTACACTCGCAATCACTTTTTTTTATAGATGGATATACTTTATTTGTATGTCACTAATATGATTCATGAGAAATGAAAAGATAATAGCTTCATTACACTTATATAGACCATAGGCTGTCATGAGAAATGAAAAGATAATAGCTTCATAACACTTATATACACCATAGGCTGTCAAATGATGTGGTTCCCCAACCGGTGATGATTGTAATCATAGACCGTCCTTTCTTTGCCCTGGAAAAAGGTGAGTGACATTTTTTGCTGCGAAAATATGCCTTTTGAGTAAAAGTTTACATGCGGCCCTAATAATACACATAGTCATGCATCATTAGTTTTTGTACCTAATAATAATACTAGATTTGCTGGAAGCAGCAACATAGCTATATGCACACCTATTGAGGCACCCTATCGAACTGGGGTGCATCATGTACTAGTGTTTTCCACACCTCTTCAGATCATTTTTCTCTACTAAGGTGCGGCAAAGCCATCATGCACATCATTCTTTTGCCACCATCCACGATAATTGCCAAGTATGAACTTGACAGTGCTTTTTAGATTGGAATTGCAAGTGAAAAATAAGTGTTAAACTGGTCAACACAGGAGTGTCTTGAACTGTGTTGAGAGTGAAAGCTGTGCTCTCCGGTTCTCATTTCAGCTCTCGTGTTTAGCTGACCCACCACGCCAAGACACTCCTGTACTGTGTTGAGAGAGAGAGAGAGAGAGAGGTGTGTGCGTACCAAGGATGACAGGGACTTCTCTTTTGGGCTCGGTGAACGGGTAGGAGGAGTTCTCCTTGGGGTGGATGATGAGAGCTCCGTAGACGGTGGCCCTGAGCCAGGAGCTGTGCGCGTGCCACCACAGCGTTCCCTCTTGCCCCTCGATCGTGAACCGGTACGTGTAGCTGCCTCCCGGCCTGATGGGGCACTGCGTCACGAACTCCGGTCCGTCGGCCCACGCCGTCCTCATCTGCCTCACGCCGTGCCTTGAACAGACACCCAACACCCAACCCTCCATCGTTTAAATGCTTACAGCCGACAGTTTCTTTGCAGGAAGAAGCATGCATGGATGCACAGACTACGTACCAGTGGAGCGTGACGTTGTATCTCGCTCGGTTGACAACGTTGATCACCAGCGTGTCCCCGTTCTTCACCTCTATGGTTGGCCCCGGGAACTGCCCGTTCACCGTGATGATGTTGTGGGCCTTGCACAGCCTCTTCACCGGCGTCGCCTGCACCTGCACCAACAAGTTCGAAGGCATGCAGTCGTAGCGAGCCAAGAGAAACATGCACGATGATTCAAGTGGGAGATGAGGTACCACGAAGTCATGGTACTGGACTTCCGCGTCGATCTGGCGGAAGAGAAGAGATAACCCTAACAGTAAAGGAAGCAGCAAGGAGGCCACAGCAATGTGTGAGCAAGACTCCATCGCTGAACTCAGTTCCGACGCTTGAAAGCTTTACGGTGGTAATGGAACAGAAAGGGAACAAAACGGCCGTCCTATATAGAGGCTCAAAATGCAGGCTACATGAGGGCGATGAGATGGATTTATAGTTGGCAGATTAGGTTTTGATTTGCGCTGGCTTTTCTAGTCGAGCATATTAGTATAATGTGTGGTCAATCTCCTTGTTCAACCCTGTAGCAGTTGGTGCACCCACTTCGCTAGCCTTATTGTTGGATATAGTAATTGCTCAAATGCTTGTTTCACAAGTTTTCCACACGATGCACCATCATGATGATGGCCTTAACCTTTTGCATAAATGATGTGTCAATACTCTCCGTATAAAATTGGTTCACTTGATGAGAGATCCACACATCGGCTTGACCATGGAACGCAACCACTGCTTGTCTTTTGACAATGTCAAGTACACAATGGTGTAAAGCTTCGTATTCATACAGGCTCAGCTTCTTGGAAGAGCCGCTTTGGTCCTGAGGTTTGGTTCGGGTGGGTGGACAAGGTGCAACTTTTGGCTCAGTCGATCTCATCTGACATCTCTCTACATGTAGAAAGAAGAAGGCACCATCAAAAGTCCATGACCAAGCTTCATTTCCACACCCTCCTCCCACCAGGCTGTTGCTTCTGGAAGAAGATAAGGTGAGGGTGAAACATACTGACACGACTCGTCTCGGCTTCTTGTTGTCTGAGTTCCATTTGCCTCTCTTCAAACCTCAATGGCTTTCAGTCCAGTCACCGTGGTTTCTTGTCACATATAGAAAAGGAAAACGGCTTTATGTGTCTTTCTTTAATGTAGTCATGAGAAATTCGAGCTTATATTTTGGTTAATCAGAAGAACATTTCAACAGGTTCTGTAATAACGCGAAAATGAACGAGTAGAGCGTTGGCTTTTTTTACTGCATCGATATTGCATATATTTCAGCCCCTGCTATGTGATTGATGGTGTTTCCTTACGAGGAAGGCTTCAATCACTAGGCTATGCGATGAATTATTGAGCTATTGAACTAGATAATCTAAGACTAAAAATGTTAGGGCTGATGATCAAACTTCTGCAGTAGCAATGGCAGCCTTCTGATTCAAGGAACTGAGAACACTGTAATGAGCCATTTTGTCAGAGCGAGCAATAGGCCAGTGAACAACCACCATCAAATCTTGAAGTGTCAGATGATAGGCAACAAAAAAAAAAAGACAGGACAGTCTTTGGTGGGACGAGAATTATTTTAGGTGGCATTTGACACTTTGATGTTCTGAATCAGAAATTGTCGTTATCGACATTTGACTCATGGATCTATCACATACATCTCTCTGCAGCTGAAAGGAGGAAACGAGAAAGCTAACAAGTATTTCTGCCAACAAGCAGATGGTGACGCTACGGCAAACAGCACTAATCCCTGGATCAGCCAATGGAAGCATCATTTCAAGCTCAACCACCATTTAGCCTTAGCTTAGAATTTGGTTCATTGCTGCACTGCATCCGCTTCTCATGCACTAGCAAGAGTTTATTGGACCGCCAATCAACAAACACCTGAGGATTAAATCTCAGGAGGAGGAAAGGAAACAGACAAGTTGCTTGGAAAATTGTTGGTGGAGTTTGGAGGAGATGGTGAGAATTATATCATTTGGCAGCAAAGAATATAGAATATTCAAGTACTTCCAGACTTGAAGCCAGTATGTTATTTTGTAATGCTCAAGTATTTGTTCACACAATTTGGATATACTCTATTTTGCATCTCAGAATAGACAAGAGGGTAGTCAACTTCATGTGTAAATTACTTACTGAAACGGAGTCATCATTAGAATCAATTTGGATCTGATAGGCTAGTTTAGTGATAGATTATGACGTCTTCCTTCCTAAAACTTTTGTTTGGTGGCAAGCATGACAAGTGAGAATCCCAATAAGACAAATGATACGAATACACCCTGTTGAATGAAACTTGTGTTGCAGCATATCAAGCGGAAAGCTATAGGATTTATGGAGGAATTGCTCTTCATTCCATTCACAGGAGCCACTGTAATTATTCGACATGCATCTCACACATAAAATTCATGGAGGGATGGTTGGCACATCATCATGTCCTTCCCACCTGATGGATGATCCATATAAAATTTTGTATAGTGATTGGCATTTTCCATGTTGTAAAACTGGATGGCCACTTCATGCGGATGTATTATCCAAATTCTTAGCTCTTGACCAACTAGTTTAATCATAATCCACAGTAGCTCACATAATCCCAGCCATCACACACGGAAATATGACAAGTTGTTGATCAAGTTTGGAAGAGTAGGCAAGAAACACTGGTGAAGATGACTCCAATTTCATATTACTTTGACAACAACTAACTTATTTTATATGCATGGTTACATATACATAGTAATTATAGTCACAGCTCGGTCTGTTGGGAAAGCACACATATTTTGTCAAGGCTTTTAACTCAGAAAAGCTAATTAGGTTGGAAAGAAACAATGTCATGGATTTTTCTTGTAATCCTCTGTCTTCTTTTCTTCGAGGGCAAAAAAACATAATTTGAGCTGATGAGCTTGAACAGCTCTCACCTGCTACAACTGGGAAATATTCCTGAACTTGTGCAATCGACTACAGAACCTAAAGCTCATTGCCAACAATCATTCAACAACAACTAGCAAGAGATGTAGCAAAGACTCTAACTTTCTACAAAAGCTCATGAATCAAGGCCTGGTCTTTGATATCATTTTAGATACTAAGTAGTAGTACCTTTTGGAACAGATGCAAAACTGCCGATCATCACCTCTAAGGGAGTACTGCACATAAATCAATTTGCAGTAATGCAGAAAAACCTTACCTGTCATATGAAATGCAAAAAAATACCAATGTGTCTGAAAGAGAAGTCAAATCCTTTAAGGCTTCCAATGTACAACTGAAAGTCTCAGCAGCCCTTTTGTGATTCCGAAAGAAATGAATCTCTAAAAGCATGCCCAAGAGAACTGTCAAGAGTTAATAAAGGAAGTGTTTTCGGAAGTTATCCTGCATGAACAAAGTTCCCACTTGACCTGCATGGAAAATGTGACTGTCAGCGTAGCACAATAAGTATAGATAGAATAGAGCAGTATCCTAGTCATTATTGACAACATATTTTCCAATCAAGTGAGGCCCCAAGAATTGGCTTTGCTTCTTTCATGATAACTGCAAAGTGAACATATTGCGAGTCTTAAATGGTAAAGCAGCAGCAGAAGGAGTTGCCCTCTAAGAGCTCTTTTCTTCATGTTCACCCAAGCAGAACAGCAAAGTGACAACCCGATTCTTGTGTGGAAAGATATCATCCATGGAGTTATCTTAAAATCAAACAAATTATCTAATCCTTTTGGATTTGATTGGACAAAATGGAAATTAACAACCTTTCTACTCTCTCCTTCTCCCTTTAATTAGCATCTCTCAATCTCTATCTCTCTCCCTCTCCCTATATATATATATATATATATATATATATATATATATATATATATATATATATATATATATATATATATATATATATATATATATATGTATTTGATAAGACCCTACTAGAGTTGGGCCCTAATTACCTGAAGCATGTTGCATATGTAAACCCCGATTAGTCGGCTTAGACCTGATGTGATTCGACTAGGAGTCAATTTTAATAAGAGGGTCCAAGTCCTAATTGGACTAGGACTCAGCTAGAGTAGAGAAGGATGCTAGTTACAGGTGCCCTGCAAGCCAATCATGTGAGTGATGACACGTGTGACACACTGCATAATCTTTTTATCTATGATTAATATTGGGATATTCTCACATTATATTATCTGTAGCATATATACTGTGATGTCCTTGGTTCTATGCAATAGGAATCAGATCGTGACGAGATCATGATAATGAGATCGATTCACCTTTAAACACAGATCCTAAATAATTTCGGTCATATGTTACTCTAAAGAGACATCGAGATAACCAGATAGACCAATGTACTATATATCCGTCCATATGATGGAAGCGGTTGGTCTCATAGCCACTTGTGTGGAGACACTAAGGATGTAGTACAGGTGCTCATTGGAGAATGAGTTCACAGATTGATCCACTTATGGAATGTTGTATGGTTAATGATACCTAATGTCAGACAACTATTCTATAGTCTTAGTTGTGTATCCGGTCCTTAGACTTGAGACACCAAGGATGCCGTGTATGAGTACTCATTTCTTTGACGGCAGACTTACAGGTTTGGAAAGTTCTAAATCTGGTACAACTGGTTATTGGGATTGGTAGCCAACCTTACGAAGGCAATTGAGTGTCAATAGAGAATCATCCACTCTCGGTATAACGAGAGGAATATCCCATATGTGCTTGCTCAGACAAATCCCTGACCAGGGTCATTCAGATTGAGAAAGAAAGAGTTCTCCGGAAGAATCCGATTAGAGCGAGATTATGACGAATTTCGTATGTGACCTAACAGTACATTGTCCAATATACGGTCTTTGGGATATTAGTTGGATGATGGATTATAGATACACAGTAACTGTGGACAGGAAGGTATGATGGATTCGATCCCCCTGTACCGCTTGGGGACTATTTCATAGTGGCCTAGTACATCCATAGTCGATGACCTTATGCTGATGGGCTCCTTGCTTAAGTCTCATTTAGAGGCCTAAGGAGATTATTGAATATAGATCTAATAATGCAAGGTTAGTAGGTTATTGGATGAAGATCAAATACCCAGGCAGGAGCCCTAGGGTTTTTGGTGGCTCTCTATAAATAGGAGGGGAGACTCATGGTTGATGGGTTGCCGCTTTAGCCACCACCTCATATTCTCCTCCCTCTGCGTAAGAGTTATGAGATCAGATTGGAGGAGTTTCGCTACAGAGATCCATCGTGTGGATACCACTAGAGAGGAGAATGCTTGACCTCCTTCATCCTCTCCATCCGGATTTGGAAATATAGGGATATACGATCTCCCTAGGTAAAATCAATCTTTCACACATCACAGTTTTTGCGGTTTTCTCGTGACCCCAATCTTTTGCACGACGATTTGATCTGCATGGGAAACCAATCTTTGTTTTGATTTCTACTACGCATGTGATGCGCCCGCTGAGGTTTCCCAACAGTAGTATCGTAGCTAAGGTTTTCGTGTGAAATATTAGTTTTAAATTACGTGTGATGAGATTGCATTATGTAGAACTGTTCTACGCTTTCTTGCTGCGTTTTCGCAGCAAAGGCAGCAACGGCGACGACGTAGTGAGGGTGAAGGAGGGCTAGAGCATCGTTTTAAGAAAAAGATGATTATGCCCCTCATAATTTAAGAAATTTCAACTCTGTCCCGTTTCCCAGAATTCCAAAAATACCCTCAATAATTTTAGAAATTTTAAGGACCGTCCTCTCTTTTAGAATATCAAAAATACCCTAAAAATTCTAGAAATTTCAAGGACAACCCTCTCATCCATAATTACAAAAATGCCCTTGATAATTCTAAAATTTTTGAGCATGTCCTAATTTTCAAAAAATAAATAATTAAATAATTTAATTAATTATTAAATATATCTAGTAATCATACATTTGATGTGATGTACATGTAATGTATGATTTGTATGGATGATCATGAGTCATGTATTGTGATGTGTGTAATTATGATGATTATTATTATTATTAGTATTATTGGAGCCTGCGAGCCTCTGTTTTGCTCGTTTATTGTTGGGCTTGTGTGCCTGTGATTATTTGTAATTACATGGAGAGGCACAATGGGAGAGTGGAGGTGACAGTGGACCCACGATGTCGTGGTGGGAGATTATGATGCACAGTGATGCGACGATCCGACGGAACCGATGATGACGAGATCAATAATCACAGGGCATGGAGATGCGCCGATGCACACATAGATCCTATTGTGAGTGATTAGACCTATTGGCTCGGGCTTAATCATATTAGGTGACGGCTCATGGTCATTCGGTGTGGCTTGTATATGTGATGTGTTATACATCTACTAGATATATGTATATATATATTTACATGCGATGTAGATATATATTAAATATGTATGTGTGTGACACGACATATTAGGAGACCGATAAAAAACAAAAACCCCTCCTATGATACTATTAAGTCGGTAAGCATGAGACAATAAGATTAACCCACATGGCTTTCCATCGTTATAGAAAGAAATTGAATCACGACATAGGTTGAGTTGGTCGAGTCCCTCAAGGTTCACCTATCTATATGATCGAGTTCTTACCTACGACATAGAGATGTCACCGGTGACCTGAGGATATGATATGCTTGGTCGAGTCCCTTGAGGGCATATTATCAAATCAGACTCATCTTGTAACGATGGTGATGACTTAACTGAATATCATGGTTGGTCGAGTCCCTCGAGACCATGATAATTCAGAGGCCGAACGTAACGAGAATCATAAGGTGTTGTGATTGGCAAGAGTTGCCTATCTTTTGGGCTCAGTGTAATTGGTCGAGTCCCTCGAGGTTGCACTAAGACGTCAATTGGATCCCGATCCCCACTAGGAGTCTGTCGGAGACTTTCGTCTCACGTGTCGAGGGTGTCGCGTGATTCACTAGGAAAATAGTGGGAGTATATTAAGATAAAAGTCTATATCTTAATTAGTATTTTCTGTAAATCTGTATGTTATTTATTTCACTATATCTTGTTTTGTCAGAAACATGTCGCTCACAAACCCCCTACGTGGCATACTTGATGCCAACCACCTCACTGGTCCAAACTATACAGATTGGCTCCACAATTTGAGAACTGAACTCATGGCAGAGAAAATTACATACGTCCTTGATACAATTATGCCCATGCCAGAAGAAGGGACAAGCGAGGATGAGATCGGTCGCTATGTGAAGTATATAGATGATTCCGTATTGGCAAAATGTTACATGTTGGCCTCCATGACTCTTGAGTTACAAAGGCAACATGAGAGCATGGCTGCAGATTCTATCATTCTTCATCTCCGCCAGCTGTTTGAGAAACAGGGAATAACTTAAAGATATGAGATATCTAAGAGACTCTTCCAAGCCAGGATGATAGAAGAGACATCGGTTGAGAACCATGTCCTAAAGATGATAGAGTGGATCGAGAAACTCACAGGTCTAGGAATAGTCCTAGAAGATAACATGTACGTTGATCTTATATTTCAGTCCCTACCAGATTCATTTTCAAACTTCATCATGAATTTTAACATGAGCAAGTTTGAGGTGACTCTCCCCGAGCTCCTTAATATGTTAAGGGAAGCTGAGAGTGCTATAGAAGGAGAAGCCAGTTCTCTATATTGGTGAGACCAAAAAGAAAAGGAAGGCCAGCAAGACCCTTAAGAAGGGCAAGGGCAAAGAAAGACCAGGTAAAACAAAGGTTGCCAAGAGAGACTCGGTAGAGGACAAAGGACAAAGGACAATGCTTCCACTATGGCCAAGACGGACATTGGAAGAGGAACTGTAAGGACTACCTTACAGAGAAGGCGAGATAAAAGCTTGGAGAAGCTTCAGGTATATTCATGATCAGTCTCTACTTGTCAGATTTTTATGATAACATATGGGTATTGGATACCAGGAGTGTTTATCATATTTACAATTCGTTGCCGGTTCTAGCAAGACCTAGGAGATTGACTAAAGATGAGATAGACCTCAAGATGGGTAATGGAGCAAGAGTTGCTGTAGTTGCTGTTGGAGAGATCACTCTACATCTGCCTGGTGGAGCTATTATTACATTAAATACATGCTATTTTATTCCCTCTATTATTAAAAATATTATTTCTATCTCTTGTTTGATAATTAGTGGATATAAATTAGTTTTTGAGAATAATAGTTGTTCAATAATTATGAATGATGAGATCATAACTAGAGAGACCCTTATAAATGGCTTATATATGTTAGACACTTCTCCACGTATCATGAAATATAAATGTGTCTAAGAAAAAAAGAGATGAGACAAATAATGCATACCTATGACATTGTAGGCTAGGTCATATACATAAGGGAAGGATTCAAAAGTTGCTGAAAGATGGATACTTAGATCCATTTGACTATGAGTCATATGCAACTTGCGAACCTTACCTTCGTGGGAAGATGACCAACTCTCATTTTAGTGGAACTGGAGAGAGAGCCACCGAGTTATTGGAACTCATACATAGTGATGTATGTGGTCCTATATCGACTCAAGCTATAGGTGGTTACTCATACTTCAGTACATTCACTAATGATTTCTCTATGTATGGACACATGTAGTTAATGAAGTACAAATCTGAGACCTTTGAGAAATTCAGATAATATAAGAATGAGGTAGAAAATCAAATTGGAAAGAGTATTAAGACTCTTCGATCAGATCGAGGAGGAGAGTACTTGAGTACGGAGTTCACCCATTTCCTTAGGGACAATGAGATTCTATCCCAGTGGACACCTCCTTATACACCTCAGCTCAATGGTGTATCAGAAAGGAGGAATCACACGCTGTTAGACATGATGCGATCCATGATGAGTTTCGTTGACCTACCCGTCTCATTCTGGGGGTACGCTTTAGAGAGCGCAGCTTACCTTCTGAACAGAGTTCCATCAAAGTCGGTAGTGTCTATGCTATATGAGATATGAAAAGGAAAAAAGTCCGATCTTAAGATTGTTAAGATTTGGGGCTGTCCTGCCCACGTTAGAAGACATAACCCCGATAAGTTGAAATCAAGGACAGAATGATGCACATTCGTGAGATACCTAAAGGAAACTTGTGTGTATTGTTTCCATCACCCCGAGGATCAAAAGGTCTTTGTTGTCAAAAGAGCCGTGTTCCTTGAGAAGAAACACATTCTTGGTGGAAACAGTGGGAGCAAGATAGAATTGAGCGAGGTTGGAGAACCTAGCTCAAGCACCATTCCACAGCCCGAGTCTGTTCAGGTACCTAACACATAAGTTCCAACTTTGCGTAGGTTTAGTAGAGTATCTCATCCTCCTGAAAGATATGTGAGACATATCAGTGGAGATAACTCTCAGGATGTTGATCCTCAGACCTATGAGGAGGCTATTATGAGTATAGACTCCGGGAAGTGGCAATAAGCCTTGAATTTTGAGATGGATTCCATATACTTTAATAAGGTTTGGAACCTTATGGATGTACCTGAGGGTATTGTACCCATCGGTTGCAAATGGATCTTCAAGAAGATCAGAGTGGATCGCAAGGTAGAGACCTATAAAGTAAGGCTGGTAGCTAAAGGATATTGTCAAAGACAAGGAATTGACTATGACGAAACCTTTTCACATGTAGCCATGCTTAAGTCCATTAGAATTATTTTAGCCAATGCAGCACACTATGACTATGAGATCTGGCAGATGGATGTCAAAACGACATTCCTCAATGGCAACCTCGAGGAGGAGGTGTATATGATACAGTTAGAAGGATTCGTATCCAAAGAGAGTCCAAATAAATTATACAGGTAGCTTAGATCCATTTATGGATTATAGCAAGCTTCCCAAAATTGAAACATAAGATTTGATGAGGTGATCAGATCATGTGACTTCGTTATGAACGAAGATGAGCCTTGTGTGTACAGGAAGGTAAGTGGGAGCGCTATCACCTTCTTGGTGCTATATATGGATGACATCATAATCATTGAGAATGATGTAGGAATGCTCTCCATAATAAAGGCTTGGCTATCAAGAAACTTCTCCATGAAAGACTTAGGAGAAGCATCCTATATTTTGGGGATCCGAATCTTTAGAGATATATCCAAGAGGATGCTTGGCTTGTCCCAGTCCAGGTACATAGGCTCCATTGTCAAAAGGTTTGGCATGAAGAATTCCAAGAGAGGTCTCATACCAATGAGACATGAAATATCACTTTCTAGGAGTATATCCCCAAAGACTCTTGAAGAAAGGGCATACATGGATAATATACCTTATGCCTCAGCGATAGGACCTATCATGTATACGATGCTATGTACCAGGCCTAAATAACACATGCTTTGAGTGTCACAAGTAGGTATCAGACATATCCAGGTTTAGAACACTGGAAGGCAGTAAAGTGTATCCTTAATTACTTGAGAAGGACTAAGGATCTTTTACTAGTATATGAAGGAGGTAGCCTCCAGGTTGAGGGCAACACAGACTCGAGTTTTTAGTCCGACATTGATGATAGTAATTCAAATTCAGGATATGTTTTCACCCTAAATGGAGGAGCAGTAAGCTGGAAGAGTTCCAAGCAAGATATTATTACTGACTCGACCACGAAGGCGGAATACATTGCTGTAGCAGAAGCAGCAAAGGAATGGGTGTGGATGAAGAAGTTCATTAAAGATTTTGGAGTCATACCAAGTAACGTGCAACCAATTCCCATATACTGCGACAACAAGGGGGCAATCGCTCAAGCGAAGGAACCCAGGTCTCATCAGAAGTCTAAGCATGTTCTGAGGAGGTTCCATCTGATTAGAGAGATCATAGCCCGTAAAGATATAACAATGGAAAGAGTTTCATCCGAAGATAACATTGTAGATCCACTAACAAAGCCGTTGGCTCATATTGTATTTGAGCATCACAGGGGTCTGATGGAGATCAGACACATAGGTGATTGACTTTAGGTCAAGTGGGAGATTGCTAGTTACAGGTGTCCTGCAAGCTAATCACGCGAGTGATGGCACGTGTGACACAATGCATAATCTTTTTGCTTATGATTAATATTGGCATATTCTCACATTATATTATCTGTAGCATATATACTGTGATGTCCTTGGTTCTGTGCAATCAGAATCGGATCGTGATGAGATCACAATAATGAGATCGATTCACCTTTAAACACAGATCCTAAATAATTTCGGTCATATGTTACTCGAGAGGGACATCGAGATAACCGGATAGACTGGTGTACTATATACTCGTCCATATGATGGAGGCGGCTGGTCTCATAGCCACTTGTGTGGAGACACTAAGGATGTAGTACAGGTGCTCATTGGAGAATGAGTTCACGGATTGATCCACTTATGGAATGTTGTATGGTTAATGATACCTAATGTCAGACAACTATTCTATAGTCTTAGTTGTGTATCCGGTCCTTAGACTTGAGACACCAAGGATGCCGTGTATGAGTACTCATTTCTTTGACGGCAGACTTACAGGTTTGGAAAGTTCTAAATCTTGTACAACTGGTTATTGGGATTGGTAGCCAACCTTACGAAGGCAATTGAGTGTCAATAGAGAATCATCCACTCTCGGTATAACGAGAGGAATATCCCATATGTGCTTGCTCAGACAAATCCCTGACCAGGGTCATTCAGATTGAGAAAGAAAGAGTTCTCCGGAAGAATCCGATTAGAGCGAGATTATGACGAATTTCGTATGTGACCTAACAGTACATTGTCCAATATACGGTCTTTGGGATATTAGTTGGAGATCAGATTGGAGGAGTTTCGCTACAGAGATCCATCGTGTGGATACCACTAGAGAGGAGAATGCTTGACCTCCTTCATCCTCTCCATCCGGATTTGGAAATATAGGGATATACGATCTCCCTAGGTAAAATCAATCTTTCACACATCACAGTTTTTGCGGTTTTCTCGTGACCCCAATCTTTTGCACGACGATTTGATCTGCATGGGAAACCAATCTTTGTTTTGATTTCTACTACGCATGTGATGCGCCCGCTGAGGTTTCCCAACAGTAGTATCGTAGCTAAGGTTTTCGTGTGAAATATTAGTTTTAAATTACGTGTGATGAGATTGCATTATGTAGAACTGTTCTACGCTTTCTTGCTGCGTTTTCGCAGCAAAGGCAGCAACGGCGACGACGTAGTGAGGGTGAAGGAGGGCTAGAGCATCGTTTTAAGAAAAAGATGATTATGCCCCTCATAATTTAAGAAATTTCAACTCTGTCCCGTTTCCCAGAATTCCAAAAATACCCTCAATAATTTTAGAAATTTTAAGGACCGTCCTCTCTTTTAGAATATCAAAAATACCCTAAAAATTCTAGAAATTTCAAGGACAACCCTCTCATCCATAATTACAAAAATGCCCTTGATAATTCTAAAATTTTTGAGCATGTCCTAATTTTCAAAAAATAAATAATTAAATAATTTAATTAATTATTAAATATATCTAGTAATCATACATTTGATGTGATGTACATGTAATGTATGATTTGTATGGATGATCATGAGTCATGTATTGTGATGTGTGTAATTATGATGATTATTATTATTATTAGTATTATTGGAGCCTGCGAGCCTCTGTTTTGCTCGTTTATTGTTGGGCTTGTGTGCCTGTGATTATTTGTAATTACATGGAGAGGCACAATGGGAGAGTGGAGGTGACAGTGGACCCACGATGTCGTGGTGGGAGATTATGATGCACAGTGATGCGACGATCCGACGGAACCGATGATGACGAGATCAATAATCACAGGGCATGGAGATGCGCCGATGCACACATAGATCCTATTGTGAGTGATTAGACCTATTGGCTCGGGCTTAATCATATTAGGTGACGGCTCATGGTCATTCGGTGTGGCTTGTATATGTGATGTGTTATACATCTACTAGATATATGTATATATATATTTACATGCGATGTAGATATATATTAAATATGTATGTGTGTGACACGACATATTAGGAGACCGATAAAAAACAAAAACCCCTCCTATGATACTATTAAGTCGGTAAGCATGAGACAATAAGATTAACCCACATGGCTTTCCATCGTTATAGAAAGAAATTGAATCACGACATAGGTTGAGTTGGTCGAGTCCCTCAAGGTTCACCTATCTATATGATCGAGTTCTTACCTACGACATAGAGATGTCACCGGTGACCTGAGGATATGATATGCTTGGTCGAGTCCCTTGAGGGCATATTATCAAATCAGACTCATCTTGTAACGATGGTGATGACTTAACTGAATATCATGGTTGGTCGAGTCCCTCGAGACCATGATAATTCAGAGGCCGAACGTAACGAGAATCATAAGGTGTTGTGATTGGCAAGAGTTGCCTATCTTTTGGGCTCAGTGTAATTGGTCGAGTCCCTCGAGGTTGCACTAAGACGTCAATTGGATCCCGATCCCCACTAGGAGTCTGTCGGAGACTTTCGTCTCACGTGTCGAGGGTGTCGCGTGATTCACTAGGAAAATAGTGGGAGTATATTAAGATAAAAGTCTATATCTTAATTAGTATTTTCTGTAAATCTGTATGTTATTTATTTCACTATATCTTGTTTTGTCAGAAACATGTCGCTCACAAACCCCCTACGTGGCATACTTGATGCCAACCACCTCACTGGTCCAAACTATACAGATTGGCTCCACAATTTGAGAACTGAACTCATGGCAGAGAAAATTACATACGTCCTTGATACAATTATGCCCATGCCAGAAGAAGGGACAAGCGAGGATGAGATCGGTCGCTATGTGAAGTATATAGATGATTCCGTATTGGCAAAATGTTACATGTTGGCCTCCATGACTCTTGAGTTACAAAGGCAACATGAGAGCATGGCTGCAGATTCTATCATTCTTCATCTCCGCCAGCTGTTTGAGAAACAGGGAATAACTTAAAGATATGAGATATCTAAGAGACTCTTCCAAGCCAGGATGATAGAAGAGACATCGGTTGAGAACCATGTCCTAAAGATGATAGAGTGGATCGAGAAACTCACAGGTCTAGGAATAGTCCTAGAAGATAACATGTACGTTGATCTTATATTTCAGTCCCTACCAGATTCATTTTCAAACTTCATCATGAATTTTAACATGAGCAAGTTTGAGGTGACTCTCCCCGAGCTCCTTAATATGTTAAGGGAAGCTGAGAGTGCTATAGAAGGAGAAGCCAGTTCTCTATATTGGTGAGACCAAAAAGAAAAGGAAGGCCAGCAAGACCCTTAAGAAGGGCAAGGGCAAAGAAAGACCAGGTAAAACAAAGGTTGCCAAGAGAGACTCGGTAGAGGACAAAGGACAAAGGACAATGCTTCCACTATGGCCAAGACGGACATTGGAAGAGGAACTGTAAGGACTACCTTACAGAGAAGGCGAGATAAAAGCTTGGAGAAGCTTCAGGTATATTCATGATCAGTCTCTACTTGTCAGATTTTTATGATAACATATGGGTATTGGATACCAGGAGTGTTTATCATATTTACAATTCGTTGCCGGTTCTAGAAAGACCTAGGAGATTGACTAAAGATGAGATAGACCTCAAGATGGGTAATGGAGCAAGAGTTGCTGTAGTTGCTGTTGGAGAGATCACTCTACATCTGCCTGGTGGAGCTATTATTACATTAAATACATGCTATTTTATTCCCTCTATTATTAAAAATATTATTTCTATCTCTTGTTTGATAATTAGTGGATATAAATTAGTTTTTGAGAATAATAGTTGTTCAATAATTATGAATGATGAGATCATAACTAGAGAGACCCTTATAAATGGCTTATATATGTTAGACACTTCTCCACGTATCATGAAATATAAATGTGTCTAAGAAAAAAAGAGATGAGACAAATAATGCATACCTATGACATTGTAGGCTAGGTCATATACATAAGGGAAGGATTCAAAAGTTGCTGAAAGATGGATACTTAGATCCATTTGACTATGAGTCATATGCAACTTGCGAACCTTACCTTCGTGGGAAGATGACCAACTCTCATTTTAGTGGAACTGGAGAGAGAGCCACCGAGTTATTGGAACTCATACATAGTGATGTATGTGGTCCTATATCGACTCAAGCTATAGGTGGTTACTCATACTTCAGTACATTCACTAATGATTTCTCTATGTATGGACACATGTAGTTAATGAAGTACAAATCTGAGACCTTTGAGAAATTCAGATAATATAAGAATGAGGTAGAAAATCAAATTGGAAAGAGTATTAAGACTCTTCGATCAGATCGAGGAGGAGAGTACTTGAGTACGGAGTTCACCCATTTCCTTAGGGACAATGAGATTCTATCCCAGTGGACACCTCCTTATACACCTCAGCTCAATGGTGTATCAGAAAGGAGGAATCACACGCTGTTAGACATGATGCGATCCATGATGAGTTTCGTTGACCTACCCGTCTCATTCTGGGGGTACGCTTTAGAGAGCGCAGCTTACCTTCTGAACAGAGTTCCATCAAAGTCGGTAGTGTCTATGCTATATGAGATATGAAAAGGAAAAAAGTCCGATCTTAAGATTGTTAAGATTTGGGGCTGTCCTGCCCACGTTAGAAGACATAACCCCGATAAGTTGAAATCAAGGACAGAATGATGCACATTCGTGAGATACCTAAAGGAAACTTGTGTGTATTGTTTCCATCACCCCGAGGATCAAAAGGTCTTTGTTGTCAAAAGAGCCGTGTTCCTTGAGAAGAAACACATTCTTGGTGGAAACAGTGGGAGCAAGATAGAATTGAGCGAGGTTGGAGAACCTAGCTCAAGCACCATTCCACAGCCCGAGTCTGTTCAGGTACCTAACACATAAGTTCCAACTTTGCGTAGGTTTAGTAGAGTATCTCATCCTCCTGAAAGATATGTGAGACATATCAGTGGAGATAACTCTCAGGATGTTGATCCTCAGACCTATGAGGAGGCTATTATGAGTATAGACTCCGGGAAGTGGCAATAAGCCTTGAATTTTGAGATGGATTCCATATACTTTAATAAGGTTTGGAACCTTATGGATGTACCTGAGGGTATTGTACCCATCGGTTGCAAATGGATCTTCAAGAAGATCAGAGTGGATCGCAAGGTAGAGACCTATAAAGTAAGGCTGGTAGCTAAAGGATATTGTCAAAGACAAGGAATTGACTATGACGAAACCTTTTCACATGTAGCCATGCTTAAGTCCATTAGAATTATTTTAGCCAATGCAGCACACTATGACTATGAGATCTGGCAGATGGATGTCAAAACGACATTCCTCAATGGCAACCTCGAGGAGGAGGTGTATATGATACAGTTAGAAGGATTCGTATCCAAAGAGAGTCCAAATAAATTATACAGGTAGCTTAGATCCATTTATGGATTATAGCAAGCTTCCCAAAATTGAAACATAAGATTTGATGAGGTGATCAGATCATGTGACTTCGTTATGAACGAAGATGAGCCTTGTGTGTACAGGAAGGTAAGTGGGAGCGCTATCACCTTCTTGGTGCTATATATGGATGACATCATAATCATTGAGAATGATGTAGGAATGCTCTCCATAATAAAGGCTTGGCTATCAAGAAACTTCTCCATGAAAGACTTAGGAGAAGCATCCTATATTTTGGGGATCCGAATCTTTAGAGATATATCCAAGAGGATGCTTGGCTTGTCCCAGTCCAGGTACATAGGCTCCATTGTCAAAAGGTTTGGCATGAAGAATTCCAAGAGAGGTCTCATACCAATGAGACATGAAATATCACTTTCTAGGAGTATATCCCCAAAGACTCTTGAAGAAAGGGCATACATGGATAATATACCTTATGCCTCAGCGATAGGACCTATCATGTATACGATGCTATGTACCAGGCCTAAATAACACATGCTTTGAGTGTCACAAGTAGGTATCAGACATATCCAGGTTTAGAACACTGGAAGGCAGTAAAGTGTATCCTTAATTACTTGAGAAGGACTAAGGATCTTTTACTAGTATATGAAGGAGGTAGCCTCCAGGTTGAGGGCAACACAGACTCGAGTTTTTAGTCCGACATTGATGATAGTAATTCAAATTCAGGATATGTTTTCACCCTAAATGGAGGAGCAGTAAGCTGGAAGAGTTCCAAGCAAGATATTATTACTGACTCGACCACGAAGGCGGAATACATTGCTGTAGCAGAAGCAGCAAAGGAATGGGTGTGGATGAAGAAGTTCATTAAAGATTTTGGAGTCATACCAAGTAACGTGCAACCAATTCCCATATACTGCGACAACAAGGGGGCAATCGCTCAAGCGAAGGAACCCAGGTCTCATCAGAAGTCTAAGCATGTTCTGAGGAGGTTCCATCTGATTAGAGAGATCATAGCCCGTAAAGATATAACAATGGAAAGAGTTTCATCCGAAGATAACATTGTAGATCCACTAACAAAGCCGTTGGCTCATATTGTATTTGAGCATCACAGGGGTCTGATGGAGATCAGACACATAGGTGATTGACTTTAGGTCAAGTGGGAGATTGCTAGTTACAGGTGTCCTGCAAGCTAATCACGCGAGTGATGGCACGTGTGACACAATGCATAATCTTTTTGCTTATGATTAATATTGGCATATTCTCACATTATATTATCTGTAGCATATATACTGTGATGTCCTTGGTTCTGTGCAATCAGAATCGGATCGTGATGAGATCACAATAATGAGATCGATTCACCTTTAAACACAGATCCTAAATAATTTCGGTCATATGTTACTCGAGAGGGACATCGAGATAACCGGATAGACTGGTGTACTATATACTCGTCCATATGATGGAGGCGGCTGGTCTCATAGCCACTTGTGTGGAGACACTAAGGATGTAGTACAGGTGCTCATTGGAGAATGAGTTCACGGATTGATCCACTTATGGAATGTTGTATGGTTAATGATACCTAATGTCAGACAACTATTCTATAGTCTTAGTTGTGTATCCGGTCCTTAGACTTGAGACACCAAGGATGCCGTGTATGAGTACTCCTTTCTTTGACGCCAGACTTACAGGTTTGGAAAGTTCTAGATCTGGTACAACTGATTATCAGGATTGGTAGCGAACATTACAAAGGCAATTGAGTGTCAATAGAGGATCATCCACTCTCAGTATCATGAGAGGAATATCCCATATGTGCTTGCTCCGACAAATCCCTAGCCATGGTCATTCGGATTGAAAGAGAAAGAGTTCTCCGGGAGAATCCGATTAGAGCGAGACTATGACAGATTTCGTATGTGACCTGATAGTACCATATTCAATATACGGTCTCTAGGATATTAGTTGGATGATACACAATAACTATGGACAGGCAGGTCCGATGGATTCGATCCCCCCATACCGTTTGGGGACTATGGTGTAATGGCCTAGTACGTCCATAATCGATGAGTCAAAGTGTATAGGTATAATAATTCACTATATCAGAAGGAGTTCTGATGGGAGCGACTCACGACCAGCTCGGTATCGGGCCTAGAGGGTCACACATATATGGTGGATGCTTCAACGAATAGAGGATTGGATGAAGATCCAATTAGCCCCTATTCTCATTAGATGAGACTCTATGCTGATGGGCTCCTTGCTTAAGGCCCAATTAGAAGCCTAAGGAGATTATTGGATAGAGATCCAATAATGCAAGGTTAGTGGGTTATTGGATAGAGATCCAATACCCACTAAGGTAGAAGCCCTAGGGTTTTTGGTGGCTCTCTATAAATAGGAGGGGAGACTCATGGTTGATGAGCTGCAGCTTTAGCCACCACCTCCTATTCTCCCCCCTCCCTTTGCACAAGAGTTGCGAGATCAGATTGGAGGAGTTTCGCTGCAGAGATCCATCATGTGGATATCGCTAGAGAGGAGGACGCTTGACCTCCTTCATCCTCTCCATTCGGATCTAGAAATACAGGGATATACGATCTCCCTAGGTAAAATCAATCTCTCACACATCGTGGTTTTATCGGTTTTTACGATTTTCTCGTGAACCCAATCTTTTGCACAATGATTTGATCTGTGTGGGAAACCAGTCTTTGTTTTGATTTTCGCTGCGCATGTGATGCACCCGCAGAGGTTTCCCAACAAAGGAGTTCTATTAGGGGACTTGAAACCCTATAAATAAGTATGTGAACTTTTCCTTTCATCAATGAAAATTTTAGATTTGTTTTCAGTTCTTGTAGTCGAAACCTAGGAGGGTAAATCCCCTATAGAGATCGATGAAGGCCGATCCCCTATAGCGATCGATGAAGGCCGATCCCCTATAGCGATCAATTATATCTACGATAGAAACCTTCAGGTACTATCATCTAGTATTAGAGCAAGGTTCTTAGGGTCTCGCTGTTTATCTATCCCCCGCTGCTGTCATCTTCAGCTACTACAGCCAACCCCTGTTGCTGCTGCTACCATCTTCATCTACTACAGCCGACCTTTGTTGTTGCCACTGCTATCTTCATTTGCTACAGCCAACCACTATTACTATCGCTGCTATCTTCATCTGTAGTTGCCATCTTCATTTGGTACTGTCCTCTTCATCTGTGCCACTATCTTCATTTAGTGCTACTAACGTTTTACTTATCGATCTATACCGGTGTACTGATATTTTATCGATACCGGTATGGTACTGGTATCGGGGTGGTACGCATAGTGCATATCGCCCGATATATTAATATATTATAAAATAAAATAAAATAATATAATATAATATAATATAATATTAAAATATTAAAAATATATTAAAAAGAAATAAAGGGGCGACATCGCCTCGGTCTCTCTCCTAGCACGGGGATAAAAGTCGCCCGCAGGTGGCGAGGGCGGTGACGGCTTCCGAGCGACCCGCGTGCGGCGAGGGTGCGCGTGTGGCGCGCAGGCGAAGATGGCGCGAGGTACTTGTTCTCCTCTTCTTCTTCCCTTTTTCTTCTTCAATCAATCGCTGATAGTCGAAATCGATCGTCGACGGTCAAAATCGACCGTCGATGATCAATTTTAGCGGTACAACCCAGTAGCGACCGGTCCACATATTGGTCAACTGCTGGACTAGTATGTACCGGATGGTACGGGGCCGTAATTCTCGGTAAGGAGAACCTTGGATGCTACCACCTCCATATCTCGTTGCTGCCACCACCAGCAACGTTTATCATGCTATATAGCCCTAGTCGTTGTCGTCTTCATCATCTTCACCCTTGTTGCCACCACCATCATTAACCATCTACCTGCAGCCATCTAACCTTAGATTGTTGTTGCTACCACCTCCTCCCTTCTTGTTATTACCGCCAACACTTCATGCCCATAACTCGTCAATAGAAGAAGAATTTAAACATTATAGATCTTCAATCTTATGCAATGGCCTCAAACATTGCACTTGACGTGAAGCTTGAATCTTTCAAGACCCACATGGAGGACAAGTGGCAAGCACTGTTCAAGCATTCAGATTAGGCCGATCGGAGAGCCCAAAAAGATCTCAGCATGGAAAAAGTTTAGATCATAAGGAGAACCAACCCAAGAAGGGCGATTGAGCGCAGGACTCCACATACCTACGCATGAGGGTGGACTTCCCGAGATGGGAAGATAGAGACCCAACTGGATGGATATCGCACGTTGAAAGGTACTTCCACTTTCATAAAACTCTTGACAAATCAATGGTCGACATCATCGTCATACACCTTGAGGGAGACGTGATTCAGTGGTACGACTGGTTCAAGCATACACATGTCATACCTACGTGGAGGCAATTCAAACGTGGACTAGTGATATGCTTTGGACTACTATCAGAGTATGAGAACATAGATGGCTAACTCATGAAGATTTATCAAACCTCGACCGTACAAGAATATCAAACATGTTTGAATGTCTTTCGAATCAAACTCGTGATTGGTATGAAAAATAGTCATTACGAACATTCATCGAATGACTTAAGCCAAAGATCTAAGGCGAAGTTAAGGCTCGTCAACTGTACACCTTGATGGCTGCCATCTCCTTCGTCCACATCCAAGAAGAAAGCTGAACATTGATGCCCGAAGGACCAAGACCATGAGTAGACCAACAACCATTAAGCCTTCGGCCTCCCCTGCTACCAACCGAAATCCTCAGCCTAAGAGATTTACCCGAGAAGAACTCCGAGAGAGATTAGCTAAAGGGCTATGTTGGCACTATGACGAATCATGGAGTAGATATCGTCGTTGTAAAAAAGGAAGGCTTTTGATGATTGAACCAATTGAGGATCTCGAACCTGAGGACGTAGATCCCGAACCCGAGGAGGAAGATGTGGAGGAAGAGCCACAGCTAGTCATCAACACTATTCATGCCCTAGCCAGCTATGCCAACCGGCAAACGATGAAAATCGACGGATTCCTTAAACACCAATCGATCACAATACTCATCGACATTGAAAGCACCAACAACTTCATGGACAGCAAGGTTGCTGCCTGATTGACCCTCCAGATCGAAGATTTTTACAGGTTTTATGTGAAGGTCACAGATGGCCAAACCTTATCTTGCAGCCACAAGTGCTCGCAAGTGAAACTAATCATGCAAGGCCATAAGATCACTACAGACTTCTTTTTATTGCTATTGGACGACTACGAAGTGGTTCTTAGTATCGAGTGGCTTACGACTCTAGGTGACGTTTCTTGGAACTTCTCTAAACTCCTTATGAAATTTTTCATTGACGGAAAATAGGATCTTCAGTTTAGATGAAACCTTTTCGATTAAACTAAGATAGGAAATCTGAAACTTTTCATTCTTAGTGAAATGAGTGAGTGATTAAAAGAAAGTTGCTAAGTTAATAAGCAAACTGGAAAGATAAATAACGTTTGAAGGAAAGAACTTATCGTGAAAACTTTGCTTTCAAAGAGTTGAGTTAAATTGGTAGCGTCAATACAAAAATATGTAAACAACGAAAGCAAAAAAACACTCAAAATTTTTATAGTGGTTCGGTGCCAATGGCCTACGTCCACTCCCGATTCCTCCTTCTTGAGGTATATCGACATCCACTACCGATCTTCTTTTGGTGAAGTCCAAACCCTTACACTTTGCTTACAACGGAGACTTAGAAAATTTCTAACTCTAAGCTCTCTCCCTTCCCTTTTTTTTCTTACAAATCACACAAGTTTTTCACAGAATTTTTTCCCCTAAAAGTATTATCTAAAACTTGTTACTAAATGCAAGAAAACTTGGGGTATTTATAGACCCCAAATGGCTTCAGAAATTGAAGCAAAAAATCAAACATACCGAAAAAAATGGGTACGGGCTGTTTATCCGCCAACTTAGGCGGCTCAGCCACTCGAACATTAGATACGGGCGATTTACCCGCCAGTCCTAGGCGGGTCAATCGCCGAAAGTATCCAGATTCCTGGGTATGGGCGGGTCAACCGCCGTCAACTGTCCGAAAGCCTAGGCGACGATGTTACACCCATCGCTCACCGACGGTTTACCCGTCGGAATTTTTGCAAAAGTTGTTCCCTCTATTTTTCAAATTCCAGCTTGAACCTGATATTGACCAACCCTTTGGTCA
Source organism: Ensete ventricosum (assembly GCA_029747655.1). Classification (NCBI taxonomy): domain Eukaryota; kingdom Viridiplantae; phylum Streptophyta; class Magnoliopsida; order Zingiberales; family Musaceae; genus Ensete; species Ensete ventricosum. The sequence continues at coordinate 24,322,511 of JAQQAF010000003.1, read as the reverse complement.
ACGAATTTAGGTCAACTCAAACTCAATCAAACCCCAATAGTGGACCTGGTTGCCTTATTGAGTTGATTTGGATTTCATCCAAATCCAACTCAATTAGGACTCACTTCTAACTACGACTCAACAATTACAATGCTTAAAGATCGCAAGCTTAAACTAAGACCTAACTTTCGCCAATCCAGTAACCTCCGGCATTCTTGTGGCAAGTTATCCGGTCTTCTTCCAGTGATCTCTCGGCGTGCTCTCAGCGAGCTTCCCGATCCCTTTGGTGAATCTCCTAGCGAACTCCCGGCGAGGTCCCACTGCATCGTCCGAACCCGGCTCGATACCCAAGCTTGATCTTGGCCCATTATCTGGTTGTAACTTCATTACTCCCGTCATAGTTAGTCCTGCATGATTCTAATTACGTGTTAATTAAATACAATCATGATTGTCAAACATCCATTACAAGATCATCCCAACTCCCGGCAAGCTTTTCGATGACCCTCGATAATCTTTAACAAGTCTTGATCTTCTTCTAGCGAACTCCTTTGCACCATCCTGGCAAAGTCTCGATACCCTCGACGAGCTCCCGACTGATAGGACTCCAGCAGGGTTGAGTCCTAATCTCCCTAGAAGTAGTCAATAAAACCCTGCTAGATTGTAGTAAAGCCACTCCTATCTTATAAAGGAGTATGGCTAGGGTTTAGATTAGCTCTTAGGGCTTAGTGGCCATCGCCCCCTTATTGGGTTGGTTGGCCAGAGTTTCCCCCTACGTAGGTCGGCTATAGAGCCAACCTAGTCGCCCTCTGTTCCTATTAAGGCAGGTTGGCTATAGGAGGGGTAAAGGGGTAATTTTACTTAGGTAAGCACCCCCTTAGGCTAGGTTTTTGATCCCTATATAATGATATAGCTGCCCCCTCTCTTAAATAAAGTAATTATCAATTTTATTTCAGCCTTGTGCAGAATCTAGGAAGGAGGAACCCCTACAACGTTCCAAGGGTTGATCCCCCTCAAGAATCAAAATCCATAGAGCTCCATCTGGGGTTCTATCATTAGGTATCAGAGCAGCGATCTTGCTGCCCCTATAGCCATCTCTGCTGCCTTCACCTTCCCAAGCAATTCCCACAATTGCTACGACACGCGCCTCCATCTTCCACCCCAACAACAGATCAAATCAGTCTGCCGTTGCCCCCTGCATTTGATCAAGAATTCTGGTATATTTTTATCATCCACACCTCTTCAATACTGCAAGATTCCTTACTTAACACATTGAAGATTTTTTCCAAATTTTATCCGCTGCAAATTTTGTTCATCGCAAACGTTATCATCATTGCAAAGGCGAAACGCTGTAGAAATTTTCAACCGATTGTTGCTTCTTGAAACTAAACTTTTAATTGTCCTTTTTGGTTGAAACTTTTATACAATTTTATAGATCATCTTAGCTTTCATCTAAGACTAATCTTATGAAAAAACTCCTTCTGGATTTGGACTTATAGCACTGTGATTCTTCATTGCACAATACTGAAATTTTACAATGCAGAATCTGCCTTCCGTCTATTGGCCTCTTGAAACTGAACTTTGTTCATCCTTTTTGGCTGAAATTTTTATTAAATTCTCAAGATCAAGTTGGCTTTCATCTGAAATTAATTTCATAAAAAACTCCTTCTGGAATTGATTTTTTGTGCAATCTTTGACCATCATGGAGTTCTAGAATTTTACGACGAAGGAATCTGCCTTTCGTCTTTTGCCTATTTCCCTACTGTTATGTTGCCAAAATTTGTCAAAATTTTTACTGGTATTAACAACATATGAACCAAGGGTTTCTGCATAATTTTCTTGATCTTTCCTCTGAAATTTACGTCAAGAAGTCATTGTTTCTCCGATGTAAAATCGGTTCAGCAGGACAGCACATCGCATCACTTCTTTTCACCGAATTCTATCAGATTTGAGTGCTATTTTTTGTGGGATTTTGGACTCTCTTTTTCTCATCTCCAAACCCTACCATCCTCATAAAAAACTCTTCCAAATATTACCCTAAACCGAATCCAAACAGCCCCCAAATCAACCACCAAAATCAGCCTACTTTCTTATCGATCCACTTACCTTTTTAGCCAACTTTCCTTACCGAGACACCTACCTTTGCTGCCATCTATCACAGATCTAAAATCTATTTTCCTAACATTTATCTACTGCTATCATAGCCCTAAAACCACACCAATTCTCAACCTAAACTCCACAAAACCGTAGCCCTAAATCTGCCCTAAACCGCAGCCTACTTCCATCCAAACCGATTCACCTTCCAATTGGCCACCCTCTTCTAAAAAATTCCCTTGCCACTAACACGACAACAGAAAAAAGATCTCAATATTACAGTCTAGAGGCATATACTATGACATCAGAGGAGGCTATCGATGCAAAGCTTGAAGCCTTTGGAAACCGCATGGAAGAGAAGATGCGATCCCTTTTCGCTGAATTCAGCATTGGCTGACTGTCGAACCCGAGGAAATCACAACACGGAGAAACTTCAGATCGGCGAGATGATCCTCAAGAACATGACCATATCACCTCTGATCTCAATAATCCATGCATGAAGGTTGACTTCCCTAGATGGGAAGAAGGAGACCCGATCGGGTGGATCTCGCGTGTGGAGCACTATTTTCGGTTCTACCGAAACTCCGACGCCACACGGGTGGAGGTTGCTGCCATCCACCTCGAGGGAGATGCTATTCAGTGGTTTAATTGGTTTAATCACACCCATGGAGGACTCTCTTGACAGTGATTCAAGGAAGGACTACTAGACCGCTTCGGACCAACCGATTTTAACAACATCGATGGACAATTGGCAAAGATTCGTCAAACCTCTACAATACAAGAATACCAAACAAGGTTTGAGCGTTTATCTAACCAAACTGAGAATTGGTCTAAGAAATAACTTTTAGGTACTTTTTTTGAGGGCCTAAAGTCGGAGATCTGAGGAGAAGTAAAGGCGCGACAACCGTACACTCTTATGGTAGCGATTTCCTTCGCGCGTTTCCAGGAAGAACAATTGATCCACGAGGTATGAAGGACAACGGTCGCTCCCCGACCAACCATGCTGAGGCCTACTGCCCCCTCTACTACCATCCAAGCCCCTGCACCAAAAAAGTTGACAAGAGACGAGCTTCGCGAACGATCGGCCAAGGAGTTGTGTTGGCATTGTGACGAACCATGGAGCCGCGAACATCACTGCAAAAAGGGCCGGCTTCTCGTGATTGAACCAACGGAGGATGAGGACAATGAAACATCTGAAGAAGCCCTTGAACCTAAAGAAGAGGCCATGGAGGAAGAGTCCTAACCGGCCAACTACGCAGTGCACGCATTGGCCGACTATTCCAACCCACAGATGATGAAAGTTGGAGGACTTCTAAAACAACAACCCATCACCGTTCTCATCGACACGGGCAACACCAATAACTTCCTCAACAATAATGTTGCTGCATTTGGCACTTCAAATCGAAGGTTAGAAAAAGTTTGATGTAAAGGTCATCGACGGTCGAATCTTTAATTGCGACCAACGGTGCCCTCGGGTGAAACTACTCCTCCAAGACCAAGAAGTGGTAGCTGATTTCTTCCTCATACCCATCGATGATTATGAAGCCATACTCGGGATCAAATGGCTTGCAACACTAGGTGATATCTCCTGAAATTTTTCTAAATTAATCATGAAATTTTATTGCAAAGGGAGACAGGTCATGTTACGAGGCAAGCGCGGGAGCCAAATTTCTACCGTTTCGTCGCAACAAATAGAGAAAGTTTTGTACAAAGCACATGGTGGATTCTTGATGCATATTTAGCAGCCATCTATGGGGGAGAATATACAAAACTCAGATCCTAAGCTTGCCCTTTGCCTGAACGAATTCGCGGATGTTTTCTTGGAGCCGCGCGGGCTGCCCCTAACCGGTCGCATGACCACTGCATTCCTATTTTTCTAGGCAAACCTCTAGTAAATTTATGACCATACCACTATCCTCACTTACAGAAGGATGAGATCGAGAACATTGTTAAAGAGATGCTTGACACCGGGGTGATTCGACTGATCTGCAGCCGTTACTCCTCACCGGTGTTGCTAGTGCGCAAGAAAGATGGTACGTGGCGGATGTGCATTGACTACTGGGCTCTAAACACCATCACCGTCAAGGATAAATATCCTATCCCATTCGTAGAGGAACTCTTGGATGAATTAAAAGGAGCCCGAGTCCTCACAAAATTGGATCTCCGATCCGGATACCATTAGATTCGGGTATGTACTGAAGATATTCTGAAAACTGCATTCCGCACGCATAACGACCACTATGAATTTCTGGTAATGCCTTTGGGACTTATGAATGCTCCTTCTAATTTTTAAAGCCTGATGAATGACATCTTTCTGAGTTTTCTACGTAAGTTTGTATTGGTATTCTTTGATGGTATTCTCATTATAGCCCTACGCTTGATATACATTTTCAGCACTTACGAACTGTTCTAACGATTCTTCGGGAGAATACTCTTTATGTTAAACAATCAAAGTGCAGCTTCTTATAATGTAAATTGGAGTATATTGGGCATATTATATTAGAGGATGGAGTGGCGGTGGACTCGACAAAGATCAAGGTAATGCAAGGATGGTCGAGACCTACAAACGTACAATCATTACGCGGTTTCCTTGGACTCACGGGCTACTACCAAAATTTTATGAAAGATTATGGCAAGATCAGTGCCCCGCTCACATCCTTACTGAAGAACGACTCATTCTTATGGTCGGATAAAGCCTCCGTAGCCTTCGAACGACTCAAGGCAGCCATGACGATGACGTCGATCCTAGCGCTACTCGATTTCGGTCGCACTTTGGTCATTGAGGCCGATGCGTTAGGAGCTGGAATTTGGGCTATTCTTATGTAAGATGGTCGACTCCTAATTTATACTGAGGCTTCCCCCACACTTCATACGAGGTTTTTACAAGAGATACTAATTACTACCAAATTTAAAATATGGTTGGATACAGGTCCATGACACGAAGAGAAGTTAAACTAGAAGAATTACAATCCATGCTCACACCAAATTGGGCTCTCATCATCCTGAACCATACTAGAGGGCAGTCACCATTCCAGAAGAAAGATTGGCTATCACTAAAGACTAACCATTTAGCAGCCCATGCAATGAAGAAACTTCCCCTTGACAAACGTCGGAGCAGAAGAAAGTTTCCTGAGAAAGATCAAGTCCCCTTTCATCTCCAACTCCACCAGCATGAAATTCAAGCCTAAGGAAAGTGGTCTCCCTATTTCTTTGGCCTTCCAAAATTAAGGATCATATTGGGGCCCCAACCTGGAGATCAGATTCGTGCACCAGATCAAAATTACAGTTGATCCTCCAAGTATCCAACCTCAAATGAAAGTTTAAAGATGACGACTCAGCTCAAGTTTTTTCAACTGACACCCAAGCTGATGAGGAGCTGAAGACCTAGTTCCCTGGGTTCATGGAACTTCAGCCTTGAGGATAAGACTGATTTTAAGAGGGCGGGTTTGATAGGACTCCAGTAGGGTTGAGTCCTAATCTCCCTAGAAGTAGTCAATAAAACTCTGCTAGATTGTAGTAAAGCCACTCCTATCTTATAAAGGAGTATGGCTAGGGTTTAGATTAGCCCTTAGGGCTTAGTGGCCGTCGCCTCCTTATTGGGTTGGTTGGCCAGAGTTTCCCCCTACTTAGGTCAGCTATAGAGCCAACCTAGTCGCCCTCTGTTCCTATTAAGGCAGGTTGGCTATAGGAGGGGCAAAGTGATAGTTTTACTTAGGCAAGCACCCCCTTAGGCTAGGGTTTTGATCCCTATATAATGATGTAGCCGCCCCGTCTCTTAAATAAAACAATTATCAATTTTATTTCAGCCTTGTGCCGAATCTAGGAGGGAGGAACCCCTACAGCGTTCCAAGGGTTGATCCCCCTTAAGGATCAAAATCTATAGAGCTCCATCTGGGGTTCTATCACCGACGCACTTCTAGCGAGTTCCCAACCGCATCAACTCGATGCATGGACTTGACCATGGCCAATCGTGATTGTAATAATCTTTCTGTCATAATTAATCCTACATCAATCAATTTCTAATAATCCATGTTTGATCAATAACCCATCAATTAGTTTCATCATCAAAATCTGAGATTCAACAATCTTTCCATTTTTTATGATGACAATCAATTGATGACAAGAGTTAATCCTAACTCCCCCTAAATCCATGCTACTTAAATTTAAGAGAAGCACACACTCTTAAATTTAATCAATCAATATTTTATACAAATTTCAACATAAATTTGCATTAAGTCATCAACTCATGAGTAAAAATGAATTAAGTATCTATATCTAAGATGTCTAATTCATATCTTTATCCAAGATATCCATGTATTTCAACAAGATCATGTGTCATCAATATATTTATCATGTGTCATCAATATATATTTATCCCCTTTTATCATCAACAAAAAGGTGAAATATAATTAATAATTTTAAACCACAGGATGACATTACTCCCCCTTAGTATATGCATTATAAAATTTTCTTCCCCTTTGATAAGGAGAGAAATAAGGGAGGTGTTATTGAATCTTGTACATATAAAATTTCGAATATGAGCTCAACAATTTTTTTTCATGTAAATTTCAAAAAAATATAACAAATAAATCCGAATAATAATAAATCATTATCTTTATATAGATTTTCAAAATCATCATTACATGCATGATCATCATACATGATTTCACATCATTATACCTTCTCCCTCTTTGTCATCAATAAAAGGAGAAGTGCAATTAGCAAGTTTTTGGTATATGCAAGCTTAGCAATTTAACAAAATTTTCATTACTTTAGAACATGCAAGCTAGTGAATTCATTCTTCTCTTTTGAGAAGTGCAATCTAGCAAATATTTGTTTCCTTTTCATTATTCAAGCTAGCAATTTTATAAACTAACAAGTTTTGCTCCCCCTTTGTTATTGTAAAAAAGAAAGGATGGTTAGAATAGTGCAAAATTTTTCCCATTACATCATTTTTCAAGAAATAAATCAAGAAATATACCAATCATCACATGAAATATATCAAGAAAAATTAATCTAGTATAAGATATTCAATTTATGAAAACAAATTGTGAATATCAAGAGATAAGTCATAGGAGAAACAAATAAAATATCTTGATTTATCCATAAGAAATCTTAAGTTGTCAAGTTCATAATTTGTATAAAAATCTCCTTTTAAATAATACGAAGACACATAACAAAAAATTTTGATTCATAAAAGATTTCAAGTTATAATTCCAAGAAATCAAAACCACGATATAGATAAATCACTCATTCAATTTCAAAATCATCAAAATCACTTTGAAGAGATTCAAAATGTAATTAATAGACATATTATTCTCTTGAAATGCTAGTGATTTTCTTTCTCCACATGTGTGAGCAAGAAGGTAGAATCAAGATAGAGAAATAAAAAAATATCATATCATAAAAATACTCAATTTTAAAAATATAAATTTTATAAATATGAATTTCAAAATTAAGCTTAAAACTTCAACATATTCAAGGAGATTCAAAAGTTTAAGAGCTACTCATGCATTTAAAATCATCTCATGTAATTTCAAGTATAGTAAAAAATCATCTATTGTAAATTTTGATAAAAAGCATCAAGAATTTCATAATAAGGCATGATACCAGATCAAGCTCAAATTGTAAATCAAGTATTTTGCATGTATTTAGAAAATTCTAAATTTTCTTCTAAGTAAATTGTTTCTTATTCAAAGTTATCATATCTAATTTACTTCTAATCATATTAATAATATTCTCTCTCCCTTTTTTCTTATTGTCAAGAAAGAAATATGGTGGCATAATTTCTTCTTAGCACTCATATTCAAATTATGTCAAAAAGTATAAGGAGATCATGTCATTAAAGATAAAATCAAATTTTTGAATATAAAAAGATATAATTTTATTTAATAAGTTTTTTTCCCTTTTTTGTGAATAATAAAATCAGTCTTAAGGGATAATCTCAATTCGTCCAAGATAAATCTTTTTAATAAAGAAGAATGATCTTGACAATAATTTCAATTAATATTGTTAAGATCAAAAATTATATTTTTATTTAAAAGAGAAAATTATACAAATCAATAACATGATTCCCATAACATATAAGTCAAGTAAAAAAATTAAAGGAATATTAATGATAATACAAATCTCTTTCAATTTTTAACTTATCACAAATTTAAGAAATACTAATTTTGGTGATAAGTTATGCCATTCATGAGTTTTAAAATAAATCATGTCAAGATAAATATTAATATCAAAAGACATTCATGAATATTAAAGACATGATTTAATTTAATAAATCTCTTATTAGATGATAAAATAGAAGATTTCCAAGTTTTATTTTCTATACTCGCCAAAATCATGATAATAATTTATTCAAGTTCAAATCATCAAATCATCAAAATCATTTTCATAGTTCAAGAGAGTCATAAAAATAATATAATCAATTCATTAGTCTCTTTTTAAAATAAAATCATTTAAAAATTTATCCAAAATCATCATCAAAATTCACTTTTCAAAAAATTCTATGAAAGCATAATAGATTATTTTTCAATAGCTAAAATTCTCTAATCCATTTTTGTAGCTTAAGAGATTCAACAATAATAGTATTATTTTGTCTCTTGTTGAAAGATTAATAAAATAAAAATTATTTCAAGAATAATTATCCTTCTTTTGAAATTTATTTCAAGAATGCAATATCATTTAAAGTCTAAAAACACAATTTCATCAACATCATTGTAATAAAATATTTTCAAATGAAAACTTTGATTTGTTTCAATTCCAATGATTTTTGGACTTAGTGTAGTGAGTTTCCATGCTCATTTTATTTTTATTAAATATATTTTTAATTTACAAAAATACTAGACAATGAAGCATAATTTTTCTATCTCTTTTCTATATTGTTCTATGCTAAAATTATGTCATTCAACACAATAATTCAATCATAGCATTTCAATCATTTATGGACTTTGTCAATATTTGAACTATTGAACAATAGACTTTACATTTAAACAAGCTAATGATTTTAACATTCATTCAAAATATGTTCTTCAATAACTAAGGTTCTTTGGTTCTAATTCATTTTCATACTTGTATACTCTAGCTATGCATCATCAATATTAATTGTATAATGATGAATCATTAAAAGATTAATTATTAATAATTTTAGTTTAATAATTTTCTTATTATTACTTAGACTAGTAAGCTTGAAAGAGTGTTAGATCTCAAGTAATATGACTTGAGCATCTACTTTCAAAATATTTTTATTGCTCCTAGCCTTGTTAGGAAACAACTTTATATTATGGGAGGTTTTGATTTAGGTACCCATTTAACATTGGTTTCTTCATGACATTTTCTTCTCATTTTCTCTAATGGCATAAGATTGTTTATGGTTCCTTTAAGAACCCAAACTAACTTGTGAGGACTATAATTTTTAAATGGACATTTGTAAGTCATATATCCTAATCTTCCACAAAAATTACACTTGATTCTTGGTGGCACATTTAAGGTTGGTCACTTAATAAAAATGGTTGGCTTTTGTTGAATGTTACTAATAAAGCCTATGTCATTTCTTCTATTAATATGACCCTTATTGGCAAGGTTCATATCCAAGGATTTATTTCCAATTTCAAAACTTTCTAACGTTGTCTTAAGCATGATATTTTCTTATATGATGCTAATAACTCATGCATTCATCAACTTTACTAACTAACAAATCATGTTCATTTTTAAGTAACTTAAAAGATTTGCTAAGTTTTTTAAACTCATCAAACAAATAATAGAATATGTTTAATAATTTTGAAAAAGAAATACTTAATGAATCACTAACCTCATCGTCAATGGCCATAAGAGCGAGGTTCTCTATTTCTTGGTTGTGCATTTCATCTTTGGAGCTCCTTAGCTTCTTACGTTCATAGCAAGAGGTTTTGTCCATCTTTAGATTATTTTTAAGGTTTTAGTTCATCAATTTTCTAGTTTATTTGTCAAAAGTTCAAGGTCCTCATCACTTGAGATTTTACTCGAGGAGTCATGTGTTCTTCTCGGTTCACATTCCTTCTAGTTCTTAGAAAGGTGTTCTTTTTATTTATTTTTAGAAGTATTTTCATTTAATGATTCATTTATATTAAGTGTGTTTTCATATGTTATTTCTAATGTATACTATATATCAAAAGCTGAATCAAAATAAGAAATCAGATCAAATTCATTTTTATCAACACAAAGTAATACATTCATAGCCTTTGCATTTAAAGATAAAGTCTTCTTCTCCAAATCATTCCAATTGTTCATTGGAAGAGAATACTTTTCAAATCCATTTTCAATAATAGTCCATAAATCAAGGTCTAAGGAAAGCAAGGAAACTCTCATCCGAGTTTTCCAATAAGTGTAGTCCATCCCATTGAATATGGGAGGACGAACGATAGAAAATCTCTCTTGAAAGCCAATAAGAGTCATTTCTCTTGGGTGTTAAATCAAATGAGAAAAACTGAGGCTCTGATACCAACTGTTAGGATCAATTAGGGGGGGGGGGGGGGTGTGAATTAGTGCAAGTATAAATTTTCAGTTTAGATGGAAACTTTTCGATTAAACCAAGATATAAATTTAAAGCTTTTCGTTCTTAATTAAACGAGTGAGTGATTAAAAGAAAATTGCTAAGTTAATAAGCAAACAAAAAAGATAAGTAATATTTAAAGGAAAGAACTTATTATGAAAATTTTGCTTTCAAAGAGTTGAGTTAAATCAGAAGCATCAATACAAAAATATGTAAGCAATGAAACACTCATAATTTTTATAGTGGTTCAACACCAATGGCCTACGTCCACTCCCAAGTCCTCATTCTTGAGGTACATCGGCGTCCACTACCGATCTTCTTTGGGTGAAGACCATACCTTTACACTTTGCTTACAAGGGAGACCTGAGAAAATTTCTAACTCTAAGCTCTCTCCCTTCCCTTTCCTTTTTCTTACAAATCACATAAGTTTTTCACATAATTTTTTCCTCTAAAAATATTGTCTAACCTTGTTACTAAATGCAACAAAACTTGGGGTATTTATAGACCCCAAAAGACTTTATAAATTAGAGCAAAAAGTCAAACATACCTGAAAAAATTGGGTACGAGCGGTTGACCCACTAACCTGGGCGGCTTAGTCGCCCGAACATCAGGGTACGAGCGGTTTACCCATCGGCCCTGGGCGGGTCAACTGTCGAAAGTACCCAGATTCCTGGGTACAGGCAGTTCAACCGCCCAGCTTGGGCGGGTCAGCCGTTGTCAGCCACCCGAAAGCCTGGGCGGGGGCGATACACTCGCTGCTCACTAGCAGTTTACCCGTCGGAATTTCTGCAAAAGTGGTTCCCTCCATTTTTTGAATTTTAGCTTGAACTTGATGTTGACCAACCCTTTGGTCAACCAATTGAGCTCAACCTGAGCTCAACCTAAGCTCAATCAAACCCGGACCCGGTTGCCTTATTGAGTTGATTTGGATTTCATCCAAATCTAACTCAATTAGGACTCACTTCTAACTATGACTTAATGATTACAATGCTTAAAGAGCACAAGCTTAAACTAAGACCCAACTTTCGCCAATCCGGTAACCTCCGACATTCTTACGGCAAGTCATCTGGTCTTCTTTCGGTGATTTCCCGGCGTGCTCCCAGCGAGCTTCCCGATCCCTTCAGCGTCTCCTAGCGAACTCTCGGTGAGGTCCCACTAGATTGTCCGAACCTGACCCGATGCCCAAGCTTGATCTTGGCCCATTAACTGGTTGTAATTTCATTGCTCCCGTCATAGTTACTCCTGTATGATGCTAATTATGACTTAATTAAATATAATCATAATTGCCAAACATCCATTACAAGACCATCCCAACTCCCGACAAGCTTTTTGGTTACCCCCGACAATCTTCCGATGAGTCTCGATCTTCTTCTGGTGAACTCTGTTGCACCATTCTAGCAAACTTTCGATACCCTCGGCGAGCTCCTAACGCACTCCTGGCGAGTTCCCAACTGCATCAACTCGATGCATGGACTTGACCTTGGCGAATCATGATTGTAATAATCTTTTTATCATAATTAATCATGCATCAATCAATTTCTAATAATCTATGTTAGATAAATAACCCATCAATTGATTTCATCATCAAAATATGAGATTCAACACTATGAGGCAAACACTGGGGCGAATTTTCCACCGTTATAACTCAATAGATGGAGAGGGTATTGCACAAGACGCATGTCAGTTTCCTAATCCAATTTGTAGGGCTATAAATTGAAGATCTGATGATGCACAAAGACCCTAATCTCTCATCCTTATTTGTTGAATTCATGGATGTATACCATCAAATCTGGGTGCACGACGAAGACATACCAAAGAGCACTTTCCAGATGTACAATGGGCACTACAAGTTTCTGGTTATGCCTTTCAGCCTAACTGATGCCCCTTTTACTTTTCAGAGCCTTATGAATGACATCTTTTGGGTTTACCTCCATAAGTTTATTTTGATTTTCTTCGATGACATCTTGGTTTATAGCTCCTCCTTCGAAAGCCACCTCTCTCACTTGTGACTTGTTTTGATGATTCTTCGAGAACAATCCCTTTTTGTAAATAATCAAAGTGCAACTTCTTGCAGAGCGAGGTTAAATACCTCGACCACATCATCTCAAAGGAAGGAGTAGCGATAGACCCTTCGAAGATTGAAGCAATGCAAAGCTGGCCGCTACCAAAAATAATTAAGGTGCTGCGAGGATTTCTACGGCTAACCAGCTACTACCGCAAGTTCGTGAGAGACTATGGCAAGATCAACGCTCCATTCATAGTGTTGTTAAAAAGGATGCCTTCCTACGATTAGATAAAGCAACAGCAACTTTCAATGCCTTCAAGGCTACAACGACATCTACACCGGTGCTAACCCTACCCGATTTCGACAAGGTGTTCGTGATCGAATCCGATGCGTCGGGAGTCGGAATTAGTACTATCCTAATGCAAGATGGCTGACCACTAGCGTAAACTAGCAAAGCTCTCTCCCCAACTCATATAAAATTATCAATCTACGACAAGGAGTTGCTGGCCATTGTGCATGCAATGACGAAATGGAGACCTTACTTGATCGATCGATGCTTCTAGATCAAGACTGATCACAAGAGCCTAAAATACTTCATGGAGCAAAAGATTTCCTCTTCTGAATAGCAGAAATGAGTAATAAAATTGTTGGGATTTGATTATGAAATTATTTATAAAATAGGAAGGATAACTTGGTTGCAAATGCGCTTTCCCATCTACTCGAGCATGTTGAAATTGTAGTAATCTCCCTTCTGATTTGTGACCTCTTGGAAAACATCATGAAAGAGTGGCAAGGTGACTTGAAGACCCAGGAGATCATCAAAACATTGGAGGAGGAACTGGGCTCAATGGCGCACTATAGTTGGTACTTGAAGGACCTACGGTACAAGGGCCAAATTATGTCGGTGCCCAACTCCCCTTGCCAAGCTGCCATTCTACAGGAGTTGCACTCATCACCAGCAACTAGACACTCTAAATTCCTCCAGACCTACAAGAGAATTCGACAAACCTTCTATTGGAGAGGAATAAAGAAGACCATTGTTGAATTTGTGACTCAGTGCGATACCTATCAACGGCACAAAGGAGAGACAGTAGCAAGCGTAGAAAAATTGCAGCCTCTACCCATTCCAGACTCAGCTTAGGTCGACATATCCAAGGACTTCATCGAAGGGCTACCAACATCTCAAGAGAAATGTACCATCCTTATTGTTGTTGATCGTCGTATGAAATATGCCTACTTCTATGCTATCTAAAATCCCTATACCACTATCAGTATTGCCTTGAATTTTATGGAGAATGTTATTAAATTACATGGGATGCCTCGTTCTATTGTAAGTAATCTAGGATGTCTCGTTCTATTGTAAGTGATCATGATAGAGTTTTTAGTAGCAAGTTTTGGGTAGAACATTTTTAGTTATAGGGTACCTAATTGAAGATGAGCTCAACATACTATCTCCAGACTGACGGCCAAACAGAGGTGGTGAATAGGTGCTTAGAGAATTACCTCAGATGCTTCACTAGTGACAGACCAAAGAAGTGGATATAATGGCTTCCCTGGGCCGAATGGTGGTATAACGCGACATATATTCATCCACTAAATGCACCACATTTGAAGCTGTATATGGCCGACCTCCCCCAACAATCACCAAATATGTGGTCGGCACATCAAAAGTGGACCAGATGGACAAGGAATTGATTGCCAGAGATAAAATTTTACAGCTTTTGAAGGACAATCTCTCGACCGCCCAAGCAAGAATGAGGCAGCAGGGTGACAAATGCAGGAGTGAAAGGGAGTTTGATGTTAGAGATTGGGTCTTCCTTCGCCTTCAACCCTACGGGCAGACATCCATTAAGACCCGAGCATCTATGAAGTTGTCTCTCTTCAGACCCTACAAAATTATTGAGTGCATTGGAGCCGTGGTTTATAGATTGGATCTACCTGTAGACTCCAAAATTCATCAAGTCTTCCATGTGTCCTACCTCAAATTAAAGCTTAGAGATGAGGAATCAACCCAGAACCACCTACCTGATGTCTTGGCTGATTGAGAGGTTCAGGTCAAGTCGATGACCATACTGGACCGCAGAATTATGATGCACCGTCAATGCCCTTCCGCAGAAGTACTAGTGCATTGGACCAATTTTCCAACTAAGGATGCTACCTGGTAGTCCTATGACGAATTGAAGCTAAAGTTTCCAGAGTTTATAGAGGCTCAGTCTTGAGGACAAGGCTGATTTGAAGTCTGATAGAATCCTAATAGGGTTGGGTCATAATATACTGAGTCATATTGCTGATTTAAACCCCGACTGATCGACCTAGACCTGATATGATTCAGCTAGGAGTCAATTTGAATAAGAAGGTCCAAGTCCTAGTTGGACTAGGACTCGACGAGAGTAAAAGTTTGAATAGGAGTAGTTTTATTAGGGTATGAACTTGAAACCATATAATTAAGCATGTAAACTTTTACTTTCATCAATGAAAAATTCATATTTGTTTCCAACTCTTTGTAATCGATCCTCTATAAAGGACGAGAAAGACTGATCCCTTATAACAATCAATTCTATCTATTATAGAAACCTTTTAGTTACTATCAGTATTCCATAGTCATCTGAGTCACATTCTTCTTCCCCATCTTGCATTATCCTTCTTCACTTCATCTGCATTTCTTTGCTATAAACTCTTCTTCCTTTCTCCTTTAATGTCAATTCTTCCTAATCGCGTCATGTCCTATCTCAACCTTATTGTTTGTTGTCTGCCTCTCCATGCAATTCCTCGTCCCTTTACAGTTCCATCATTATCGACAATAAAATTAAATATGCATTTATCATATTTTTATTTTTATTCTCCAATAATTTTTCTTCAAAAAAAAATGCTGATTTCTTAGTAAGGCTACATTTGTAATTATATTCTAACATTGACCTGTAAATTCTCTGTCTCCATTTTATAGCACCTCCAACTTATTTCACCATTGTATCTTCTGTAACCTCCAACTGTTGATTAAAATCTCATTCAGCCATAAAAAAAATAGAAAGATTTGACTCAAAGCAAAGCCCTTCACATTGATTAAGATGTCGAACACCTTGTTTGTGAGCATGCCATATCATACATAATCTTCATACTCATCATTTGTCTTCTAAATTTGCCGCATAGCAATATCTACATGTTCTTACAAGAAGGGGTCAGATCACATCAACCAAGAGAGGATGACACGTCCTCTATTGTGGTCTTGGATCTTTCTGGTACTCAAGCTTCAGTTTCATTTGCTTGATTGGGTCTTGTCAAAGCTGAACGCTAAGTATATGTCGAAGTTATAATATTATATTTGAATTAATTTAAGACGAAATTTTCATTTGATAGGATTAAACGATTAGTCAAATTGGCTTTCATATGGCAATTTCGTTAAAATTTGTTTGTGGTTGATTTTATTCGTTATCACTTCATTAATCGGTTCAGAAATGATTGTTGCATATAAAATTATGATATTATATTTTATTATAAAATAATTTTTTTTTGTAAGATGAAGATGGAAAGGTATTAAAAAAATAACCCCATATTACTATGGATGGAATGAGTCACATATATAATAAGTTTGATATATGTTAATTCTGATCAATTTGATTAAGACTCATACTCGATTTCAACATGACATCGGCTAAATGAGTGAGTAAAAAAAATAGAATAGTTAGATTGAAAGAGTTACTTTATAACTGGATTTGGTGATCTGATAATCCTATCAATCACATTTGTCCACTTAAATCATGCATTTATTTATACAGGAATTTTAAATTATAATTATTTCTATTTTTTATTTATTTGTATTTTGTTAGAGAGAATTTGGGAAAACTAAGGCACTAGTGAAATATGATTAAGTATATGAGATGTTGCATAAATAACTTATTTATGTTAACTTCAGATGAACAAGCTTCACTTTAAGGTTGGAGTATATAACAATAAAATTTGACTGAATCCATGTTTATGCTTAATATTATTTCCATGCATTAAATCATCTTATTATAGCCAAAGTTGTTATATTTGATACTGATCGATTTTCCAAAAAAATATCTTAATTTTTTATTTTCCTAAACAATATCCCATTTTGAATTTTCCCAAACAATGCCCAGAAGTCAAAAAACACTTATGGAATCATTCTTCCTTCTTCCTCCTCCTCCCCTCTCCTTTCCTACCATCGTCATCTGTCCACCCTACCCTTTCTCTCTCTCTCCAATCTTATTGTCTGCCTTCCCCTCCTCCTCCTCCTCCTGTCCTTCTCTATTATTATGGGTCATTATGTAATGGCCTGGGAGCTGATACGACTTAGTCCCATCTCGAAAGTGCAAGATCGTATAGATTCTCAGGGCGAGAAGGTTGAAGGAGCAAGATTGGATTAGGCGGTTAACTCTCAGGTATTCACCGTACCCTCGTATCCGAGCCAAGGTGAAGCTTGATCGACTTCGCCCATGACGCGATCCTACATGACAAATCGATGTTGGAAGGGAGATTCTCAACTCGATCCTTTTGATGCTTAAGTTAATGGATAATTTTTATAGTGTTCAAAAGATCTCCCTCCTCCTCTTGATTAGGGGGCGACTTTTATACCTATGGAGTTGACCCAAAATCCCATGCATTGTAATGCCTATCATTATCCTCGTTTAGCATGATCGTGCGAGTGGTTGGCTTGCAAGCTCCCGACAGCACAGACTGACGCATCCGGTCTCTTAGTGTACAACACCGACATTTACGATTCTCGATGGGTTGGGTTGGATGATTTGATCTTCATACAAATGACGTCGACTTGTATGTCCTAGGGGTGATGGATGCGGTTATGCACTGTTTGCCATCTTAGTCATTCATGCATATGGGGCCATACCACATTGACTCCCTATTGGCTGCCAACTGGTCCTCCGTAGATTGTGATGGAATGTTCCCTTTCATTCGTTGTCCCCCCGTTGGCGTGCCTCAGGGGCCTCATAGTGGGATCTGAGATACGTCATTCGGTGCTTCTAGAGGTCAGGGTTTTGCTCTTTGGTCGGACTCATGGCTGATGGGATATAAAAGGAAGGAGGCTTTGTATACGAACAAATACTAACAGGCCATCACACACATCAGAATCAAAAAGAAATCACATTTAAATAAACACTAAGATTTACGTGAAAATCCCCTCAACTCGAAGGGTAAAAATCACGAGACAAGCTAGACAAAATCCACTATAAAAATAATGAATATACAGATCTCAAGGCTTATTGCCCAAACCCAAGCAACAGACATAAGAGAATCACATGGATACAAGGACTATATTACTAAGCATAAGATCCAAAACCTTCCCAAGTGATCATAGTAAGAAGCCACTACAAACTGATCTAACCTGAGATATGAATGATTAAGAATAGTCTTTTCTCGGTCCTTGTCTTCTTTCCTTTCCTGGATCTCTTATTTTCTACCCTCTACTGTCAATCTGTTGCCTTCTTTCTTTCTCCTATGTTTTCAGACGTCACTACCCTCTTTTCCACAACCCTAGCCACCAAACCTAGAGTTTAGGTTAAGAGAAAAAGGGTTAGTGGCTATGGGCTTCACTAAAACCCACTATGGGCTGAATTTGGGTCATCTGCCCATCTGCTTAACAACCTCTCCCTTCAGCCCATAAGGGAAGCTATCTCATGACTCCTTAATGTGAAGTCATGCCGACCAACTATCAGCACATCTCCTGTCTCCCTTTTGATAGTCTTTGTCAACATGTCTGCCCCATTATCATCTGTGTAAATTTTATGAAGCTGTAACTGCTTCTCTTCAAACACATTTCCAATCTAGTGATATCTGACATATATATGCATTGAATTGGAATGAAATATTGGGTTCTTGCACAAATGAATGACACTCTGGCTGTCACAATACACCACATAGTTTTCCTAGTTCAGCCCCAATTCTTATAAGAATCCTTTCATCCATAATATTTCTTTGAAAACTTTTGTAGCAGTAATATATTATGCCTTTGTGGTGAAGAGAGCAATACACCTTTGCAATCTGGACTGCCATGACATAGCTCCCCCTACAAAAGTAAGTACAAAACCTAATGTGGACTTCCTTGTGTCAATATCTCTTGCCATATCTGCATCTGCTAACATGTCAACATAGGAGGTCCACCTCCAAAGCTTAAACAAACTTTAGAACTTCCTCTGAGATATCTAAAAATCCCCTTCACTACTGCTCAGTACTCTTTGCCTGGATTTGTAAGAAATATGCTAGCAACACCCACTGCATATGCGATGTCCGGCCTCGTACATACCATCGCGTACATTAAACTTCCAACTGCTAAAGCATAAGGAACCTTTTACAATTTCTTCTTTTCCTCATCACTTGACGGACTCTGCTTTGAGCACAACTTGAAGTGACCCGCAAAAGGAGAACCAATTGGCTTTGCATTGCTCATACGCGAAATCAGAAAAGGGGAAGGATCATTCGTAGGACTCAACAAAGCATGAAAATCATCCCTCTCATTACAAAGAAAGATGCACCACCTTGGCTGAGTGGAACTATAGCCCTCATGACCATGATGTCATCCACACTAAATCGTGGCCATATGTTTATTATTGGAGTAGACACATCCAGAGTTGGGTCAACACCATCCTCATGCAAGATGGTCAACAGCACGAAGAAGTGAAAATGGCCCCGAAAAATCACCACTCCTACCCACCTCACACTCAGATCAGTCTCACACCACTAGAGATTTTATCAGAGAACAACCCTCACTCCAAAAGAAGGCATGACTATTATTACAGAGCAACCACGTGGCAGCCCATGCAAGGAAGAAACTTTCCCCTAACAAATGCCAGAACAGAAGAAAGTTTTCTGAAAAAGTTCAAGTTCCCCTTCATCTCTAGCTCCACCAGCACGAAATTCAAGCCTCAAGAAAGTGATCTCCATATTTCTTTCGGTCTTACAAAATTAGGGATCATATTGGGGCCCTAACCTGGAGATTAGATCCACATACTAGATCAAGATTACAGTTGATCCTCCAGGTATCCAATTTCAAATTGAAATTTAAAGAAGACGACTAAGCCTAAATCCATCCAACTGACATCCAAGCTGATGAGGAGGCCAAAGTTCAATTAATGATCGCTTGAGAATCATATGAGGGGCTGAAGACCCGGTTCCTAGAGTTTATGGACTCTCAGCCTTGAGGACAAGGTTGATCAAAGAGGAGAGCTTGATAGGACTCCAACAAGCTTGAGTCCTAATCACCCTAGAAGTAATCAATAAGAATCATATGAGATTATAATAAAACCCCACCTAGTCACTTCTATCCTATAAAGAAGTGTGACTAGGGTTTATTTTGGGGTCTTAGGGCTTCCTAGCAGCCACCCCTCTTACTGGGCTGGTCAGCTAGGGTTTCTAGCAAAGGGGCATGGCTTGTGCAGCCACTTAGGCCGCCGCACCCTTTATTTATGCATTGTAGCTACAGATGGAGCAAAAGAGAGAATTTACTTAGGAAGCACCCCCTAGTGTTAGGGTTTAGAGCCCTATATAAGCCTGTAACCTTCACCTCTTTTAATCAAGCAAGATCAATCTACAATTTAGTCATATGGCTGACTACTAGGAGGGAGGAACCCCTATAGTGTTCTAAGGGTTGATCCCCCTAAAAGATCAAAATCTATAGAGCTCGATCTGGGGTTCTATCATGCGCCTCCACCTTCCACCCTAGCCGTTGATCAAATTAGTCTACTATTGCCCCTTGCGTTTAATATGAAAATCTAGTATATTTTCATCACCCACACTTCTTCAATACTGCAAGATCCTTTACCTTATACATTGAAGAATTTTTTTATATTTTATCCACTGTAAATTTCATCGGACGCAAACATTATCATTGTTGCAAAGGCGAAACACTGCAGAAATTTTTAACCTCTTATTTGCCTCTTGAAACCAGTTTATTGCTTCTCCTTTCTTGCTGAAATTTTTACACCACTCCCTAGACTAGCTTAGATTTCATTTGAGATTGATCTCTAGAAAAAATTTCTTCTGGAACCAGTTTTATTGTGCCTTCTTTCGTCATCATGCAGTGCCAAAATTTTACGATGAAGGATCTGACTTTCTTCTTTTACCCTATTTTCCTACCGTTACTCTAGCGAAATTTTGTCAAAATTTTTACTAATACTGACCACATCTAAACCAAGGATTTCTGTATATTTTTCTTAGTTTTTCTCTGAAATTTATGTCGAGAATTTATTGTTTCTCTGACATAAAATCTGTTCGGTAGGACAACACATCGCATCACCTTTCTTCATCGAATTCCAATGGATTTGAGTACTATCTTTTGTGGGTTTTTAGACGCTTTTTCTCTCATCTACAAATCCTAACATCCCCACCAAAAACCCTTCCAAACCACACCCTAAACCGATCCCAAATCAGTCATAAACCATAGCCTACTCCCATCTAAACTAATCCAACCATCCAACTGGCCATCCCATCTCCAAAAATTCTCATGCCACTAACCCGACAACAGAAAAAATATCTTAATATTACAGATCTAGAGGCATATACCATGGCATCAGAGGTGGCCATCAACACCAAGTTCGAAGCCTTTGAAAGCTGCATGGAGGAGAAGACGCAATCCCTTTTTGTCGAATTTAGCATGGGCCGACCACCTATCCCAAAGAAATCATAGCAAGGAGAAACTTCAGATCAACGAGACGATCCTCAAGAGCATGGCCACATCATTCCTGATCTAAACACTTTAAGCATGATGGTTGACTTCCCTAGATGGGAAGGAGACCTGATGGATGGATCACGTGCGTGGAACGGTATTTTCGGTTATACCGAACCGTCGATGCTACAAGGGTGGAGATTGTTGTTATCCACCTCGAGGGAGATGATATTCAGTGGTTTAATTGGTATGAGCACACCCATGGAGGTCTCTCTTAGCAACGATTCAAAGAAGGACTACTTAATTGCTTTGGACCAACCGATTTTGACAACATCGATGGATAATTGGTGAAGATTCGACAAACCTCAACTACATGAATACCAAACAAGGTTTAAACATTTATCTAACCAAACTATGGATTGGTCTAAAAAGTAACTTTTAGGGACTTCTATTGAGGGCCTAAAGTTAGAGATTCGAGAAGTAAAGGCACGACAATTATACACTCTTACGATGGTAATTTCTTTTGCGAGAATCCAAGAAGAACGATTGAACCATGAAGTATGAAGGACAAGAGTTGCTCCCTGACCAGCCATGCCGAAGCCTTCAGCCCCTTTTACTGCCATCTGAGCCCCATACTAAAAAAATTAACAAGAGATGAGCTTCGTGAACGATAGGCCAAGGGGTTGTGTTGACACTATGATGAACCATGAAGCCGAGAACATCGCTGCAAAAAGGGCCGGCTCCTCGTAATTGAACCAGTAGAGGATGAGGACATTAAACCATCTGAATAAAGCATTGAACCCGAAGATGAATCCATGGAGGAAGAGCCCTAATCGGTCGACTACGCAGTGTACGAGTTGACCAGCTACTCCAATCTGTAGACGATGAAAGTTGGAGGACTTCTTAAACATCAATCGATCACCATTCTCATCGATACAGGCAGCATAAATAATTTCCTCAATAGTAAGGTCATTGCACATATGATGCTTCAAATCAAAGGTTGCAATAAGTTTGATGTAAAGGTCACTGACGGTCGAATCCTCAATTGCGACCAACGATGCCCACAGGTAAAATTGCTCCTACAAGACCAAGAAGTGGTAGCCGATTTATTCCTTCTACCCATTAATGATTATGAAGCCAAGCTTGGGATTGAATGGCTCACAACATTAGGTGATATCTCCTGAAAATTTTCTAAACTAATCATAAAGTTTTATTGCAAAGGGAGACATGTCACATTCCAAGGCCAGCGCGGGAGCCATATTTTCACCATTTCGACGCAACGAATAGAGAAGGTGTTACACAAAATAAATGGTGAATTTTTTATGCATATCTAGCAGCCATCCAAGGAGGAGAATGTGCAAAATTCAGATCCTAAGCTTGCCCTCTTGCTAGATGAATTCGCGAATGTTTTCACGGAGTCGCGAGGGCTTCCCCCTAACTGGCCGCATGACCACCGCATACCTATTTTGTCAGGCAAACCTCTAGCAAATTTGAGACTATACCACTATCTTCACTTGTAGAAGGATGAAATTGAGAACATCGTTAAGGAGATACTCGACACTAGACTAATTCGACCAAGCTGCAGCCCTTACTCCTCACCGGTGTTGCTAGTACGTAAGAAGGACGATACGTGGTAGATGTATGTTGATTACCAGGCTTTAAACGTCATCACCGTCAAAGACAAATATCCTATACCAATCATAGATGAGCTCTTGGATGAATTAAAAGGAGCCCGAGTCTTCATTAAATTGGATCTCCGTTTCGGTTATCATCAGATTCAGGTATGCGTTGAAGATGTTCCGAAAATTGTATTTCACACACATAACGGCCACTACGAGTTTCTAGTAATGCCTTTTGTACTTACGAATGCTCCTTCAACTTTTCAAAACCTGATGAATGACATCTTTCAGAGTTTTCTACACAAGTTCGTGTTGGTATTTTTTGATAATATTCTCATTTATAGCCCTACACTTGATATGCATTTTATGCACTTACGAACTATTCTAACAATTCTTCGAGAGAACACCTTTTATGTTAAATAGTCAAAGTGCAGCTTTCTATTTCGTAAAGTGAAGTATCTAGCACATTATATCAGAGGATGGTGTAGCGGTAGACCTGACGAAGATTGAAGCAATGCAAGGATGGTCGAGACCTACAAACATAAAATCACTGCGGCTTCCTTGGACTCACAGGCTACTACCGAAAATTCATGAAAGATTATGGTAAGATCTGTGAAAAACTTCTTCTTATGGTCGAATAAAACCTCCACAGCCTTCGAATGACTTAAGGCAGCCATGACGACAACGTTGGTCCTAGCACTACCCGATTTTAGCTGCACCTTCATAATTGAGGCTGACACATCCGGAGTTAGAATTGGGGTTGTTCTAATGCAAGATGGCCAACCCCTTGCTTACACCAATAAAGATTTATCTCCTTGACATCTTAAAATGTCCGTGTATGGTAAAGAAATGCTTACCATCGTACACTGATAGAAGATAAGATTAAGTTAGGATTTAGATATGATTTCCTTAACTGAATGAGGAAATCACGTAGGTTAGTTGAGAGAAATCCTCCTATCTTCACCTGTATAAATTAACGATGGATCAATGAATCAATTGGGCATTTTCATTACTTCTTCATATTTCCAACATGGTATCAGAGCTGTTTGCTTAAAGCAAACTCTCTTATTGCTGTCAAACGACAGCAAATTTCCACCGCTTCCGATCGCGTGCAGATTTTATCGTCGACTCCAGTCCATCTACTGTTGCGACATTTGCCTCATCCACTGACGGAACCAACGAGATCAACATCGATCTCCAACGAGCGCTGATACTGTTGTCGTAACCTTGACATCCTTTCTTTCGCCGGAGCAGCGAAATCTCGGCCGCCTCCCCAGTCTCCAGCCTCGCCAACGCTCCGGCACATTGGCACCAGCGGTCTCCGGCCCTGTAAACGCAGCGCTCGCGAATGCTCCATAGCGGCTACCCTCTTAGCAGCTCTAAAGAGCCATCCAAACGCGGACACCACAGGCGCGTCTCCCAGGACTAACCCCTCTCTCACTCTGCTTACGGTGAGTTGGTCAGCTATGAATGCCAGACCAACCTGATGATTGAAGAGGAGCCTCAGAGTCCCTAAGAAGTCATTCAAGAAGTCTTCTTCCTCCCGGTGTATCCTGTTGGATTTGAAGGGAGTGTCGGGTGATCTATTTTAACAGTGGCTGCACTCACTGTGTCATATTCGGATGGGCTGGTTCCAATATGATTGCTGCACCCGAACATTGCTATTCATCGTATCAGGACAACGGTAGAGTCTCCTTACCTTTCATTCCTTATTTCTTTTACCATCAATCTCTTGGACGCTTTCGTCATATTATTCAAAAATCGGCTTCCTACCCTCGCTCTTCCTCTATCTTCTAACGATTTTTGCAACTGTTTTCTCGGCGAGATTACTTACCTTTCTCTCTTGGTTTCCCTTTGACCTGGTATTGATTCCTCGATGTCTTCGTTCTCTACCTCTGATACTCCAACACTTTTTCCTGTTGGCAATCTTTCTCCGCATTCAGGACTCATCTCAATTAATGCCGCCTCCTTGATTCCATTTAAATTATCCAAGGGTGGTAACTATGCGTCCTGGCGGTCCCAATTCTCAAACCTTTTATTTGGTTATGATTTATTGGGTTATATTGATGGCTCTCTTAGTTGTCCACCAGCGATGATACATGTTCCAGGAGAACCCGACCTAGTATCGAATTCTGCGCACAAACTTTGGTTGCGCCAAGATCGGCTAATACTCCAAGCAATTCAAGCTTCTGTTGCAGGATCCATTGCTCCGCTTGTGTCCTCTTGTGTCACTGCTGCGGAAGCTTGGACCAAGTTACAAACTACCTTTGCGAATCGCTCCCGGACTCGCATGCTTGGACTCCTATCCAGCCTTATGAGCCTTAAGCAGGAGGGAAGTACTATTGCCGATTACTTACAACATGGTATCAGAGCCCCTCTCTCTATAAGAGAGATTACTTTTTTTTTTCCACTATTAAATGATAGCTTTTATTTCCATTTGTCCGTCGACAACCCCACTGCAAAACTGCAGATACTCAGGGGTCATCTATCGCCACCCTCCCGGACATCCTCTGCTTCGAATATCTCTCCTACCTCATCTGCAGTAGATGACGACTTCTACACCCGCTCGCCGGCATCGTCCCTCCTGCAGCCTTTGTTCTCTCTACCAAGAGCACCTGTAAGGGCCACTGCCCATCGTCTCTCGGTGCTTTGTAGAGAGGGCACAACAAGTTCTTTCTTGCTATCAAATGATAGCAAATCCCCACCCCGTCGACTGCCCTTTTGCGAAGCCGCAATTGTCGGTCGACTCCTCTTCTACAAAGCCGCGATCTCTGTTTCCCGACAAAAAAAAAAAAAAAAAAAAAAAAAACAGAGCATCGCCAGCGTCATTTTCATTCGAGGATCTGAAGATTCGGGTCCCGCTCTATAATTGATGTCCACGTCGCTGGTCTGGCAGCCCTCTCGCTCAACCTCGCTGGCACTTGCCGTTGCCATCGCTAGCATCGGCGACACTATCTGCCTCATTGTTGCCTACCATCGGCTCACCGTTCCCTCGCTGCTGCTGCCGTCACAGCAATAACTCGGTCGCTTCTCTTCGGTGCAGATCCCTCTCTGCATCGTCTCTACACCTCCAAAGAAGGGACCGCAACATTGTGGTCCTGAAGTCAGGGAAGAAAGGGAAGCACACCTTCACTACAGCGGCTTCCTCATCTTATCCTTCGGCAGTTCCTATGCTCGCTGCCGACCCCCCTTACTCCAACAATTGCAGTCGCAACTGCAGCCCTCGTCGGCCACAACTGCTGCCCTCTCCTTAGATCTATCGCTTCTTGCTGTCAAACGACAGTCTCTCGTCGACATCGAAGCTGGAGACTTCTAGTGCGTCGGCTTTCTCAATTCCTCTACCGAGGTGTTCTTCTGCACGAGGCCATCATCCTTGTGCACCACCACTGTTGCATCAGCACCAACAAGCAGTGCCACCTTCCCTACCCCATCAGCAATAAGTTCCTTCTCGCTGTCAAACGACAGTAAATCTATGACCGCAGCGCTTCTCTCGCTGCCCTTCAGATCTATCGATCGCCCCAGCCATAGCAGCATCTCCTCCGCCGAAGTCAACCGTTGTCAGACCTTCATCGCGGTTGACAACACAGCGGTCTCCTTGACATCGGGTAAAGATCTGTGTCCTTCACATGAGCTTGATCTTGTAGGGGCATGATAGTTCGATCTAATCGGATTGTCGAATTTAGCTCTAGCAGAATCGTCTGCTCCTTTCTTTGGATTCATTGTCATCGGTTCAAGGTCAAACGTCCTCAGTTCAAGATCGACGTCCTTACAGGAGCTCGATCTTGCGGGGGCATGATAGAAGATAAGATTAAGTTAGGATTTAGATATGATTTCCTTAACTGAATGAGGAAATCACGTAGGTTAGTTGAGAGAAATCCTCCTATCTTCACCTGTATAAATTAACGATGGATCAATGAATCAATTGGGCATTTTCATTACTTCTTCATATTTCCAACATACACGCCGTCACAAAGTGGAGACCAATCACCGAAGTCTTAAATATTTATTGGAGCAGAAAATATCATCCCTAGAGCAACAATGATGGGTAACTAAACTTCTTAGCTTTGATTTATGAAATTACTTATCGAAAGGGGAAAGGGAATGTTGTTGCAAATGCTCTATCATAGCTACCGGGACAAGCCAAAATTTCAGCCATCTCCCTTCCCTCCACCGACTTCCTCAAGGACATTAGGGAGGAATGGAAGAATGACCCAGAGACCTGAGACATCATAGAAAAATTGGAGAAGGATCCGGGTTCCATGGGCCACTACACTTGGGATTCGAAGGACCTGCGCTACAAAAGCCGACTTGTAATTATTCTTCTTCCCCTTGCATTCAGATTATTTTGCATGAGATGCACTCTTCACCTTCAGTAGAGCACTCTGGATTTCTGAGAACATAAAGAGGGTGAAGCAAAACTTCTTTTGGAAGGGCATGAAAAAATCAATTTATGATTATGTATCTAAATGTAATGTATGCCAGCAGTAGAAGAGTGAAACAGTGACAAATCCGGGAAAACTACAACCACTACCTATACCGGACTCAGCATGGATGGACATCTCCATGGATTTCATCAAAGGACTACCACCATCTTAAGGTAAAAGCACGATTTTTATGGTGGTAGATCGTTTAACCAAATATACTCATTTCTTTATTGTGAGACATCCCTATACCGCAGCTAGTATTGCTCAGCTTTTTGTGGAAAATATTGTAAAACTGCATGAGATGCCAAGGTCGATTGTGAGTGACAATGACAGGGTGTCTACAAGTAAATTTTGGACCAAGCTCTTCCAACTACATGGCATCCAACTGAAGATGAGTACAACCTATCATCCACAGATGGACGACCAAACAAAGTGGTGAACAGATACCTTGAGACTTACCTACAATGCTTCACCGATGATCGGCCCAAAGAGTGGACAAGGTGGCTTCCTTGGGCCGAATGGTGGTATAACACAACTTATCATTCATCAACCAAATGTACCCCTTATGAGGCATTGTATGGCCGGTCGACCCCCTGTAATACCGAAATATGAAATTGGTGCGGCCAAAATAGATCAGGTCGACCAAAATTTAATTGACAGGAATAAGCTTCTGTAGCTGCTGAAGGACAACCTAACTGCCACTCAAGTCCGCATGAAGCAACAACCAAATACTCACCGGAGCGAGCGAGAATTTTCAATAGGAGATTGGGTCTACCTTCGCCTACAACTATACAAGCAATTGTCAATCAACACCAGAGCGTTGATGAAGTTATCTCCATGGTTCTATGGACCATATCAGATTTTAGAGCGTATTGGGGCTGTGGCATACAAATTAAAGCTTCTAGATGACGCTAAGATTCATCCCGTCTTCCATGTATCCTTGTTAAAGCCGAAATTAGGAGAATGAGAATTGGTGCAGACTCAGTTGTCGAACACTATAAATGATGGCGAGATTGAAGCCCAACCTGAAGCTATAATTGATCGGAGGATTGTAATGCAATGTCGACGCCCTTCAACTAAAGTACTCGTGAAGTGGAATAACTTATCATTCGAAGACGCAATGTGGGAGTCTTACGAAGAGCTGAAGACCAAATTCCCAGAGTTTATGGATCCTTAGTATTGAGGACAAGGCTAATTTTAAGAGGACGGGCTTGATAGGCTCCAATATGATTAAGTCCTAATCACCTTAGAAGTAATCAATAAAACCTTGTGAGATTGTAATAAAACCTCACCTAGCCACTTCTATCTTATAAAGAAGTGTGGCTAGGGTTTAGATTGGGGCCTTAGAGCTTAGTGGTCATCGCCCCCTTTACTAGGCTAGTTGGCCAGGGTTTCCCCCTGCTTCGATCGACTATAGACCCAACCTAGCCGCCCCCCGTTCCTGTTGGTTACAGGTGCCTTGCAAGCCAATCACATGAGTGATGGCACATGTGACACATTGTGTGATCTTTTTGCTTATGATTAATATTGGCATATTCTCACATTATATTATCTGTTGCATATATATTATGATGTCTTTGGTTCTTTGCAATGGGAATCGGATCGTGATGAGATCACGATAATGAGATCGGTTTACTTTAAAAATAGATCCTAAATAATCCCGGTCATAGGTTACTTGAGAGGGACATTGAGATAACCGGACAGATCGGTGTACTATATACCCGTCTATATGATGCAAGCGGCTGGTCTCATAGCCACTTGTGTAGAGACACTAAGGATATAGTACAGGTGCTCATTGGAGAATGAGTTCCTTGATTGATCCACTTATAGAATGTTGTATAGTTAATGATACCTAATGTCAGACAATGATTCTATAGCCCCAGTTGTGTATCTAGTCCTTAGACTTGAGACACCAAGGATGCCTTGTATGAGTACTCATTTCTTTAACGCCAGACTTACAAGTTTGAAAAGTTCTAGATCTGATACAGTTGGTTATCGAGATTGGTAGACAACCTTACGAATGCAATTGAGTGTCAATAGAGGATCATCTACTCTTGATATCATGAGAGAAATATCTCATATGTGCTTGCTCAGACAAATCCCTGGCCAGGGTCGTTCGGATTAAGAGAGAAAGAGTTCTCCGGGAGAATCCGATTAGAGCGAAACTAATTATTCATTTGAGAAGCTTTGAGATTATTCTTACACCATTGATATGCTTCGAAATATATCCTATGCACCTTTGATATGCTCTGAATCATTTCACATTCCGTTGATATATTCTGAAACTCTTTATGCATTTTTGATATGCTCCGAAATGTTTCATTTGCCAGTGATATGTTCTAAAACATTTCATATGTGTTTGACATGCTCCTAACTATTTTGAATGTCATTATTATATTTCTAAAATGTTTCATTTGCTATTGACATATTTCGAAATGGCAAGCAGGCTATAGAAGGGGCAAAAGGATAATTTTAGTTAGGCAAGCTGATAGAACCGCAGAAGGAGCTCTATAGATTTTGACCCTTAAGGGAGATCAACCCTTGGAACGTTGTAGGGGTTCCTCCCTCCTAGATTAGGCACAAGGCTGAAATAAAATTGATAATTACTTGATTTAAGAGAGAGGGCGGCTACATCTTTAAATAGGAATCAAAACCCTAGTCTAAGGGGGTGCTTGCCTAAGTAAAGTTACCCCTTTGCCCCTCCTATAGCCGACCTACCTTAATAGGAACATGGGGCGGCTAGGTTGGCTCTATAGTCGACCTAAGCAGGGAGAAACCCTATTCGACCAACCCAGTAAGGGAGGTGGCGACCACTAAGCCCTAAGGGCTAATCTAAACCCTAGTTATATTCCTTTATAAGATATGAGTGACTTTATTATAATCTAGCAATGTTTTATTGACTACTTCTTAGGGAGATTAGGACTCAATCATGCTGGAGTCCTATCAAACCCGCCCTCTTAAAATCAGCCTTGTCCTCAAGGTTGAGGTTCCTTGAACTCGGGGAACCGGGTCTTCAGCTCCTCATATGATTCCTATGCTATTATCAACTGAACTTTGGCCTCCTCATCCGCTAGGGTGTTAGTTAGAAGGATTTGGGCTGAGTCATCTTATTTAAATTTTCATTTAAGGTGGGATACCCAACGGATCAATTGTAATCTTGATCTGGTGCATGGATTTGATCTCCAGGTTAGGGCTCCAATGTGGTCCCCAATTTTATAAGACCCAACGAAATAAGGAGATCACTTCCTTAAGGCTCGAGTTTCTTGCTGATCGAGCTGGAGGTGTAATAAAACTTAATTTTTAATTTTTCGTCCATTCTGAAGTTTGTCGAGAGACCATTTCTTCTTTGCATATGCTGGTATGAGCATAGAATGTAATTCTTTTGGGCTTACTTTTCTTTCATGTCATGGACCTATATCCAGTCAAATTTTAAATTTGGTAGCAATGAGTATCCCCTTTAAAAATCTCATGTGAAGTGTGAGGGAAGCCTCGGTGTGAATTAAGAGTTGACCAATTTGCATAAGGGTGACGTCGATCCCAACTCTAGATATGTCTGCTCTAAGTACAAACACATCGCCACGTATAGGTAATGCTAGCATCGATATAGATGGCATCATGGCTATGGGGGTCATGTGGATGCCTTTCTCCTATTCCTTCTTGCGATCGTGGGCCATGGATCCGAGGTCATCATCAGGGAAGACTTTTAGCATTATGGTCCGCTCCTCGGTGAAGTCATGGAAGTAGCCCAAGATGAGGGAGCACTGCATCAGAACCCATGGCTGGTTCAGCTGAATATGGCACTTCAGGAAGAGCTTATCCCTGCAGACAAAGAGACAAAGTTTTTGGAGATAAAGTGTCATTGTAAGGGAAGGTTGTGGTCGAATGATCTGTATCTCTCGCGTCTCCTAGATGATCTTTTTAGCTTCAGTCCTCTAAAAATATAGACAACAATGGTTCCCCTTGTAAGACCAACATACGGGGGTCATGCAATCTGGTAGGAAGGAGTCAGCTTGGTTCAACAGACATGCTTGAGATTTCAGCGAGCTTCTCTAAGCACTATGTTGATATCATCTTTTCTTCGTTCTCTCCTTTTCCATATAAGGTCACCTATTTTCTTTTGTTATTCATAAGGTCGTTGGAGCTCCTGGTGTCGGTGAGGATGGTGACGCGCTGATGTTTGATGAAGCCATCAATGTCCAATATCTGTGGTGGAGCATGAAAGGTGCAGACGGCTGATTGTGGTTTTTCCTTCATATCCTTCTCCTTAGACTCGAGAGCTATAGCTTTGAGTTTGGGTTCTTCAGTGGGCTCAACTAATAGAGGTCTCACTTTATTACAATGGTGGTCTCGACTCCATAGTTTATTACAATGCTAACATAGGCCCTTTACCGATTTGTCATGAAACTCTTCTCTTATTAACTTTTTCGGCTGACGTGACCGGCTCGTGGTAGATGGGGCCAAGAGTCTCTATGCTACTGGTCGTGCGACGGCTTTGTCCTCCGAGCATCTTGGTTCAGCCTATCTTTGTGTAGTCGTGCGAAGGAGATGGCTGCCTTAAGTGTGTATGGTTGTCACGCTTTAACTTCTTCTTGAATCTTCAACTTCAAGCCATCAATGAAAGTCCTCAATATATATTTTTCAGACCAATCATGAGTTTGATTAGTTAACCTTTCAGACCTGATTTGGTACTATTGGATGGTAGAGGTTTGATGGATCTTCATTAGTTCTTCGTGAAAGTTCTTGTAATTGATTGGTGCTAAAGGTTTATATGCTTTTGGTTGGGATGTGGCTCTCATGCTCTGAGCATCTTGATTGAGGTGACCTTCTTGAAGTTATACAAAGGAGATCGACATCGTCGAGGTGTAGGGTTGCCATGTCTTATCCTCGCTTCTTATCTCTGATGGGTTCTTTTTACAATCAGAATTTGCTCCACGTTGTGATCTTCTTGGGCTTGGTGATCGGCCCAATCTAAACTCCTCAAAGAGAGTGCGTAACTTAGCATCCATATGTGTCTCGAAAGCCTCCAATTTGGCTTCGAATAAACCCAACGATGTCATGATGTAAGGATCTCCAACCTATCAAACAAACTGACTGAAAAGTGTAGCTGCAATTTTCAGGTTGAAGGTAGTGAAAGGCAGGATGTCGGGACTGCGGGGATGAAGTCTCCAAGTGGAGGATGGAATCCAAAGGTATCAGTAATTGTGGAGGAAGAAGAGGGCAGCAACAACGTCGGTTGCGACTGCGCAGCGACTTCATGGCTGCAAGTGGCGTCAGTTGCACCAAGGGTGCGGCTGCAATAGGAGGAAGACGAGACAGTGATGTACACGACTGTTGCAGAGGAGGGCAGCAGTGGTATGGAGTGAGAGACGGCTACTGTTGTGTTCAATTTGTTGCTGGCCACGATCAAGATAGTTGGCAGCGAACGATTGTTGCAAGCTGTGATGTAAACAAATTACAGCAAAAGATCGCTGTTGGAAGCTTTTTGCCACAAGGATCACTGATGGCTATGATCAAGGAGGATGGTAGCAAGAGGTCACTATTGACAGCATTGGGCAGTGAAAGATGCATGTTGTGGTTGAAGGGATAAGGGAGATTGGGTGGCTAAAAGATTGGTGGACCGAAGGCTTTAGTTTTTGGGTGCAGTTTGTGGCTATTTTTGGTGTGATTTGTTGCTGCGGTTTTATGGAGTTTAAGCTATGAATTGGTGTGATTTTAGGGTTGTGATAGCAGTAGGTGAAGGTTAGGGAAATAGATTATAGATTTGGGATATATGGTAGCAAAGGTAGGTGTATCGGTAAGGAAAGTTGGCTGAAAATGTAAGTGGATCGATAAGGAAGTAGGCTACGGTTAGAGTGATTTGGGTGGCTGTTTGGTTTTAGTTTAGGGTAGGGTTTTGAAGGTTTTTTGGTAAGGATGGTAAGGTTTGGTGATGAGGAAAAGAGAGTCTAAAATCTCACAAAAAATAGCACTCAAATCCAATAGAATTTGACGAAAAAAAATGCGGCGATGTGCAGACCTGCCAAACAGATTTTACATCGGAGAAACATTGACTTCTCAACATAATTTCTAGAGGAAAGTTCAAGGAAATTATATAAAATCCTCAGTTTAGATGTTGGGAATACCAGTAAAAAGTTTAGCAAAATATTGGTAGTGTAACAGTAGGGAAATTAGGCAAAAGACGAAAGGTAGATCCTTCATCGTAAAAATTCCAGAACTGCATGCTGGTGAAAGATTGCACAAGAAAACCAGTTCCATAAGGAATTTTTTTTTTAGAAATCAAGCTCAGATGAAAGCCAAGTTGATCTTTGGAATTGTATAAAAATTTTGGCCAAAAATGATGAACAAAAGTTTAGTTTCAAGAGGCCAATAGACGGAAGGCAGATTCTCCATCATAAAATTTCAGCACTGCGTGATGAAGAATCGTAGTGCTATAAGTCCAGATCCAGAATGAGTTTTTTTTATGAGATTGGTCTTATATGAAAGCTAAGATGATCTATGAAATTGCATAAAAGTTTCAGCCAAAAAGGATGATTAAACGTTCAGTTCCAAGAAGCAACAATGAGTTGAAAATTTCTACAGCGTTTCACCTTCGCAACAATGATAACGTTTGCGACGGTAAAATTTTACAGCAAAGAAATTTTGGGAAAACATCTCCCATGTATAAGATAGAGGAATGACAGTAGCAAGAGGCGTGGGCTTTGGAGTTTTTACCAGATCTTTGATGTTGATGCAGAGGAAGGCAGCAAATTGATGGATCTGCGGCTTAGTGGGCGACGATGGAGGCGACGTCAAAAGCAATTGTGGGAATTGCATGGGATGGTGGAGGCATGGATGACAACTATAGGGGCAACAAGATCGCTGCTCTGAGACCAGATGATAGAACCCCAGAAGGAGCTCTATAGATTTTGACCCTTGAGGGGGATCAACCCTTGGAACGCTGTAGGGGTTCCTCCCTCCTAGATTAGGCACAAGGCTGAAATAAAATTGATAATTACTTGATTCAAAAGAGGGGGGGGGGGGGGGGGGGGCAGATACATCTTTAATAGGGATCAAAACCCTAGCCAAAGATGGTGCTTGTCTAAGTAAAATTACCCCTTTACCCCTCCTATAGCCCACCTGCCTTAATTGGAACAAGAGGCGGCTAGGTTGGCTCTATAGCCGACATAAGCAGGGGGAAACCCTAGCCGACCAACCCAATAAGGGGTGTGGCGGCTACTAAGCCCTAAGGGCTAATCTAAACCCTAGCCAAACTCCTTTATAAGATAGGAGTGGCTTTATTACAATCTAGTAGGGTTTTATTGACTACTTCTTAGGGAGATTAGGACTCAACCTTGCTGGAGTCCTATCACAAGCACCCCGTGGGCTAGGGTTTACAACCCTATATAATGATGTAGCTGCCCCCACTCTTTTATCAAGCAATTATCATCTTTTATTTAGCCTTTATGCTGAGTCTAGGAGAGAGGAACCCCTATAGCGTTCCAAGGGTTGATCCCCCTCAACGATCAAAATCTATAGGGCTCCTTTTGGGGTCTTATCAATCTGGCAGATGGATGTGAAAACAACATTCCTCAATGGCAACCTCGAGAAGGAGGTGTATATGATACAGCTAGAGGGATTCATATCCAGGGAGAATCCAGATAAAGTGTGTAGGTTGCTTAAGTCTATTTATGGATTGAAGCAAGCTTCGCGAAGTTGGAACATAAGATTTGAGGGATTAGATCTTATGACTTCGTTAAGAACGAAGATTAGCATTGTGTGTATAGGAAGGTAAGTGAGAGCACTATCACATTCTTAGTGCTATATGTGGATGACATCCAAATCATTGGGAATGATGTATGAATGATCTCCACAGTAACGGCTTGGCTATCCAGAAACTTCTCCATGAAAAATTTAGGGGAAGCATCCTATATTTTGGTGATCCGGATCTATAGAGATAGATCCAAGAGGATGCTTAGCTTGTCTCAGTCTAGGTACATAGACTCCATTGTCAAAATATTTGGCATGGAGAATTCCAAGAGAGGTCTCATACCTATGAGACATGGAATATCACTTTCTAGGAGTATGTCCCCAAAGACTCCTGAAAAAGGGCAAACATGGATAGGATACCCTATGCCTCAGTGATATGGTCTATCATATATGTTATGCTATATACCAAGTCTGATACAATACATGCTCTGAGTGTCACGAGCAAGTATCAGGTGGATCCAGGTTTAGAACACTAGAAGATAGTAAAATATATTCTTAAGTACTTGAGAAAGGCTAAGGATCTCTTACTGGTATATAGAGGAGGTAGCCTCCAAGTTGAGGGCTACATGGACTCGAGTTTCCAGTCCAACATTGATTATAGCAATGTTAGGATCAGTTGGCACTAAGAGGAGAGGGAAGGGGGGTGTGAATTAGTGCAAGTTAAAATTCTCGTTTTAGCAAAAAACTTTTGGCTTGAAGCAAGATAGAAAGATCCGAAGCTTTTCGTTCAAGTAAAGCAAGTGAGTAATTAAAAAAAGATTACTAAGTTACTTGCTTAAAAGTTACTTAAGAAAGAATAAGCAAACCCAAAAGATAAGTAACATCGAAGGGAAATACTTGACTTGAATCTTCACTTTGAAAAAAGTAAGTAAAAATTGAAAGTATCAAATTGATATTTAGTTCAAAGCGATTAAGAACCTTACAATTGCAAGTAGTAAATACAACAAGAATAAAACACTCACAATTATAGTGGTTCGACACCAACGGGGCCTACGTCCACTCCCTAGTCCTTCTCCTTGAGGCACACTGACGTCAACTACTGATCTTTTTTGGGTGAAGACCAAACTCTTACACTTTGCTTACAAGGGAGACTTCAAGAATTTTCTAACTCTAAGCTCTCTCCCTTCCCCTTTTTTTTCTTACAATTTACACACAATTATTTTCACAGAATGTAATCCCTAAAATTGTTGTATGGAATGCAAGAAAACTTGGGGTATTTATATGCCCCAAATGGCTTCATAATTTGGAGCAAAAAATCAAACATATATGAAAAAGCTAGGTACGAGTGGTTCACCTGCCATCCTGGGTGGTTTACCTATCGTCAACCGCCCGAAAACCAAGTACGGGTAGTTTACCGCCGGTCCAGGGCGGCTCAGCCATTGACAACCACTAGCAACCGTTGACAACCACTAGCAGGCATCATGTTTCCAGAGTATGGGCGGTCCAACCGTCGCTCGCTGGTGGTTTACCAGTCGAAATTTCCAGAAAAGTGGTTCCCTTCACTTTTCAAATTCCAGCTAGAACTTGATGTTGACCAATTCTTTGGTCAACTAATTGAGCTCAACCAAACCCCATAGTTGACCCAGTTGCCTCATTGAGTTGATTTGGATTTCTTTCAAATCCAATTCAATTAGGACTCAATCCCTAACTATGATTAAATGATTATAACTCTTAGTGATCAACAAGCTAAACCAAGACCTAACTCCTGTCAATCCGATAGCCTCTGGTATTCTTGTAGTGAATCTTTTGGTCTTCCTCCAGTGATCTCTCAGCGTGTTCCCAATGAGCTTCCTGATCCCTTCGGCAAATCTCCTAGTAAACTCCCGACGAGGTCCCAGTGTATCATCTGAAACCCGTCCCGATGCCAAGTTTGATCTTGGCCCATCATCCGACTGTAACTCAATTGTTGTATCGTAGTTAGACCTACAATTCTTCCTCTAACACACATGTTAGATTAAACACTCATCAATTAATTTCATCAACAAAATCTGAGATTCAACAATCTCCCCCTTTTTTATGATGACTATCAATTGATGACAGGAGTTAATCCTAACTCCCCATAAATTTATACCATGATAAAGAAGACTTAAATTCAAGAGAATCACACACTCTTGAATTCAAGTGAATCAAGACAATCAATATTCTAAGCAAATCATATTTCAAGGATTACAATAAGGCACTCATATATCAACAAAAGTTTGCTTTTTAAATTATCAAGTCATCAATTCATCAAGGATTTTCATGAATTTTAAACATTTTAAAATTTCCCCTCAAGTTATTACATAAGTCATCAACATCCATTTTTCCCCCTTTGTCATCAACAAAAAGGTTAAATGTGGGGCTAAAGATTTTAAGGCATATGAGTTTTTTTCTCTCCCTTTTTAAAATATGATATAAATAATTTTCTTCCTCTTGGGAAAAAGAAGGAAAGAAAACAAAGGAGTCGTAAAACATCATTAAATATAGCTCTCAATTTTCTAGAGAAAATTTTCAAAAATAAGCTCAAAACTCTATGATATTCAAGAAGATTTAAAAGTTTAAGAGCTACTCATGCATTTAAAATCATCTCATATAATTTCAAACAAGAATAGCAAATAAGTCCATAAAATAACAAAATATCATGCAAATTTTCTCCCCATTTGTGAATAATAAGATAATTTCATATGAACAATAAGATAATTTTTTAAAAATATTATCGCAAAAATTTAATATCATAAAATCTAGATTAATAATTCATATATTTTTATAATTTAGCATTCCAAGTTCTCTTCTAAGAAAATCAAATTGTTCGTCATTTAAGGGTTTTGTAAAGATATCGCTAATTGATGCTTAGTGTCAATAAATTCCAATGAGATATCTTCATAATTTACATAATCCCTTATAAAATGACGTCTATTGATATGGTTATTGAATGTTGAATAGGATTTTTGGTTGAGCATATAGCACTTGTATTATCACACTTTATAGGAATATTTTTCAATTGCATTTCGTAATCTTCTAGTGTGTTTTTCATCCAAATGACTTGGGCACAACATGCACTAACTGCAATATATTATGCTTCCGCAGTAGATAAAGCTATCAAATTTTGTTTCTTGGAAGTCCATGAAATCAGTGCATGTCCTAAAAATTGACATGTCCCAGTGGTACTCTTTATATCTATTCTACATCCATCAAAATTGGCATCTAAATAAGCAATCAAGTCAAAGTTCTTTGATTTTGGATACTAGTTTTAAGGTTTCTTTTAAGTATATAAAGATTCATTTAACTGCTTTCAAATGAGAGAGCTTATGATTAGATTGAAACCTTGCTCATAATCTAACACTAAACATGATATCTAGTCTAGTAGAAGGTAAGTATAATAAACTTCCATTGATTCCTCTATAAGTTTTTTGATCAAAGTTTTCGCCTTCATTATCTAAGTACAACTTTGTAGATGTGCTCATGGGACTGTTTAATACTTTAGCATTTTCCTTCCCAAACCATTTTATCAAGTTCAAGATGTATTTAGTTTGACTAATAAAAATATCATCATTTAGTTGTTTTATTTGTAATCCTAAAAAGAATGTTAATTCACCCATTAGACTCATTTCAAATTCTTGACTCATTTCTTTGGCAAAAGACTCACATAAAGATTTATTTGTATATCCAAAAATGATATCATCAACATAAAATTGAATAACAAGTAAATTATTTTCAAAATGCTTAGAAAATAATATGGTAGCAACATTGCGTTTTGAAAAATTATTTGAAATAAGAAAAGAATTAAGTCTTTCATACCAAGCCTGAGATGTTTTTTTTAATCCATAAAGAGCTTTTGTAAATTTGAAAACATGATTAGGAAGAAGATCATTTTCAAAACTGGGAGGTTGTTCAACATATACTTCTTCAGAAATAAAACCATTTAGAAAAGCACTTCTAACATCCATTTGAAGCAACTTAAAATTTTTAAAAGATGTAAAAACAAAGAGCATCCTTATGGCTTCAAGTCTAGCCACAGAAGCGAAGGTTTCATCATAATCGATTCATTCTTCTTAGTTGAAACCTTTAGCCACTAATCTAGTCTTGTTTCTAACCATGATACCATTTTCATCTTGTTTGTTTCTAATGACCCATTTAGTACCAATCACTAAAGGGTCATTAGGTCTAGGAACAAGCTCCCATACCTCATTTTTCTAAAATTGATTAAGTTCTTCATGCATTGCATTAACCCAAGAATAATCTCTTAGGGCCTCAACAATACACTTTGGCTCGATTTGAGAAAGAAAAGTGGCATTTCGCACAAAAATTTCTAAAAGAAGATGAAGTTTCAACTCTTTTTGATGTTTCTTCTATTAAGCTTATTAGGATAATCATTCACATACTTCCAGTCCTTGGGTATGGATTTCGAAGTAGATTCATTCAAGTTACTTTTAGGAGTATTATCATTTAAATTCAAGTTACCAAGATCAACTTTATCATCAAAATTAATCTTCTTAAATTTGAAAAACTCATTAAAAATAATATTAATGCATTCTTCTATTACTAGTGTTCTTTTATTAAAAACATGATAATATTTTGAAATAGAAGAATAATATAGAAAAATGCCTTCATCCGATTTTACATCAAATTTACCTAAAGCATCCTTTTCATTTAAAATAAAATATTTGTAACTAAATATTTTAAAATAAGAGATATTATGTTTTTCACCATTCCACAATTCGTAAGGAGTTTTAGTGAGTAATGGTCTTATAAAAACTCTATTTAAAACATAGCAT
The DNA here is from genome assembly GCA_029747655.1 of Ensete ventricosum. Classification (NCBI taxonomy): domain Eukaryota; kingdom Viridiplantae; phylum Streptophyta; class Magnoliopsida; order Zingiberales; family Musaceae; genus Ensete; species Ensete ventricosum. Next base: position 24,282,728 of record JAQQAF010000003.1, on the reverse strand, counting down.
GCTATATTAACTGCTTCGGCCCAAAAATATTTAGGTAGACTATGTTCATTCAATATTATTCTAGCCATTTCTTGTAAGCTCATATTTTTTTTCTTTTTACTACTCCATTTTGTTGTGGATTTCGTGGAGTAGAGAAATTATGGATATACCCATTCAAATCATAAAAATTTTAAAAAATCATTATTTTGGAATTCTCCATCATGATCACTTCATATTGAAGAAATTATACATCTTTTTTCATTTTGAATAATTTTATAAAATTTTATAAAAAATTTAAATATATTACTTTTATGTACCAAGAAATAGGTTCAAATATATATACTAAAATCATCCACTATAACAAATACATATTTATTACCACCTAAACTTGTAATGTCAATTGGTCTAAATAAATCCATATGGATCAAATGCTTATTTGATTTTTCAACTTGAAGCTACTCTTTGTTTGTTTTTCCTAATTGACAAGTGTCATATACTTTATCTTCGATAAACTTAAGATTATGTAAGCCTCTTACTAGTTCCTTGGTAGAAATTTGGTTTAAAAGTTTCATGCTAGCATGACCTTGTCTTTTATGCCAAATCCAAGCATCATCATTCAAAACTGAAAAATAAGTTTCATCATAAAAATTTTCAATATCTATAGTGTATATATTGTTGGTTCTTAAGGCAATCAAAGATTTATTTTTGTGTGGTAATTCAATTATGCAAGTATTAGGTTGAAATTTAACCACATATCCTTTATCACATAATTGACTAAAGCTAAGCAAATTATATTTCAATCTATCAACTAACAACACATCTTCAATCAAGAGGTTTGATATGTTACCTATTGTTTCTTTTCCAATGATTTTACCCATGTTGTTGTCTCCAAAGGTAACAACTCATTCACTTAAGCTAATGAGCTTAGAAAAATAAGATGGATCTTCGGTCATATGTCTTGAGCATCCACTATCAAGATATCATTTGGTGCTCCTAACTATAGCTTGGAGATAAACCTACAAAAAAGATATTTTTAGTTCAGGTACCCATTTTATATTGGATCATTCATAAAGAACTTTATCTTTCTTTTCTAATGGTTTGTTGTTGTATAAAGTTCCCTTGTGAACCAAACTAGTTGATATTGACTATATTTTCTAAATAGGTATTTGTTTGCTTTATGTCCTAATTTTTCATAAAAATTACACTTGATTCTTGGTGGCACATTTAAGGTTGATCCTTTAACAAACATGCTTGGCTTTTGTTGATGGTTACCAACAAAGCCTATATCATTTCTTCTATTAATATGACCTTTATTGGCAAGAATCATATTTAGGGATTTGTTCCTGATTTTAAATTTTTCTAATGTTGTCTTAAGCATGATGTTCTTTTCTTTAACACTATCTAGCATATCACATTCAGAACATATGTTATGTGATACTAATGAATCATGCATTTGTCAAGTCTTCTAATTAACAATTCATGATCATTCTTTAGCAACTTAAAAGATTTGCTAAGTTTTCTAAACTCATCAAACAAATCATGAAACATGCTTAATAATTCTGAAAAAAAATATTTAATGAATCCCTAACCTTATTTTTTATCGCCATTAGACATAGTTAGCAACTTCATCTTTGGAGTGGTCTTCTTCGTCCGAAGAGCTTGAATCGTCCCAAGTGGCCGAAAGTGCTTTCTTCTTGTGTGTTAACTTCTTCTTCAAATGAGGGCATTTATTTTTTAAATATCTTTTTTTTTGTATTCATTACATATGACATTATCCATCTTCGATTCTTTTTTATTTTTATAGTTTTTGTTCCTTTTTATAAATTTTTTAAATTTTCTTGATAAAAGTGTAATATCATGGTCCTCATCACTCGAGGAGTCATTTGTTATTCGAAGTGCTACATCCTTCCTGTTATTTGGAAGGGGTTCATCAAACTCTTCATGAGCTTTACAGTTTAGTTCATATGTCATAAGAGAGTCAATGAGTTCTTCAAGAGGCAAGTTATTTAAATCTTTGGCCTCTTGAATAGTGGTTACTTTAGAATAGGTAAAAATCTTAAAATTTTACTCACAAGTTCAAAATTTGAAAAATATTTTTCAAGTGCTTTAAGGCCATTGACAACATCCATGTAACGGGTATACATGTCTCCAATGGACTCACTTGGTTTCATTCAAAATAACTCATAATTATGAACTAAAATATTTATCTTAGATTCTTTTACTCTACTAGTCCCCTCGTGTGTGATTTCTAGTGTGTGCCAAATATCAAAAGTTGATTCGCAAATGGAAATATAATTAAACTCATTCTTATCAAGAGCACAAAACAAGACATTCATAGCCTTTGCATTCAAAGAAAAACTCTTCCTTTCCAAATCATTCTACTAATTCATTGGACTGGAAGATTTTTCAAATCTATTCTCAACAATATTCCATAAATCAAGGTCCAAAGAGATAAGAAAAATATACATCCTTATATTCCAATATGTATAATCCGTCTCATTAAACATGGGAGGACGTGAGATGGAATGTCCCTCATTCATGCCAAAACAAGTCATTTACTCAAGTGGGTGTTAATCCAATGAGTAACTATCTTGCTCTGATACCAATTGTTATGATCAATTGGCACTAAGAGGGAGAGAGGGGTGAATTAGTGCAAGTTAAAATTCTCGTTAATAAAAAGCTTGTGGCTTGAAGCAAGATAGAAAGAGCTGAAGCTTTTCGTTCAAGTAAAGCAAGTGAGTGATTAAAAGAAGATTACTGAGTTTCTTGCTTAAAAGTTACTTAAGAAAGAACAAGCAAACTCGAAAGATAAGCAACGTCGAAGGGAAATGCTTGACTTGAAACTTCGCTTAGGGTAATTAAAAATCAGAAGCGTCTAATTGATATTTAGTTCAAAGCGATTAAGAACTCAACAATTGTAAGTAGTAAATACAACAAGAATAAAACACTCATAATTATAGTGGTTCGGCACCAACGGGCCTACGCTAGTCCTCCTCCTTGAGGCACACCGATGTCCACGAATGATCTTCTTTAGGTGAAGACCAAACCCTTACACTTTGCTCACAATGGAGACTTCAAATTTTTTTTAACTCTAAGCTCTCTTCCTTCCCCTTTTCTTTTTCTTATAATTTACACATAATTTTTTTCACAGAATGTAATCCCCAAAATTTTGTATAGAATGTAAGAAAAATGATAGGACTCTAGTAGGGTTGAGTCCTAATCACCCTAGAAGTAATTAATAAAAACCCTGTGAGATTGTAATAAAACCCCACCTAGTCACTTCTATCCTATAAAGAAGTATGGCTAGGGTATATTTTAGGGCCTTAGGGCTTCATTGCCACCGCCTCCTTCATAGGGTTGGTCGGCTAGGGTTTCTAGCAGAGGTATGCAGCTTGTACAGCCACTTAGGTCGTCGCCCCCCTTATTTAGGTATAACAACTATAGGAGGGGCAAAAGGAGGAATTCACTTAGGAAACACCCTCCCTAGAGCTATAGTTTTGAGCCCTATATAAGCTTGTAGCCTCCATCTCTTTTCATTTTGCAATAATCTATTCTTTTTCAGCCTTGTTGGCTGACCCTAGGAGGGAGGAACCCCTATAGCGTTCCAAGGGTTGATCCCCCTCAAAGATCAAAATCTATAGAGCTCCATCTAGGGTTCTATCATCTGGTATTAGAGTAGTGTTTCTACTATCCCTATAGTCATCTCTGGCTCCTCCACCTTCCCAAGCAATTCCTACAATTGCTGTGACACGCGCCTTCACTTCCCACCCAAGCTATAGATCAGATCAATCTGATGCTGCCCCTTACGTTTTGAACTAGAGAACTGATATATTTTCATTACCTATGCCCAATTACTACTGTTATTCCTTTAACCTACACGATGAAGAGGTTTTGCTATACTTTCTTTGCTGCAAGTTCCAGCCATCGCAAACGTTATAATTATTGCGAAAGTGAAATGATGCAGAAATTTCAGCCATCTGTTTGCCTCTTGAAACCAGTTTTATGTTTCTCTATTTTGGCCAAAAATTTTATATGATTTCATAGATCATCTTAGCCCTCATCTAAGATTGATCTCTAAAAGAAATTCCTTCTGAAACCAGTTCTACTGTGTTATAAATCTTTGTCACATACTGTTAAAATTTTATGACAAAGAATCTGCCTTCCGTCTTTTCCCCTATTTTCCTACCGTTACTCTACCAAAATTTTGTCAAACATTTTGTTGATATTGGCCATATAAGACCAAGGATTTTTGCATATTTTTCTTAGGTTTTCTTTTGAGATTTATGTTGAGAATTCATTATTTCTCCGACGTAAAATCTGTTCGACAAGATAGCACATCATAGCACTCTCTCCATCGAATGCTATCAGATTTGAGTGCTGTCTTTTTTCCTTTTTTTGGACTCCCTTACTCTCATCTAAACCGAGGTTTTATCATTGAAATTCTACACAATTTCCTCAGGTTTTCTATTGGAAATTACGTCGAGAACTCACTACTTCTTTGACGTAAATTCTATCAGTAGAACTGCACGTACGCAGCGATCTTTTGTCGAATCCTATCAGGTTTTTGCTACTATTTTTCCATATTTGAAACTCCCTTTTCCTTATATTCATCCCTTGACACCACAACCCCAAATTTCATAATTTTTGGCTGGAATTTTCGTTGAGAAACTATTATTTCTTCGATAATAATTCTGCTTCTGCAAAGCAACATATGTTGCAGCAAACTTCATTGAATTCTATCAAACCTTCGCTACCATCTCTTCCAGATCTAAAACCATCTTTCCCTAACCTTCACTCTCTATCGTCACAGCCCTAAAACCCTACCAAACCATAGCTAATCCAACTTAGCCACAAAATAACCTAAAATCGCAGCCTTATACAACCAGCACCTATTGCAGCATGCCCTTACTGATCCCTATCAAACCTTTGCTGCCATCTATCCCAGATCTAAAAACTTTTTTCCTAGCCTTCATCTACTACTATCACAACCCTAAAACCATACCAATTCATAGCCAAAACTCCACAAAGCCACAGCCCCAATCCGCACCCAGAACAGCCACAAACTGTAACAAAAAACCGCAGCCTTCCACCTTCGGTGGGCTTATTCGAAGTCAAATTGGAGACTTTCGAGACGCATATGGATGCTAAATTACACTCTCTCTTCGAGGAGTTTAGATTGGGCCGATCAACAAGCCCAAGAAGATCCCAATATGGAGCAACTTCTGATTGCAAAAGGAACTTATCAGAGATAAGAAGCAAGGATAAGACACGACAGCCCTACACCTCGATGACATTGATATCCTTTATACAACTTCAAGAAGGGCACCTCAATCAAGATACTTAAAGCATGAGAGCCACATCCCAACCAAAAGCATATAAACCTTAGTACCAATCAATTACAAGAACCTTGACGAAGAACTAGAGATGATCCGTCAAACCTCCACCATCCAAGAGTACTAAACTAGGTCGGAAAGATTATCTAATCAAATTTATGATTGGTCTAAAAAATAGATATTGAGGATATTTATTGAGGGCTTAAAATCGAAGATTCAGGAAGAAGTTAAAGCGCGATAACTATACACACTTAAGGCAGCCATCTCCTTCACACGACTACACGAAGACAGGCTGAACCAGGATACTTAGAGGACCAAAGCCATCGCACAACCAGCATCACAGAGACCCTTGACCCAATCTACCACCAATCAGCCACCTCAGTCGAAAAAGTCAACAAGAGAATAGCTTCATGATAGATTGGCAAAGGGACTATATTGGCATTATGATAAACTGTAGAGCCTAGAACACCAATATAAAAAGGAGACACTGCTGATGATTATGCCCACTGAAGAACCCAAATTTAATGATACGACTCCCAAGCCTAAGGAGAAGGATACACCACAACTGCCACCCGGATAGTTCCTACCTTAACTGGCTACACAAAACCTCTAAAAATTGAAGATCAAAGGGTTTCTCGAGCAATAGTCCATCTTCGTCCTCATCAATGCCAGGAGCACACACAACTTCATAAGCAGCAAGGTTGTTGTCCGTTTGATGCTCGAAAAAGAAGATTATAACGAGTTCAAAGTCAAGATAGCTAACGGCCAAATTTTGAAGTGCAACCAGAAGTGCCCTATAGGAGCTAGACGCAATTGCTGAGTTTTTCCTCCTCCCTCTCGATGGTCTTGATATAGTGCTCAGCATTGATTGGTTATCCACACTAGGAGATATTTTATGAAATTTTTCAAAGCTAACCATAAAATTTTTTAGCAAAGGAAAACAAGTGGTGCTATGAGGGAGCCAAGCGACTATGAACACAACACAATATATGGAGAGGGTACCAAAAGAGGTGCCCTGCAAGCCAATCACGTGAGTGACGGCACGTGTGACATGCTATGCGATCTTTTTGCTTATGATTAATATTAGCATATTCTCATATTATATTATCTGTAGCATATATATTGTGATGTCCTTGGTTCTATGCAATAGAAATCGGATCATGATGAGATCATGATAATAAGATCGATTCACCTTTAAACACATATCCTAAATAATCCCAGTCATAAGTTACTCGAGAGGGACATCGAGATAACTGGACAGACCAGTGTACTATATACCCATCCAGATGATAAAGACGACTGGTCTCATAGCCACTTGTGTGGAGACACTAAGGATATAGTATAGGGGCTCATTGGAGAATGAGTTCACTGATTGATCCGCTTATGGAATGTTGTATTGTTAATGATACCTAATGTTAGACAACGATTCCATAGTCTCAGTTGTGTATCTGGTCATTAGACTTGAGACACAAAGGATGTCTTGTATAAGTACTCCTTTCTTTGACGCCAAACTTACAGGTTTGGAAAGTTTCAGATCTGGTACAACTGGTTATCGGGATTGGTAGCCAACGTTACGAAGGTAATTGAGTGTCAATAGAGGATCATCCACTCTCGGTATCACGAGAGGAATATCTCATATGTGCTTTCTTAGACAAATCTCTAGCCAGGGTCATTCGGATTGATAGAGAATGAGTTCTCTGAGAGAATCTGATTAGAGCGAGACTATAACGGATTCCGTATATGACCTGACAGTATCATGTCCAATATATAATCTCTGTGATATTAGTTAGATGAGGGATTATAAATACATGGTAACTGTGGATAGACAGGTCCGATGGATTCGATCCCCCTATAGCGTTTGGGGACTATGGCGTAGTGGCCTACTACGTCCATAGTCGATGAGTCGAGTAAATTATTATGGAGATAATAATTTTACTATATCAGAAGGAGTTCTGATAGGAGTCACTCACAGCCAACTCGGTATCGGGCCTAGAGGGTCACACACATATGGTGGATGCTTCAGCGAATAGAGAATTGGATGAAGATCCAATTAGCCCCTATTCTCATTAGATGAGATCCTATACTAATAGACTCCTTGATTAAGGCCCAATTAGAGGCCTAAGGAGATTATTCGAAAGAGATCTAATAATGCAAGGTTAGTGGGTAATTGGATAGAGATCCAATACTCACTAAGGAAGGAGCCCTAGGGTTTTTTGGTGGCTCTCTATAAATTGGAGGGGAGACTCATGGTTGATAGGTTGTAACTTTAGTCACCACATCCTATTCTCCTCCCTCCCTTTGCGCAAGAGTTGCGAGATTAGATAGGAGGAGTTTTGCTGCAGAGATGCATCGTGTGGATACCACCAGAGAGGAGGACATTTGACCTCCTTCATCTTATCCATCTGGATCTGGAATATAGGGACGTACGATCTCCCTAGGAAAAATCAATCTCTCACATATCGTGATTTTCTGATTTTTACGATTTTTCTTACGATCCCAATCTTTTGCACAATGACTTGATCTGTGTGGGAAACCAGTTTTTATTTTAATTTTCGCTTCGCATGTGATGCACCTGCTGATGTTTCCCAACAGTGGTATCAGAGCTAGTTTTTATGCGAAAGATTGGTTTTAAACTGTATGTGATGAGATTGATTCACGTAGAATCATTCTACGCGTTATTGCTACATTTTTACAGCAAAGGCACCAAGGAAAGAGGGTGGCTGGTCATGGCCAGGCCCCCTGCAGGGGCGGCCAGCAATGGCATGGCCACCCGGAAGGGGGTGGCAGGCTGCGGCCAGGGCCAGCCCGCAAGGGAGGTCGACGGTGCCCACAAGGGGCGGCAGACGCCAGCGGCCTACAGGTGGCCACCCGCAGGGGCAGCAGCCGAGCAACAATTGGTAGAAGTTTTGGCCAATTCAGCATAGAGGGGTCAACATGGTTTGGTGGAGACGTCCAAAATTTCAGAAAGATGTGTGAGAGAGTTCTTATCTTCAATCTCATAAAACTCTTGAATTTGAATTGAGAAAGAATTGGATTCTTCTTTTGGTAACCTCTCCAAATGTTGCGATGTGGTCATAGTCGCTTGGCTCCCTCGTAAAACCACTTGTTTTCCTTTACTGAAAAAATTCATGGTTAGCTTTGAAAATTTTTAGAAAATGTCTCCAATCATGGGCAACCAATCAATGCTGAGCACTATATCAAAATTATCAAGAGGGAGGAGGACAAAATCAGCAACTACGTCTTGCTCCTATAGGATCAGTTTAACCCACTGTCACGGGCTTAGCTGAATTTGCCTAAGCCGTGCGGCACCCTTGCGGCCCTCCCGAAGACTAGCTGAAATTGCCTAAGTCATGGAACGCCCAAAGCGTTATCTATCCGCACAGGGTTAGCCCTCTTACAACCTCTTAAGGTCCCGTAGGACCTGCAAAGAAGAAGTTGATTAGCTTGGAAGCGAGCGACGGACACGTCCCGACGTCTCGCAAAGCGGAAAGCTATACAAGCAATTTGTCGAACACCTTGAGTGCAGCTGAGAAAAGAGAGAGAGAGCGAAATAGGACTTTGGAGGGTTGTAGGAACGATCGTAAGTCCGCAAATGACGGTTCCCAAGGTATCGGACGCAAGACAAGTTCAATTGCTGATGAATGCCTACGCCCGACATATACCCGGAGCCCCATCCAGCCCGGTGCCACCCGGGGGGTTCCAAGGTGCTGAAATGGCTGACATTTCGCACCGCTCAGAAAGGTTACCATGGCACACGAAAAAGACCCAAAAATAGGGCTGTTTTGGGCTGTTTTGGCTCTGTGCAGTGAATGACCGTTCTGCAACCTTCTACACTACTTTCGCTCACATTTCTTAGGTAAAAACCCATAAACTCAAGGCAAAACAAGCTGCCAAACATATGTACAAGCAAGAAAAAACAATGAACGGTTCACGAAGCGAAGATGTTGCGGTTGAGCGACGTCCGTTCGTGACATTCTCCCCCACTTAAACTGTCGACGCCCTCGTCGACGCTTATTGGTAGGCTTTGACGCGTGCTTCTTCATGTCGTAGGGTATCTTCTGGCTCCCAACTGGCTTCTGCTTGAGGAAGCTTTTGCCACTTCACCAAGTACTCAATTTGCTGTGCTCCATTGGGTAGCTCTATCTTGCGATCCGCCAGAATAGTTTCAACTCGCTTCTCGTAAGAGGCTCTGGTGGGGGGTAGTCGAGTTGGAACATTTCGAGAATCATCTTGCGGATCTGAGTGGTAGGCTTTCAAGTTGCTCGCATGGAAGACGTTATGAATTCTGAACCATGCAGGCAGTTGCAACTTGTATGAGACATTGCCTACCCTGCTGATGATTGGGAAAGGCCCTTCATATTTGCGCACCAATCCTTTGTGCACTCTGTGCCTAAAGAACTGGAGTGATGCTGGTTGGAGCTTCACCAACACCATGTCGCCAACTTTAAACTCTTGTGGTCGCCTCCCCAAGTCTGCCCACTTCTTTATCTTCTTGGTCGCCTTCTCCAAGTAAGCCCGCACAATATCTGCATTGCGATGCCATTCCTTTGCAAAATGATAGGCTGATGGGCTACTCCCTGTATAGCCAATAACCAGGGTGTGAGGAGTTGATGGTTGTTGTCCCGTAATAATCTCAAATGGGCTCTTGTTGGATGCAGAGCTCCGCTGCAAGTTATAGGAGAATTGGGCTATGTCCAATAGCTTCACCCAATCTCGTTGGTTGGCACTTACGTAGTGCCGCAGATATCGCTCCAAGAGCGAGTTGATTCTTTCTGTTTGGCCATCCGTTTGGGGGTGGAGGCTTGTGGAGAAGTATAATTTATATCCCGATAACTTGAACAACTCGGTCCAGAATCGTCTCAAGAACCGAGAATCTCGATCACTAATGATGTTGTGTGGGACTCCCTAAAACTTCACCATATTCTTCATCATCAACTTAGCCGCCTCCTCCGCTGAGCAATGTAGGGGTGCAGCAATAAATGTTGCATACTTCGAAAATCGATCAACTACCACGAGTATCGATCCAAGTCCCCCTACTGCGGGCAAGCTTGATATGAAGTCCAAGGAAATGCTCTCCCAAGGCCTTTCTGGTACGGGCAGCAGCTCCAAAAGTCCCACTAGCTTCTGCTGCTCTACCTTGTCCTGTTGACAAGTAAGGCATGTTCGAACATATTCCTCCACATTTGTCCCCATTTTCGGCCAATAGAAGGCCCTCTCCACGAGAGCCATTGTTCAGTGGATACCCGGATGTCTAGCCCAAAGGGAATCGTGACACTCTTTTAGGAGTTAATGCCTCAAGTTATCCGCTCGCGGAACATAAACTATGTTCCCTTTGGTATAGATGAGTCCCTCCTGGACCCAAAATCATCGTGTCTTGCCCTCTTTGATGAGTTGCATTAGAGTTACTGCCTGAGGATCTCGGTGTAGTCCATCCTTGATCCTGGAAAGGAAGTTGGAGCGCAATTGACTTGCTTGGCCTCCGCCCTCCAACTGTACAGCATTCACTAGCTCCACTTTTCGACTCAATGCATCAGCCATGACATTTGCTTTTTCGAGCTTGTACTCCATTACCATGTCGAACTCAGCCAAGAAGTCCTGCCATCGTGCTTGCTTTGGGGAGAGTTTCTTTTGAGTTTGGCAGTAACTCAATGCGACATTGTCTGTCCATAGCATAAATGGTACTCCCAGAAGGTAGTGTCGCCACACTCGTAGACAGTGGACCACCGCTGTCAACTCCTTCTCATGCACAGGATATCGCCGCTTGGTCTCATTGAGCTTGCGACTCTCATAGGCCACCGGATGACCCTCCTGCATAAGAACTCCTCCAATAGAAAAATCAGAAGCATCTGTATGGACTTCAAATGGCTTTCCATAATCCGACAATCTGAGTACAGGTTCTTCCAACACAGCAGTCTTTAGGTCTTGAAATGCCAACTCACATTTGTCTGACCATCTCCAGGACAGCTCCTTCTTTAGCAACTCCGTCAACGGAGCTGCGCGCTTCGAATACCCCGCTATGAAGCGTCGATAATAGTTGACGAACCCAAGGAAGGATCTCAACTCTGGCACCTTCTTTGGTGTTCATCAGTCCACCACAGCTTGCACCTTAGACTGGTCCATTCGGATGGAACCATGGCTGACTCGATGCCCCAAGAATAAAATCTTCGTTTGGGCGAAATAGCACTTTTCCCTCTTCACAAACAACGTGTTCTCCCTGAGAACTTTAAAAATTATTCGGAGGTGTCTAACATGCTCCTCAAGTGTTTGGCTATAGACGATGATATCGTCTAAGTAGATAACCACAAACTTGTACAAATACTCCTTGAACAGCTTGTCACGAACGGACGTCGCTCAACTGCAACATCTTCACTCTGTGATCCGTTCGTGCTTTTTTCTTGCTTGTACATATGTTTGGCAGCTTGTTTTGCCTTGAGTTTATGTGTTTTCACCTAAGAAATGTGAGCAAAAGTAGTGTAGAAGGCTGCAGAACGGTTGTTCGCTGCACAGAGCCAAAACAGCCCAAAATAGCCCTGTTTTTGGGTCTTTTTCGTGTGCCACGGCAACCTTTCTGAGCGGTGCAAAATGTCAGCCATTTCAGCACCTTGGAACCCCCCGGGTGGCACCGGGCTGGATGGGGCTCCGGGTATATGTCGGGCGTAGGCGTTCATCAGCAATTGAACTTGACTTGCGTCTGATACCTTGGGAACCGTCGTTTGCGGACTTGCGACCATTCCTATAACCCTCCAAAGTCCTATTTCGCTCTCTCTCTCTCTTTTCTTAGCTGCACTCAAGGTGTTCGACAAATTGCTTGTATAGCTTTCCGCTTTGCGAGACACCGGGACGTGTCCGTCGCTCGCTTCCAAGCTAATCAACTTCTTCTTTGCAGGTCCTACGGGACCTTAATAGGTTGTCAGAGGGCTGACCCTGTGCGGACAGATAACGCTTTGGGCGTTCCATGACTTAGGCAATCCCAGCTAAGTCTAGAACAGTGGGCAAGGTTGCTTCACGACTTAGGCAATCTCAGCTAAGTCTTCGGGATGGCCGCAAGGGTGCCGCACGGCTTAGGCAAATTTAGCTAAGCCTGTGACAGTGTGGTATCAGAGCAGGCAAGCAATTCATATGAACAGCGAAGAAGATTCACAATTTCACCATGGTGAGACATCGTGGTGAATCGAGCAAGATGGGGCAAGCGGGACCCTTGCTCCAAGCAGCCGCAGGTGGGCAGCAAGTGCAAACTCGCTCGCAAACCGCTGGAGCCGCTTATGAGGAGCGCGGTAGTGAACAAGACGAGCGTGAAGTTGGGTATTCTCCTCAAGGGGAGGAGGCACCATCTGGAGCGCCAACCGGGAAGAAGGGCCATAGAGAGAGACTTACAATGGTGGAAACCCACCTCGATGTTCTTGAAGCGAGCGTGGAGGAACTCTACCAAGGCCAAGGAAGGCTACTTGGGGTAGAGAGCTCGCAAGAAGAAGCTGAAACTCGGATCGAGAATGTTGAATCCATGATTGATCAACTGACAGAGGACACCAAAGATTCCGTACGACATCTGCATGAAGTTGTGGCGGAACTCACGACAAAGGTGGTGGTGTTCACAAGGACTCTTGATGCGGGAGGGAACAACACATGCGCTGCGTCACCACAACACTTCAGAGCACCGGAGCCGTAGTACTATGGAGGTGCTAGGGATGCCAAAGAGCTTGAAAATTTCTTGTTCGACATGGAACAGTATTTTCGTGCTACAAGGCTCAACTCTGAAGAAACCAAAGTTGCGATAGCAACAATGTATCTGAAGGGGGATGCAAAACTTTGGTGGCGAACCCGTTGGGAAGAGATCCAACAAGGCCGATGTCGAGTGGATACATGGGGAGACTTGAAGCGAGAGTTGAGAACTCAGTTCTTGCCCGAGAACACAGAGTTTGTCGCAAGAAGAAAACTGAGACAACTCCGCCAGAGTACAACAATCCGAGACTATGTGAAATAATTTTCAGCACTGATGCTGGATATTCGGGACATGTCTGAGAAAGACAAGCTATTCAGCTTCCTCGATGGCTTGAAGCCATGGGTACAACAAGAACTACATCGGAGGAATGTCACCGACGTAGTCGGGGCAATTGCAACCGCGGAAAGGCTGACTGACTTTGTTTCTTCGGAGGATTCGAGAAAGAAGAAACACTCTTCGGGAAATCGCCCATCTAAATACTCTCGAGCGAAGGAGTCTGGGGGCGAGCAAAAGAAGAAGAATTTTCACAAGGGACCGGGCTCAAGAGGTAGAGTCTCAAGTCTAGTGGATGCTTCTTGTGTGGAGGACCACACAAAGTGAGGGAGTGCCCATAAAAACAAGCACTCAATGCTTTAACAGCATCGGTTCTATCCCGTAAATCAGACAAGGGCAAAGCTATCGCCCTTAGTTCGAGCAGTTCTGACTCTAGTAGCGACAGTGAGGCGTCGCAAGGACCCAGGATGGGAGCAATGCGTTTGTTGAATAAGTTGCGGGGTCAAGTGGGGGAGAACACAAAGGCAAAGCCACTGAAGGCAGGAAATGACGAGTTGATGTATGTGGACATCAAGCTTAATGGCCAAACAACCCGTACAATGGTGGACACGGGCGCGACCCACAATTTTATTGCCGATCGCGAAGCAAAGCGATTGGGATTACTCTTGGAGAAGAGCCCAAGTCGTATGAAGGCGGTGAATTCGGAGGCCAAGCGGATCACCGAACAAGCGAAAGGGATCCCCATCAAGATCGGGACATGGAGCGGGAGAACAAACTTGATGGCAGTGCCACTAGATGACTTCCAAGTGATTCTCGGAATGGAGTTTATGCACGCAGCGAAGTTGGTGCCAGTACCGTTCCTGAACTTCTTGTGTCTAATGGGAGGTGACGATCCCTGCATGGTTCCAGTTTCTCGAGGAGGAACCAAGGACCTACAACAAATATCGGCTTTACAATTGAAGAAAGGGGTACGAAAAGGTGAATCAACCTTTGTAGCAGCTATGAAGCTAGAGACACCTGATGGAGAGGCCATTCAGGAACCTGCTATTGTGGCGAACATCCTGAAGGAGTTCTCGGATGTGATGCCAATAGAGTTGCCAAGAACTCTACCACCACGCAGAGGCGTGGATCATCGGATTGAGCTGGAGCCGGGAATTAAGCCTCCAGCGAGACCACCATACCGCATGGCCCCTCCAGAGTTGGCGGAATTGAGGAAGCAGTTAGATGAACTGCTAAGCAGTGGTCTCATCCGCAGTTCCAAAGCACCTTTCGGAGCTCCAGTCCTCTTTCAGAAGAAACAAGATGGGAGTCTCCGATTATGCATCGATTATCAAACCCTTAATAAGATGACGGTGAAGAACAAGTACCCTATCCCGCTCATCGCGGACTTGTTCGATCAATTGGGCAACGCAAAGTACTTCTCCAAACTCGACCTTCGATCGGGGTATTGGCAGGTGCGCATTGCAGAAGGTGATGAGGCAAAGACTACCTGTGTGACCAGGTATGGAGCATTCGAGTTTTTGGTGATGCCTTTCGGCTTAACCAATGCTCCGGCCACATTCTGCACTCTAATGAACCAGCTGTTCAAGGAGTATTTGGACAAGTTTGTGTTTGTCTACTTAGACGATATCATCGTCTATAGCCAAACACTTGAGGAGCATGTGGGACACCTCCGAACAATTTTCAAAGTTCTCAGGGAGAACACCTTGTTCGTGAAGAGGGAAAAGTGCTATTTCGCCCAAACAGAGATTTTGTTCTTGGGGCATCGAATCGAAAATGGTTCCATCCGAATGGACCAGTCTAAGGTGCAAGCTGTGGCGAACTGGCGAACACCAAAGAAGGTACCAGAGTTGAGATTCTTCCTTGGGTTCGTCAACTATTATCAGCACTTCATAGCGGGGTATTCGAAGCGCGCAGCTCCGTTGACGGAGTTGCTAAAGAAGGAGCAGTCCTGGAGATGGTCGAACAAATGTGAGGTGGCATTTCAAGACCTAAAGACTGTTGTGTTAGAGGAACCTGTACTCAGATTGCCAGACTATGGAAAGTCATTTGAAGTCCATACAGATGCTTCTGATTTTGCTATTGGAGGAGTTCTTATGCAGGAAGGTCATCCGGTGGCCTACGAGAGTCGCAAGCTCAACGAGACCGAGCGGCGATATCCTGTGCATGAGAAGGAGATGACAGTGGTGGTCCACTGTCTACGAGTGTGGCGACACTACCTTCTGGGAGCACCATTTGTGCTAAGGACAGACAATGTCGCATTGAGTTACTTCCAAACTCAAAAGAAACTCTCCCCAAAGCAAGCACGATGGCTGGACTTCTTGGTTGAGTTTGACATGGTAATGGAGTACAAGCCCGGAAAAGCAAATGTCGTGGCCGATGCATTGAGTCGGAAAGTGGAGCTAGTGAATGCTATACAGTTGGAGGGCGGAGGCCAAACAAGTCAATTGCGCTCCAACTTCCTTTCCAGGATCAGGGATGGACTGCACCGAGATCCTCAAACAGTAACCCTAATGCAACTCATCAAAGAGGGCAAGGCACGACGATTTTGGGTCCAAGAGGGACTCATCTATACCAAGGGGACTAGAGTTTATGTTCCGCGAGCGGATAACTTGAAGCGTGAACTCCTGAAAGAGTGTCACGATTCCCTTTGGGCTGGACATTCGGGTATCCACCGAACAATGGCTCTCGTGGAGAGGGCCTTCTATTGGCCGAAAATGGGGACAGATGTGGAGGAATATGTTCGAACATGCCTTACTTGTCATCAAGACAAGGTAGAGCAGCAGAAGCCAGTGGGACTTTTGGAGCCGCTGCCCATACCAGAAAGGCCTTGAGAGAGCATTTCCTTGGACTTCATATCAAGCTTGCCCGCAGTAGGGGGACTTGGATCGATACTCGTGGTAGTTGATCGGTTTTCGAAGTATGCAACATTCATTGCTGCACCCCTACATTGCTCAACGGAGGAGGCGGCTAAGCTGATGATGAAGAATGTGGTGAAGTTTTGGGGAGTCCCACACAACATCATTAGTGATCGAGATTCTCGGTTCTTGGAACGATTCTTGACCGAGTTGTTCAAGTTGTTGGGATCTAAATTATACTTCTCCACAAGCCTCCACCCCAAACGGATGGCCAAACAGAAAGAATCAACTCACTCTTGGAGCGATATCTGCGGCACTACGTAAGTGCCAACCAACGAGATTGGGTGAAGCTATTGGACATAGCCCAATTCTCCTATAACTTGCAGCGGAGCTCTGCATCCAACAAGAGCCCATTTGAGATTATTACGGGACAACAACCATCAACTCCTCATACCCTGGTTATTGGCTATACAGGGAGTATCCCATCAGCCTATCACTTTGCAAAGGAATGGCATCGCAATGCAGATATTGCGCGGGCTTACTTGGAGAAGGCAGCCAAGAAGATGAAGAAGTGGGCAGACTTGGGGAGGCGACCACAAGAGTTTAAAGTGGGTGACATGGTGTTGGTGAAGCTCCAACCAGCATCATTCCAGTTCTTTAGGCACAGAGTGCACAAAGGATTGGTGCGCAAATATGAAGGGTCTTTCCCAATCATCAGCAGGGTAGGCAATGTCTCATACAAGTTGCAACTGCCTGCATGGTTCAGAATTCATAACGTCTTCCATGCGAGTAACTTAAAAGCCCACCACTAAGGTCCACAAGATGATTCTCGAAATGTTCCAACTCGACTACCCCCCCACTAGAGCCTCTTACGAGAAGCGAGTTGAAACTATTCTAGCGGATCACAAGATAAAGCTACCCAATGGAGCACAGCAAATTGAGTATTTGGTGAAGTGGCAAAAGCTTCCTCAAACAGAAGCCAGTTGGGAGCCAGAAGATGCCCTCCGACATGAAGAAGCTCGCGTCAAAGCCTACCAACAAGCGTCGACGAGGGCGTCGACAGTTTAAGTGGGGGAGAATGTCACGAACGGACGTCGCTCAACCGCAACATCTTCACTCCGTGATCCGTTCGTGCTTTTTTCTTGCTTGTACATATGTTTGGCAGCTTGTTTTGCCTTGAGTTTATGTGTTTTCACCTAAGAAATGTGAGCGAAAGTAGTGTAGAAGGCTGCAGAATGGTCGTTTGCTGCACAGAGCCAAAACAGCCCAAAATGGCCCTGTTTTGGGTCTTTTTCGTGTGCCACGGTAACATTTCTGAGCGGTGTGAAATGTCAGCCATTTCAGCACCTTGGAACCCCCCGGGTGGCACCGGGCTGGATGGGGCTCCGGGTATATGTCGGGCGTAGGCGTTCATCAGCAATTGAACTTGACTTGCGTCTGATACCTTGGGAACCGTCGTTTGCAGACTTGCGACCGTTCCTACAACCCTCCAAAGTCATATTTCGCTCTCTCTCTCTTTTCTCAGCTGCACTCAAGGTGTTCGACAAATTACTTGTATAGCTTCCCGCTTTGCGAGACACCGGGACATGTCCGTTGCTCGCTTCCAAGCTAATCAACTTTTTCTTTGCAGGTCCTACAGGACCTTAAGAGGTTGTCAGAGGGCTGACCCTATGCGGACAGATAACGCTTTGGGCGTTCCATGACTTAGGCAATCCCAGCTAAGTCCAGAACAGTGGGCAAGGTTGCTTCACGACTTAGGCAATCTCAGCTAAGTCTTCGGGAGGGCCGCAAGGGTGCCGCACGGCTTAGGCAAATTTAGCTAAGCTCGTGACAAGCTGGTTCATTAGAGTGCAGAATGTGGCCGGAGCATTGGTTAAACCGAAAGGCATCACCAAGAACTCGAATGCTCCATACCTGGTCACACAGGTAGTCTTTGCCTCATCACCTTCTGCAATGCGCACCTGTCAATACCCCGACCTGTCATGGTCAAAATGTAAACAAGGTGTTTGATGAAATGCTCATGTTTGTCCGTGTCCTTCGGTTTGTGTACATACATTGTACAGCAAGTAGCGGGCTTGCAGTAGGCTTAGCAGCCCGCTACTGGTTTGCTTTATGGCCAATTTTGGCTTGTAAATACAAGTATGTCTTGTAAGCACTTATGGGGGACTTCGGTCTGTAATGGACCATTATCCGTTGTGTGCAACCTCTCTGAGTTTGTGATGTCCTCGGATGTAATTTGCATATGGCTTATGAAGTGTTTGCTTGAGCAGTTGCTTGTGGATCCCATGAGAATTGCTTCTTCTAGCCCGTTTTCTCTTTTGTAAGTCTAAGGGACTCTGGGAGATCTCAGAGAAGGCTGACCTTTGCGGACAGATACGCAGGGGTGCCGCACGGCTTAGGCAAAATCAGCTAAGCCCGTGACAATGTGGTATCAGAGCGGGACAAGCACACGCAGAGACACTTGCCATACAAACGTGGGATCCTAGTTGGGCTGTGTGGAGGACAGCCAGCACGTGCAACCGTTTAGGAGAAAACGGACATTGAGATGTAGGGAAAGGAGTCACTCAAAGGAGCGGGCATCCAGGTTTGGCATTCAGAGGAATGGTCAACCCTTTGCGCGAGAGGCACCACGAGGACAAACATGTAAAGAAGAATGTGTAGCACACAAAGATCGGGATGGTGGAGTTCGAGCTATGGCTTGACATTGGCAACTAAACTTGATGGTGCTCAAGGCCAAGCGGGGCGTTTGGTGATAAATGAGACCGTGCAAAGTGGGAGGTGTTGCGTAACGATCGAAAGAGTTGTGCAAAGCTCACAGAGGTGAGGGGAATTGCTAACTCGAATGATTTGGATCTCATGCAAGGGCTTGTACACGGACGACGGAGTGTTCGTGGCCATCCTAAGGTGCGATCAGAACTCAGTGCCATGGAGCATCAGAACTTTCTCTTTGACATAAAAGGCTATGTCCTAGACAGCTGAAATGTGCAACAAGTTCAGCACGTTGCTAGACCCTGGAGGGTGCAGTGGAGACTGTATTGGCGAAGGGTCACAATCTAGCAAGTACATTTGCGGGGGCAGAACAAGGCATAAGTTATTCAGCAAGACGGAGTAGTCCAAAGGGGATGGTGGTCTCCGAAACTTCCAGTGGGAAGAATGTAAAGAGGAAAGTTGCTCTAATAGGACAGATATCCAGGAGGGATAAGTCCTAGTTCTCCAGAGGGAGAATCATGTGCAATAGATCGCACATATTGAGGAAGAGTTTCTCAAGGAGATATCTCCAAAACGCTCAACGGACCGAGCGACGAAGAGTCATCACATGATCTCGAATGAGGTAATGCATTGGTGGATGCATTTCGAGATCAAGTGGGGGAGTAATCCAAGGCAACATCATATGAAGGCACACTTCGAGTCGATGTGGAAATCGAACTCAACGGAGGGCTGACCCGTGGAATGGTGGACGTGAGGGCCACTATCAACGCAATGCAAATCGAGGAGAGGAACGACTTGGGTGAAACTTGGTGAAGTATCCAAGCCGTATGAAGGGAGTCGACATAGAAGATGAAACATGGAGCGGAGGCATAGAGCTTTCCTTGGACGGAGGTCAAGGGCATGAACTCTTGTAGAGGCAAGAGTGGGATCGTGTCATTCCATGAGTTCTTCATTCTGATGGGGCGGACTTATCTTCCATGGTGCTAAAGATGAAGGGAGCTTCGAGGCACATGCAAGCTACCTCAGAGATGCATTTGACGGAGTAACTAAGGTGATTCAACTTGCAGAGGCAAAGTTGGGATCATAATACCTTAGCATGGGGCAAGAGGACGCAGAGGCGAGTACTCTTGAAGAATATGCCATAGTGTTGTCATTCGAGTTGTCAGGAGCAAGAGGTGCATAGCAGAGATTGTGCTGGTAGGGGATAGAGGCCCAGGATCCAGACAAGAGTGCACCAATTCTAGTGAAGTCAGGGGGACTTCATGAGCTACTAGGCGACAGACTGTCCTAGAGCTATGCTTCGTCCAGGTGTGACCCAAGAGTGGGTGGACGAAGGTGAATTGCCAAGGGAGCGAACTAAAAATCGGAGATGTTAGAGGCCCTACGATGTGTTGGCAGAGGCCACACGTGGAGAAGTCGTAGTCCGAGTTCATCACACAATAATCTGTATGCAATGGAGATGTCACCAGGAGGCGACATGGTGCAGCGGATCGTGGTGGAATAGTTCGTGGCAATGCAACACAGGTGATCTTGTCCCGTGAGGGACAAGATCATGCGGAGGTATGATCAGGAGCTACTAGGAGCTCCACTTTGGTGTACGACACAACAAGAAGAAGTGCTATGGATTCAAGGAGTGAATGTCATGGTACCGCAGAGGCGGGTCTTCGTGTGTGCATCGGAGCTTGCATTGGATGAAAGCCTTGATCATCAGCATATGGGGGCTGTGTACCACCAAGGAAGAAGTCCAAGTGCAAGTACCAGTGAGTCCCATGGAGAGGGACGTGATCATGTGAATGATCAGGAGCTACTGGGAGCTCCACTTCGGTGAACAATGCAACGGCAAGAAGGGCTGTGGATTCAAGGTGTGAATGTCATAGTACCGCAGAGGCGGGTCTTCCGTGTGTGTGCATCGAAGCTTGCATCAGATGAAAGCCTTGGTCGGCAGCATATGGGGGCTGTGTACCACCGAGAGAGTAGTCAGATTGCAAGTACTAGTGAGTCTCATGGAGGGGACTTGATTATACTAAGGTATGATCGGAGCAGTTGGAGAGTTGAACTACTTCAGTGCTCACATTCGCTTAAGGGAGCCCGGCAAGTCAGAGGACAAAGCCGAGTAAGCGAACGTTGCTACCAAGGAAGCTAAGGAGAACAGAATCGGCGTGAGCCCTGCAACAAGATGGCAGAGGCCATGCATGAGAGTTGCAGTTCTATCGTTCCATTGACCAAAGAGAACTGCTAGGAAAATAGAATCGGCGTGAGCCCTGCAACAAGATGGCGGAGGCCATGCATGAGAGTTGCAGTCTGTCTTTCCATCGACCAAAGAGAACTGCTAGGAGGACACAATGGTGTCGAAGCAGGTGGTCGGAAGGGGCGAGGAAGCAACGACGAGTCCAGTAGGCTCAGCTACCCAAAAGCAAAGCGTCAGTTAGAAAGGAGGTGGACTCGTAGGAGCACCACAGTGCCGCAGAGGCGGATCTACCGATCGTGAAGGAAGGGATGCAGATGCAAGTCAACGGAGAGTAGCGCTATGGGCTTGGCAGCACCATGGTACCGCAGAGGCGGGACTTCCGTGGAGTCATCGATCCCTTGCTCTCATGGAGGGAGAGCATTGGTCGCAAAAGGGGCCGAGGAGGTGGAGAATGCAAAGACAAACTCCAAGTATCAAGACAGGGCAGAAGGGCAGAGGCCAAGAAACTTCATAAGACCGATGTCGAAGGGCTTCTCATCAAGATAGCCGAAAGCGAGGGACTTCAGGTTGACGCAGGAGTGCTCGACCAAGGAACGAAGTAGACAGTACACGATACTGTACCTTTCTACTCAGAGGAGTAGGCGGCAAAGGTGATGGATAAGATGGTACAATCCCAGAGGCGACCAAATCTATCAAAGACTTACTCCAAGTTGAGGGACTCCAAGTTGGGGTAAACTTTTGCTCTTTTCGGGCGAAACTTCTTGCATTCCAGAAGTTCAATGGCAGTGGGAAGGCGAATCACAGTAGCTAACTCAACGCAAGGAGTGCAAACACTTCAGGTGCTTCAGAAGTGTGAGCAAAGAGTGCGCGAATGTTAGTAACCAGCTTAATGCATGAAGTACAAACTCGAGGAGGCAGGCGCAATCGAGTAACCTTTGCCTTCTCAACTACTAAGAGAATGGGTGAAGTTAAGTATCCCAGTTCTCTTACTTATCCGGCAGAGGAGCTCTGCCTAAGTTCAGTGACCCTTCAGAGAAAGCTTACGGAAGACAATAGTTGTCAAATCCTCACCATTGGTGATCGGTACTACTGAGAGTAGATTGTTCGCTTTATTTTTCAATTGAATGCCAATCGAAAGCGGAAATGATGCGAACCTACTTGGAAGTGATAACTAAACATGGAGGAAGGATTAATGGGCAAATATTTTGAGGAAGGACCTTAAAAACTTCAAAGTATGCAAGGTGATGCTCGTTAAAGCTCCAACAAGCATCCACCTAGTTCAAGCAACATGAGTATACTACGATACTGGCGCATAATAAGGTAGGTCTTTTCCTTCATCAGTAGGATCCGTGAGAACCAACAAGGATCAGCACAACTCAACCAACCCCACACCAGATTCAGTTAGTGGTGAGTTGAAGCAGCATGGCGGATCAGAGTTCGACTACTCAACAACAACGGCGGAGAGCAGCTGGGAGCCAAAGGGGCGTGTTGCAGCTAAAGCAGAAGATTGAAGATTTAGCAAAATGCAAGGAGATGCAACGTCTACAGCGGCTTCGATGAGGACGTCGAAGGAATAAGTGGGAGAGAATGTCACGGTCAAAATGTAAACAAGGTGTTTGATTAAATGCTCATGTTTGTCTGTGTCCTTCCGTTTGTGTACATACATTGTACAGCAAGTAGCGGGCTTGCAGTAGGCTTAGCAGCCCGCTACTGGTTTGCTTTATGGCCAATTTTGGCTTGTAAATACAAGTATGTCTTGTAAGCACTTGTGGGGGACTTCGGTCTGTAATGGACCATTATCCTTTGTGTGCAACCTCTCTGAGTTTGTGATGTCCTCGGATGTAATTTGCATATGGCTTATGAAGTGTTTGTTTGACCAGTTGCTTGTGGATCCTGTGGGAATTGCTTCTTCTGGCCCGTTTTCTCTTTTGTAAGTCTAAGGGACTCTGGGAGATCTCGGGGAAGGCTGACCTTTGCGGACGAATACGCAGGGGTGCCGCACGGCTTAGGCAAAATCAGCTAAGCCCGTGACAGACCGAAGGTCGAGTTTGGAGAAGTACTTTACCTTGCCCAATTGATCAAACAAGTCCGCGATGAGCGGGATAGGGTACTTGTTCTTCACCGTCATCTTGTTAAGGGCTCGATAATTGATGCATAATCGGAGACTCCCATCTTGTTTCTTCTGAAAGAGGACTGGAGCTCCGAAAGGTGCTTTGGAACTACGGATGAGACCACCGCTTAGCAGTTCATCTAACTGCTTCCTCAATTCTACCAACTCTGGAGGGGCCATGCGGTATGGTGGTCTCACTGGAGGCTTAATTCCCGGCTCCAGCTCAATCCGATGATCCACGCCTCTGCGTGGTGGTAGAGTTCTCGACAACTCTGTTAGCATCACATCTGAGAACTCCTTCAGGATTTTCGCCACAACAGCAGGTTCCTGAATGGCTTCCCCATCAGGTGTCTCTAGCTTCATAGCTGCTACAAAGGTTGATTCACCTTTTCATACCCCTTTCTTCAATTGTAAAGCCAATATTTGTTGTAGGTCCTTGGTTCCTCCCCGAGAAACTGGAACCATGCAGGGATCATCACCTCCCATTAGACACAAGAAGTTCAGGAACGGTACTGGCACCAACTTTGTTGCGTGCATAAACTCCATTCCGAGAATCACTTTGAAGTCATATAGTGGCACTGCCATCAAGTTTGTGCTCCCGCTCCATGTCCCGATCTTGATGGAGATCCCTTTCGCTTGTCCGGAGATCCGCTTGGCCTCCGAATTCATCGCCTTCATACGACTTGGGCTCTTCTCCAAGAGTAATCCCAGTCGTTTAGCTTCGCGATCGGCAATAAAATTGTGAGTCGCGCCCGTGTCCACCATTGCACGGGTTGTTTGGCCATTAAGCTTGATGTCCACATACATCAACTCGCTGATTCCTGCCTTCAGTGGCTTTGCCTTTGTGTTCTCCCCCACTTGACCCCGCAACGCATTCAACAAACGCATTGCTCCCATTCTGGGTCCTTGCGACGCCTCACTGTCGCTACTGGAGTCAAAACTGCTCGAACTAAGGGCGATAGCTTTGCCCTTGTCTGACTTACGGGATAGAACCGAAGCTGTTAAAGCATTGAGTGCCTGTTTTTATGGGCACTCTCTCACTTTGTGTGGTCCTCCACACAAGAAGCATCCACTAGACTTGGAGACTCTACCTCTTGAGCCCGGTACCTTGTGGAAATTCTTCTTCTTTTGCTCGCCCCCAGACTCCTTCGCTCGAGAGTATTTAGATGGGCAATTTCCCGAAGAGTGTTTCTTCTTTCTCGAATCCTCCGAAGAAACAAAGTCAGTCAGCCTTTCCGCGGCTGCAAATGCCCCGACTACGTCGGTGACATTCCTCCGATGTAGTTCTTATTGTACCCATGGCTTCAAGCCATCGAGAAAGCTGAATAGCTTGTCTTTCTCAGACATGTCCCGAATATCCAGCATCAGTGCTGAAAATTATTTCACATAGTCTCGGATTGTTGTACTCTGGCGGAGTTGTCTCAGTTTCCTTCTTGCGACAAACTCTATGTTCTCGGGCAAGAACTGAGTTCTCAACTCTCGCTTCAAGTCTCCCCATGTATCCACTCGACATCGGCCTTGTTGGATCTCTTCCCAACGGGTTCACCACCAAAGTTTTGCATCCCCCTTCAGATACATTGTTGCTATCGCAACTTTGGTTTCTTCAGAATCGAGCCTTGTAGCACGAAAATACTGTTCAATGTCGAACAAGAAATTTTCAAGCTCTTTGGCATCCCTAGCACCTCCGTAACACTGCGGCTCCGGTGCTCTGAAGTGTTGTGGTGGCGCAGCGCAGGTGTTGTTCCCTCCCACGTCAAGAGTCCTTGTTAACACCATCACCTTAGCCGTGAGTTCCGCCACAACTTCATGTAGATGTCGTATGGAATCTTTGGTGTCCTCTGTCAGTTGATCAATCAGGGATTCAACATTCTCGATCCGAGTTTTAGCTTCTTCTTGCGAGCTCTCTACCCCAAGTAGCCTTCCTCGGCCTTGGTAGAGTTCCTCCACGCTCGCTTCAAGAACATCGAGGTGGGTTTTCACCATTGTAAGTCTCTCTCTGTGGCCCTTCTTCCCGGTTGGCGCTCCAGATGGTGCCTCCTCCCCTCGAGGAGAATACCCAACTTCACGCTTGTCTTGTTCACTGTCGCGCTTCTCATAAGCGGCTCCAGCAGTTTGCGAGCGAGTTTGCACTTGCAGCCCACCTACGGCTGCTTGGAGCAAGGGTCCCGCTTGCCCCATCTTGCTCGATTCACCACGATGTCTCACCATGACAAAATTATGAATCTTCTTCGTTGTTCGTATAAATTGCTTGCCTGCTCTGTTACCATACTATCACGGGCTTAGCTGAATTTGCCTAAGTCGTGCGGCACCCTTACGGCCCTCCCGAAGACTAGCTGAAATTGCCTAAGTCATGGAACGCCCAAAGCGTTATCTGTCCGCACAGGGTCAGCCCTCTTACAACCTCTTAAGGTCTCGTAGGACCTGCAAAGAAGAAGTTGATTAGCTTGGAAGCGAGCGACGGACACGTCCCGGCGTCTCGCAAAGCAAAAAGCTATACAAGCAATTTGTCG
Source organism: Ensete ventricosum (assembly GCA_029747655.1). Lineage (NCBI taxonomy): Eukaryota > Viridiplantae > Streptophyta > Magnoliopsida > Zingiberales > Musaceae > Ensete > Ensete ventricosum. The sequence goes on along the minus strand of JAQQAF010000003.1, from coordinate 24,257,048 downwards.
AACACCTTGAGTGCAGCTAAGAAAAGAGAGAGAGAGAGCGAAATAGGACTTTGGAGGGTTGTAGGAACGGTCGCAAGTCCGTAAACGACGGTTCCCAAGGTATCGAACGCAAGACAAGTTCATTTGCTGATGAACGCCTACGCCCGATATATACCCGGAGCCCCATCCAGCTCGGTGCCACCCGGGGGGTTCCAAGGTGCTGAAATGGCTGACATTTCACACCGCTCAGAAAGGTTGTCGTGGCACACGAAAAAGACCCAAAAATAGGGCTGTTTTGGGCTGTTTTGGCTCTATGCAGCAAACGACCGTTATGCAGCCTTCTACACTACTTTCGCTCATATTTCTTAGGTAAAAACACATAAACTCAAGGCAAAATAAGCTGCCAAATATATATACAAGCAAGAAAAAGCAACGAACGGTTCACGAAGCGAAGATGTTGCGGTTGAGCGACGTCCGTTCGTGACATCGCGGGCACTTCTGATTGCACTTCAGAATTTGGTCGTTAGCTACCTTAACTTCGAACCCATTGTAATCTTCTTTTTTGAGCATTAAGTGGGAAGCAACCTTACTGCTCATGAAGTTGTGTGTGCTCCCGGCGTTGACGAGGACGATGATGGACTGCTGCTCGAGAAACTTTTACTATCTTCAATTTTTGCAGGTTAGTGTAGCCGGCTAAGGTAGGGACCATGCAGGTGGCTTGTTGTGGTGTCTTCTCCTTGGGCTCGAGAGTCGTATCTTCAAGTTTGGGTTCTTCAATGGGCGCATTTATTAGTAGTGTCTCCTTTTTACATTTATGTTCTAGGCTCCATAATTTATCATAATACCCATATAAGCCCTTTGTCAATCCGTAATGAAGGTCTTCTCTTGTTAATTTCTATGGCTAAGGGGGTTGACTGACAGTAGGAGGAGGTGAAAGCTTTGGTGTCACTGGTTAGGGAGCAACTCTAGTCTTCCGAGCTTCATAGTTCAATCGCTCCTCTTGATGTCGCGCAAAGGAGATGGCTGCCTTAAGTGTGTACAGCCGTCGCGCTTTAACTTCTTCCTGAATCTCTAGCTTTAAGCCCTAATAAAAGTCCTCAATATCTATTTTTCAGATCAATCATAAATTTGATTAGATAACCTTTCAAACTTGGTTTGGTACTCTTTGATGGTGGAGGTTTGACGGATCATCGCTAGTTCTTCGCTAAGGTTCTTTTTACAATCCATATTTGCACCACGTTGTGATCTTATTGGGCTCGGTGATCAGCCCAATCTAAACTCTTCAAAGAGAGTGCATAATTTAACATCCATACGCGTCTCAAGAGCCTCCAGTTTGGCTTTAAATAAGCCCACCGATGTCATGACGTAAGGATCTTTAACATGTCAAATCAAACTGATTAAAGAGTGTAGCTACAATCTTCAGGTTGAAGGCAGCAATGGCAACGATGTCGGGGCTGTGGTGGTGAAGTCTCTAAGTGGAGGATGGTAGCCAAGGATAGCAACAATGGTGGAGGAAGAAAATGGCAGCAGTAACATCGGCTGCGGTCCTTCGGTGATGCTGCAATGTTGACGCTACAATGTCGTCGAAGCTATGATTTTTTAGGTAGCTGATATTTGTCAGAAGATGGTAGCTAAGAGATCTGAGTCGGAAGGTAGCAGTGATGGCGGAGGAAGAAGAGGGCAGCAGCAACGTCGGTTGCGGCTGTGGCTACGGTGCGACTTCGTGGCTGCAGGTGGCGTCGGTTGTAGCAAGGGTGCGGCTGCAATAGGAGAAAGATGGGGCAGCGATGTATACGACTATTGCAAGGAGGGCAATAGCGGTATTGAGTGAGAGACGACTGTTGTTGTGTTCAATTTGTTACTAGCCACGATCAAGATAGTTGGCAGCGAACGATTGTTGCGGGTTGTGATGTAAACATATTGCAACGAAAGATTGCTGCTGGTAGCTTTTTGTCGCAAGGATCGCTACTGTCTGCGATCAAGGAGGATAACAGCAAGAGATCGCTATTGGCAGCATTGGGCAGCGAAAGATGCATGCTGTAGTTGAAGGGATAACTGAGATTGGGTGGCTGAAAGGTCGGTGGACCGAAGGCTTCGATTTTTTGGCGCGGTTTGTGGTTGTTTTGGGTGCGATTTTGGGCTACGATTTTGTGGAGTTTAGGCTACGAATTGGTGTGGTTTTAGGGCTATGATAGTATTAGATGAAGGTTAGGGAAATAGATTTTAGATCTGGGATAGATGGCAACAAAGATAGGTGTATCGATAAGGAAAGTTGGCTGAAAAGGTAAGTGGATCAATAAGGAAATATGTTACGGTTAGGGCTGATTAGGTGGTTGTTTTAGTTTGGTTTAAGGTAAGATTTAGAGGGGATTTTGGTGAGGATGGTAGGGTTTAGAGATGAGGAAAAGAGAGTCCAAAATCTCACAAAAAATAGCACTTAAATCTAATAGAATTTGACAAAAAAATGTGCTGCGATGTGCTGTCCTGCCGAATAGATTTTACGTTGGAGAAACAATGACTTCTTGACATAAATTCCAAAGGAAAGTTCAAGTAAATTATATAGAAATCCTTGGTTCAGATGTTGTAACACCGATAAAAAGTTTGGCAAAATTTTGGCGGCATAACAGTGGGAAAATAGGGCAAAAGACGAAAGGTAGATCCTTCGTCGTAAAAATTCCAGAACTGCATGATGGTGAAAGATTGCACAAGAAAACCAGTTCCCGAAGGAATTTTTTCTAGAAATCAATTTCAGATGAAAGCTAAGTTGATCTTTGGAATTGTATAAAAATTTCGGCCTAAAAGGATGAACAAAAGTTTGGTTTCAAAAGGCCAATAAATGGAAGGTAGATTCTGCATTGTAAAATTTTAGTACTGCACAATGAAGACTCACACCTATAAGTCCAAATCCAGAAGGAGTTTTTTCATGAGATCAGTTTTAGATGAAAGCTAAGACGATCTATGAAATTGTATAAAAGTTTTAGCCAAAAAGGACAATTAAAAGTTTAGTTTCAAGAAGCAATAATCAGTTAAAAAATTTTGCAGCATTTCGCCTTTGCAACAATGATAACGTTTGCGACGAATGAAATTTGCAACGGATAAAATTTGAAAAAAATCTTCAATGTGTAAAGTAAGGAATCTTGTAGTATTGAAGAGGCATGGATGATAAAAATATACCAGATTTTCAGATCAAACGCAAGGGGTAGCGACAGATTGATTTGATCTACGGTTGGGGTAGAAGGTGGAGGTGTGTATCACAGCAATTATGGGAATTGCTTGGGAAGGTGGAGGTGGCTGAGATGGCTATAGGGGCAGCAAGATTGCTACTCTGATACCAGATGATAGAACCCCAGAAGGAGCTCTATAGATTTTGATCCTTGAGGGGATCAAACCTTGGAATGCTGTAGGGGTTCCTCCCTCCTAGACTCGGCACAAGACTGAAATAAAATTGATAATTATTTAATAAAAAGAGGTGGAGGCTACATGCTTATTTATGGCTCCAAACCCTAGCTCTATGGGGTGCTTGTCTAACTAAAATTATACTTTTGCCCCTTATATTGCCTACCTGCCTTAGAGGGAACAGGTGGCGGCTAGGTTGGCTCTATAGTCGACCTAAGCAGGGGGAAATCCTAGTCTACCAACCCAGTAAGAGGGGCGGCAGCCATTAAGCCCTAAGGGGTAATCTAAATCCTAGCGATACTCCCTTATAAGATAGGAGTGACTTTATTACAATCTAGTAGAATTTTATTTACTACTTCTAGGGAGATTATGACTCAACTCTGCTTGAGTCCTATCAGTCTCGAGGGCGATGCAGATGTAGTTATGTGCTATTTGCTAGCTCGATCGTTCATGCATGTTGGGCCATACCACATCGACTCCATGTTGACTACTAATTGGTCCTCTATGGATGATGCTAAAACATTCCTTATCACTCGCATCTCCTCCCTTCCCCTTCTTTTACCCGTACTTCTCCATCACCTCCTCCCTTCTCTCTCCTTCTCAACCGTCGCTTCTCATGCTTTCCCTATCCTCCTCCCATGTCGCCTACCCGGCCCCCTTCACCATCCTCCCCCCTCCTTTCTCGTCATCTCCTCCCTTCCTCCTCATTTGTCACCCTTCCCCGAAAAAAAGATCAAATGGATATTGTTTATAGAATAAGGATATTTTCTTGTTTCTGGTTGCAAAACTATAGTTGGCTAAAAGGTACATTATTAAATATAAAAAGATATTATAATAATTGCCAAAATAATTAATTTTGAATTTACTTAATTGATAAAATAAATATTGATTTAGTTAACTTGATAACAGCATTGCATTTTAAACTTGTCATAGTATTTCTCACACTTTGAATAAGTCAACAATTAATTAAAGGAAAAAAAAGTAAGTAGCCGTTTTTTTTAACATATCAATCAATAGTTCTACAAAAAAAAAATCCTAATGAGACATTGCATTCTAGTAATAACTCAAGTTCCTTTAGCATTCTAGAAAGGGAATCAATAGTCAATTCTTCTTTTTGTTTTTGAATCTTTTCTTCTAGTGAGTTACATCAATTAGGAGATTATGTAGAAGAAACACGAAGAAAAAAAAAATAGGAGTTTCTTCTGATGGCATCATGATATTTTCTCTCTGGAAGAAAAAAATAGGAGTATGGCTGTGCTCATACTTTCTCTCTGGAAGAAAAATAAAAACCATCATTCCAATTTCTACAGCAAACTATTTCAATAGGTATATCTATAAAAAAAATTAAAATCCATCTAATGAAAAGGTAGGGTTCGGTGAAAAAATTGGCTTAATTTTTTAGTGATAATTGATTTAACGAACTTTTAGACAAACACCGTATGTAATGCATGACAAGAGGAAGGTCATAATATAAAGACCACCAACTCATTACTACCCACATCAATTCTCGTGACTTCGTCAGTGATGCTCCTCATGTCAGTCGCCTAGTGTGTCATGAAGTTCACATTGGAAGTTTCAAAATAATGGAGAGAAGTCAACTCCAAGTGATTTCATTTGACGAAGGTTGATGACCTAATATCCTAATCCAAGTACCTCAATAACTTGGATCAAACATGGTTTGCACCATATAATAAAAAAAATTAATCTCAAGATTACATGAATGAATAGCTCATTAATTATGAATTTCCATCATGTAATTCCTGAAGCTTTACAATAGCAATCAACTAATCTCTTACTATTTGCAACATTCGGGTTCCTCTCTCTCTCTCTCTCTCTCTCTCAAAATATTAATAAGCTCTTCAATGAGCATTCCATTGTTTCACGAGCGTAAGATTATTACATGTGGAAAGAAAAATTAATAATAAGCTCACTGATTTCCACAGTCAATAAGAATTGTGACCACAATGAAATGAGTGGTTACTTAGGGGTCATGGATTCCATTCTTGGTAATTCCACTACAATGTGAACTTTTGTGGCAAAATCAGAGATAGTTTCTCCATTGGTGTTTAATTTATCCGTAGCTACTGGAAAATGGATTCTGCTACCAAGAGAAACCCTCTTAACATTTGACCTTTTATTTTTGGTTGCTTCTTTATGTAATTATGTTGTCTCATACTGTGTAACCAGAATCTGCATCCACCAAATAGCAGTGACCAACTTGACTATGGAGAAGCACATGGACTTCTGCAGACAAATTACTGAACAAAACAAGAGCTCGGCTATGGAGAAACACATGGATTTCTGCAGAGAATTGACTGAACAAAACAAGAGGTTGCTAGTAATGTGGACAAACAATCCAGTGTTCAGAAAGAAACAAACACAGCACAGGAAGCAGATATAAGAGGATGCTTCCTCTCATCATCTGAGATGAGCACCACATGAGCTCTTAATCGATGTTATGAAGAACAAGACCCTAAAATGGACCTGGGAGCAATTATGTTGCAGCATCATGCAGAGGTATCAAAGAAGCAATGGGACGGCACCACCTTGATGCTACTCCATATCTTGCATGTTTCAGGGACATGTCTGGCCATCTCTCTGCTCACATGGAGATGCTGCTTTATGTATCTTTCAGGAATGCAGAGCCTGCTCTGCAACCAGGACTTCGAGTTTTATAGCGTTTTGTGACAGTTCTTGCCGTAGAATATTGGTATGTTAGCAGTGCCCTGACCCATTGGGATCCATGTGATGACAATAAAAGGATGGCAGGTCTGCAAAGTTCACAGGGTTTATGCAGCAGGAGATAGCACAGCTATCTGCCTTTGTGCAGACATTTGTGGCCCATCATTTAATGGCTGCCATCCACTGTGCTGATATCGATTGCAATTTGCAACCTCCTCATCAATCCCAGCAACAAGGCTTGTGGCTTTTTTTTTTGGTTCCTTATTCTGATATGCCTGTTCTTGGATCTGCAAACAGTAACTTACTGCACGCACACTTTTTGAGTTGCACCAACTTATCTCATTGGTGTATGATTTTTCTCTTCTTTTTCTATGTGACTGAAATGAACAAAATATAAACAGCAGAACCACAACTTCATCGGTATATGGGTGGATTACGCGATGAAAAAAATGCTAACTTCATCTGTATATGGATGGATTACGCGATGAAAAAAATGCTGTGTCCGTGACAGACAGATTACAAGTCCAATCACTACATTAGATCAAATATGCACATATGTAACCAAGTCTAATCCCAACATCTCGAGTACCTGAAGAGGCTAAACCATGGAAAAGCTGCAACTTAACTGTGTAAGAGTCAATAGGATAAAGTTTCTGTTCGTGCCTTGGATTAATTATTTTCGTATCAGGAATTAGGTGAAGAATTTATGGGGACAATAAATGGAGCATCACGAAGGAAATAGTTAACAGTACTGATGGAATATAATATGTCTTCTGCATAATACCTGAGCTAGCTTGCTACATTCATCCCAAAAGAAGATAAAAAGGGTTAGCTTGGTACCTGGTAATGAAGAACAGAGACTGACATGCTCTGCTGCCATAAGCCTGAAGTTTCACAAATGAGAAAATGGATCGATCGTAGCCCCCAAAATTTACTAACAGCCGCAATAATGAGGATGAATTAAGAAAGTAGGAGACCAGAACAGAAAAACTGAGAAACAAAAAAGGGGTAGAGATTCACTACAACAGAATCAACAAGTGGAAGTTGCAGAGTAGACTGAGGGGAGAAGGAAGAAGCAAGATGAGAAGAGATCCAACATATGGAATGCTTGTGAGAGCAGGAAGAGCCCATGGAACTCAGGATAGATAGCGCAGTAGATGGAAAGAGCAATCCCAGGTCTTTCATTGTCATCAATGGCGCTATCCCTCCTGAGCTTTATGGATGCTTCCATACTTTTTGTCATCCGAAGAAATCATGGTGCAAGTCAAACTAGGGAGAGGGGGAAGGAGGATGAAGCAGGTGGAGACTTGCTCAGCTGAGTTATAGAAGCTGCCAAGGGTTCGTTCGAGGAAAGGTTGAGGAAGAGGGTGGGAGCGGGGCGGGGCGGGGCGGGGCGCGGGGCTATTTATACAAGATGGAGATCACAACTCTTAAGGAAGCCTTTTTTGACATGAGAACAAACAAAAAGGTTTCATCCTCCCCCACCCCAGGAGTAATATTTCAATTTATTATGTGACTTATGCACATTGATCCTCCCCAAATTCTTCGTTCGAATGAACTAATTAGATTGTAGCATAAATATAAATCTCATAACAGACGAAATGGATTACTCTAATCCATTAGTTTTCCTGCGACCTATGCACCATGAATGATTATTCTATTTCGATATCATTTTCATCATAATCTAAACATAAAATAATTAATTTTCTCTTTTGGAAGAGTCTACATAAATCTTCTTTGGGCGTCATCATTCTCCAATGAGGCTCGAATAATTTAGTTTAGCGATCATGATAAGGTTTTCTTAGTATTTAGGATGTGATTAATTAAAATCAAAGGAGAGCTAAGATGCATTGCAACTACATTATAATATGTACGGACCTTCTTACATTATAATATCAAATTGCAGGAAATTTGATGACAGCGACAGATCCGTATAGTGACACTAACTGTTTTTCATGATCAAATTTGGCTGATAATTTGCAATCAGTTTCATGATAAACAACATTCATAACATTAATAAATATATTTTTTGTCATGGGTTTAAGAGTTGAGGATTAAAAAAAAAAGGATGCTATTGTGTATTCTTTTTATTGTTTTAGATTTACGTACCAGACTCCCTTGGACTCAGAATATGAGGTCTATCAACTAGATTGCCTTCTAAACTTATAAATCATCATCTCGGTTCTGCGATTAAATTCCACAATAAGTCATTTATAAAAAAGAACGAAGTTAGCTGCAAGGATGGCGTGCTTGTAGGAAAGAAAAGTGTTTTTACCGTAAGGAATCACACTATATGTGCCCATATTCTCTTTAATACAGTAGCGTTGGAATGAAGATTAGATAGAAGGCACATATATTAGCGTTCTATTGATCCTTTCTTTGTGCGATATCAATCCGAGAGATTCTCAACAGGACAAACTACTGCAGAATAATCATCAGCGTAATACTTTAAAATTTTCTTTTTATTTTTCTACAAATTATATATGGTAAACATAAAGATTAAATTCTAGGACTTCATAATGAATCATCTAACCATGATTAGCTTTGAACCGAACCGAATCAAAATCGAATCGAGCCAATGGTTTGAGAGTATCAAATGAAATCGTGATCCAATTATGATGATTCAGTTTTGAACTGATAAATTTTTTTTTAAAAAATGATGAATGTGTCCCTTCTAACGACTTAATGAATATTTAATTGGAGGAGCATCCTAAGAAAATAAAAATTAAAAATTAAAAATTAAAATTAAAAATTAAAATAATAAATAGACGATTCCAGTTCGAAATCAGAGCCATTTGGAGTCGGTTCGATTCTGATTTCAAATTTGACTGAATCAAAACCTCAATTCTGAACCGAGATAAACTTCTTCATCAACTAAACTAACTTGGTATGATTTATGAGTCAGGATGAGCCTGAAGCAAACATCATCACCCCCCACCTCTTTTTTTGTGACAAAGCAAAACCAAAATCCCTATGGAAGTTAGGTAAAGAGGATCCATATGATACAAAGTCCAAAACAGAAATCCATATGATACTTAGTCCAAAATGGAAATCCATATGATACTTAGTCCAAAATAGAAATCCATATGATACTAACCATCAATCGGTTCAATCTCAAATCACTAACATCAACAGGAAATTGAGAGCTCCACAGCATAAGTTTGCACAATTCAGCGATCTGATCAGCTGCTATACAAAGATCTACCAGAGGATCAGAGTGGATCATTTATCATAAAAAAATGCAACAAATTACCACCCTTATATATCATTAGAGCCTCGGCATGTAGCAAGCGGAAAATGTAGGCCACAGTCATAGAGGAGTCCAGTAATTAGCTGCAACGGCTAAGATTATCAACATACATATATGATGCCTACTCTGACTTCAAGAGGATTAGATACACTGCAACAACATGTAAGATTGAGTAAATCTAAATGCTTCATGACAAATACCACTACAGTAATATCACCAAGGCATCCATCTTACTAGCAAATGCAATACAATGGCAATCCCAAGGGAATAGACTCGAGCACAATAAAACTCTCAGTAAGTAGCTACTTCCCCAACGGAGTCCAGAAAACACAGCAACTTGGTCCCTTCGTGAAATACAGACTGTAGTACAGTGTCAAAATTTCAACAGCAATGAAGTCCAGAAAGCAAAGACAAACAACTAATATGAGGTCAGAACATATGCCATCCAACTCCTAATGATTTATGACCAATTTAACCTAGAATTAAATGCCTTTACAGTGCAAAGAATTTTTTATCAAATTCTACTGAAAACATGCAAAATGTTTGTCCAAACACACTGATGTTGAGCTTCAGAACTTTGCTTGTAAAAGCAATCAAAACTTTTTATCAGTTAAGCCTATTTCCTTCAGAAGACCTTGACTTCTTTGCAGCTTTTGCATGTTCCTTTTCTTTATACCACATCTGAACATTGAACTGGCTACATGATTTGTCCTACTTGAGCACAAAATGCATACATTTTCTTCTGTGCCTTTTCTTTTCAAATATTCTGCAGACTGCCTCTGAACTGGTTTGCCCCAAAATTCAGATATTAGCAGAGAGATCTTTCACCTAAAGTTTTATTAACTGCAAAACCAGCTAGAAATTTAAGACATTAAGCTAAAGCTACCCACTTCATATCCACAGGAAGTTCTATGAAAAGTAGAACTGTATGACTGCAGAGTCATAGAAGCATATACACTCTACTGGAACACACCCATTTGTGTCAATTTTAAATATACAAGTACATTGCATAAAGGCAATTAGATAATAACCTGGACACAAAGTAGTATTATAAGGTTAAAAATAGGATGAATTCCCTAGAAAAGCCCCTAATATAGAGCTTTTCAAATATAGAGGGTTTTTATTTTTTTTTCTTTCTCATAGTGCACTCTGCTTTAATAAATGAAAAAACAAATAATCCTAAAAATGCAAAGGCAAGGTTCCCTCTCATATTTTGGTCCTCTCTCCAACAGAATCAGTTTCGCCCCTAAATTAATGTTTTCAGATTGGTTCAGGACAATATAAATTTTTGTAGTAATAATTACTATTGTTAAAAAATATATAAGTTCTTCTAGATATCTAATTACAACATTAGGTATTTGATCAACTTTTTTTTGCCATAAGAAATCTACTGTCTTTTTTTTCGTAACTAGATCAAAAAATTCAATTTGCAAGAAATACAATCTAAATACTGTTAACTTAAACAATTACTCTTGGCAGACCCTTCTCTTTAAAAGTTTTGTTTTATTTGTCCTTCTCTTTTCTCTAGAAGCTTCTGCATGATATGTTGAGGCTCTGTTATGATAATTGGTAGAATGTAAAGCGACACATCAAGTGTCTTGTTTCTTCTAGGAAAAAGATACCTCAAAGGAGTAGAAAGAAGAGAGATAAGGATGACCAAGATAGAGAAAAATTAGGGAGAATATTAAGAACTAGAATGAATATTATGGATACAACTCATGAAACAGTAAGTAATCACTAATTATTGAATCTTTGATTGACACCATCATGAGGTAACACTAAAAGCTCTCCTTATTGCCTATTTGATCATTAAAGATTGTTTTCTTGGCCCTTGACTTGGCCTATTTTCTCCATATTTCTGAACTATTATCATGCCTTCTTCCCTACTTCATAGTAAAGTGGGTCAAATGTCAGTGGTCTCTATGAATTTGCCCTAGCTTCAATAAGTTGCTCAATCTTTCTCATTATATTGCCATGTCAGAATAAGAGAAAAGGCTTATTGTACAAGGTTCCTGCCAATGCAGGCCTTGAGAAGGATTGATCTATGTAGCCTGATCCTACTCATATATATGTTAGATAGACCACAAAGGAGTAACCTTATCATGACACAATGTTTCACCCTCTATTTTGGCCTGGTTCATCACAAGCATAATTTTATAAGCTTGTATATCTGGCCTAACAGGTATAAGATTATTTTATAAGCTTGTACATCTGCACTGAGGTATAAGTTAATTACTGATTTAAGGCATACATTCTAGTGGCATGCCTTATGCCAATAATGTAATTGCACTTGCTCAGTTGTTTAGCTCTTATTTTTTTATTCAGTATACACACAAATTTATCATGTACAATATCAATCTGATGCTACAGGTGACAGTATCCATTCCAGCTTCCGTATGACTGTATTATAAAACTTCATATTCTTAAAGCCACTTCAATTACATATATTTACTTTTTCATCTTTTTCACTTTCATGGAGTTTTAATGATGGTTAAGCAAGAATATGCTAATATCTTTCAAGTAGTTCAGATCTAGCCAAATAATACACATACCAGAACATGATGCAGTTACTGATGTTGCAACGTCTTTCAGATTTTTCATATATTTGATAATATGTGCATCCTCAGATGACATAACAAACTCTGGATCTTCAATTTTTTCGGTTTGGAAGCAATGAAGTGCCCTTTCAAAACCCTATGAAATGAGATGAGAAAAGATGATGTTTCAGACTATTTATGATAATCCTATAATGTGTACTCAGATGATTTGAGATCAATATTATTAAATGGAATTAACAAGGTAATTGTTGGAGAAAAAATGAACCCACTTTAGCACCCATGTGGATCATTCATAAGCATGGTGAAGCATCAACTTTGAGCTAAAAGAAGTCCTCAAATACATAAAGCCTTATACAAAACTGACAACCGAGTTAAAGTAATAGAAAAAATCATCACAATGTTCTCTGAATTGGTTTGTGTTGCTGGAACTTGCGCCTCGGCTGAGGTGTCAATCCGACACGGCTGGCCTATGTGCGCTGGAGCGACTCAGGGGAGTCAAGGGCCTGGGGAAGCTGAAGAGACGATCGGACACCAGGACGTCATGGCTCCTTGGGTTCTGGACAAGATGCGCTGACGAGCCCCGAGACCTGCAAGCAGACCTAGGTCAGGAGGTTTTGTGCCCGACTAGGTCCCTCTGATGGCTAAGTTAGTTTTGAGAAGGGTAGTCTAGAGTGTTTTTGTTTTCCCTTCCCCCTGCGCTGGTCATTGCATAGGGCATTTATACCTGTCAGTTGAAGAGCGATCGTACTGTAGCATTGAACGGGTTCGGTGCTTCTAACCGTACTTGAGTACGGCTCTACACTAGACGGCGCCTCCGTCGTCTTCCACAGTCCCCGTCAACGGGACTGACAACCGTGGGTACAGCCTTCTGTGCGACTGGCGCGATCCTTGGTTGGGGATGTCTGGGCTGGTGAGGTGGTAGTCAACGCAGTCAAGGAGCCACCACGTCGAGGGTGACTGGCCGCTGTCGTGGGCCATTGAGGTGTCCACCCCCAAGCTCTAGTTTTGTGGTGGATGGGCCCTTATTAATAAGCCCAATTTCTACCCTATCATTCTCTCCCCCCCACCCCCCACCCCCCCGCCCGAGGGAAGCCCTCACAGGGGTGCTCGAAGAGGAGCTGTAGGGGGCATCCATTACTGAACATCGACGGAGTGTCCGGAGCCATCGCACCTCAGATGGGGGCGACTCGAGTTGGTCAAGCTTAACTCCGCCAAGGCGGGTCGGAAATATAGGGTATCAAGACTGAGTCCGTTACGTCTGGTCAGCACGAAGAGCCCCTGGTCGGGACCGAAAGCCTGCTTAGATCATGTTCAGGACTGGAAACCCGTTGGTTGGGACTGAAAGCCAGTTTGGATCATGTTTAGGTCTGGAAGCCCTTTGCAGGGGGTGAACCCTTTGTCGGGACTGAAACCTGTTTGGTCGGGACCGAAAGCCCATCGTGTCAGACAAGTCGCACAACTGGGGATGTCAGGTCAGATTTTTATCCTGACACCCTGATTTCCTCGATGCTTGGGCGATTTGCCGACCAATTTTGGGATTTCCTGGGCGCGTCGTGCGGCTAGCGAGCCATGTGTCTCCTTTCCAGCATGCGCCTCCTGCGTAAGGGCGGCGTTCTTCTCTTTCTCTTTCTTCTCTTTTTTTTTCATAGTGCACGATACCCGAAGCATTAGAGTGAGCTATCTCGCGCTTTGGGTAGGCAAAGCGTCGGAGTAATGGTGGGGTTCAGCTATAAATTCCCCTTCTGGCTAGCACGGTTTTGCGCTTTTGCTGATTCGCTTCCTTGGCTCTGGTCTTCATCTCCAGCTTTTATTTTTCCGGCTCCGGCCCTCGGTCTTCTTCTCTGGCTTCTCTTTTTCCGACTCCGGCTCTCGGTCTTCTTCTTCGGCTTCTCTTTTTCCTCCCCTGGTCGTTTCTCGAGCAGGTCGGGATGTCTCTGTGGCTCTTCTTTTAATTTGTTGCTCGGGTCGTCGTCCAGGAGGGCAACCCTGGTCGACTCCAAGGTTGCGGAGGCCTTGGAGGCGATGAAGTCGTGTTACAATAGTGACTCAACCTTAACGGCTCACCGGTTGGTTAAGGTCCGGGAACGCTTTCATATTCCCTCGGAATATGAACTCACTCCACGCTCCTCTTCCCGGGCAGCGTCCTTATGACGCGTTCGCGAATTGCTTCGGTCTGTCCACCGATGCCCTTGAGGTGGGACTTCGGTTTTCGCTCGACCCAGTGATTGAGGCCTGTCTCATCGAGTGGCTGATTTCTCCTTCGCAGATGGCACCCAACTCGTGGCGCTATCTGGTGGCATTCCTCTGGGAATGTTATGGGTCGGGCGTCACGCCAACCCAGGACCTACTTATGGCGTGCTTCCTGTCTTTGCCGAGGGCAGGCTAGGTAGTATCTGACTGCCCAAAGTGGATTTCGTGTAGGAGGGGCGCCTTCCAGCAACAAAGGTTGGAAAGCAAGGTTTTTCTTTATTTCTTGTAGTCGAGGGTGAGGTTCCTGGCCCGAGTGGACAGCTCAGCTAGTGAATCACCCGGCCCCCGTTCTTTCGGGAAATGAATCTGGACTGGTTGGGATTCTCCGAGGGATCCTTTCGTCTTCTACGGCCGTTAAGGACATGACTGAGGCCTGGCTGGTCGAGGCGGGGCTCAGTCATGCTCCTCGGGGTATGTCACGCCTTTCAATTTATTTTCTTGGGTTTTGTGATTTGACCTTTCCCTTTTGTGCCGCAGAGATGTTTAACCTGGCGAAGATAAAGTCAGCCAGTGGCGCTGCAAGCTATACAGTTCCTCCGCCCGCGGCCAACGTTCCCCCAGCCTTAACCGTGGAGCGTCGGTGATAGGACTCCAGCAGGGTTGAGTCCTAATCTCCCTAGAAGTAGTCAATAAAACCCTGCTAGATTGTAATAAAGTCACTCCTATCTTATAAAGGAGTATAGCTAGAGTTTAAATTAGCCCTTAGGGGTAGAAGTCACCGCCCCCCTTATTGGGCAAGTCGGCCAGGGTTTCCCCCTGCTTAGGTCGGCTATAGAGCCAACCTAGCCGCCCCTTGTTCCTATGAAGGTAGGATGGCTATAGGAGGGGTAAAAGGGTAATTTCACCTAGATAAGTGCCTCCTTGGGTTAGGACTTTAATCCCTATTTAAGATGTAGCCGCCCCCCTCTCTGAAAGCAAGCAATTATCATCTTCAATTAAGCTTTTGTGCCGAGTCTACGAGAGAGGAACCCCTATAGCGTTCCAAGGGTTGATCCCCCTCAAGGATCAAAATCTATGGGGCTCCTTCTGGGGTCTTATCATCTGGTATCAGAGCAGCGATCTTGCTGCCCCTGTAGCCGTCATCCACGCCTCCACCTTCCCAAGCAATTCCCACAATTGCTACGACACGAGCCTCCACCTTTCACTCCAGCAGCAGATCAAATCAATCTGCCGTTGCCCCCTGCATTTGATCTGGAGATCTGGTATATTTTTATCACCCACGCCTCTTCAATACTGTAAAATCCTTTACCTTACACGTCGAAGAAGTTTTTCGAAAAGTTTCCTTGCTGCAAAATTTTACCGTCGCAAATGTTATCATCGTTGCGAAGGCGAAACGCTGCAGAAATTTTCAGCCGATTGTTGCTTCTTGGAACTGAACTTTTAATCATCCTTTTTGGCTGAAACTTTTATACAATTTTGTAGATCGTCTTAGCTTTCATCTAAGACTAATCTCATAAAAAAAACTCCTTCTGGATCCGGACTTATAGTGCCGTGATTCTTCGTCGCACAGTGCTGAAATTTTACGACGGAGAATCTGCCTTCCGTCGATTGGCCTCTTGAAAACCGAACTTTTGTTCATCCTTTTTGGCTGAAATTTTTACACAATTCTCAAGATCAAGTTGGCTTTCATCTGGATTTGATTTCATGAAAAAACTCCTTCTGGAACCGGTTTTCTTGTATGATCTTTTACCATTACGCAGTTCTGGAATTTTACGACGAAGGAATCTGCCTTGCATCTTTTGCCCTATTTCCCTACCGTTATGCTGCCAAAATTTCGTCAAAATTTCTACTGGTATTGACAACATCTAAACCAAGGGTTTCTGTATAGTTTTCTTAAACTTTCCCCTGGAATTTACATTGAGAAATCAGCGTTTCTCCGACGCAAAAACCGGTTCAGCAGGACAGCACATCGCAGCACTTCTTTCCACCGAATTCTATCAGATTTGAGTGCTGTTTTTTGTGGGATTTCGGACTCTCCTTTCCTCATCACCAAACCCTACCATCCTTACCAAAAACCCTTCCAAATATTACCCTAAACTGAATCCAAACAGCCCCCAAATCAGCCACCGAAATTAGCCTACTTCCTTATCGATCCACCTACGTTTTTAGAAAACCTTCCTTAACGAGACACCTTCCAACCGGCCACCCCCTTCTCCAAAATTCCCATGCCATCTATCTCAGATCTAAAATCTATTTTCCTAACCTTCATCTACTGTTATCACAGCCCTAAAACCACGCCAATTCGCAGCCTAAACTCCACAAAATCGCAGCCCCAAATCTGCCCTAAACCGCAGCCTACTTCCATCCAAACCGATTCACCTTCCAACCGGCCACCCCCTTCTCCAAAATTCCCATGCCACTAACCCGACAACAGAAAAAATATCTCAATATTACAGATCTTAAGGCTTATACTATGGCATCGGAGGAGGCTATCGATGCAAAGCTTGAAGCCTTTGAAAACCGCATGGAAGAGAAGATGCGATCCTTATTCGCCGAATTCAGCATAGGCCGACCATCAAGCCCGAGGAAGTCACACCATGGAGAGACTTCAGATCAGCGAGACGATCCTCAAGAGCAAAGACACATCACCTCTGATCCTAACAATCCACGCATGAGGGTTGACTTCCAAGATGGGAAGAAGGAGACCCGATCGGATGGATCTCGCACGCGGAGTATTGTTTTCGGTTCTATCGAACCGCCGATGCAACACGGGTGGAGATCGCTGCCATACACCTCGAGGGAGATGCTATTCAGTGGTTTAATTGGTTTAAGCACACCCATGGAGGACTCTCTTGGCAGCGATTCAAGGAAGGACTACTAGACCGCTTCAGACCAACCGATTTCAACAACATCGACGGACAATTGGCAAAGATTCGTCAAACCTCTACAATACAAGAATACCAAACAAGGTTTGAGCGTTTATCTAACAAAACTGAGAATTGGTCTGAGAAACAACTTTTAGGTACTTTTATCGAGGGCCTAAAGCCGGAGATCCGAGAAGTAAAGGCGCGGCAACCGTACACTCTTATGGCGGCGATTTCCTTTGCGCGTATCCAAGAAGAACAATTGAACCACGAGGTACGAAGGACAAGGATCGCTCCCCGACCAGCCATGCCGAGGTCTACTGCCCCCTCTACTGCCATCCAAGCCCCTGCACCAAAAAAGTTGACAAGAGACGAGCTTCACGAACGATCGACCAAGGAGTTGTGTTGGCATTGCAACGAACCGTGGAGCCGCAAACATCACTGCAAAAAGGGTCGGCTCCTCGTGATTGAACCAGTGGAGGATGAGGACAATGAAACATCTGAAAAAGCCCTTGAACCTAAAGAAGAAGCCATGGAGGAAGAGTCCCCACCGGCCAACTACGCAGTGCACGCATTGGCCGGCTATTCCAACCCACAGATGATGAAAGTTGGAGGACTTCTAAAACAGCAACCCATCACGGTTCTCATCGACACGGGCAGCACCAATAACTTCCTCAATGGTAAGGTTGCTGCACGTTTGGCGCTTCAAATCAAAGGTTGCAACAAGTTTGACGTAAAGGTCGCCGACGGTCGAATCTTTAATTGCGACCAACGGTGCTCGCGGGTGAAACTACTCATCCAAGACCAAGAAGTGGTAGCTGATTTCTTCCTCCTACCCATCGATGATTATAAAGCCGTACTCGGGATCAAATGGCTCACAACACTAGATGATATCTCCTGGAATTTTTCTAAATTAATCATGAAATTTTATTGCAAAGGGAGACAGGTCACGTTACGAGGCAAGCGTGGGAGCCAAATTTTCATCGTTTCGTCGCAACAAATAGAGAAAGTTTTGCACAAAGCGCATGGAGGATTTTTTATGCATATCCAGCAGCCATCTAAGGGGGAGAATATACAAATTTCAGATCCTAAGCTTGCCCTCTTGCTGGATGAATTCACGGACGTTTTCACGGAGCCGCACTGGCTGCCCCCTACCCGGCAGCATGACCACCGTATTCCTATTCTGCCGGGCAAACCTTCAGCAAACTTGCGTCTATGTTGCTACCCTCACTTGCAGAAGGATGAGATCGAGAACATCGTCAAAGAGATGCTGGACACCGGGGTAATTCGACCGAGTTGCAGCCGTTATTCTTCACCGGTGTTGCTAGTGCGCAAGGACGGTACATGGCGGATGTGCATTGATTATCGGGCCTTGAACGTTATCACAGTCAAGGACAAATATCCTATACCCGTCGTAGATGAGCTCTTGGATGAATTAAAAGGAGCCCGAGTCTTCACTAAACTGGATCTTCGTTCCGGTTATCACCAGATTCGGGTATGCATTGAACACATTCCGAAAACTGCATTCCGCACGCATAACGACCACTACGAGTTTTTGGTAATACCTTTTGGACTTATGAATGCTCCTACTTTCCAAAGCCTGATGAATGACATCTTCCGGAGTTTTCTACGCAAGTTCGTATTAGTATTCTTTGATGATATCCTCATTTATAGCCCTACGCTTGATATACATTTTCAGCACTTACGAACTGTTCTAACAATTCTCCGGGAGAATACTCTTTATGTGAAAAAGTCAAAGTGCAGTTTCTTACAGCGTAAAATGGAGTATCTTGGGCATATTATATCAGAGGACGGAGTGGCGGTAGACTCGACGAAGATCGAGGCAATGCAAGGATGGTCGAGACCTACAAATGTACAATCATTACGCAGTTTCCTTGGACTCACGGGCTACTACCAAAATTTTGTGAAAGATTATGGCAAGAAAAGTGCCCCGCTCACGTCCTTACTGAAGAAAGACTCATTCTTATGGTCGGATAAAGCCTCCGTAGCTTTCGAGCGACTTAAGGCAGCCATGACGATAACGTCGGTCCTAGCGCTGCCCGATTTCGGCCGCACTTTGGTCCTTGAGGTTGATGCATCAGGAGTTGGAATTTGGGCTATTCTTATGCAAGATAGTCGACTCCTAATTTACACCGATGCTTCCCCTACACTTCATATGAGGTTTCTACAGGAGATACTAATTACTACCAAATTTAAAATATGGTTGGATACAGGTCCATGTTACGAAAAAGGAGTTAAACTAGAAGAATTGCAATCCATGCTCATGCCAGATTGGGCTCTCATCATCCTGAACCATACCAGAGGGCAGTAACCATTCCAGAAGAAAGATTGGCTATCACTAAAGACTAACCATGTGGCAACCTATGCAAGGAAAAAACTTCCCCCTGACAAACACCGAAGCAGAAGAAAATTTCCTGAGAAAGATCAAGTCCCCCTACATTTCCAGCTCCACCAGCATGAAATTCAAGCATCAAGAAATTGGTCTCCCTATTTCTTTAGGCCTTGCAAAATTGGGGATCATATTGGGGCCCCAACCTGGAGATCAGATCCGTGCACCAGATCAAAATTACAGTTGATCCTCCAAGTATCCCACCTCAAATGGAAATTTAAAGATGATGACTCAGCTCAAGTTCTTCCAACTGACACCCAAGCTGATGAGGAGCTAATGACTGGCTCCCTAAGTTAATGGAACTTCAGCCTTGAGGACAAGGCTGATTTTAAGAGGGCGGGTTTGATAGGACTCCAGCAGGGTTGAGTCCTAATCTCCCTAGAAGTAGTCAATAAAACCCTGTTAGATTGTAATAAAGTCACTCCTATCTTATAAAGGAGTATGACTAGAGTTTATATTAGCCCTTAGGGCTTAGAAAGCGCCGCCCCCCTTATTGGGCAAGTCGACCAAGGTTTCCCCCTGCTTAGGTCGGCTATAGAGCCAACCTAGCCGTCCCTTGTTCCTATTAAGGTAGGATTGCTATAGGAGGGGCAAAAGGGTAATTTCACCTAGATAAGTGCCCCTTTGGGTTAGGACTTTGATCCCTATTTAAGATGTAGCTGTCCCCCTCTTTGAAAGCAAGCAATTATCATCTTCAATTCAGCCTTTGTGTCGAGTCTAGGAGGGAGGAACCCCTATAGCGTTCCAAGGGTTGATCCCCCTCAAGGATCAAAATCTATAGGGCTCCTTCTGGGGTCTTATCAGTCGGGGGCCAAGAAGCACCAAAGGGCAGAGGGAGAGGAGCCGCTGAAGAAGAAAAGCAAGATTGCGGTGTCGAAGCGGTCAACGAGCGCCGCCGAGGGTTCCATGTAGGTTCGGCCTGATAAAGGGAAAGGGTTGGGCGAGGCCGAGGAAGCCCCCGTGATAGGACTCCAGCAGGGTTGTCCTAATCACCCTGGAAGTAATCAATAAGAACTTTATGAGATTGTAATAAAACCACACCTAGTCACTTCTATCCTATAAAGAAGGGTGGCTAGGGTTTATTTGGGGCCTTAGGGCTCAATGGCCGTCACCCTCTTTACTAGGTTGGT
This sequence comes from Ensete ventricosum, assembly GCA_029747655.1. NCBI lineage: Eukaryota > Viridiplantae > Streptophyta > Magnoliopsida > Zingiberales > Musaceae > Ensete > Ensete ventricosum. The sequence continues at coordinate 24,236,589 of JAQQAF010000003.1, read as the reverse complement.
CGGCCAGGGTTTCTAGCAGGCATAGGAGGCCCTTAGTGCCATCATAGCCGCCGCCCATCCCTATTAAGGTAGGGCGGCTATAGGAGGGGCAAGGGGGTAACTTAGGCAGCACCGCCCTAGGGTTAGAGTTTTTAGCCTTATATAAGCTTATAGCCTCCTCTTTTAATCAAGCAAGATCATATTTATTTCAGCCTATGGCCGACTCCTAGGAGGGAGGAACCCCTATAGCGTTCCAAGGGTTGATCCCCCTCAAAGATCAAATCCTATAGAGCTCTTTCTAGGGTTCGCGTTCCTGCTGCCCCTACTGCCATCTCTGTCGCCTCCACCCATCCAAGCAATTCCAATAATTGCTGCAAGATGCGCCTCCATCTTCCACCCCAAGCCGCAGGTCAAATCAATCTGTTGTTGCCCCCTGCGTTTGAACTGGATATCTGGTATAATTTCATCACCCACGCCTATTTACTACTGTAATCCCTATGCCATACATGTTGAAGAAGTTTTCTTATATTTTCTCCGCTGCAAAATTCTACCGTCACAAACGCGATCATCGTTGCGAAGGGGAAACACTGCAGAAAAATTTCAGCCAACTGTTGCTTCTTGAAACTGAACTATTGCTCATCTATTTTGACCGAAACTTTTATATAATTTCATAAATCATCTTAGCTCTCATCTAAGATTGATCTCTAGAAAAAATCCTTTCTGAAATCAGACTTTTTGGGCTGCAATTCCTCATCGCGTGTTGCTAGAATTTTACGACGAAGAATATGCCTTCCATCTTTTCACCTATTTTCCTACCGTTACGCTGCCAAAATTGTCGAACCTATTTGCTGATATTGGCCACATCTGAACCGAGGATTTGTTGACAATTTCTGCATATTTCCCTCGGATTTTGCTCTGGAATTTACGTCGAGAATTCATTGTTTCTTCGACGCAAATTCGGTTTGGTAGGACAGCACGTACGCAGCACTTTCTTCATTGATTTCCATCAGATTTGGTTGCTATCTCTTTCGGTTTTTTGGACTCTCTTCCTCTTACCTTCAAACCCTACCATCACCACCCAAGAACCCTACCAAACCGCACCTTAAACTGATCCCAATCATCCTCTAAAACCAGCCCTAACCACAGCCTTCATCTCCACCCATCCACCTACCCTACCGGCCACCTTTTCTCTGAGAAATTCTCATGCCATTAACCCGACAACAGAAGAAAGATCTCAACATCACAGATCTAGAGGCCTATACCATGGCATCTGAAGAGGCTATTAATGCTAAGTTTGAAGCCTTTGAGAACTGCATAGATGAGAAGATTTTGTCCCTCTTCGCCGAATTCAACATGGGCCGACCACCGAGCCCAAAGAAATCGCAGCAAGGAGAAACCTTAGATCGGAAAGATGATTCTCAAGAGCGAGGTTGCATCATCACTGATCGATGTAATCTACTCATGAGAGTAGACTTCCCTAGATGGGAAGAAGGAGACCCAATCGGATGGATCTCGCGCGCGGAGCGCTATTTTCGGTTCTACCGAACCGCCGACGCTGCCGTGGTGGAGATTGCCGCCATCCATCTCGAAGGAGACGCTATTCAGTGGTTCAATTGGTTCGAGCACACCCACGAAGGTCCCTCTTGATGGCAATTCAAGAAGGGATTATTGAATCACTTTGGACTGACCGACTATGAAAGTATTGATGGACAATTGGCGAAGATTCGGTAAACCACTACAATACAAGAGTACCAAACAAGGTTTGAGCGATTATCTAACCAAACATGTGATTGACTGAACCACGAAGGACAAGGGTCACTTCCCGGCTAGCCATGCCGAAGCCTTCAGCCCCCTCTACTGTCATCCGAGCCCTTGTACCAAAAAAATTGACAAGAGACGAACTTCGGGAGCGATCAGCTAAAGGATTATGTTGGCACTACGACGAACCTTGGAGCCACGAACATCGCTACAAAAAGGGGGGGCTTCTTGTGATAGAACCAGTAGAAGATGAGGATATTGACCATTTGAAGAAAGTCTCGAACCCGAAGATGAAGCCATGGATAAGGAGCCCCAATCAACCGACTCTACGGTGAACATGCTGACCGGCTACTCCAACCCACAGACGATGAAAGTCAGAGGATTTCTCAAATAGCAACCCATCACCATTCTCATGGATACGGGCAACACAAATAACTTCCTCAATAGCAAGGTTGTTGCACGTATGGTGCTTCAAATCGAAGGTTGCAACAAGTTCGATGTAAAGGTAGCCAACAGCCGGATCCTTAAGTGCAACCAACGGTGCCCGCGGGTGAAATTGCTCCTACAAGACCAAGAGATTGTAGCCGACTTCTTCCTCCTACCTATCGACGACTATGAAGCCGTGCTCGGAATTGAATGGCTAACAACATTAGGTGACATCTCCTGGAATTTCTCTAAGTTAATCATGAAGTTTTATTGTAAAGGCAGACAGGTCACCTTACGAGGCAAGCACAGAAGCCATATCTCCACCATTTTGACGGAGCGGATAGAGAAGGCTTTGTATAAGATATATGGTGGGTTTTTGATGCATATCCAACAGCCATAAGAGGAGAAGAACGTGCAAATCTCATATCCTAAGCTTGCCCTATTGCTGGACAAATTCGCCGATGTTTTTGCGGAGCCGCATGGACTTCCCCCTACCCGACAGCATGATCATCGTATCCCTATACTTCCGGGCAAACCTCCAGCAAACTTAAGGTCGTACCGCTTTCCTCACTTGCAGAAGGACGAGAATGAGAACATCATTAAGGAGATGCTCGACACCGGAGTAATTCGGCAAAGCTGTAGTCCCTACTCCTTGTCGGTGTTTCTAGTGCGCAAGAAGGATGGTACATGGTAGATGTGCGTCAATTACCGGGCTTTGAATGCCATCACCGTCAAAGATAAATATCCTATGCCATTAGTGGACGAGCTCTTGGATGAACTAAAAGGAGCCCGAGGCTTCACTAAATTGGATCTCCGTTCCGGATACCATCAGATTCGGGTATGCACTAAAGATGTCAAAAATAGTATTCCGCACACATAACAGCCACTACGAATTTTTGGTAATGCCCTTCGGACTCACGAATGCTCCTTCTACCTTTCAAAGCTTGATGAACGACATTTTCCAGAGGTTTCTATGCAAGATTATGCTGGTATTTTTTGATGACATCCTCATTTACAGCCCTACGCTTGATATACATTTTCATTACTTACGAATTGTTCTAACGATTCTTTGGGAGAATACCCTTTATATTAAACAATCAAAGTACAGTTTCTTACAGCACTAAGTGGAGTACCTATGACACATTATATCAGAGGATGGAGTGGCGATAGATCCAACAAAGATCGAAGCAATGCAAGGATGGCCGAGACCTATGAATGTAAAAACGCTGCGTGGCTTCCTTGGACTTACGGGCTACTACCGGAAGTTTGTGAAGGACTACGGCAAAATCAGTGCCCCACTCACTTCTTTACTGAAGAAAGACTCCTTCCAGTGGTCGGACAAAACTTCCACGGCCTTCGAACAACTCAAGGTAACCATGACGACGACTCCAGTCCCCGGAGTCTTAAATACTTCTTGGAACATAAAATATCATCCCCGGAGCAGCAAAGATGGGTAACGAAACTCCTTGGTTTTGATTATGCAATTGTTTACCGAAAGGGGAAAGAGAATGTTGTTGCAGATGCTCTATCTCGGCTATTGGAGCAAGTCAAAATTTCAGTCATCTCCCTTCTTTCCACCGACTTCCTCAAGGGCATTAGGGAAGACTGAAAGAACGACCCAAAGACCTGAGAAATCATAGAGAAATTAATGAAGGATCCGGGTTCCGTGGGCCACTACACTTGGGATGCAAAGGACCTACGCTACAAAGGCCGAATTGTGATTGTTCTTTCTTCCCCTTGCATCAAAATTATTTTGCATGAGATGCACTCTTTATCTTCAGCAGGGCACTCTGGATTTCTGAGAACATACAAGAGGGTGAAGCAAAACTTCTTTTGGAGAGGCATGAAAAGATCTATTTGTGATTATGTATCTAAATGTGATATATGCCAATGGCAAAAGGGTGAAACAGTGGCAAGTCCAGGAAAGCTACAACCATTACCTATACCGAACTCAGCATGGACTGACATCTCCATGGACTTCATTGAACGGCTGCCACCATCACAAGGTAAAAGTACAATCTTTGTGGCAGTAGATCGTTTAACAAAATATGCTCATTTTTGTGCCGTGAGACACCCTTATACCGCTGCCAGTATTGCTCAACTCTTTGTGGAAAATATTGTTAAACTGCATGGGATGCCAAGGTCAACTGTGAGCGACCGTGACAGGGTGTTTACAAGCAAATTTTGGACCAAACTCTTCCAATTACAGGGCACCCAACTAAAGATGAGCACAGCCTATCATCCACAGACGGACGGCCAAACAGAAGTGGTGAACAGATACCTCAAGACTTATCTACGGTGCTTCACCAATGATCGGCCAAAAGAGTGGACAAAATGGCTTCCTTAGGTCGAATGGTGGTACAACACAACCTATCATTCATTAACCAAATGTACCCCCTATAAGGTATTGTATGGCTGACCGCCCCCTATAATACCTAAATATGTAATGGTGCGACCAAAGTAGGTCTGGTCGACCGAAACTTAATGGACAGGAACAAGCTGCTGTAGCTGCTAAAGGACAACTTAACTACCGCCTAAGCCCATATGAAGCAACAAGCCGACACTCATCGAAGCGAGCGAGAATTTTCAGTCGAAGATTGGGTCTACCTTTGCCTACAACCATACAAGTAGCTGTCAATCAACACTAGAGCATCGATGAAGCTATCTCCTCGATTCTATAGACCATATCAAATCTTGGACGTATTGGGGCCGTGGCATACAGATTGAAGCTACCGGAAGATGCTAAGATCTACCTCGTCTTCCATGTATCATGCTTGAAGCCTAAACTGGGAGAGCATGAGTCGGCCCAAACCCAACTGTTAAGCACTACAAATGATGGTGAGATTCAAGCCCAACCACAAGCCATACTTGATCGGAGGATTGTGATGCGCCGTTAACGCCCCTCAACTGAAGTACTAGTGCAATGAAACAACTTCCCAACTAAAGATGCCACGTGGGAGTCTTATGAGGAGATGAAGACTCAGTTGCTAGAATTTATAGATCCTCAGCCTTGAGGACAAGGCTGATTCAAAAAGCGCGGGCTTGATATGACTCTAGTAGGGTTGAGTCATGATCACCCTAGAAGTAATCAATAAAAACCTCACCTAGTCACTTCTATCCTATAAAGAATGGTGGCTATGGTTTATTTGGGGCCTTAGGGCTCAATGGCCGCCGCCCCCTTTACTAGGTTGGTCGACTAGGGTTTCTAGCAGGCATAGCAGGTCTTGGTGCAATCATAGCCGCCGCCCATCCTTATTAAGGTAGGGCGGCTATAGGAGGGGCAAGGGGGTAATTTCACTTAGGTAGTACCCCCTAGAGTTAGGGTTTTGAGCCCTATATAAGCTTGTAGTCTCCTCCTCTTTTAATCAAGCAAGATCATCTTTATTTTAGCTTGTGGCCGACTCCTAGGAGGGAGAAACCCCTATAGCGTTTCAAGGGTTGATCCCCCTCAAAGATCAAACCCTATAGAGCTCCTTCTGGGGTTCTATCACCCCGATCGTGGGTACTCCCTGCGGAAGTTGTGCGAAGTGGACGACCGGGCAGGGGCTGACCGGTATTTCGCTGTCCGAATGTCAGAGATGCCCCAGGTCAAGAGCGAGGAACCTCTGGAGGCTCGGCGGTCGTCACTCTCCGGATCGATTTGTGTCTAGACTGAAGGTCCGATTGCCGTCGAATATGTGCGGGGAGCCCTCCACCCCTTCCTGGCCAAGCAACTATACGAGTGCTCCCCGGAGGAGCTGATGGACTGGCTGCCAAGTCGGTCGTCTGGGTATGTAGTCTGCTTAATCGTTTCCGCTGATCCCGACCAGTTACGTGCTTTTAACTTCGTTCTTAGCAGGGTCTTCACTTTACCGGCGCTCTCATCGACCGAGTCCATGACAGGGGTCGGATGATCTGCCTGATGCATTAGAGGAACACAGCACTTCGTGTCGCGGTCAAGGAGCTGAAGTCGGGGTCTAGCCAGGAAGCGATGGCGGGGGTCGAACATCGGGCGGGCGAGCTATAGTCGAAAGTTGATCAGTTGAGGGCCGAGCTTGAAACCTCCAAGCAACATCGTAAGGGGCTTGAATAGGAGGTCAGCATTGCCTGTGCCGGGCTGCAGGAGGCCCGAGACGACCGAGCCCGGCTAGAGGAAGAAGTTTTGCCCTTGACCGAAGCGGCGACACTTCTACAGTCGGAGCTGAAGGTTGAAGGTCTAAAGGCGATCACCCAATACAAGGCTTCTCAGGGATTTGAATCTGGTCTAGTGAAGATGGGGCGGGTGAGTTACGAATTCGGGTACCGAGTAACGGTCAAACGCTTTCGGGCCAAGTACCTGAATTCGGCTGTTGAAGAGAACCTGTTCGCTGAGCTCCCTGAGGACGCAAACATGAAGATGGATCTCTGCCAGCCCTTCGATGACAGCGCCACCCTTGAGAATTGACTTGATTTTGTAATGTCTTTTATCGGGTTCTGAATTTTGATGTTATCGGTTGCCCGACCACTGATGTAATTTTCTTTTGTGGATCAATGAAACTTTTATTTCATGTCATTCCCACATGGATTGTTCAACCTTGTCGTTTGGTTCGCTTCAAATTCCTTGCTCTGCTGTATTAGGCGTAGAACTTCTTCAAGTTTGAGATGTGTCATGTCCAAGGGAGGATCCGGCCATCCATTGTGGCTAAGGTGTAAGTCCCATCTCGGATGGTCCGGACGACACGGTATGGTCCCTCCCATCTTGGGGCTAGCTTGCCATGGGAGTGTCCAGGGTCGCTGACTTCGGCCTTTTTGAGGAGAGATAGCTGTTGCTGACTGGTCGTGGTCGGACCTTTCGTTTATAGAGTTGGGAGACGGCCTTTTAATAATGGAGGGTCCGCAAATGTGCTTTGGCTCTTAGTTCTTCGATTAAATATAGGTTCTCTCTAAGACCTGTTTCCGATGCTCCAAGGTTGTGGTGCTCGACCCTGAGGGTAAGAAATACTACTTCGGGCGCAAGACGGCCTCGGTCCCGAAGGCCAAGCTGAATGGTGATTCCCCCGTTGGTGTCTTCGGGGTTGTTCATAGGGCCCATAGAATGCTCGGGAGCTCATCGACCTAGGTGGCTTGAGCTCCGATCACCTTCTTTTTAGTCCCTCAAGGATGCCTCTGTTAGTGACCTCGGCTAACCCATTAGCCTGTGGGTGAGCGACCAAACTGAACTTCAACTGTATTCGATAGCTTTGGCAGAAGGTCTTGAACTTTGAGTTGTTGAACTGCGTCTTGTTGTCGGTAACTATAATCCTCGGGATGCCGAATCTTGTGATAATGTTCTTCCAGACGAAACCCTTAATTTGCTTCTTAGTGATCGAGGCTAGGGGCTCGACTTCAACCCATATGGTAAAATAATCAACACTGACGATCAAGAATCTTCGTTGTACTAAGGCTTGAAGGAACGAACCGAGGAGGTCCATTCCCCACTGTGCGAAGGGCCATGCATAGTCGGTTGGAGAGAGGGTGTTAGGACTCTAGCTAGGGGAGTCCTAATTTAGTTTCATTAAAGAGGGCAATCATGTAAAATTTAAGGGCATTCATGTAAATCCTATCTAGCCGACTCCTATTAAGGAAAGTAATGAGGCTAGCTAGGTTAGGATTAGTTGAGGAAGATATTTAAAGGGAGAGTAAGATGTATGTTACCCTAATTAACCATCTCTTATCCTAGTTAAAGAGGGGGTTGGTTGAGGAGAGGATTAAGTTAGAATAAGATTAGGAAATAATAAAGCAACCGGCCACCCCTAGATGGGCCGGTTGGAGGTTGGACTTAGAGTTGCATTATGAGTTGCTTTAGAAGTTGGTTAGGAATAGAAGTCTTGAAGTAGGAGTCCTATTAGGAGTTGGGGTTAGAATGTCTATAAATAGCCATGTAATCTTTCACTTTTTATCATCAATAGAAGAGTATTTTTTGCAGCCTTTGAGCAGCAATTTGGAGGAGAGAACCCCTATAGAGTTCCAAGGAGACTGATCCCCTATAGTGATCATCACCCTCAAGCTATAAATAAAAGTCTTGAAGTAGGAGTCCTATTAGGAGTTGGGGTTAGAAGGTCTATAAATAGCCATGTAATCCTCTACTTTTTATCATTAATATAAGAGTATTTTCTGCAGCCTTTGAGTAGTAATTTAGAGGAGGGAACCCCTATAGAGTTCCAAGGAGGCTGATCCCCTATAGTGATCACCCCCAAGCTTAGAATCCGCCAGGGTTCTAACTGAGGAAAAGAGCTGGTTGGTGAGGGATGTGTGCATGTTTCTGGCATTGCATGCATCTCTAAACGTAGGCCGCCGCGTCTGCGCATATGGTTGGCCAATAATATCTGAGGCGAAGAACTTTGAGTGCCATGGTGCATCCACCAATGTGTTCGCCGTATACTCCTTCATGAACTTCGGCCAGCACCGTCTCGGCCTCGGTTGCTGATAGGCATCAGAGCAGTGGTCGGCTGAACGCCCTTCGGTAGAAGCGTTCGCTGATGACGTAATACCAAGCCTTGGTTCTTTTAATTCGTCGAGCAGCCGTTTTATCAGTCGGCAGCTTCGCGTCCCTTTTATAACTTAGTATTTCCTCCATTCAGTCGAAACGAGCGTCAGTTGTGGCCACCTCAACCGTGGGGACTGTTGGTCTGTATAGACTAGCAATTTTTGGACAGTCTCCCGAGGCCCATGCTGAGGCTGACTTTGCTAACGCATCCGCTTGAGAGTTCTCAGCACGCGAGATTTGCGAGATGGCGAAGTGTTTAAACATGTCGGTGAGGTGGCGCGCCTCGACCAAGTACTTGGCCATGTTGAGTTCTCGAGCCTCAAAACTTCAGCCAACTTGGCCGGCAACCAGTTGGGAATTAGTTAATACCTCGATGTGCTAGACCTGGAGCTCGATCGCCAAGCGTAGTCCGAATAATAATGCTTCATACTCAGCCTCGTTATTAGTGGCTAGAAACTCGAGCCAGAGTGCATGTTCCTGAGTATGCCCGGGGGGGTCCTTCAGGACCAACCCCGCCCCCTCTTACTGAGTTTGCCGAATCGTCGACGTGGAGTATCCAGGCTAGTTCCAACTGGGTGGGCTCGAGCGCTATTGACTCCGAAACGAAGTCAGCCACTGCCTGGGCTTTGATGGCCATTCTAGAGACATACAACAGGTCGAACTTGCTAAGCTCCACTGACCATTTAAGCATTCTTCCTACAACGTCAAATTTAGAGAGAACTTGACGCAGGGGTTGGTCAGTTACTACCTTGATTATGTGGGCTTGAAAGTACGGTCGTAATTTCCTCACTGCAAGGATTAAGGCGAGAGCCAACATTTTGATCAGGGGATAGCGCATCTCAGGGCCGCATAAAATGTGACTGGAATAATACATGGGTCGCTGCTCTTTCTCGTCGAGTTTTAGCACGACCGAGCTGACTGCATGTTCTGAGGCATCGAGGTACAGCTCGAGTGGCTCCCCGACACTGACCGAGGAGAGCGGGGGTAATCGGGCCAGATGGCTCTTGAGCTCTTAGAAAGCATGCTCGCTCTCGAGACTCCAGTTGAAATCTTTATCTTGCTTTAGTGCTCAGAGGATGCAATAACTCCTGTCGCCCGCTCGAAAGATGAATCGTCCCAGCGCAACCAGCCTCCGACGAGCCATTGGACCTCTTTGACCGACCAGCCCAGTAAGGGGGGCGGCGGCCAGGAAGCCTTAAGGCCCTAAAATAAACCCTAGCCACTCTTCTTTATAGGATAGAGGTGACTAGGTAAGGTTATATTACAATCTCACAGGGTTTCATTGGTTGCTACTTGGTTGAGCAGGACCAAACCCTGCTGGGGTCCTATCAAGCCCGCCCTCTTCAAATCAGCCTTGTCCTCAAGGCTGAGGTTCCATGAACTCAGGGAACCAGATCTTCAACTCCTCGTATGACTCCCATGTGACATCTTCGGGTGGTAAATTATTCCAATGCACTAGTACTTTAATAGAGGGACGTCGGCGACGCATCACGACTCTTCGGTCCAAGATAGCTTGTGGTTGAGCTTGAATATTTCCATCATCAGTGGTGTTCGGCAGTTGAGTCTAAGCTGACTTGTGTTCTCCCAACTTTGGCTTCAGGCAAGATACATGGAAGACAGGGCAAATTTTTGCATCCTCTGGCAATTTAAGTCTGTACGCCACAGCTCCAATATGCTCCATGATTTGATAAGGCCCATAAAAGCGAAGAGATAGCTTCATCGAGGCTCATGTGCTGATGGATAGTTGCTTGTATGGCTGCAGGCGAAGATAAACCTAATCTCCTACTGAAAACTCTCTTTCGCTTCAATGTGTGTCGGCTTATTGCTTCATTTTGGCTTGAGCGGCAAAGAGATTATCCTTCAGCAACTATGGGAATTTGTCCCTGTCAATTAAATTTTGGTCGATCTGATCCACTTTGGCCATACCAATTACATACTTTAGAATCACAGGGGCAGTTGGCCATACAATGCCTCATATGGGGTATATTTTGTAGATGAATGATATATAGTGTTGTACCACCATTCGGCGCAAGGGAGCCACTTCGTCCACTCCTTTGGCCAATCATTAGCGAAGCACCAAAGGTATGTCTCCAGACATATATTCACTAGCTCTGTTTGGTCGTCGGTCTGGAGATGGTAAGCTGTGCTCATCTTGAGTTTGGTGCCCTGTAATTGAAATAACTTGGTCCAAAATTTACTTGTGAAAACCTTGTCACGATCACCTACAATGGACCTTGGCATCCCATGCAGTATAACAATATTTTCAACGAAAATCCGAGCAATACTAGCAGTAGTGTAGGGTTGTCGCACAACACAGAAATGAGCATATTTCGTCAATCGATCAACCACCACGAGGATTGTGCTTTTACCTTGGGAAGGTGATAGCCCCTTGATGAACTCCATGGAGATGTCGGTCTATATAGAGTCCGATATGGGTAGAGGTTGTAGCTTCCCCGGACTTGCCACTGTTTTACCCTTTTACTGTTGATATACATCACATTGGGCTATATATTCAGAAATAATTTTTTTGATCCCTCTCCAATAAAAATTTTGCTTCACTCTTTTGTGGGTTCTCAAAAATCCGTAGTGCCCTACTGAAGGTGTGGAGTGCATTTTGTTGCAGGATGATTTTGATGCAAGGAGAGTCAGGCACAAGCACAATGCGACCTTTGTAGCGAAGATCCTCTGAATCCCAAGTGTAGTGGGCTATTGCGCTTGGATCCTTCAATTTTTCTATGATGTTGTTGGTCTCTGGATCCTTCTTTAATTCCTTCTTAATGTCCTCGAGGAAGCTGGTGGAAGAAAGGGAGATGGCTGCAATTTTGGCTTGTTCGGGTAGCCGAGAGAGTGCATATGCAAAAACGTTTTCTTTTCCCTTTTTATAAATAATTTCATAATCAAATCCGAGAAGTTTGGTTACCCATTTTTGCTGCTCAGGGGATGATAGCTTGTGCTCCAAAAGTACTTGAAGCTTCGGTGATCGGTTTTAATCTGGGAGCGTCGGCCGATCAGGTAGTGTCTCTACTTCGTTACAGCATGCACAATGGCGAGCATCTCCTTATCATATATTGATATTCTATGATGGGAGGGAGACAAGGCCTTGTTGGTATATATGAGTGGTCGATAATCTTGCATTAGAACGGCTCCAATTCCGACTCCAGATGCGTTGGCCTCAATGATGAAGGGTTGGTTGAAATCTGGCAGCGCAAGCACCTGTGTTGTCATCATGGCTGCCTTAAGTTTGTCGAAGGCAGCGGATGCTTCATCCGACCATAGGAAAGCGTCTTTTTTTAGTAGAGAGGCGAGTGGTGCACTGATCTTCCCATAGTCCTTCACAAACTTTCGGTAGTAGCTCGTTAGTCCAAGGAACCCGCGTAGCAATTTCAAATTTGTAGGTTTCAGCCAGCCTTACATTACCTCAATTTTTGTCAGGTCGGCCGCTACTCCTTCTGATATTATGTGCCCAAGGTACTCTATTTTTTGTTGGAGGAAGCTGCACTTTGATTATTTAACAAAAAGAGTATTCTCCCGAAGGATTGTTAGAACAAATCGCAAGTGTTAAAAATGAGTCTCAAGAGTAAGGCTGTAAATGAGAATATCATCAAAAAACATCAACACAAAATTGCGTACAAAGCTCTAGAAAAAATCGTTCATCAGACTTGGAAGGTGGAAGGAGCATTAGTGAGTCCAAAAGGCATTACCAAGAATTCATAATGTTCGTTGTGTATTCAGAATGCTTTTTTTGGAAGGTCTTCTGCACATACCCAAATTTGATGATACCTAGATCGGAGATCCAACTTCGTGAAGACTCGGGCTCCTTTTAATTCATACAAGAGTTCATCCACCACTGGTATTGGGTACTTGTCCTTGACGGTGATGGCATTTAAAGCTAGGTAGTCGATGCACATCCGCCAAGTTTCGTCCTTGCGTACTAGCAACACCGACGAAGAATAGGGGCTGCAGCTTGGCCGAATCACCCCTGTGTCAAATATCTCTTTTACAATATTTTCAATCTCATCCTTTTGGTTTTGAGGATAGCGATACAGCCGAGAGTTTGCTGGTGGTTTGCCCGGGAGAATTGGAATTCTGTGATCATGTTGCCGAGTAGGAGGAAGCCCGTGCGGTTCAGCAAAAACATCGATGACATCAGCAAGCAGTTGAGCAAGGTTTTGATCTTCAATTTTAATATTCTTCTCCTCTGATTGCTGTTGGAGATGCATCAGAAAACCACTATATGTCTTATGTAGGACTTTCTCCATTCGTTGGGTCGAAATGATGGAGATGTGGCTTCCGCGCTTGCCACGTAGGGTGACCTATCTGCCTTTGCAATAGAATCTTATAATCAATTTAGAGAAGTTCCAGGATATGTCACCTAGCGTCGTTAGCCACTTGATGCCGAGCACGGCTTCATAATCATCAATAGGTAGGAGGAAGAAGTCAGCAATGATTTCTTGGTCTTGCAGCAGCAGTTTCACCTGCGAGCACCTTTGGTCGCACTTTAGGAGTCGACCGTCAGCGACCTTTATGTCGAACTTATTGCAACCTTTAATGTGGAGTGTCATACGAGCAGCAACCTTACTGTCTAGGCAATTATTAGTGTTGCCCATGTCGATAAGAACAGTGATCGACTACTGTTTAAGAAAGCCTTTAACTTTCATCGTTTGTGGATTAGAGTAGCTGGCAAGCGTATGTACCGTATCCACAACTTCTTCGTGTTCGAGACTCTCTTCTGATGGTTCAGTGACTTCTTCTACTGGTTCAATCACGAGAATTCGCCCCTTTTTGCAGCGATGTTTGCGACTCCACGGCTCATCATAGTGCCAACACAAACCCTTCACAGATCACTCCCGAAGCTCTTCTCTCGTCAACTTTTTAGGTGCGGGGGCTTGGATGACAGTAGAGGGGGCTTCGGGCTTCGGTATTGCTGGTTGAGAGCGACCCTAGTCCTCCGGGCTTTATGATTCAATCGCTCCTCTTAAAGTCGTACGAAAGAGATAGCCACCATAAGCGTGTACGGTTGTCGTGCTTTTAACTTATCGGATCTCCGGGTTCAACCCTCAATAAAAGTTCCCAATAGTTGTTTCTCAGACCAATCACGAGTTTGATTAGATAATCTTTCAAACCTTGTTTGATATTCTTGGATGATAGTGTTGGGAAAACTATTAAATGTGAAATAATACTTTTCCCTCTTTGTGTATCAAAATGGGTTTCTCACCAAATTACCAACTTGTTATCAAAAGCAAATATTAATCAGAACAAGATAAACAATAGAATAATAGATCAATCACAAAGTGAGACACCAGAATTTTAACGTAGAAAACTCAATACGGGAAAAACCACGAGACCGTAGTCCACTTAAACTTCCACTATCACCAATAATGATATTAGGTTTACAATGAAACTTCTCCAGAATAACTAGAGAATCACAATGACATCAAGAACATATATCTTGGTTCACTAATGGCATAGCATCATCAACATTGATGGATCTCACAATAGGAAAAATCAAAACTCACTAAGTGGATATATTAGGAAACCATCATAGAGAGGGTAAACCACAGATCAGTACCTTTAAGATTATAGATCTGATTGCAAGGATTTTTCACATAAAATTTGGGTCAAAACTGACGAAGTTTTACCGTTCGATCCTCTTGTTAAAGCTTTCTCTTTTCTTTCTCTCTCTCTTCGTTAATGTGCAGTTGCTTTGCACGTTTTCACCGCAGCCTCAATACTGCGCCGCCTCCTCTTAGATTAGGTTTTCAACCTTTTCTTTTTTCTTTCTTTTTCCTTTGTTTTTTCAATAAATCAGATTTGGGCTAAATGGCCAAATATCCAGTCCAAGCCCGTCTATGGGCTGGACCCAACAATTCTCCCCCTCCAGCTCATATGGTGGGTTGTACTGAGCCCACTACATGCTTTAAGCTTCTCTTTAGGCAAAGACTTTGTCAACATATCTGATCCATTCTCATTAGTATGCATCTTTTCTAAGTACAACTCTTTCATCTCAAGCACATCACGAATCTAATGATACCTTACATCAATATGCTTGGATCTAGAATAGTATGTTGAATTCTTGAAGAGGTGAGTGACACTTTGACTATCACAGTAAATAGTGTATCATTCCTGTTTCAAACAAAATTCCTATAGAAATCTTTTCATCCATAAAGCTTCCTTACAGGCTTCAGTAATTGCTATATATTCTGCTTCTGTGGTCGATAGAGCAACACAATTCTGTAACTTAAACTGCCAAGAGTCTGCTCCCCCTGTAAAAAGTCATCAAGAACCCTAAAGTGGATTTCCTGGAATCAGTATCACCTGCCATGTCTGCATCTGTGTAAACCTCTAGCACAGGTTTTCCAATGCCAAAACATAAACACAACCTGGTAGTACCTCTTATATATCTTAATATATATTTTACTGCTGCCTAATGTTCCTTACTAGGATTAGAAGAAACCGGCTAACAACTCCAACTACATGAGCTATATCTGGCCTAGTGCAAACCATAGCATACATCAAACTGCCTACTATAGATGAGTAACGCACTCTAGATATTTCTTCTTTTTCTTTCTCACTTGTATGACATTGTTTCGAACTCAGCTTGAAATGACCTACAAGTAGAGAACAAACTGCTTTGGCTTTATTCATGTTGAATCTTTCAAGAACCTTTTCAATGTAGGCCTCCTGAGATAACCAAATCTTCCCATTCTTTCTATCACGAAGAATCTTCATGCCAAGTATCTGTCTCGCCAATCTTAAGTCTTTCATAGAAAAAGACTTACTTAATTCCCTCTTAAGCTTCTCAATTTTACTAACATCATTATGAACAATCAACATATCATTAACGTATAGCAGGAGAATAATGAAATCATCATCTGAAAACTACTTAATAAACACACAATGGTCAGATACGGTTTTATGATACCCTTGACTCAACATAAAGGAATCAAACTTCTTGTACCACTAGGTGCCTGTTTGAGTCCATATAAGCTTTTCTTAAACTTACACACTAGATTTTCTTTTCTCTTAACTTTGAAACCTTCTGATTGCTCCATATAAATTTCTTCTTCTAAGTTACCATGTAAAATGCAATTTTTACATCAAGTTGCTCAACTTTTAAATTCAAGCAGACAACCAAACCAAGAACAACTCAAATAGAGGACATTTTCATGGAGAAAATATTTCTTTAAAGTCAATGACTGAATCATTTCACAACTAATTGTGCCTTATATCTTTATTGTGAGCTATTATTTTCAGTCTTTAATTTATAAACTCATTTATTCTTGAGAGCTTTCTTCCCTATAGGTAACTTTACCAAGTCATAGGTGTGGTTCTCAAGCAAGAATATCATCTCTTCTTGCATAGCTTTAACCCACTCATTCTTATACTCATGTAGAATAGCTTCTTGGTAAGTTTCTGGCTCTCCCCCGTCAGTAAGCATAACATACTCATGTGGAGGATATCTTGTAGATGGTCTTCTCAGTGGAATCTCATCTGGTGGTGGAGGTGCTTGCTCAGTTGATTCAACTTCATCAACTGTAAGAGCATCATCACTAACATTCTCACCACCATCTTCTTGTCCATCTCCCCCATGAGTATCATTAACTATAGGTGGAGGAATTGGGCCCAAACTCCAAAGAATATAAACAGAGGTATTTTGCTTCTTAACATTATCACAATCTTGAAATAATTGGTCTTCAAGAATCACGACATCTCTGCTTCTAATAATCTTCTTGTTCACTAGATCTCATTATCTGTACCCGAACTCTTCATGATTATATCCTAAGAAAATGTATGCTTCAAGAAACAAGGTGTCGGACGTTTCATACAACGCCATATGAGCCCTAAACGCGGCTACGTGCTCCATCAAGTCGGCACTGGCATCATACGGCTCGAGCGTCGAGATCCGAAAGTGTTGCGGGATCGGTTTGTCCCGCACCTCCAGCACAAAGGGGGACCCGCCGATGCTGTCGTTATCCACCCCGACTCCTTTCGACTTAATGAACTCCTTTTAGACATAATCTATTTTCTAGTTCATCAGATGCAATTGCGCTCGTAGTGAGTCGGTGGAGTCAGAGGAAAGGGTGTTAGGGTCGGGTATGCTATGGACCGAAGTGCTGACAGTGGTTGCGTATCGTCCCATCAGGTCTCCCGTAGGCGGGAGATTATGTTCGGGGAGAGTCCGTGGGGGCTTATCGCCCGGCTGCTGCATGGCTGGGGGTTGCTCTCCCAAAGATAATACTCTGGGTGGGGCTGTGGGAGTCGATTGGTGTTGCAGGTTCGGCGGCTGCGCAAGCTGGGGGATGTAAGGGATGATCACTTGGATCATTCCCGCCAAGGCTTGCACTTGTTGAGTGAGCCTAAGAAAGGCTTCGGCGGTCACCGCCGCACCCCCGGGGTGAGACATTAGGGGAGTAAGTCCAGGGTCATTAAACAAACGTCAGTAACGCCCGGGGGTTTGAGAAATTAAACTCCCATAGCCGAGGAGGGGAAAAGGAAGTGGTGGGACTGCCGTGGGAGCTTGTTGTCCTGCCACCGGGCGTCTTCCTCGAGGTTATTGAGTGCTGAGCGTTCCTGCGACATAGGCCCTCCTTCTAGAGCCAAATATGTTGCTAGAACTTGCGCCTCGGTTGAGGTGTCAATCCGACGCGGTTGGCCTATATACACTAGAGCCACTCAAGGGAGTCAAGGGCCTGGGGAAGCTAAAGAGACGACCGGACATCGGGACATCGAGGCTCCTCGGGTTCTGGACAGGATGCGCTGACGAGCCCCAAGACCTGTAAGCAGACCTAGGTCGGGAGGTTTTGTGCCCGACCAAGTCCCTCCGATGGCTAAGTTAGTTTTGAGGAGAGTAGTCCAGAGTGTTTTTTTTCCTTCCCCCTGCGCTGGTCACTGCAGGGGGGCTTTTATACCTGTTAGTTGAAGAGCAATCGTACTGTAACATTGAACGGGTTCGGCGCCTCTGACCATTCCTGAGTATGGCTCTGCCAGCGTTTTAAATAAGCGCCCGGGCGAGGCGAGGCGAGGCCCGAGCGCCTCAATCATCACCCAGGCGGCGAGCTTCAAAAAGGCGCCGCCTGGGCGCTCGCCCGAGCCCAGGCGAGGGCGATTCAGGCGAGTGCCCGGTTTAATCCAATCAACCGAACCAGGCTTTTATCTCTGGTTTGGTCTGTCGCGTTAGTTGGTTCAATCGAACCAACTAACGCAGCTATATATTTGCTGTTAACTCAACCGTAATCTCGATCGCCGCTGCCGTATTTGCTGCCACTGCCACTGCCGCCTCGCTGCTGCTGTCTTCGCCGCCGTCACTGCTCTCTCCTGAGTGCCCGAGAGCCTGCTTTAGTCGCTTGGATTACGTCGCCGACACCATCTTTGCTGTCGTTTCTCTTCGTCGTCGTTCGCTGCAGCTCGCCGTCGTCACTGCTGCCGCTTGCCGCCATCGCCGTCGCTGCTACTTCTCTCGCGGTCAGGTCAGCTCATCTCGATTCTACTGTTAACAGTATACTATTAACAGTATATTAACACTTAACAGTATACTGTTAAGTTGATTAATTATTATAACTAATTATTAACAGTATCTTATACTATTAACAGTATAATAGTATACTGTTAATATACTATTAACACATATTAACAGTATACTGTATATAGTATACTGTATAATGTATATTAAATATTAATAGTATAAACTGTTAACAGTGTAATATATATTAAATATTAACAGTATAGTAGTATACTTGTTAATATTTATTACATATATAGTATATTATCCATATTACAGTATAGTTAACAGTAAACAGTATACTGTTAACAGTATTTTTAAGTATTAAATAGTATACTAATAATAATATTTATTTATTTATTAGATTAATAATATATTCTATCGATTTTAAATTTTAATAATGTTAATTCTTATTTATTTGAAATTATTGTCAGGGTTCCAAGATAAATGACAAGTGAACAGAGCAACTCAATAAATTCTCCAGTGACATCAAAAAATGATCCAACATGAAAGTACAATTTTTTTAAATAATTATATTATATATTTTTAAATATTTTGGCGCCTCGCTTCGCTCGAGCGAGCGCCTGGCGCCTCGGGCGTTTTGGGACCCTGGCGCCTAACGCTTTTTTAATCACTGGGCTCTGCATTGGATGGCGCCTCTATCGTCTTCTACAGTCCCCGTCGACGGGACTAACAACCACAGGTACAGCCTTCTGTGCGATCGACGCGATCCTTGGTTGGGGATGTTCGGGCTGGTGAGGTGGCAGTTGACGCAGTCAAGGAGCCGCCACGTTGAGGGTGATTGGCCGCTGTTGTGGGCTACTGAGGTGTCCACCCAAGGCTCTAGTTTTGCGGTGGATGGGCCCTTCTTAATAAGCCCAATTCCTACCCTATCAGTTTGGTGTGAACCTTGATACCTTTACAGTGACGTAATTAAACTAGTTATTCATTCCATATTAGAGTATACTAAAGAAAAATTCACAACGACGAGTCCTTAAAAGCGGGTGTGTATTAGGAGAAAGAAAGAATTAAAACAACTAACACATTCAAGTTCTAAAAATTGATGAATGGATGTATCTTCTGACATAAATTCTTGGATGCTAAAGAAAACTCTTAAGTTCCAATGAAGCATTAGATTCTAGGATCTAGATTTTCTAAAAATAGTTTAACATTATACAGAAAATCACCTTAGAATTTTCATAACAAAATTGTATTTTTCTTTACTTTGGTACCTACTCTAACCTGCAAGCAGGATGGCCACTCAAGTTCTTAGCAGGGTGTCAAGCCCATAACTGAAGGACTATTTTTTCAAGGTATCAATTTAACAGCTGCTAGGGGCTTTGCCAAGACCTGATTTTTTTTTCCAAAGAAAAACATAAATATCCTACTTCACAGTTCTGTAACAACCGATGCCTTGCCTATCAAGAAGTAAGGAGTGAGCACAAGCCCTTGGGCCAATGGTCTTTACAACAAGAAAATTAAACTGATTAGCTCTAGCAAAGTTGGCTAACTAGTTAGCATTACTAGTTCCCCTCCCTATATGTGCACACAAAATGATATCATGTGAGACGCTACAACATATACATGACATCTCTTGTTATATTGAGTAACTTGTAAGGTGGATCAGTTACCACAACCTAACTTAAACTCTTTGACTTATTCAAGTGCCTGAACAATACATGCTGATTACATAAAAGCGAGCACTGAATACAACCAGATTTGTCAATACTAGAACTCATAACAATCGATTGACTTCCATTTTTGTAACCAAAAGTCTGAGTCAACATTTTTAATGGAATCATGAACCAAATAGTTATATATGTATAACATCAGGATATGCATTATAGTAATCCAACCCAATATCATGTCAAATTGGGAATAGCATGATTTGCCAAAAGTTGTTACACTGGATGGTTATGCCAAGGGAATTTGCTTGATAATAAAAACTCTGACATCATATTTTTTAGGTACTGTGTGAACTAAAACATCAGATCAACATAAAAGAAATTTAGTTGTGTAAGAAACTGAAAACGATGTAACATCAACGATTAGTCCGCCAATCATTTTCATAAGAGCTGCTTACTCCTGGTATACATTTCTCATTTGAGGACTTAATTAAATTCCATGAACATTCTCCAAGTAAACTAGTATTGTACAAATGAATAGCCATCATATGTTAATAAAGAATTGCATTACATTAGTAGTCAAAATTAGTTAAACTAAGACCATTTTCCAAAAAAGGATAAGTAAAATGAAGTGACTTAAACTTAAGAATTGTTTTATACATTCAAATTCCAAGAATCATTGTGCTGACTCAAACCAACATATATTGTGTTTAGCGAAAATATATTTTGAACTTCTCACTGAAGCATCATTTGATGCAAACTAGGAAAGTATAAACTAGGTTATGTTGCCATGACTGATTTTTTATTAAAATCAAGAACCCTTTATCTTCCAGATGATGGGGATCCAAAGTAAACTATAGCAGTAAAATTTCATCAGTATTTCAGAATTATGAAAGGTAGTCTGAAATTAGAGGTCTAAAGGCGAGGGTGATAAATTGTGAATCTGGAAGATGCACATCGACATGTAGAAAGAATCACATGAGAAAATAAAAATACAGGAATTACTAATGAGAAAAAAGCTGTGGTACCTGTATGGCAATTGGGTAAAATCCATTATCAAGTGAGTCCTTGGCAAAAGTCAACCATTCTTCAAATGAAACTTCTAGACCATGAATTTTAAGATGCTTTGACTCCCGTAGAACCAGAGCTTCATATTTTAGTGCCAAACAACTCTGAGAAAGCAAACATTTAGTTAATAGTTACGTTATCTTCAACTTTTAGTGAAATAAAGCTCAGAAAGAAAATGTCGATATTTGGTTCAATTCTGCAGACAAAGCTGCAATTAAATGTTCAAACAAGAACCGACGATTCCACAGTTATTTATACATGTACAAAAAACAAAGGACCCTAGATTTATTCATTAGCTCCTCGTCACAACAATCAATATCATCTAAGATTGGTCCTTATGAATACATAATCTGCATGACAACAGACAAAATCAATGTGATAGCCATCATATTAGTATGCCAGATTGCATATCTGGGATTACCTAATTAAAACTTTGTCATCCAATTCTGTTAATAAGAAATTGCTAGGACTACTCAAATTTGGATGAAACTTTGTCATCCTACAGGCAAGTGGCCTTCTCTCATGACTTCAACCAATGCAAAATGGAATTTTGCAGTCGAATTAAATCAAGAACTACTCAAACTCGATACAATTCTATCAAATCCTATTCTAAAAAGTCTGGTAATTAAACTGACACATCCTGCTGAGGACAAGTTTAAACTTACATCATTCAAGTTCAGAAGAAAAGAGATTCAGTTCTCCACATTAAAATGCCAAATTATTATTTCAATTTAATTCACTGGAATCAACATAATTTAACAGAACTAGATACTTCGTTTTCCCAAAAGCTTTTTTACTAATAGGAAACTACCCAAAGCATTTTGAAGGAAAGACCACGAGGCAACATCAAAAGTCAATCACCCAAACCAAATAAACAACAAGATCAAGGCTCACCTCGACATCCCCGACAAGAGCAAAGGCCCAGACGAAGAACTGAACGGTGCTGAGCTTCCGATCCACCGTCATGCTCGAGATTCCGCCCATCACCGACAAGGCCTCGGATCGAAAGAGCTGCCGCAAGGCCGACCTGGTTTCGAGAAGCGACTGCACATCACGCGAGACCAGAACCGATTCCAAGATCTGAATGGTTCGTCCGTCGAGTCTGGCGGCGAAAAAAAAGCCATCGAGTTAATAGGCGGGGGGGGATAAGAGGCGATTGAGGCGGCGGAGGCCAAGCGGAGGAACAACTGAGGTGGGGGAGAAGGGTCTATGAAACGCGCACCTTCGTTTCTCGAGCTGAGAGCGGACGAGAGCGACGCTCTCTGAGATCGAGTCGGACATTGGAACGCAGCGATGAGGCAAAATGGCGGCATTAGATGAGGGCATATTTATAGGACGAGCAAGCAACAACGGTTTGCCGCGATGCTTAACTGATAGACCGGGTCAGATTCATTAGACCGGACCCTATCCGGCCCGGGTCGGATTACGGCCTATTGCTATAAGACGCTATCGTTTTTACTGGGCCATCAATAAAAGCACATTTCTTTCCAATTTGCCCCGAAGAAGATAACAGGCTTCAACATAACCCGTAAAAAAGATTATATAGGAGATGATATAAGAGGCACTGAAAACTATTTTCTTATTCATCATCATTGATCTCGTAAATTCTTCTCTATTGATCTCTTATTCTTGCATGAATGTCCGATTCTACTTCATTAGGACTTATAATTCTGTTACTATCAACTCTTCTTCCGACATTGAGCTTAATTTACTATTCGAATGATTTTTCTCATAACACCTGTTTCAATTGTTTCTAATATGTATTGACAACCGATGAAATTTTTCTACATCATTTCCAAGTAATACCATATCTCAAATGAACTATCTTGTGATTAGGGTTCGATGATGTTAAGGTTACTAAATTTTGAGCTTTTTAATTACGTTAATTAGAAAAAGTATGATTCTCTTAATAGTGAGATAAGCTTCTGTTTTTAGATTTTGCTGGTTTCTCAAAGTACTCCAGCTCAGATACAGAAAATGAAGCTTATTGCATAGGAAAACTGCCTCGTCTTCAGGCTGTCATTTGGAGACAAACTCACGGACACAGCAATTAAGATGTAGTGCCACGTTCTATCTCCCTCTCAATCCTTCACAGCCAAAACAAATGTATTCTGCATTTGGGTGTTGAGTCAATCCACGAAATCAGTAGATGATCCATATACAAGGTTGCAATGCAATTGATTACACGAGTAATCAAAGAAGAACGACTACAGATTACTTCCAGCCTCTCCAATCGGAATCAAGAAAGAGGTTGTGAACGGATCAAACAAAATCTCCCCGTCCATATCGAGGCCTTCTGACATAGCATCGATTTCTGAGATTGTACTAAGAAATTGTTCGATTTATCCAGAGAATACTCTCCTCACTGCAAACACAAAGAGGCACCACCAAGCGTATATTTGATAGCTGGACGAGCTTGATAGTATAATCCACTCCACGCCTGTTGGTTGGCTTGGTGGGAATCAAGCCACATCCATAAGTCGACGATGACGAAATTGACGAAACACAGTTTTCCTTCGAACTCCAGAGGTTAACAGTGTCCAGGTTCCACCACCAAGCTGAAGGAGAGAATTATACTCTCAGGCTTTGGCTCACAACGCTTGCTGTCGATAAACCAGTAGATGGCGCCTTCAACACAAGCTGAGGATTTTATTGCGGTCAGATAAGGGGCTGGCTCTGCCGTGGCCCTCCAGGCCGTGCTCGTCCCGAGAGTAAAGACCTCAGAACCCATATGGACGCTGTGGAAGTCGTCGATGTACCAGAAGTAGCAGATAACCTTATACTTGTTAGTCCATGGATCCAACGCAAATCCAAGGTTGCATTCATTATAGAGACTATTGTATTGTCCTCTGGTAGGCAGGTTCATGAGCTCTTGGGCGGATGGGTTGCAAACATACATGTCATACGATGTAGTGGGGAAGAGAATCAAACCGGCGCGATGTAGAAGACATGTGTCGACCTGTTTTGCGACACGCTGTAGGGTTTTCTCGAAACAGAGGGTAACCGCGTTCAGATTATGAGCTTCCTCATATCTGTACATCCTGATCGTGAAAGGGAAGAGGAGCAAGGGATACTGATAACAGTCGCCGCCGCCGTCGTCGTACTCATGTGAAGGGACGATGAGTTTGGTTAGATTCATCTTACGCCGGTGCAGATTCGAAGTGAGGGACTTGCTGGAGATCATTGGATACCAATCCCTGAAAACGGACTTGAATTGCACGAGAGATTTCACGGGGAGACACGTCAAAATCTCCAAACAAGTTCCACCGGGATGTAATGACGTCGTCAGACCTTGGAGGCCATCGCGACGTCCTTGCCCTCTTCCGGTTCCTCTATAGAATAGGGGCTTCCGCCATCTTGATCTAAAACGGAGATCCTCTTCTTCTTCTCATAGAATCACAATCAAACATAAGCAATTTGTGAGATCTTGGTCTACGTATCACTGATGGAAGATGATCTTAGAAGTGTATGATAGAGACAATCTCATATTTGAATTACTGATTTGAAGATTGAAGCAAGATTATAAGGTTGAAGCGATAGAAGGAGTAAAATCTCTCTCACAAAGCTCTCATCATTTTAATGAATAAATATATATATATTTTTAATCTATTTCTTAATTTATTATGATATTAGAGTATCTCTTGTCTTGAGTAACTATCTCTTCTTGTTGTCTAATCAAATGGAGGAAAATCTCTCCCTCAAAGTTTGTATAAATATTCATCACCTCAATAAATAAATATTATTATTTTTTCAATCTATTTCTAGATTCATCATAGTATTAAAGCATCTCTTGCCTTGAGCAAGCTATCTCTTCTTGTTGTTGAATGATAACCATCTCTTCTTTTCCTCCATTAGCGATTTCTCCCTTTCTTGTCTATCCCTTTGCTTATTGCATCTCGACAACAAGATACTACTTACAGTTGTCAGTGCTCCTGCCCATCGCTTCCTCCTTCAACAAAGCTCTATGGAGTTTCTCCCTTCCGCAGAGTTCCTCCCCTCTGGTGGAGTTCCTCCCTCAATGCTCTTCCTCCGGCGGAGTTCCTCCCTCAACCTCTTCCTCCAGTAGAGGAGCACTCACCCTCCTCACCATAGTGTCCCGGGCTTAGTTGATTTTGCCTAAGCCGTGCAGCACCCGTGCGTGTCCATCCGCAAAGGCCAGCCTTCCCCGAGAACTCCTAGGGTCCTTTAGGATTTCAAGAGAGAAAACGAGCTAGAAGAAACAATTCAAATGGAATCCACAAGCAACTGCTCAAGCAAATACTTTATAAAGTCAATACAAATTATACCCATGGACATTATAAACTAATAAAAGTTGCACATAAAGGATAATGACCATTATAGACCGAAGTCCCCCACAAGTGCCTACATGACACATACTCATATTTACAAGCTGAAACTGGTCATTGAAGATAACCAAATTAGGGCTACCAAGTCTACTGCAATTTCGCTACTTGCTGTACAAAAAATGTACAAAAACCAAAGGACACAGACAAACATAAGCATTTCATCGAACACCTTATTTATATTTTATCCGTGACATTCTCCCCGACTTATTCCCTCGACGTCCTCGTCGAAGCTGTTGTAGACGCTACATCTCCTCACCTTTTGCTGAATCTTCAATCTTCAGCTCTGGTTGCAACATGCCTCTTAGCTCCCAGCTACTCTCCACTACTATTGTTGAGTAGTCGAACTCTGATCCGCCATACTGCTTCAACTCGCCAATGATTAACTTTGTTGTGGGGTTGGCTGAGTTATGCTGATCCTTGTTGACTCTCGCAGATCCTTCTGATGAAAGAAAAGACCTGCCTTGTTAGGTACCAGTATCTCAGTAGTCTCATGTTGCTTAAACTGGATGGATGATTGTTGGAGCTTTAACAAGCATCGTCTTGCAAATTTTGAAGTTTTTGAGGTCCTTCCTCCATAATATTTGTTCATTGATCCTTTTTTCACTTTTAGTTATCACCTCCAAGTAGGTTCGCATCACTCCCACTTTCAATTGGCATTCAATTAGGAAATGAAGCGGGCAAGCTACTCTCAGTAGTACTGATCACCAATGGTAAGAATTTGATAACTATTATCTTCCATAAGCTTTCTTCGAATGGTCACTGAACTTGTGTAGAGCTCCTCTACTGGATACGTAAGAGAACTGGGATACTCGACTTCGCCTATTCTTTTGAGTTGAGAAGGCAAAGATTACTCGATTTCGCTTGCCTCCTCGATTTTGTACTTCATGCATTGAGCATGTTACTAACATTTACCTGCTCTTTGCTCACACTTCTGAAGCACTTGAAGTGTTTGCACTCCTTGCGTTAAGTTAGTTACTATGATTTGCCTTCCCATTGCCATCGAACTTCTGGAATGCAAGAAGTTTTACCCGAAAAGAGCAAAAAGTTTACCCCAACTTGGAGTCCCCTAACTTAGAGTAAGTCTTTGATAGTCCTGGTCGCCGCTGGGATTGTATCGTATTCTCCATCACCTTTGCCGCCTACTCCTTTGAGTAGAAAAGGTACAGTATCACGTACTACCTAGTTTGTTCCTTGACGAGCACTCTTGTATCAACCCGAAGTCCCTTGCTTTCAGCTATCTTGATGAGAAGCCCATCAACACCGATCTTATGAGGTTCCTTGGCCTCTACCCTTCCGCCCTGTCTTGGCACTTAGAGTTTGTCTTTGCATTCTCCACCTCCTCAGCCCCTTTTACGACCAATGCTCTCCCTCCATGAGAGTAAGGGATCGATGACTCCATAAAAGTTCCACCTCTGCGGTACCATGGCGCTACCAAGCCCATGGCCCTACTATCCGTTGTCTCGCATCGACGTCCCTTTCTTGCCATCGATAGATCCGCCTCTGTGATACTATGGCACTCCTCCGAGTCTCTCTTTTTTAACCGACACTTTGCTTTTGGGTAGCTGAGCCCCACTGGACTCGTCGTTGCTTCCTCGCCCCTTTCAACCACCTACTTCAACACCTCTGTGTTCTCCAAGCAGTTCCCCTTGGTCGATGAAAAGATAGACTACAACTCCCATTCATGGCCTCTGCTATCTTATTGTAGGGCTTACGTCGATTCTGTCCTCCGTAGCTTCCTTGGTAGCAAAGTTCGTTTACTCGTCCTTGTCCTCTGACTTGCCGAGCTCCCTTAAGCGAATGTGGGCACTGAAGCAGTCCAACTCTCCAGTAACTCCGATCATACATCTATATGATCAAATCTCCTCCATAGGACTCTCTGGTACTTACAGTTAGAATTCTCCCTCGATGGTACACAACCCCCATATGCTGATAACCAATGCTTTCAGTCGATGCAAGATTCGATGCACACACATGGAAGACCCGCCGCTACGGTGCCATGATATTCACTCCTTAAATTTATAGCCCTTTTTTCCGTTATATTGTTCATCGAAGTGGAGCTCCCAGTAGCTCCTGATCATACCTCCGTATGATCGCGTCCCTCATGGGACATCTTCTCATGTGTTGCTTTGCCATGAACTATTCCATCACGATCCGCTACACCATGTTGCCTTCTGGTGATATATCCATTGCATACAGATCCTCATGTGATGAACTCGGACTATGACTTCTCCATATGTGGCCTCTATCAATACATCGTAGGGCCTCCGCCATCTTCAATTTTTAGTTCGCTCCCTTGGCAATTCACCTTCATCCACCCACTCTTGGGTCACACCCGGACGAAGCATAGCTCTAGGATAGTCCCTCGCCTAGTAGTTCTCGAAGTCCCCTGACTTCGCTAGAATTAGTGCATCATTGTCTAAATCTTGGGCCCCTACCAGCACAATCTCCACTATGCACCACTTGTTCCTGATAACTCGAATGGCAACACTATGACATATTCTTCAAGAGTACTCGTCTCTGCATCCTCTTGCCTCATGCTAAGGTCTCTTGATCTCAACTTTACCTCCGTAAGTTGAATCACCTTAGTTACTCTGTCAAATGCATCTCTGAGGTAAGGTGCATGTGCCTCGAAGCTCCCTTCATCTTTGGCACCATGCAAGATAAGTCTGCCCCATTAGAATGAAGAACTCATAAAATGACATGATCTCACTCTTGCCTCTACAAGAGTTCATGCCCTTGACCTTTGTCCAAGGAAAGCTCTATGTCTCCGCTCCATGTCCCATCTTCTATGTTGACTCCCTTCATGCGGCTTGGATACTTCACCAAGTTCCACTCAAGTTGCTTCACTCCTCGATTTGTATTGAGTTGATGATGGCCCTCGCGTCCACCATTCCACGGGTCAACCCTCCGTTGAGTTCGATTTTCACATCGACTCTAAGTGTGCCTTCATATGATGTTGCCTTGGATTGCTCCCCAACTTGATCTCGAAATGCATCCATTAATACATTACCTCATTCGAGATCATGCGACGACTCTTCGTCGCTCGCTTGGTCTATTGAGCTTTGTGGAGATATTGCCTTGAGGAACTCTTCCTCAATATGTGTGGTCCGTTGCACATGGTTCTCCCTCTTGAGAACTAGGACTTATCCCTCCTGGATATCTGTCCTATTGGAGCAACTTTCCTCTTTGCATTCTTCCCACTGAAAGTTTTGGAGACCACCATCCCCTTTGGACTGCTCCATCTTACTGAACAACTTGTGCCTTATTCTCCCCCTGCAAATGCACTTGCTAGAGTACAACTCTTTGCTAATACAGTCCCCACTGTACCCTTCAAGGTCTAGAAATATGTTAAACTTATTGCACACTTCAGCCACCTACAAACGTTTTCTTTCCATGCTGAAGAGAAAGTTCTGATGCTCTATAGGGTCGAGTTCCGACCGTGCCTTGGGATGGCCACGAACACTCTGTCATTCGTGTACAAGCCCTTGCATAAGTACCAAATTCTTTGAGTTAGTAATTCCCTTCGCCTCTATGAGCTTTGATCAACTCTTTTGGTCGTTGCGCAACATATCCCACTTTGTACGGTCTCATCTTTTACTAAGCGTCTCACTTGCCTTGAGCACCGTCAAGTTTGGTTGCCAAGTTCGAGCCGTAGCTCGAACTCAGCCATCCCAACCTTTATGCGCTACGCATTCTTCTTCGCTTGCTTGTCCTCATGGTGCCTCTTGCACAAAAGGTTGGCCATTTCTCTTAATGTGAAACCTAGATGCCCGCTCCTCTGAGCGATTCCTTTCCCTATATCTCAATGTCTGTTTCCCCTAAACGGTTACGCGTACTAGCTGCCCTCCACGCAGCCCAGCTAAGTCCCCCATGTTTGTATGACAAGTGTTTCTGTGTGTGCTTGTCCTGCTATAATACCAAAATGTCATGGGCTTAGCTGATTTTGCCTAAGTCATGTGCCCATGCGTGTCCGTCCGTAAAGGTCAGCCTTCCCTGAGATCTCCTAGGGTCCCTTATGACTTACAAGAGAGAAAATGGGCCAGAAGAAGCAATTCCAATGGGATCCACAAGTAACTGCTCAAGCAAACACTTTATAAAGCCAATACAAATTATACCCATGGACATTATAAACTCAGAAATGTTACACGCAAAGGATAATGGTCCATTACAGACCGAAGTCCCTCATAAGTGCTTACATGACACATACTCACATTTATAAGCCGAAATCGGCCATTGAAGATAACCAAACTAGGGCTGCCAAGTCTGCTGTGAGCCCGCTACTTGTTGTACACAAGATGTACAAAAATCAAAGGACACAGACAAACATGAGCATTTCATCGAACACCTTGTTTACATTTTGTCCGTGACAATAGGGCACGCTACTTGCTCTCGCGTAGCCATCCGCTTGCGTGGGTTTCATCGACCGACTTCCCACTGTTACTCGTAGTGCTCTCACATAGGCCCACACCATTTGCTATAGTCCGTCATAGTGCTCATTGCAATCCTCGTCTCATACGTTGTTTCTTATGATAGGATTTCTTTACCCTCGTCCAACGATGACGACAGTCTCCATCCAATAATAACAACCTCTTATGTTCGGCCTCCGTCGAACCTCCTCTGCTCGGCCCAAGTGCACGTCGTCTCCTCTTGGTGGTTGCACAACAACATGCCCAATCATCCGTCGTATCCTCTCGGTGGTTGCACAACAGCAGGTTGAGCGCCCTCTAATACCCTCTTGGCCTACTCATCTTGGGATGCACAACATCGTCAACTTAAGTAGTGGAGATTGTGATAGACAACAGCCTCCCTCATTTACAACTGACACTCCAATTATTGTCTTGTAAGAAATAATATTTCTTCTCAACATGCAAGACTTATATCTATCAATGTTGTAGCTCTAATTCCCTATAAATTATCTAAGGGTGACAACTATGCATCTTGACGAGCATAATTTTTTAATCTCATTTTTGGATATAATCTATTGGGCTATATCGATCGCTCTTTCATTTGTCCACCATAAAAGATCTAAATGTCAGGAGAACATTGCCCAATAACAAATCTCGATCACAAGTTATGGCTATAATAAGTAATTCAAGCCTCAGTGCTGGATCCATAACACCACTAATATCTACATGTAATACTGCAGCATAAGAATGGTCAAAGATACAAACCACCCTTGCCAATCACTCTTATACTTGCATGCTAAGTCTCTTGTCTACTCTGCTGAAAATAATAAAAGAGGAAAGTATAATTATTGATTATACAAAATATAAAAGTTATTATAAATGATTTGGCTTTAAAAGGTCATCCCCCTGAGTGATAAAAAAAGTCATTAAACATACTCCGAATGGCCTAGGAAATTAATACAAGGAATTGACGGTAGCATTGCGGGCGCGAGACTCACCAATGTCTTTTAAAGAATTATATGATAAGTTGATTGATCATAAAAGGTATTTGAAAAGAGAAGAGAAGATAGGACCAACCATTACGGCTCAAGTTAGCCAAAAATACAAAAAAACGAATAACCAAAGCAACAAGAACTTCAAAGGATTAGATAAGAGGCCTCCTGGACACATGGGTAACACGCAAAGTTATCATCCTCCATTATAATATTAATATTTCAATCATGATGGCAACTTCAATCCAAATAATTTAGGAAACAATTTATAATACAACTATTAGCAGCATCCCAATAATAATAATCAATAAAAATTATTTGCCAACTCTGTGACAAAATTGGACACTCAACAAAAGTCTGTCAATCTCGATCGAAGCCTACTGTTACACCCAATTGGCCTTAAGCAAATATGATGACTACAAATAATCATCCAAACAACTGAATTGTTGACTATGATGCTTCTCATCATATTACTTCAGATTTACAAAATTTATCCATCATTAATGACTATGGAGGCAATGAAGATATCATCATTGGTGATGATAACATAAGTCCTATTACTTACACTGGTTCCACCTTAATTCACACACCGACACTTTTACACTCAATGATATTTTATGTGCATCTCAAATTAAAAGGAATATTATTTTTATTTTTCAATTTATAAATAATAAATTTTTTACTAACTCATTTCTTGTAAAGGATTTGAGCACGGGGGCATCCTTAATCCGAGGCTAGAATAAAAATAATATTTACTAATAGTCATCAACTTCATAATCACCTATCCAACTGCTCTTACTTTAGTTACTACTTTAATCGATGTGTGGTATTATCGTCTTGGTCATCCATCACCCTCTATTCGACAACAACTTTCTCACTACTCTCTTCTAATTTCTAAATTTAATAGAATTACAACTCATTGTGATGCTTGCCTTAGTAATAAAAGTCATAGTATACCTTTTATAACATCCTCTATATCCTACTCCAAACCATTTTAAATTATTTACATCAATGTTTAGGGCCCTACACGAACCACTTCTTTCGATAATTTCAGATTTTATATCATTTTGGTGGATTACTTTACTAAGTATATATGGTCATACCCGCTCAAACATAAATCTGAATTCACCATAATCTTTACCCACTTTAGGAAGCTGATCAAAAACTTCTTCTAGTCTACCATTAAGAAAGTTTACTTTGATGAAGGAGGCGAACACCAAGCCTTAAAAACCTACCTTTCATCCTGTGGTATACAACATCTCAATTCACCACCATACACTCTTCAACTAGTTGGTTCTGCTGAATGAAAACATCGACATATAGTTGAAATTGGTCTTACCCTCTTATACCAAGCCTCCATACCACCAACCTTTTAGTCAGCAACCTTTCAAATTGTAGTTTACCTTATTAACCACATGCCTACTCCATTCCTACAAGACCAATCACCATTTGAAAATTTATTTTATAAAATCTCAAACCTTCAAATACTTAAAGTATTTAGATGTTTATATTATCCCTAGCTATGATCATATGCTTCACACAAGTTAACACTAAAATTTAGGCCTTGTATATTCATAGGGCACTCTCTTGAATATAATATTTTTTGATGCTATGATTCTCAAACTCAAAATTCTTTTTATCATGTCATGTTATTTTTGTTGAGTCTACTTTTTCCTTCCTAAACCATGAGCTTTTAGCAATGTGAGCCACTCCAACAACTATTGATTACTGGATTCATACGAATATACCTCTAACCTCCTCAAACAAACCTCTCACTACGCTAATGAGTTCTCCTACTCAAGACATACTCTCCCTTATTACTCCAGTTCAGCAACACCTTTTGAATTAGTGCTATCGTAAAAAGATCCGATTTGAAAAAGTTCAAATGAGAATATGAATCAGAAATGTATTTAACTTGAAAGTGTAAGTAGTAGTGAGTAAAGTAAACCTGACAAGGAAAAGCAAGAAAGAAAATGCAAATTGATTTATAGTGGTTCATTCGTCCAGACCTATGTCCACTCCTGATTCCTCTTCTCTCGAGGTCACCGGCTTTCACTACCTATCTTATTTCCAATAGACGAAGATCAACTACCCTTGTTATAACCTGTCTCCTTTTACCAGGCTCAGGAGAGAACCCTTACTGGATTCATACGTGACCTCACACCTCCTTATAATAACCGCTAAACTCAAGAAGGAAAAGAAATAATTTCAAGAGTTTACAACACTTTCTCCTCAAGTATTCTTTCTCTTTTCACCCTTTTTCACATGTATTCATTACTTTCTCAAACAAAAATGAGTATAGTATTTATAGACCCTCAATGGCTTTAGAATGAAGCTAAAATTTCAAATCACTAATTTTTCAAGGTACTAGCGGTACCACTACCAACACCTAATGGTACTATCATCGAAAAGAGATTAAGAAATTGGGCTCTAGCGGTACCACCACTGTTAGATGATACCACCGTCGAAATGTTTGGGAAAGCACAAACTATACTTTTCGGTTATCTAGGCAGTACCACTGCTTGGACCTAGCAGTACAACTGCTTAGGTCAATTCTAGGTCACTAAATTTGCTTTTCATCAAGCTCAATTCAACCCTATTTCAGGCCCAATAGACTCAAAATTAAGTTGGTATTGTTTGGACCCAATATTAGTTTAATTTGACTCCAAACGACTATAGACAAGACTTAACCACTCAATCACATATATGTTGGGAAACCTCAACAGGAGTATCACATGCGCAGTAAAAATCAAAACAAAAATAGGTTTCCCACGCATATCAAATCGTCATGCAAAAAATTGGGTCACGAGAAAGCCGCAAAAATAAAAAAAAATCACATCGTGTGATAAATTGATTACTTAGGGAGATCGTATATCCCTGTATTCCAGATCCGAATGGAGAGGATGAAGGAAGTCAAACATCTTCCACTTTAGCAGTATCCACACGATGGATCTCTGTAGTGAAACTCCTCCAATCTAATCTTGCAACTCTTGCGCAGAGGGAGGGAGGAGAATAGGAGGGGGTGGCCATAGCTGCAGCCTATCAACCATGAGTCTTCTCTCCTATTTATAGACAACCACCAAAAAATCCTAAGGGTCTTGTCTTAGTGGGTATTGGATCTCCATCCAATAACCCACTAACTTTACATTATTGGATCTCTATCCAATAATCTACTTAGGCCTCTAATTGGGCCTCAAGCAAGGAGTCCATCAACATAGGGTCTCATCTAATGAGAATAGAGGCTAATTGAATCTTCATCCAATCCTCTATTCACTGAAGCATCCATCATATGTGTGTGACCCTCTAGGCCCGATACTGAGCTGGCCGTGAGTCACTCCGATTAGAACTCCTTCTAATATAGTGAATTATTATCCCCATAATAATTCACTATACTTATCGACTATAAACATATTATGCCACTACGCCATAGTCCCCAGATGGTACAGGGGGATCTAGGGGGATCGAATCCATTAGACCTAATTATCTATAGTTACCGTGTATCTATAATCCCTCATCCAACTAATATCCCAGAGATTGTATATTGGACATGGTTCTGTTAGGTCACATACGAAATTTATTTGAGTCTCGCTTTAATCGGATTCTCTTAGAGAACTCCTTCTCTCAATTTGAATGAACCTAGCCAGGGATTTGTCTGAGTAAGCACACATGAGATATTCCTCTCGTGATACTGACAGTGGATGATCCTTTATTGACAATCAATTACTTTCGTAAGGTTATCTACCAATCTTGATAACCAGTTGTACCAAATCTAAAACTTTCCAAATCTGTAAGTCTGGTGTAAAAAAAAAGTACTCATATAAGGCATCCTTAGTGTCTTAAGTCTAAGGACCAAATACACAACTAGAACTATGGAATCGCTGTCTGATATTAGATATCATTAACCATACAACATTCCATAAGCGGATCAATTAGTGAACTCATTCTCTAATGAGTACATATACTATATCCTTAGTGTCTCCACACAAGTAGCTATGAGACCAACCGCCTCCATTATATGGACGAGTATATAGTACACTAATCTGTCCAATTATTTTGATGTCCCTCTCGAGTAAACTATGATCAGAATTATTCAGGATCTGTGTTTGAAGGTGAATCGATCTGATTCCCATTGCACAGAACCAAGGATATCATAATATATATATATATATATATATATATATATATATATATATATATATATGTAACAAATAATATAATGTAAGAATATATCAATAATAATCATAAGCAAAAATATCATGCAGCATGTCATATGTGTCATCACTCACATGATTGGCTTGTAGGGCCTATAACCAACAAAGTAAACAACATGTTGTCTAGCATTCCAGCATCTCATCTGATCATCTGGCACTTCGTTTGAACCTCTGACGAATCATCCTTTCCTTTAGCGTAATGCTCGCCTATTGACATGTTGACTTCCTACAATATTCGATCTTTTGGCGCAATGCCCGATCCTTCCAACTTGATGCCTGAACTCATGGCACAAAGTCTATCATTCGGCATGTCGACCAATCCTTCGGTCCGACATTCAATCTTCGCATGACGCTTCTCCGACCCATCGTTTGATTCTCCTGCTTCGACAATTTGCACTATGATGGTTTATATTTGTGATTGAAGTTTTTCTTACGTCACTTATCTTGAAAGCATATTAGTTCATAAATTTATCAATTGATTTCATGATCAAAATTCAAGTTCAACAATCTCCCCATTTTTAATGATGACAACCAATTAATGATAGAGTTTTAACTCCCCTATCTATATGTAATAATGAACTTGAATTTTTAAAGAAAAATGATAACCTTTCAACTCTTTGAATTCAAGTTAAAATAATTTTAATCATAAATCATAACAACTTTCCATAGTGATTATTGCAAGAATCATATGCATAATTTCATATCATATCCATAGTTTGAAATCTCAAATATAATAAGTTAATGTTATAAAATACAAATGCATATAAGTGCTACATTATAAAAAAAATACAATTACTTTCCCCCTTTGTCATCAACAAATAACGAAAAAAGAAATGTGTAAGCCACTACTTTTCTTTCCCCCTTTGTCATTATTAAAAAAAGAGAATATAATATTTTATCATAGTACTACTTCTCTTCAGTTACATCAATGTGCCAATGAAGGATATTAATACAGGAGTTAGATGATATAAATTTCACATCATAGACATCAAGATAATGATCCAATGAGTTGAATCTCCTCTATAGTAATAGAAAGAAAAATTATAGGAGTATAAATGGTACAAGATCTTGATTCATAAAATAAATCTCAAGTTATAAATATCAATAAGTCAAAATCATAATTTATTTGAATAAATCTCCTTCTTAGTAATTAGCAAAAAAAGGAATCAAAAGAGAATGAATACAAAATAGATCTCAAATCATGAATATCGAGAAGTTAAGTAAAAGATCATGATTCATTGGATAAATCTCTTCTTTATTAAATAGCAAAAAAATTATAGGAGAACAAATAGTAAAAGATCTATATTCATATAAAATAAATCTCAAGTTATAAACATCGAGAAATCAATAGTACAATTTGTTAGAGTAAGTCTCATTCTTAATAAATACCAAAAAGAGTCATAGGAAAATAATTAGTAAAAGGTCATGATTCATATGAGATAGATATTAAGTCAGGA
Source organism: Ensete ventricosum (assembly GCA_029747655.1). Taxonomy (NCBI): domain Eukaryota; kingdom Viridiplantae; phylum Streptophyta; class Magnoliopsida; order Zingiberales; family Musaceae; genus Ensete; species Ensete ventricosum. Next base: position 24,200,338 of record JAQQAF010000003.1, on the reverse strand, counting down.
ATATCAAGAAGTCAAGTAAAAAATCATGATTTGTTTCAAAAAAATCTAATCAAATTCAAAATCATTAATAAAATCATTATTCTTACCTTTGAGAAATTCATTAAAAATAATATAGATATAAAATAACTAAACTTATTTAGTTCTAATTTGTGATATTAATTTTGTACTTACATGTCTTAAGCTCCTATACCAAAGCCATGCATCGTCGTTTTGTTAAATCTCGATTTTGATAATGAAATCAATTGATGAGTGTTTAATCTAACTTGTGTGTTAGAAGAAGTTGAAGGTCTAACTATGATGGAGGAATTGAGTTACAACTAGATATTGGGCCAGAATCAAGTTTGGGCATCGGGCCAAGGTTCGGACAATGTTGTGGGAGCTTGTCGGGAGTTCGCTAGGAGTTTGCTGAAGGGATTGGGAAGCTCGCTGGGAACATGCCGGGAGATCCTCAGAAGAAGACCATAAAACTCACCACAAGAATGTTAGAGGCTATCGAATTGGCATGAGTTAAGGTCATTATTTAGCTTGATGGTCCTTATGGTTGTAATCAGTGAGTCGTAGTTAGGGATTGAGTCCTAATTGAGTTTGATTTGGAAGGAATCAAAATCAACTCAATGTAAGGCAACTGAGTCCACAAAGGGGTTGAATTAAGCTCAAGTCGAGCTCAATTAGTTGACATGAGAAGTGGTCAACATAAGGTACAAGTCAGGATTGAAAAATTGAAGGGAATTATTTTTTTGGGATTCCTAGTGATTGTATCACCGGTGGGCAATGGTTGTACCACGTAGGCCGGTGATTGTACCACCATCGCCTAGTATTTTTGGTTGCTTTTAGTGGTACCGCCCATACGCAATTTTTTTGGGTTCGTTTAAAATTTTGGCTCCAAATTCTGAAGCTAATTGAGGTCTATAAATACCCCAAGTTTTCTTACATTTAGCACAAGCATTCACACAAGTCATTGGGCAAAAATCTATAAAAAAGTGTACTAAAAGTGTGCAAGAAAAAGAAAATGGGCAAGAGAGCGAGTCTAAGTGTTGTATTTCTTATAAGAGGTCTCTCCTTGTGAGTTGAGATTGAAAAGTTTATAATGGTTTGATCTTTACTAAAAAAAGATCGATAGTGGACAACGGTGGGCCTCGACGATAAGGACACGGGAAGTGGATATAGGCCAAGGTTGCGGTTAAACCACTATAAATTATGAGTGATATTTGCTTGTCTTGTTTAGTACTTTCTATTGCTCTTGATTAGTTCATAGAAAGATACAAGCATCATTCTCAACAACTTCTCTTAAATCGATTTCTTAATTATTTCCAACAAAGTATAAAAGATGTTTCCAATTTTATTTCTTCATTTTCCAGAAGCAAAGGTTTTTGCCGATTGATCCTAACAAGTTTAAAACTGTAAAACAAGTTTCTTCATGAAAATCATCAAGATTAATGGTATAAATATTATTGCTCCTTAAGGCAATCATAGATTTATTCTTATGTGGTATGTTGATGATACAAGCATTAGACTCAAATTTAATATTATGTCCCTTGTCATACAATTGACTAATGTTTAATGAGTTATGTTTCAAATCATCTACTAAAGGAGCATCTTTAAACAAAAGATTTGATTTGTTACTATTTTTTTAAATATGAATAATCTTTTCTTTGTTGTTGTCTCCGAAGGTGACATATCCTCTGTTTTGGCTTGTGAGTTTTGAAAATTATGTTGAATATTTGGTCATGTACTTTGAGCATCTACTTTCAAGATACCATCTAATGCTCCTAGCTTTTGATGGAGACATACCTATAAGAAAGAGGGATTTGCTCTAGGTATATATTTAACTTTAGGTCCTTCATGGTTAGATTTACCTCTTTTGACTTTTGGCATCAAATCATTGATTATTTCTTTAGGAACCCAAACTATTTTATAAGAGCTATATTTATTGAAAGAGCAAGTAAAAGCATAATGACCAAATCTTCCATAAAAATTAATTTATCCTTATGGGGAATATGTAGTGTGGATTCTTTTACAAATTTTGTTGACTTTTGATGAGTGTTACTACTTATGAAACCAATTCATTCCTTTTTATATACACAACTTTGGTTAGCAAGAATCATGTTTAATGATTTGTTTTTAAATTTAAATTTTTTTAAAATTTGTTATAATAATATATTTTCCTTTTTAAGTGACTTCGACTCTTTATATTTAATGCAAGATATTAACATATAATTGTCATGCTTATTTTTTAATTTATCAAATTTATTAGGGAGAGATACATGATCATTTTATAGTAATTTATATTTCTTACTAGCCTTTTTAAGATTATCAAATAAATAATGAAATGCATTAAGTAATTTATCATAAGAAAAAGATGTTTTGAGTGAGTCACATACCTCATCATTGAAGGCCATCAATGCATAGTTCGCCTTGTCGTCTTCATTGATTTGCTCTTCGTCTTCATATGCACTTGATTCATCCCAAGTTGCATTGAATGTTTTCTTCTTTTGAGTTGAAAACTTTTTCTTCAATTATGGACACTCATTTTTTAAATGCCTAAGTTTTTTGTATTCATAATATATTATAGTATCCTTTTTAGGTTCATTCTTATTCTTATGAGTTTTGTTTCTTTTCATAAAAATTTTAGATCTTCTTGTAATGAGTTATATATCATTATCATCATCACTTGAGCTTTCGCACGAGGAATATTCTTTAGTTCTCAATGCAATATCCTTCTGATTCTTTGAAACAAAGGTTTTCATCTTGTTTGTCATGTGTTTTACAAACCATTTCATAGGTCATTAAAGATCCTATGAGTTCTTCAAGAGGAAAATTGTTCAAGTTCTTTGCTTTTGGGATAGCTGTTACTTTTGGATCCAAATAATTTTGGAAAAGATATTAAAATTTTATTTACTAATTTAAGGTTAGTATAACATTTACCAAGTACTTTTAAACCATTGACAACATCCGTAAAATGGGATTACATGTCACCAATGGTTTAGCTTGGCTTTATTTTAGACAATTCATAACTATATACCAAGAGATTTGATTCTTTTACGCTAGAATCATTTTCTAGAGTAGAATCCTTTAGGGTTCTATCTTATCACCCAGACTGCCAAAAAACACTTTTTGGGTATTTTCGGGTTTTTCGATGGTGGTACTACTACATGTCAACGGTGGTACTGTCTAAACTAATGGTAGTACCACTAGAGCTTAGATTCCTAGGCTTTATTCGATGATAGTACCATGCAATGATGGTGGTGGTACTGTTAGTACCAAAAAACTAGAGATTTAAAATTTTGGCTCCAAGTTTGAAGCCATTGGGGATTTATAAATACCCACTCATTCTTGCTTGATGAAGCACGAATAAGTGTGAAAAAAGGGGTGAGATAGAATCCTGGAGCTAAGAGTGTTGTAAACTCTTAGTATTTGAGTCTATTCCTCTTTAAGTTTAGTGGTTATTCTAGGGAGTTGTGAGGTCTTATGATAAAGAGTTTGTAAAAGTTCTCTCTTGAGCTTGGTAAAATGAGAAGTGTTATAACAAGGATAGTTGATCTTCGTCCATTGGAAAGAAGATCGATGGTGAAAGTCGGTGGCATCGAGAGAAGAGGAACTAAGAGTTGACATAGGTCGGGACAACCAAACTACTATAAATTAGTTTACATTTCCTTCTTACTTTTCCTTGTCATTTGTTTACTGATTTACTTTACTCACTACTTCTACTTACACTTTCAAGTTAAACATATTTTCTATTCATATTCTCATTCAAACTTTTTTAAATCAGATCTTTTTGTACAAACACTAATTTATTACCCCCCAGTACCATTATGATTCTAACAGTACATAGGTCGAGCCTCTATGCTCTCGCCCTAACAATGCATGAAGACCCGAGGGTTGCACTTCGAATTAGTAAGAGTTAAAAAGGACTCATTCTCGAGCCAAGCATCTTAGCGTGAAACTTAGAAGGTTATACCTAGGTTGAGCCTCCATGGTCTCCTTAGGTGTACATTCAATACGACCTCAACACACTCCCAGTACCTCAGCCAGCAAACCCTTGTTAGAGCACAAACCCAGTAGTGTGTTCTCCAGACAAAGACTCCGGAGGACACCCTTCCAAGGGGGGGCAAATGTTACAGATAATTTTGGTCCCTGCTAGCTCATCCACCATGAAAATTGACATATAAGTAGAGCTCTATATCATAGCCCATAGACCATGCATAAAAGTAACCCCCCACCTTACGCTGGGTGGGGAGTTGAACATTAACTATACCCCTACATGCACTCTCTCTCTATTTATAGCTTACGTTATTATCTTCTCTCCTTTGTTGACTTAAGCATCAGATGGGCTACGCTGAGTAACCCCCGACGTCAGCCTAGCATGCAGGGTTATCAATCACCTGAGGACAGCTGAATGACCTTGCCTTCAGAGGAGGAACCATATAGCTTGGAGGATCTTAATCGATTTACTTAGTTGCCCAATGTTAGATGCCCAATAATGGAACGACCTTTAACGGGACAACCTACACCATCTTATCCCCGTCAAGCCTCCTATGTCAATCAGAGAGAAACATTAGGATAATTTCTATACCTTCGATAGAGAATCGATCGAACCAACTTGATGCATGTAGCCTTGGATGCACTCGACATTCTAAACTCTCAAGGAGATGTCATCCTGATCGTCTCTATTATATAACCCACCAGAATGAGGTTCTTCACGTGATTCTTCTAATAATTCAATTAGCTCATTACTTATTAAGGAATTAAGAGATAGAGAGTTTCCATCTCAATTACCATGTGCAGCTCGACCTTTTTATAAGGTGCTCCTCCAAGCCACTTACGGTTAAAAGAAATGTTTCACAAAATAAAAAAAATAAAAGTATTTCTTATTAAGATACCATTGATGTGACAAGAGCATCGATTAAAGCTTTTTATCCTTTATAACTAGCTACTAGGATACCGTGGGTCAAGTTGCCGAATATTCTCCTTTGAATTGAATTAAGCCTGCAACCACCGCATGGATTAATCATTCATATTTTGTGATCATTATTCAGTTCATGGAGAATATAGTGGTTTGAGAATATGATGAGTTTTAAGTGTTTTTTTTAAGAGTAGAATGAGGTATTTTCTGAGTTGATCATTGTCTTCAAATTATCTTCCAGTGGAACAATATATTTGCTACGTTGATCAGTGTCCCAAATGACAATGTTGTTGTTCGTCTCAGACATTTTGTACACAATGTTGGAAGTTTGACAGTACTGTATTCTGACACAAAATAATAAGAGACAATCATGCTTGTAAGCTTTTTTATTAAAGCACATTTCATGTACTCTTTCAGCGCCTTCTTATATATAGCAGATAAGCCTATAGTTTATTCCAATTACATGTAGGGTTGAGATGGTTGCAGGGAGTCGTTTGGGTTCAGTTTGCATTCCTCGTAAAGAGAGAAGTATTCAAGATAGCCTCTTCCTCACGACCCGGAGGAATCACCACATAGCTAGCGGAATGCCACGCTCTCCTTCCTCCCTTTGATGCGGGAACACAAGACCAAAGCTACGGCAAGAGAGTTCCTACTTCGATCACACTCGTTCGAGGTGCATATGGCGACTTGATCGATGCCTTTAAGGTCGGAGGCAGATACATCAACCTCTATAAGTACATGTTCCGCTTACCCTTCTCTGAGACATCTTTATGGAGACCAAAGTGGGATCCGTGGACGGGGTGGCGAAGCCAGTAAGCAACGACGTGGGTGGGCTGCCGTCGGCGACGTGCCACACCCTCTCGCCGTCTACGGTGGCCTGTTCCTCTGATGCCACCCTCGGGCGCCACCTCGCCCGTCGCCTCGTCCAGTTGGGCGTCACCGACGTCTTCGCCGTGCCTGGGGACTTCAACCTCACCCTCCTCGACCACCTCATCGCGGAGCCCGGCCTCCGCCTCATCGGCTGCTGCAACGAGCTCAACGCCGGCTACGCCGCCGATGGCTACGCCCGCTCCCGTGGCGTCGGCGCCTGCGTCGTCACCTTCACCGTCGGCGGCCTCAGCGTCCTCAACGCCATCGCCGGCGCGTACAGCGAGAACCTTCCCCTGATCTGCATCGTCGGCGGGCCCAACACCAACGACTTCGGCACCAACAGGATCCTCCACCACACCATTGGCCTCCCCGACTTCTCCCAGGAGGTGCGCTGCTTCCAGACCGTCACTTGCTACCAGGTACTTCCTCCATCTCCATCTTCCCCAAGTCTCACCTTTCACCATTTGGAGCCCCGGAGTTGACCTTTAGGGTGGGCGAAGCAGGCGGTGGTGAACAATCTCGAAAACGCTCACGAGCTCCTCGACACCGCCATCTCCACTGCCATGAAGGACAGCAAGCCCGTCTATATCAGCATCAGCTGTAACCTTCCCGCCATTCCGCATCCCACGTTTAGCCGGGATCCCGTTCCCTTCTTTCTCTCCCCAAGGTCTAGTATCTGTACAGCTCCAGTGTTCCGCATCAATCGCTAGAGTAGTAACCTTCTTAGTTTGAACATGTCATCACTTTTGTGCTCTGTGAATGATCTGGTGTCGTTGAGCTCTCCAGGTTGAGCAATCAGATGGGTTTAGATGCGGCCGTTGAAGCCGCAGCTGAGTTCCTCAACAAGGCTGTGAAGCCGGTCATGGTCGGAGGCCCCAAGATCAGGGTAGCCAAGGCAGGCAAAGCGTTCGTGGAATTAGCCGACGCGTGCGGCTACGCGATCGCCGTCATGCCGGCGGCGAAGGGGCTCGTGCCAGAGCACCACTCGAGGTTCATCGGCACCTACTGGGGCGCCGTCAGCACTGCCTTCTGCGCCGAGATCGTGGAGTCCGCCGATGCCTACGTCTTTGCCGGGCCTATCTTCAATGACTACAGCTCCGTGGGATACTCCCTCCTCCTCAAGAAGGAGAAGTCGATCATCGTGCAGCCTGAACGGGTAGTGGTGGCCAACGGGCCGGCGTTCGGGTGCATCCTTATGAAGGATTTCCTTCGGGCGCTGGCCAAACGCCTCAACTGCAACACGACGGCCTACGAAAACTATAGCAGGATCTTCGTGCCCAGGGGGAAACCACCCGAATGCCAACCCGACGAGCCACTGAGGGTGAACATTCTCTTTAAGCACATCCAAAACATGCTGTCGAGTGCTACGGCCGTGATCGCGGAGACCGGCGATTCGTGGTTCAACTGCCAGAAGCTGAATCTGCCACAGGGATGTGGGTGAGTCCTCCTCCTTCCCACTCTCATCTTTTATCTGCTCAAGTAACAGCAAACCCTACGGATTAATGTTTCCATCGTCGTAGATATGAATTCCAAATGCAGTATGGTTCCATCGGATGGTCAGTGGGAGCAACACTAGGATACGCGCAGGCGGCCAAGGATAAGCGTGTCATTGCCTGCATTGGTGATGGAAGCTTTCAGGTACAAAATATGTACGGGAAACATTAATGGTGATGAAACTTGGCATTACAAAGAGCTCGTCTTCTGCATTGGACCCAGGTAACAGCGCAGGATATTTCCACCATGCTGCGGTGCGAGCAGAAGAGCATCATATTCCTCATAAACAACGGAGGGTACACCATCGAGGTCGAAATACATGATGGCCCATACAACGTTATCAAGAACTGGAACTACACCGCCTTGGTTGATTCCATCCACAACGGCGAAGGCAAATGTTGGACGACAAAGGTAAATTCGTTGGCGTCTGATGGATTGCATGATCTCTCCAGAAGAGAACTGACTGTTCCATTTTAGGTGCAATGTGAGGAGGAGCTGAAGAAGGCAATCGAGACGGCAACCAACGAGAAGAGTGATTGCTTGTGCTTCATCGATGTCGTTGTGCACAAGGATGACACAAGCAAAGAACTGCTAGAGTGGGGCTCAAGGGTCTCTGCTGCCAACAGTAGGCCACCAAATCCCCAGTGATCAGTTGGCAATTGTCATGAACACTTTTAATAATTCTTCTCCTCCAGTATTATTCTTGTGCTTTTAGAGATTTCATGTATAAGTTGGTGACCAAATGTTCTACAGACTAGTTTTAACCATCTTGTGCTGCTACTTCAAATCAGCAGGAATAAGAAATTTTTTTGGAGATTATTGCGAATAAGCAAATGTCTCTTTTAGCATATTAATTATGTTTTCTGAAATGGTTTCTTGCATTCATTCAGCCCCTGTAGTCGAGGAACCGGAGGATTGAAGAAGAATGGAGGCTTCCTGTTTGGTGCCTTACCCATGGAGGCGTAGGGATCGAAACCTTCGACCTGAGTTTTACTGCCTGTCCATAAAATAGTATCCAGATAAAGATTAGAGCATTTCTTCTGAGCATTTGATTTTGAAGATTTCTGGGAAGCGAATTGAGAGTGAGAGCCTTGTCATTTGGAAGGAATTGGACATCGATTTGCTGCAAAACATGGTGCAATTATCAGAGAAGTAATTTATTGAAAATATTAAAAATGGTCGAAAGGTATTGTAATTTTCCTGCGTCGATCTTTCTTATTCTTTTATGTTTTTGAGTGATTAATTGAATTCATTAGACGTAAAAGAAGTTATTATAGGCTTATTTCTACAGATCTTTCATAATGTATATGTAATTGTAGTTCTTCTACACATCAAGCATTCACTTGAATCCAAATAAGTTTGGTGTCACCATTATCTATGTAACAATATTTATTTGCAAAGCACTTAATGTCAAGAAAGCATTATGATTACTGAATTTCTAACATGGTCAAATTTTTTATCTCGAAGAAATTTTGTGGGATGTGTAATACATGAAGGTTATGTAAAACCATATAAATCTGAGCGTTGATGGATGAAATGGAAAAGAATTTAGAAAAAAATATATGAGGAAAAATGCAATCACGTTGAGATAATTCTTAAGGAATGAACAAGCTCATGTAGCAAAGAACTTTTAATATTATGAAAGAAAAAAAAAAAAGACAATTTGGGAATGAATGAATAGTGGATTTTAATGATCTTTTCTCTCGATGTCTCTCCGTCTCTAGTGTGTCTCTTCTCTCTTTCTCTCTTTCCACTCTCTTTGACTGTCTTCCTTTTCTTTATTCATCAATATTTTTCAAATATCTCAAAATAATAATACAGATTTATATTTCTCAAAGGTGTTTCATCATCGAGATAATTGGTTGATTCCATAAAACTATTTCATAGATGTTCACTATATATAAAATAAATCAAGTCAATTCTTGATTGATCAAAATCACTTCTTGGACTCTTGAATGATCTAAATCACTTCTTGTTCTACCATAACTAGATATTCATGGTAATAATTATTTATCATTTATGTGAAAAAACATTTGTAACGCAAACTTTCTCTTATAAGTTTTCTTCCACTAAAAAGTAAAACTTGTATTAAGGAGGATTAGCATGTCTACTGCACGTATCTCCATTGGCATCACTACAAACTAAAAACAAACCAGGTCAGACGAAATTTATCGTTGACCAAGGACAAAAATTGACAGTAGCTCGTGTGGTTTGTAAGCTAGTTAGCAGGACAATTATCCTCACAAAACATGACGTCCAACCAAGTGGAGAATTACATTTAACTTGCCCAACCTGATAGCAGTTAAGATTTTTCCAATTATATGAGGCAATTTCCTGATCAAATAAGGAAAATTCTCTCATATATCATATATAAATGGAGATTATATCCATAAGCTTGCATGGGACCTTTGTAACTACATTCCACTTTAACATGGTATCAGAGCTCTTGCTTTTGGGCAAGTCTTATCATTCATTTCTTGCTATTCAGCCACATCTCCTCACATATGGGAAGCTGCATCCTTCCTTCTCATCTGCTATCGGAGCCACCGTCGAACCCACAGTCAGGCTCAACGTTGGCCGCTTCACCACTACCACTCCTCTCTCACCATCATTTCTTCACTCTTCAACCTTAGCTCCGTCACCACCGAGCGACACCTTCTAAATCCTCGAGGCCCACCACTACCGCACCAGCTCCAATGAGCAGTGGTGCCACCCCTACCCCTTCTGCAGCTCCAAAGAGTAGCCTTTACCACACCCACCACAACTGCAAAGGCTCCCAAAGCTAGCACCACCACTCCAGTAAGCTCCAAAGGCTTCTACACCACCCTCCTTTGTTGTTCCAAAGGCTAGCTTCACATCCCCAGTTGAGGGTCCAAGAAGACGTGTCCGATTTTAGCTTGCTTTCCTCCTCATCTCTATTGTTGTTCTATTAGTGCTTTCCAAAATTACATCGATTTAAAAAAAAGACTTGTACTATCAAAACTCGTACCAAAAATATATTAGACTTGGAATGCTAGTGAGAGTAGTGAGATATTAAGCAAGTAATAAAAATAAAGCACAAGGAAAAGAACATACCGATTTTTTATAGTGGTACGATCCTTGTGACCTACATCGACTCTTGATTCCTCCTCTATTGAGGTCGCCGACATTCATTAAAGATCTTCCTTGAATGGACGAAGATCAACTACACTTTTACAACCCTTTCTCCTTTTCACAGGTTTATGAGATAATCTTTACAAGTCTCATACATCCCTTAAAATTATCTCTAGACTTTTAAGAGGAGGATAACTCTCAAGAGATTACAATTTGCACACTTAAAATCACAAGTTTTTGTATCTGAATTCTGTTGAATATCAGATTTTGATGATAAAATCAATTGATGAGTTTTATAATCTAACATGTGTATTAGAGATGAGTGATGCATGATGGAACTATGATGGTGAAAAGCTAATACAATCTAATGTTAGGCAAGAGTCAAGTTCAGGCATCGGGCCGGGGTTCCGACAATGCAGTGGGAACTAGCCGAGAGTTTGTCGGAAGCTTGCCGAAGGTGATCAAGGGCTTCCCGGGAGTTCGTCGAGACTCTCCGAAGGTGATCGGGAGCTTGTCAGGAGCTTGCCAAGAGCACGCCGAAGGTGTCGGGAGCTTACCGAGAATGAACCGGGAGTTTATCGAAAGATGATCAAGAGATCACCGGGAGTTCGTCGGAGGATGTCGGGAAGTTCACTGGGAGTTTGGAAGATCAATTGACATGTTGGATAATAAGGGTGATTATATTTGTGTGCCTTAGTGTGTTATAGTTAGCATTAATTGTTTAGAGTCCTAATGAGTTCGATTTAGAAAATTCTAAATTAACTCCACGAGAGACAACTGGGTTCACTTTGGGTTGGATTTGAGCTCAAGTTGAGCTCATTTCGTTGACCTAGAAAGAGGTCAACATGAGGTAGAAGTCAAGTATGAAATAGTACACAGAGAAGTATTATCCTGAGATTCTCGACGGTAGTACTATCGATGGATGACGGTAGTACCACATAGGCAGCAGTAGTACCGTCCGTAGTTGATTTTTTCGGAGAAGGGTGAATTTTGGCTCCATTTTTTGAAGCCAATTGGGGTCGACAAATACCCCAAGTATTCTTGCATTGGATAGCAAGAATGTGAATGAACAATTGATAAAATTCTATTGGAATTGGTAGTGAGATCCTTCCCTCTTGTAAAGAGTGAATTGTATAAGGGTTGGCTAAAAAAAGAAGTATAAAGGTTCCTCTCCTTAACCTGAGAAAATGAGATTGTAAATGTTCTTCTCCCAAGCCATATAAAAAGGGAAAAATATAAGACGTTTGATCTTCACCCATGGAAGAAGATCATTAGTAGACACCGACAGGCCCCGACGAAGGGCTCTGAAAGTGGATGTAGGTCACGGTTTCTGCCGAATCACTATAATTGTGATCCTTTTTTTATTGTTCTTTATTTTGACATTCATTAGCTAAATCAAGATCTTTTTTTAGTCTTAAGTTTAAATCACTCGCATATTTGATTTTAACGAATTCTAAAAGAAACACTTTCGATTTCAGTTCTTACTTCAAGCAAATCTTTTAAATCAAGTTTTACTTAACACCTGCACTAATTCAACAACCCCCCACAACCCCCACCCCCCCCCCCCCCTTATAGTTGGTATCAGAGCCATGTTATACTCAATTGGATTAACACCCAAGCGAGTTAATGGGTTCTTTTGACATAAATGAGGAACACTTTATCACACATCCTCCTATGTTTAATGAGACATATTACGAATATTAAAAAATTAAAATATATCTTTTTAATTTCGATGGATTTTGAACTGTGGAATATTATTGAGAATGGTTTTTAGAAGTCATCCAATCCAATAAATGATTGGAACGATGATGAAAAACAAATATTCTCTTTAAATGATAAAGGTATGAATGATTTATTTTGTGCTTTAGATAAAATGAGTTTGATTGGGTTTCTATATGTGATTTGGCTTTTGATATAAGGCATATATTAGAAATCACACATGAAAGCACATTTAAATTAAATGAATCAATAAATGAAAATGACTTGCAATAATGAACCTGAAGAATACCTTTCAAAGAACAAGAAGGAAATTACCTTAAGGACACAAGAACAACACTTTCCAAAGAACATGAAGGATATAAAACTAAGAACGCAAGAACATCACCTTCCAAAGAACAGAAAAAGTTTGAATTAAGAATAACATATGACTCATCGAGTGAAATCTCGAACGATAAGAACTGTGCACTTATGACAAAAGAACTGAAAAAATTAATAAAAATAAATAAAAAACATAAAAATGAGCTTAAAATAGATACAACTTCTTGCTATGAAGGTAAGAAGCCGAGACACTTCGTAGATGAAGAGCACAACCAAGAAGAAGTGGAGAATATCGTGCTTATGACTATCAACGATAGGTAAGTAACTCACATAATGTCTCCTTTACTTTTGATGAAATATTAAATTATTTCATGAACTTTTTGATGAATTTAAAAAGTTAAGCAAAGTTTTCTTTGTACTTTTGATCATGCTTTGCTTGCTAGTAAACTTGAAAACATGCATGAAGTATCAACATTATGCATTTCTTACTCTAAATATGAGTCACTAGAGATAATTAAAAAAGAAAATAATATACTATAACAAATTTTAGAAAAGCTTAACATAGACAACAAGTCTCTAAACATAATACTTGTTGATAAGAGTCCTATTCATAAGGAAGGTAATAGCTTTGTGGGTAATAATCAACAAAAGTTAACTATCTTCATTAAAGGACCTACGTTATACTCTTCATCTAAACTTAAATGTAATTTTTGTGGTAGACTATGATATTTTGCCTTTAGAAAGTATAGTCCACATAAATTGATTTGGGTTCTTGAAGGAACTATAAACTACACAATGCCATTAAAAAAAATGGGTAGAACCTTTGAGGGATCTAAAGTCAAATGGGTACCTAAACTAAAACCCCTCTCTCTTGTAGGTTTGTCTCATAACAAAGGTTAGGAGCACTAAATGGTATCTTAAAAGTGAATGCTCAAGGCATATGACTTGAGATCTAAAACACTTTTCAAGCTGACTAGCATAAATAACAATAATAAGAAAAATTATTAAATTAAAATTATTAACAAAAAATCTCATGATGATTCATGGTTATAAAATTAATCTTAAGTATCTTTCGATCATGAATAGTTTATGCAGAACCAATGTATGTTAGTACAAAAATAAATTGGAACAAAAAAAAAATCCTTAGCTATTCTTAATAGAAAATCATCAACATTGATATTTATGAAAAAGTAATTTTGATGATGATTGGATGTTAGGCTTGTATGTTTGTATTGACTAAGTTTTTTAGCTTGTAAAGATTGAATGATGATTGATTTTAATATTATGATGGTTGTATGTTGAAATAGGTTGTTTATTGTTGAATGATAGATTACTCTTGAATTTGAGAATAAAATAATTTTTTTAAAAAATTATGCTTTATTTTCTAGTCTTTTTGAGAAATTAAAATATTTTTAAAATGAGAATAAAAATTGCATGATAACTCATTTTACTAAGTCTAGAGAGTTAAACTCCCTTAAGAAAGAAAAATCATTAGATTTAAAATAAATCAAATTGAAAATATTTTATTGTAATAATCTTGATGGTTTCTTTTTAAAATGATACTGGGTTTTTAGTTTTAAATTGTTTTACTTAGTTTAAAAATTTTTTAGGCTGAAATTTTTGTTGACCCCCCGTACTGTGCATCAAAATCAAAGTCACCCTCTGTATTTTAAAACTCGTCTAAGTGACTCCCCATATTACGATTTCGCATCAAAGTGGCCCCCTCTGTTAGAAATAAGGTTACGCCATTAGGTAAAATAATGGCTGAAATTATTATTGACCCCCCATACTATGCCTTGAAATCAAAGTCACCCCCATACTTTAAAACTTATATAAGTGACCCCCCATACTACGATTTCGTATCAAAGTGACCCCCACTGTTAGAAATAAGGTTATACCGTTTGGTAAAATAATTTGAGGGGTTATTTTTTATTTGGGGATTAAAACTAAACAATCCCCAAGCCTTAACCCAAGCCTTATCTACCTTTCTTCTCCAATCTTCATTACCCTGCCTCTCTTCACCTTTGGCTTTGTGATAGTTTAATTAATTAGTTATATCTTGTTGTTCTTTACAAGTTCCGTGATTGGTTGTAAATGATATATTCAAGTTTTAGGGGAGGTGTTACCGAAATTTAGTCACACTTAATAGACGTAAACAATTGTAACAATCATGTACGTTAAGATTTTTAGGAGATCGATTTTTGAATTACTTAAAATAATTAAGTGTATAATAAATAAAAACCATCATCAATCAAGCTTAAAGTGTAAAATAAATTCAAACAATGCTGAAACCAATGTTTTTTCATGACTCTTCTATCACTTAATACCAATGTATTAACGTTTAGGGATAAATTTGTTAAATAATGATAGTATGAGAGTGTATTTGATTAACATATTATACTACAAGGGGTGTCTTTGATTTTTTTAATTCTTTTCATATAGTTTGGCTATATTGAAAATCAACTAGACCCCCCAATTTTAAAAACAAATATGTTACCCTTTTTATTAATAAAAGGAGTTTGTTTAACATCTACATAATAGTACGGGAGGCATTTTGATGTGAAATCGTAGTACTGGAGGTCACTTATCATGAGTTATAAAGTACAAGATGTGACTTTTATTTTGTGGCATAGTATATCAATAATAATTTCAGCCAATTTTTTATGATCTTGATTATATTTTTAAATAAAACTTATTTTTCAGTTTTAAACAACAATGCATGGATTTGGTGTAAAAGATAAATGCATTCTTGCATTAAATAGATTACATAAATTGAAACACAAAAGCAGAATGCATTTTTCTTGAAATTGTCTCTATCCTATCAAGCTTTCAATAAGGGAAAATTGATGAATCTATATATACCATTATTGTTGAATCTCTTAAACTACTAAAGTGATTTATTTGAATTTGAATGAGTTCTTTTTAATCGAATCATGAACTTTCCTTAATTTTTTTACTTGAGTTATCTTTTATGGGATTCGATTTTAATCACTATGGTTTTTTCCTGTTTGCCATTTATTAAAAAGAAGATTTATGATCTTGATAATCATAACTTGAGATCTTTATATAAATCAAGATCGTTCAATATGATTGTTTTATTTTATTAAAAAATTATTCAAAAGAATCATGATTTTTCTTTTTGATCTTCAAGATTATAACTTGAGATTTCTTTATGAACCATGATCTTGATGACTTGAAATTTCTTATACAAAAACCAAGATCTTTTATTTGTTTTCCTATATCTCTTTTTGCAACTTACTATATATAAGTTTTTCATCCTTATCATGATTTTGACTTCTCAAAATTTATAACTTGATAATCTTTTATGAATTAAAATTTTATTTATTATCTGATCTCTTAAGATTCTTTTTGTCATCAAAGAGGATATTTATCAAAATTAAATCATGTCTTTGATATTAATATCCTTCATGACATGATTTATTTATGACTTCATTATAACTTATGAATAGTATACCTTATCACCAAATTAATATTTCTTAAATTTGAGATGAGTTAAAAATTGAATGTTTGTTTTATCATGAACATTTTATTGATTTTTTTACTTGATTTATCCTTTATGAGAATCATTTTTAATATCTATAATTTCTTCTTTTTAATAAAAAAGAGATTTATGATCCTAATAATTATAATTTGGGATTTTTAATCAAGATCATTATTTTGTTTTATTAAGAAGAATTATCTAACTGAATTATATGTCTTTAAGATTTTTCTTGAATAAATCAAGATTATTTATTCTCCTAAGACTCATTTTAGTTGTTTCTATAAAGATAGATTTATTAAAATAAATCATATCTTTTGCTATTTACGATTTGATTTTTCATCTTTAATGACATGATCCCTTTGTACTTATGGTTGTAATTAGAACATGGATGTAAAAATAAAAAATATACTATCATATTCCTTTTTAACAATGACCAAAGGGGGAGATAAAATTGTCAATTTAGTTAGAAGAAAATTGGATATGATGAATCTTATAACATTGAATGAGGAATAATTTTCTTAGAAGAAAATTAAAAATTTTAAATTTTCTAAATGTATGAGAAATGCATAATTTGCAAATTGAGCTTCTTATTAAAATCAATATTAGATGATCATCCAAATTCATGATTTGCTATCATGTTGTTTGAATTTCTTGAGCTTCTTTTTCTTGATATTTACATGATATGATCTTTTAAATAAAATGAGTAGCTCTTATATTTTTTTCTTAGATTTCACTTGATTCTTTCTTCTTGACAATTATAAAAGAAAAAATGAGATTCAAAATTTTCTTGTGATGAGACTCTTGAGCTCTCTTATAATATTTTGATTCTTAGTTTTATGAATATTCTCAAATGTATCCCCCCCCCCCCCCCCCTCCCCTCCCCCCCTCTTGATATCTAAGTTTTTGGGATACTTGATTTTTGGATCTTTGACACCATCCCTTCTTCTTCTATCTCACTTACAAAGGGGGAGAAAAGAAATTTGATGCGGTATTTATGATGCATATACCTTTATCCTTCTTATTATTTTACAAAGAGGAAAAATGAAATAAATTCTATCGTTAGTCTTCTTCTTATTTTACTAAGAGGGAGTAATTAACTAACTTTCTCTCTTTATGTGCTAAAAGTTATGATAAATATTTAAAGAATATTCTAATATAATAAATCATTTCTCCTTTTTATTAATGATAGAGGAGGAAAATGATATAATTGATGATATAAAAAATGTTTTGAGATATTTGAAATTCTTGAAATGGGTGTTGTGATTGAAATTTTTATGTGATACCAAGAAAATGAATGTTTTAAATTTTTGTCATGTATGGTTAAATTATAAAAAAATTTAATATTGTCAAAATGATTGAATTCAAAAATGATAGGTTCTCTTGAATTTAAGTTTATTTTATTTATCCTATGGCATATACACAAGGGAGTTAAGGTTAACTCTGTCATCATAAAAAAGAGGGAGATTATTGAATCTTGAATTTTGATAATGAAATTAATTGATGAGTTTTATGATAATCTTTGTATTAGAGATGAGTGATGCAGGATTAACTACGACGGTGAAAAGATAATATAATCTAATGTTGGGCCGGAGTCAATTTCGGGCATCAGGTCAGGGTTCAGATGATGCAATGGGAGCTCGCCGGGAGTTCGTCGAAGGTGATCAAGAGCTCGCTAGGAGTTCATCGGAAGATGATCAAGAGACCTGTTGAGAGTTCACCAGAGGATTCCAGGAAGTTCGCCAGGAGTTCAAAAAATCAATTGATATGCCAGACAAAAATAATTATAATTGTGTAGTGTGTCGTAGTTAGCATCATAATTGAGTTAGATTTGCAGAAATCCAAATTAATCAATGTGAGGCAACCAAGTCCACTTTGGGTCAGATTTGAGCTTAGGTTTAGCTCATTTCATTGACTCAGGGTCAGAGAAGATACAGTCTCTACTCTTGGTATTGCAAGAGGAATATCCCTTGTGTGCTTGCTCAGACAAATCCCAAACCAAGATCATTCAGATTGAGAGAGAAGTTCTCTGGGAGAATCTGATTACAACAAGACTTGGATAGATTTAGTATGTAGTCTGACAGCACCATATTCAATATACGATCTCTGGGATATTAGTTGGATGCAGGACTATAGATACACAGTAACTGTGGATAGACAGGTCTGATAGATTCGACCCTCTTGTACCGTCTCGATACTACGACGTTGTTTCTTAGTACATCCATAGTCAATGAGTCGAGTGAATTATTATGGGGATAATAATTCACTATATAAGAAGAAGTTCTGATAAGAGTGACTCACGGCCAATTCGCTATCGGGCCTAGATGGTTGCACACATATGGTGGATCTTTAGCGAATAGAGGATTGGATATGAGTTATCCAATTAACACATGTTCTCATTAGATGAGATCCTACATTGATGAGCTCCTTGCATGAGATCTAATTATAAGCTAAAAGAGATTATTGGATAGAGATCCAATAATCCAAGATTATTGGATAGAGATCCAATAATCCAAGATTATTGGATAGAGATCCAATAATCCAAGATTATTGGATAATTGGATGGAGATCCAATACCCAAAAGGTAGGATCCCTTAGGATTTTTATGTGTGGCTCTCTATAAATAAGAGGGGCAACACACATAAGTGATAGGCTACACCCTTGGCCATTCCCTCCTATTCTCCTCATCTTCCTCACCTTC
The DNA here is from genome assembly GCA_029747655.1 of Ensete ventricosum. Classification (NCBI taxonomy): domain Eukaryota; kingdom Viridiplantae; phylum Streptophyta; class Magnoliopsida; order Zingiberales; family Musaceae; genus Ensete; species Ensete ventricosum. Next base: position 24,181,741 of record JAQQAF010000003.1, on the reverse strand, counting down.
TCAGTCGACCAGCCCCTTTCAAGCGTGAGAGGGTAGTGAAGAAGATAGATGATCTTCTTCTATATTCATTCCGAGAAGTTGCGAAAGAGTTACGAGATATGGGGTAGCAATTGGAGGAGTATCGCTATAGTAATCCATCATGTGGATACCGCTAGAGAGTAGGACACTTGACCTCCTTCATCTTCTCTATCCGAATATGGAAAAATAGGGATATACAATCTCCCTAGATAAATAATTTCACATATAACACAGTTTTTTGATTTTATGGTTTTTCTTGCACCAATCTTTGCATGCCGATTTTGATCTACTTGGGAAACTAGTTTTATTTTAATCTTTTGCTACGCATGTCTCGCTTGGTTTCCCAATAGTGGTATCAGATCCAAGGTTGTTTGTGTAAAAGATTATTTTTAAACTAGGTAGTCTTCGCCTCATCACCTTCTAAAATGCGCACTTGTCGATACCCCGACCGAAGGTCGAGTTTGGAGAAATACTTGGCTTTGCCCAGTTGATTGAACAAATCCGTGATGAGCGAAATATGATATTTGTTCTTTACTGTCACTTTGTTCAGGGCTCGATAGTCGACACATAATCAGAGGCTCCCATCTTGTTTCTTTTGGAAGAGAACAGGAGCTCTGAATGGTGCATTTGAATTACGGATGAGACCATCGCTTAGCAGTTCATCTAACTGCTTCATCAGTTCTGCCAACTCTAGAGGGGCCATGCGGTATGGTGGTCTTGCTGGAGGCTTAAATCCTGGCTTTAACTCGATATTGTGATTCACACCTCTACGTGGAGGTAGAGTCTTCGGAAACTCAGGTGGTATGATATCTGTGAACTCGTTCAGAATATTCACCACCGCAGTAGGTTTGTGAATGGCCTCCCCGTCAAGTGGCTCTAGCTTCACAACAGCCACAAAAATCAATTCACCTTTTCGTACCCCTTTCTTCAATTGTAGTGCCGATATTTGCTATGGGTTTTTGGTTCCTCCTCGAGAGACTGGAACCACGCAGGGGTCGTCGCCTCCCATTAGCATAGAGAGTGTAGGAATGGCATCGACACCAACTTCACCGCGTACATGAACTCCATTCCAAGAATCACTTGGAAGTCATCCAATGACACCACCATCATGTTTGTGCATCTTCTCCACGTTCCAATCTTGATAGGGACCCCCCTTGCTAGTCTGGAGATCCATTGAGCCTTCAAGTTCACAGCCTTCATACGACTTGGGTTCTTCTCTAGGATAAGTGCAAGTCGCTTTGCTTCACGATCGGTAATAAAATTGTGGGTAGCGCTTGTGTCCACCATTGCCCGGGTTGTTCGGTCATTTAGTTTGATGTCTACATATATGAGCTCGCTGCTCACTGCCTTTGATGACTTTGCCTTTATGTTCTCCTCCACTTGACCCACAATGCATTCAATAAGTGCATCGCTCCCACTCGGGGTCATTGTGACTCCTCATTGTCACTGTTGGATTGAGAACTGCTCGAACTAAGGGTGATAACTTTACCCTTGTCCGACTTGTGGGGGTGTATTGATGCCATTAAAGTGTTGAGTGCCTAATTTTGCGGGCACTCCCTAACCATGTGCAGTCCTTCGCACAAGAAGCATCTACTAGATTTCGAAGCTTGGTTCCTTGTGAAAGCTCTTTTTCTTCTGTTTGCCCCCAGACTCTTTTCACGATAGTATTTTACTAGGTGATTTCTCAAGGATTGTTTCTTCTTTCCCAAGTCCTTCGAAGAAATGAAATCAGTTAGCCTTTTTGCGGTTACAATTGCCCCGACCACGTCGGTGACATTCCTCCGATTTAGTTCTTATTGTGCCCATGGCTTTAAGCCATCGAGGAAGCTGAATAGTTTATCCTTTTCAGACATGTCTTGTATATCCAACATCAGTACTAAAAATTGTTTCACATAGTCTCAGATGAAAGTACTTTGGCAGAGTTGTCTTAGTTTCCTTCTTGTGACAAACTCTATGTTCTCGAGCAAAAACTGAGTTCTCAACTCACGCTTCAAGTCTTCCCATGTATCCACTCGACATCGACCTTGCTGGATCTCTTCCCAACGGGTTCGCCACCAAAGTTTTGCATCTTCATTCAAATACATGGTTGCGATAGAAACTTTGGTTTCCTCCGAATCGGGTCTTGTAGCATAAAAATATTGTTCCATGTCGAACATAAAATTCTTGAGCTCTTTGGCATCTCTAGTGCCCTCGTAGCAATGTGGCTCTAGTGCCCTGAAGCTTTGTGGTGGTGCAGCACGAGTATTGTTCCCTCTCGTATTAAGAGTTCTAGTGAGCAACGTCACTTTGGCTGTGAGTTCCACTACAACTTTATGTAGATGTCGTACGGAGTCTTTAGTGTCCTCCGTCAGTCGGTCGACCATGGACTCGACCCTGTCGATCCAAGATTCAACTTCTTCTTGCGAGCTCTCTACCCCAAGGAGCCTTCCTTGGCCTTGGTAGAGTTCCTCCAAGCTCGCTTCAAGAACATCGAAGCGAGTTTCCACTATTGAAAGCCTTTCTTTGTGGCTCCTTTTCCCAGTTGGCGTATTAGAGTGTGCCTCCTATGCTCATGGAGAGTACCCCACTTCACGCTCGTCTTGTTCACTACCGCGCTCCTCATGAGTGGCTCTAGCAGTTTGCGAGTGAGTTTGCACTTGCAACCCACCTGCGACTGCTTGGGGCAAAGGTCCGGCTTGCCCCATCTTGCTCGATTCACCATGGTGCTTCGCCATGGCAAGCTTGCGAATCTTCTTTGCTTGCTTGTTCGAATTGCTTGCCTGCTCTGATACCACAATGTCATGGACTTAGCTGAATTTGCCTAAGTCGTGCAACACCCTAGCGACAACTTTGAAGACTTAGGTGGAATTGCCTAAGTCATGAAGCAACCTTTGCCCACAGTTCCAGACATAGCTAAAATTTTCTAAGTCATGAAAACACTGAAGCATATTTGCCTACAAAGGGTCAGCCCACTTGCAACCTCGTACCGGTCCCGAAGGACCTACAAAAGGAGAAATTGATTAGTTTTGAAGATGAGTGATGGACAAGTCCTGACGTCTCGTAAGTAGGGCAGCTCTTACAAGCAAATCATCGAACACCTTGAGTGCAACATAAAAAGAGAGAAAGAGAGCGAATTAAGACTTTAGAGGACCATAAGAACGATCACAAGTCCACAAACGATGATTCCCAAGAGTGTCGAATGCAAAACACTTCAATTTGTTTTGAATGCTCATCTCAGACTACTATCCTGAAGCCCCATCCAGCCTTGTGCCACCCGGATTGTTCCAGATGGCTGACATTTTGTATCGCTCATCCAAGTCACAGCAGCACATGAAAACAGCCCAAAACTGGGCTGTTTTGGCCTGTTTTGGCTCCACACAACGAGCGATCATTTTGCAGCCTTCCAAATTGTTTCTACTCGCATTTCTGAGGTAAAATCATATAAAAACAAGGCAAAACACGTTGTCAAACATCTGTACAAGCAACCAAAAGCGATGAATGGTTCGCTGAGTGAAAAGTTATGGTTGAGCGATGACCGTTCGTGATAGTACCTTGCTGTGATCTTTCGTAGTTAATCAGATATGGACAATACCTTTTCTTACTGTAAAGAGGTGCTATAGAGAGATGTTTAGGGCTCTTTGATGTTAAAATTATTGGCACAAAGAAAGGGGAAAAGGGCAGCAACTATTTCTGCACTACGCAGCAAGCTCTCGGACATGACAGCAGCTTCCCATGTAGCCAAGAGTCCTGGCTGCATGGGCAACCCTGGCGTCTAGGGTTTCTTAATCGCTAGAGGTAACATTGCGGCTAAGGTTTCCTAGCCATAAGGGGTGTTTTGGGTGGCCAAGGTGTGCTGGCCGTCCATGGCAAATTGCAACAATGGAGAGGGCTGCAAAAGAGTTTCTTGGGGTTTAGGGTTTTCTAGTTGTCCAAGGTTTCCCTATGTATAGGGACTCATAACCACAGGAGACTCCTAGTGGCTAGGGTTTCTTAGCCACATAAGGAGTCCCAAGCTGTAGAAAATAAATAATTAAATAATTTAATTAATTATTATATATCTAGTATTCCTATATGTGATGTGATGTATGATGTTGATGGATGATCATGAGCTATGTGATGTGATGTGTGTACATATGATTATTATTATTATCGGGGCTTGTGTGCCAATAATTTTTCTCATCTATTGTCGGGCTTGCGTGTATGTGATTATTTTATAATTACACGGAGAAGCATGGCAGAGGCGTGGAGGTGACAGTGGGACCCACGATGGCGTGGCGGGAGATCATGATACTTAGTGATGCGGCAAGGATCCGACGGAACCGATGATGATGAGATCAACAATCATAAGGCATGGAGATGCGTCGATGCACATATAGATCATATTGTAGTGATTAGGCCCATTGACTCGGGCTTAATCACATTAGATGATGATTTATGATCATTCGATGTGGCTTGTATATGTGATATGTGTTATATACCATACTATATATATATATATATATATATATATATATGCTATGTATGTAGATATACATTAAATATGTATATGTATGACACGACATACCGATACTAAATAAAAATCCTCATACAATAATATTAAGTCGGTGAGTGTGAGACAATAAGATTGACTCACGTTGTAATATCCCTCATTCTTGAAAATTATATAAAGACCTATTTGTAATTTTTGGGGACCTAATTGTAAATATAAAAAATATAAGGACTAAAATTCAAACATGCACAACCGCCACAACCTGAAGAAGGGGAAGAAGGAGAGGAGAGGAAGAATAGAAGAGAAGGAGAAGAAGAGGAAGAATGAGAAGGGGGCTGCAGCTGCGGCTGGAAAAAAAAGAAAAAGAAGAGGAAGAAGGACGCTGCTGCTAGAAGAGGAGGAGAGGGAAAAGAGAAGAGAAGAAGGAGAAGAGGGGAAGGACGCTGCGGCATGTGTTGCTGCACCTCTGTTTTCTGCAGAGGAAACAGAGGATGTGCAGTGAGTTGGGGGAGAAGAAAGGAAGAAGAGGAGAAGAAGAGAAGGGAAAGAAGAGGAAGAAGGGGGGGCTGCAGCTAGAAGAGAAGAAGAAGAAGAGGGGGAGAAGAAGAGAAAAAGAAGAGGAAGAAGGGGCTGCAGCTGTGAGAGAAGGAAAGGAGAAGAACAGAGAAGAAAAGAAGGTGCTGTAGCTGGAAGAAAAGAAGAAGAAGAAGAGGGAAAAGAGAGGGAAGAAGCGGAAGAGGGTTGCAGCTGTTGTTGCTCACCTCTGTTTCCTGCAGAGGAAACAGAGGAGGTGCGGTGAGTTGGGGAAGAGAAAGGAAGAAGAGAAGAAGAGGAAAGAAGAGGAAGAAGAGAAGAAGGGAAAGAAGGGAGAGGAGAGGAGAGGAAAAGAGGTGGCTGCGGCTGTGGCTGCAGCAGTAGCAGCTGCGGCAGGGGGCGAAGAAGAGGGAAAGAAGAAGAGGAAGGAAGAGGAAGAGAAGAAGGAAGGAAGAAAGGGGGCAGCACCTCTGTTTCCTGCAGAGAAAAGAAGTGCTGTGCGATGGGGAAGAGAAGGGAAGAAGAGGAGAATAGAAAGAAGAGAAAGGGGGAAAGAAGAAGAGGAAGAGAGAAGAAGAGAAGAGAAAGGGAAGAAGAGGGCTGCAGCTATGGCAGCTGCGGCTGGGAAAGAAGGGGGGAGAGAAGAAGAGAAAATAAAAGAGAAGAAGAATAGAGGAAGGAGAAGAGGGAAAAGAGAAAGAGGGTTACGATTACACTAATGGGAGAAAGAAAAATAGAGAATGAATAGCAGTTGAGCAGGTGATTGTGCCCCTCATACGTTTTCTATGAATTGTCATTATAAACGAAGAAAGAAGATAAGAAAAACAGGGAGAAGAGAATGAAAGAAAACGAAAAAGGAAAAGAAAGAAGAATTTGGGCCTAATGATTTCGGATCAAGATCTTTGAAAGGCAAGTTTCTAATCCTTTTTATTGCCATCTCAATCTTTGAATTCATCTTGATATGATCAATTAAACTGTTACAACCTTATAATTGATGTCTTTCCTGCCTAGATGTAAAACATTGAGTCTAGTTTCGAGATTTTGACTATTGTTCACTGAATTGTTAAATTCATATTGGAAACTCCGATTTATGCAAAATATGTTTCGTAAGAAACTAGACTTGCATACCCTTCTATCTATACCATCTTGAGTAATTTGGAGCATAATTGATTGTCTAAATATTTCATGCTATATACCTCTTAAATTCTATTGAAATCATGTGTTTGTTAATCTTTGTCTATTATTGTTTATTTTTTGGAAATGAATTCTTCTTCAATTGAGATTTGAACTCTCAGTTCCTTGCCTATTCGAATGCTCTATGTAAAAGTTTATGTTTACATCTAATTGTTTCATATTGCCACATGTATTTTTCATTGTTCGGCATGTGCTTCCGATATATGCCCATTTTATTGCACCTGTCCTTTTGTACTCTGATGTTTGTGGGATATTATAGACCTTTGCCAGAAATGGTAAAGGGTATGTTATGCTTGGAGCCTGTGATGCTCTATTATGTTTGGTGGTCAGATGGACCATATTATATTTGTGATCCCTCATCACCATCTATGTTTATGATATGCCATTGGATCATATTCTGTTTATGATCCAATTAAATTCTTTTCTTCAATTGAGCCTTATATTATTGTTCCAAATTATTATGCATTCCTGTTCATTATGCGCTACTTATCTGAATGTAAATTGTAAATGTTTATGTTGACACCGTACTTGCTTCATGTTGGCACATGTATATTTTGTTGTTCCGCATGTGCTTTTGAGATATGCCACTTTTATTGTTCATATCTTTTTGTACTCCGGTGTTTGTGGGATAATATGAACCTTTGCCAGAAATGGTAAAGGGAGTTATGCTTAGAGCCCGCGATGCTCTGCCGGCCCCCTATGATTTCACTCAGACGTGGGTGGATGGAGCTCCCAGACGTGGGAGACTTATGTTTGGTGGTCATTCAGCAATGGATGTTCCATATTATGCTTATGGTCCCACTTCCTCATTGTCTTTGATATGATATTCAAAGCATTGCTTTTGAATTATTTGTGCGCTTTGGATAAGAATGAAATGAATGTTATGTCTGATATGATATTGAGTTTATGTTTCTCATTTGTTCACTTGATAAGCTTTGATATTAGCCATTCACCATTAATATGCTTCACAATATGTTTACATCCTTGACATACTTCGAAATGTTCTATATGCTTTTGTTATATTTTGAAATATTTTCAATTGCTATTGATATGTTCCGAAACATTTCACCCTGCATTGATATATTCAAAATGTTTCATTTGCCATTGATATATTCTGAAATGTTCCATTTATCATCGATATGTTCCGAAATGTCCTATGTGCCTTTGATATGTTTCGAAATACCTCTTACATTATTGATATGCTCCAATTACTCTGTATTTCATTTCGTTTGTTATGAACTAAATATGTTTTAAATTTAATGACTTTTGAACTCCTATATCTAATGAATTGATATTCACGAATCCTTGTATCTCTGCTTTATATCTTGATACCAGCTTGTTTGAATATCATTCGCTCTCATCTTGGATTTGTTAAACGCTTGCTAAGCTTTTTAGCTCACTCCTTTGTTATCAAAATCTTTCAGGTCAGCTTGACACTCATTAAATATTAAGGTTGTGCTGAGGCAGTGGAGAGCTATACAGATAGTGGACAAGTATTATCGAATGATATATTATAGTTTTTGTATAAGTATATTTCATGTATAATGAAATATTATCGATGAATTTGATTGATGTATTCATGTAAAAGATTCAAATGACCTCGTATGTTTGGAATTATTTTGGAATGCTTAGTTTTGTCTACGATGAGGTGAATTTGTGGTAAATGGTTGGTTTGGTGATTGTATAGATTCTTTTGTTGATGAATCATGAGTGTGGTTAATATCTGTTGAGTTGGTTTTGAGTTTCATAAATGTTTGAGTGATGCGATGTATGATTATAAATTACACAGATTTTATATAAATGAATTTTAAAGTATGAATGTGTTTCTCGATGTCCTGAAATGTTTGATTGGATCCTGGATGATTTGTGATTGATTATAAAATTATTGATTTATGACATAGTCAGACCTCTAGAATGTGATTTAATTCGGGGGTGACACACGTGACCTTCCATCATTATAGGAAGAAATTGAATCACTCGAGACTCACCTATCTACGTGATCGAGATCTTACCTAGGACATAGAGATGTCACCGGTGACCTGAGGATATGGTATGCTTGGTCGAGTCACTCGAGAGTATATCATCGAATCAGACTCATTTTGTGACAATGGTGATGACTTAATTGAACTTCCTAATTGGTTAAGCAGTTGAGACCATAATGATTCAAAGGCCAAACATGACGAGAATCACAAGGAGTTGTGATTGGTAGGAGTTGTATACCTTTCAGGCTTAGTGTAATTGGTCGAGTCACTCGAGGTTACACTAAGATGCCGATTAGATCCTGATCCCCACTAGGAGTCTGTCGGAGACTTCCATTTCACATGTCGAGGGTGTCACCTGATTCACTAGAAAAATAGTGGAAGTATATTAAGATAGAAGTCTATATCTTAATTAGTTTTTCCATAAAATCTGCATGTTTAAGGAATATAAGAATGAGGTAGAGAACCAGAATGAAAAGAGTATTAAGATTCTTTGATATGATCGAGGAGGAGAATACTTGAGTATGGAGTTCACCCAATTCCTCAAGAACCATGGGATTCTATCCCAAGGGATACCTCCTTATATACCTCAATTCAATAGTGTATTAGAAATGAGGAATTACACACTGTTAGACATGGTGTGATCCATAATGAGTTTCGCTGACCTACCAATCTTATTCTGGGGATATGCCATAGAGGCTACAACTTACCTTTTGAACATAATTTGATAGAACCCCAGAGGAACTCTATAGATATGATCTTTGAGGGGGATCAACCCTTGGAATGCTATAGGGATTCCTACCTCCTAGGGTCGGTCACAAGGTTGAAATAAAGTAGATACTTGCTTGATGAAAAAGGGATGAATGTTACAAGCTTATATAGGGCTCAAAACCCTAGCTTTATGGGGGTGCCTCCTAGGTAAATTTTCTCCCTTGCCCCTCCTATAGTCGCCCTGCCTAATTGGGGGGGGTGGCGGCCTAAGTGGCTGCCTAAGCCAAGACTACCTGCTAGAAACCCTAGCCGACCAACCCAGTAAAGGGGGCGACGACCAGTAAGCCCTAAGGCATTAAAATAAACCTTGGCCACATTTCTTTATAGGATAGAGGTGACTAGGTGGATTTTTATTACAATCTTACAGAGTTTTATTAACTGCTACTTAGTTGAGTAGGACTCGACCTTGTTGGGGTCCTATCAAGCTCTCTTCAAATCAGCCTTGTCCTTAAGTCTGAGGTTCCATGAACTTAGGGAATCAGGTCTTCAGCTTCTCATACGATTCTCATGTGGCATCTTCAGGCGGTAAGTTGCTCCAATGTACTAATACTTCAATTAAAGGGCATCAGCGGCACATCATAATTCTTCGATCAAGGATGGTTTGTGGTTGGGCTTGAATTTCTCCACCATCCATGGCGCTTGGTAGTTGATGAGATTACGATAATAAGATCTATTCGCCTTTAAACATAGATCCCAAATAATCTTGGTCATAGGTTACTCGATAGGGACATCGAGATAACCGGATAAATCGATATGCTATATACCCATCCATATATTGGAGGCAGCTGGTTTTATAGCCACTTGTTTGGAGACACTAAGGCTACAATATAGATGCTTATTAGAAAATGAGTTCATTGATTGATCCGCTTATGATGTTGTATGGTTAATGATACCTAATGTCAGACAGCGATTTCATAATTCCAGTTGTGCATGAATTGAGACATCAAAAGATGTCCTGTTTAAGTACTCATTTCTTTGATGCTAGACTTACAAGTTTGAAAAGTTCTAGATTTGGTATAGCTGGTTATTAGGATTGGTAGCCAACCTTACGAAGGTAATTGAGTGTCAGTAAATGATCATCCACTCTCAGTATCACGAGAGGAATATCACTTGTGTGCTTATTAAGATAAATCCCTAACCAGGGTCATTCGGATTGAGAGAGAAGTTCTCTTGGAGAATCTGATTAGAGCGAGACTTGGATGGATTCTATATATAACATGATAGTATCATGTGCAATATATAATCTCTGGGATATTAGTTGGATAAGTGACTATAGATACACGGTAATTGTGGACTAACAGGTCCGATGGATTCGATCCCCCTATATCGTATGGGGACTATGATGCAATGACCTAGTACGTCCATAGTTGATGAGTCGAGTGAATTATTATGAGGATAATAATTTACTATATCAGAAAGATTTTTGATGAGAGTGACTCACGGCCAGTTTGGTATCAGGCCTAGAGGTTCAGCAAATAGAAGATTGAATACGAGTTATCCAATTAGCCTATATTCTCACTAGATAACACTTTACATTAATGAGCCCCTTACATGAGGCCCAATTAGAGGCTAAAGAAGATTATTGGATAGAGATCCAATAATCCAAGGTTAGTGGGTAATTGGATGAAGATCCAATACCCACTAAGGCAGGATCCCTAGGGTTTTGTTGGCTCTCTATAAATTGGAGGTGGGGGTGACACATAAATGATAGGCTACACCTTTGGCCATCCCCTCCTATTCTCCTCCCTCCCTCTACGTAAGAGTTACGAGATTTATAGATATGATTGGAGAAGTATTGTTGTAGCGATCCATCATGTGGATACCACTAGAGAGGAGGACATATGACCTCATTCATCTTCTCTATCCAAATCTAAAAAAAATAAGGATATACGATTTCCCTAGGTAAACAATCTCACACATGATGCAGTTTTTCGATTTTACAATTTTTCTTGCATCAATCTTTGCATGACAATTTTGATCTACTTAGGAAACTGGTTTTGTTTTGATCTTTGCTACGCACATGATGCTCCCGCTGAGGTTTCCCAATAGTGGTATCAGAGCTAAGGTTGTTCGTGCAAAAGATCGATTTTAAACTGTGTGTGATGAGATTGAATCACGTAGAACTATTCTATATGTTTGTTAGAACGATTGGCAACAAAGGTAGCGCCACCTACAGGTGAGGGGTAGCCACCTACGAGCTGGTTGCCCATGACCAAGCCCCTTGCAAGGATGGCTAGGCTGCTTGTAAGGGTGACCACCAGTGGCCAAGCCCCCTGTAGGAGCTGCTAGGCTGCCTGTAGGGGCGGCCTGATAGAACCCCAGAGGAATTCTATGGAGATTTGATTTTTGAGGAGGATCAACCCTTGGAATGATTTAGGGGTTCCTCTCTCCTAGTAGTTGACCAAATGACCGAATTATAGATTGATCTTGCTTATTCAAAAGAGGTGGAGGCTACATGCTTATATAGGACTCCAAACCCTAGCCTTAGGGGCTGCTTCCTAAGTAAATTACTCCTTTTGCCCTCCACTATAGCTGACTACCCTGTTAAGGGGGACGACGGCCTAGGTGGCTACATTAGATAGTTGCCCCTGCTAGAAACCGTAGTCGACCTGCCCAGTAAAGGGGGCAGTGGCTAGGAAGCCCTAAGGCCCCAAATATAAATTTTAGCCACTCTTTTTTATAGGATAGAGACGACTATGTGGAGTTACTCGAAGATACAACCACAACAAGTTGGAATCAAGGATGGAACGATGCACGTTCGTGGGATACCCTAAGGTGACTTTTGGGTTTTACTTTTATCATCTCGAGGACCGGAAGGTCTTTGCTGCCAAGAGAGCTATGTTCCTTGAGAAGGAACACATTCTTGGTGGAAATAGTGAGAGTGAGAAAGAGTTGAGCAAGGTTGAAGAACCTTGCTCAAGCACCATTTTAGAATCTGAGTCTGTTCAGGTGCCTAGCACATAAGTTCCAACTTTACGCAGGTTTAGTAGAGTATCACATTCTTGAAAGATATATGGGACATATCAGTGGAGAGGACTTTCAGGGTGTTGATCCTCAGTCCTACCAGGAGGCTATTATGAGTATAAACTTCAGGAAGTGGTAAGAAGCCATGAATTCTAAGATAGATTCCATGTACTCTAACAAGGTTTGGAACCTTGTGGATGCACCTAAGGGTATCGTACCCATCGGCTACAAATGGATCTTTAAGAAGAAGATTGAAGTGGATAGAAAGATAGAGACCTATAAGACAAGGCTGGTAGCTAAAGGATATTGTCAAAGGCAAGGAGTTGACTATGACGAAACCTTTTCACCTGTAGTCATGCTTAAATCCATTAGAATTCTTTTGGCCATTGTAGCACACTATAACTATGAGATCTGGCATATAGATGTGAAAATGACATTCCTCAATGGCAACATTGAGGAGGAGGTATATATGATACAACAAGAGGGATTCGTATCCAGAGAGAGACCAGATAAAGTGTGCAGGTTGCTCAGGCCCATTTATGGATTGAAGCAAGCTTCCCGAAACCGGAACATAAGATTTGATTGCTGGTTATAAGTGCACTGCAAGTCAATCACATGAGTAATGGCACGTGTGGCACACTATGCGATCTTTTTGCTTATAATTAATATTAGCATATTCTCACATTATATTATCTGTAGCATATATACTGTAATGTCCTTGGTTCTGTGCAATGAGAATTGGATCGTGATGAGATCACGATAATAAGATCTATTCACCTTTAAACACAGATCATAAATAATCCTAGTCGTAGGTTATTCGAGAGGAACATCGAGATAACATGATAGATCGATGTACTATATACCCGTCGATATGATGGAGACGACTGGTCTCATAGCCACTTGTGTGGATACACTAATAATATAGTATAGGTGCTTATTGGAGAATGAGTTTATTGATTGATCTGCTTATGGTATGCTGTATGATTGATGATACCTAATGTCATACAACGATTCCATAGTCCCAATTGTGTATCAAGTCCTTTGACTTGAGACACCAAGGATGCCTTGTATGAGTACCCCTTTCTTTGATGCCAGACTTACAGGTTTGGAAAGTTTCAAATCTGGTATAATTGGTTATCGGGATTGGTAGCCACCCTTACGAAGGTAATTGAGTGATAATAGAGGATCATCCACTCTCGGTATCATGAGAGGAATATCTCATATGTGCTTGCTCAGACAAATCTATGGCTAGGGTCATTTCGATTGAGAGAGAAAGAGTTCTCCGGGAGAATCCGATTAGAGCGAGACTATGACGAATTCCGTATGTGACCTAACAGTACCATGTCCAATATACGGTCTCTGGGATATTAGTTGGATGAGGGACTATAGATATACAGTAACTGTAGACAGGCAGGTCCGATGGATTTGATCCCCCATGTACCGTTTGGGGACTATAGCGTAGTGGCCTAGTATGTCCATAATCGATGAGTCAAGTGAATTATTAGGGGGATAATAATTTATTATATCAGAAAGAGTTCTGATGGGAGCGACTCACGGCCAGCTCGGTATCAGGCCTAGAGGGTCACACACATATGGTGGATGCTTCAACGCATAGAGGATTGGATGGAGATCCAATTAGCCCCTATTCTCATTAGATGAGATCCTATGCTGATGGACTCCTTGCTTAAGACCCAATTAGAGGCCTAAAGAGATTATTGGATAGAGATCCAATAATATAAGGTTAGTGGGTTATTGGATGAAAATCCAATACCCACTAAGGCATGAACCTTAGGGTTTTGGTGGCTCTCTATAAATAGGAGGGGAGACTCATGGTTTATAGGCTGCAGCTTTAGCCACCACCTCCTATTCTCCTCCCTCCCTGTACGTAAGAGTTGTGAGATCAGATTGGTGGAGTTTTGCTGCAGAGATCCATCATGTGGATACCACTAGAGAGGAAGACTCTTGACCTCCTTCATCCTCTCCATCCGGATTTGGAAATAAAAGGATATATGATCTCCCTAGGTAAAATCAATCTCTCGCACATCGTGGTTTTATCGGTTTTTGTATTTTACTCGCGACCCCAATCTTTTGCATGATGAGTTGATCTGCATGGGAAACCAATTTTTTGTTTTGATTTCCGCTGTGCATGTGATGCACCCGCTGAGTTTTCCCAACAGTGGTATCAGCGCCAAGGTTTTTGTGTGAAAGTTTAGTTTTAAACTGCGTGTGATGAGATTGAATCACGTAGAATCGTTCTACGTGTTCTTGCTATATTTTTGTAACAAACGTAGCGAGAAAAGGGGTGGCTGGCTACGTCCAGGCCCCTTGCAGGGGCGGCCAGCCATGGCCAAGCCACTTGCAAGGGTGGCCGGCCACGGCTAAAGCCCCTTGTAGGGGTAGCCAGCCCGCAAGGGGCAACCACCAACATGTGCAGCCGCCAGAAGCCGCGGCCACCCGCGGGCATGGCTAGCGCCTGCAGGGGTGGCTCCTGTGGGCGTAGGCACCACCCGCGGCTAGGCCACAAGGGGTGGTTGCCCGTAGCGAGGCTGCAAGGGGCGGCCGCCCTTGCGAGCAACTGCTAGTATGGGCAGCGCCCACGCAAGGTGGCACCGCCTACCCGCGAGGTGCCGTCCGAGGGCAGCCGTCACCTGCGCAGGGGTAGCGGTGGCGGCGACGGCGCAGAGGGGGCAAGAGGGGTTAGGGCATCCTTTTTAAAAAAGGACAATCTTGTCCCTATAAATTCTAAAAATTTAAAGGACTGTCATCTCATCTAGAATTATGAAAATACCTTTGACAATTCTAGAAATTCTGAGCATGTCTTGATTTTCAAAAAATAATTAATTAAATAGTTTAATTAATTATTATATATATCTAATAATCCTACATATGATGTGACGTACATGTGATGTATGATGTGGATGAATGATCATGAGCCATGTGTTATGATGTGTGTAATTATGATGATGATGATGATGATTATTATTATTATTATTACTATTGGGGCCTACGAGCCTCTGTTTTTCTCATTTATTGTCGGGCCTGTGTGCCTCTGATTATTTGTAACTATATGGAGAGGCACAGTGGAAGATTGGAGGTGACAGCGGGACCCACGATGTCGTGGCGGGAGATTACGATGCATGGTGATGCGATGATCCAAAAGAACCGATGATGATGAGATCAACAATCACAGGGCATGTAGATGCACCGATGCACACATAGATCCTATTGTGAGTGATTAGGCCCATTGACTCGGGCTTAATCATATTAGGTGACGACTCATGATCATCCGGTGTGACTTGCATATGTGATGTGTTATACACCTACTAGATATATATATATTTGCATGCGATGTAGATATCTATTAAATTTGTATGTGTGTGACACGATATATTAGGAGATCGATATAAAATAAAAACCCCTCCTACTATAATATTAAGTCGGTAAGTGTGAGATAATAAGATTGACCCACGTGGCCTTCCATCGTTATAGGAAGAAATTGAATCACGACATAGGTTGAGTTGGTAGAGTCCCTCGAGGCTCACCTATCTACGTGATCAAGTTCTTGCCTATGACATAATGATGTCATCGGTGACCTGAGGACATGATATGCTTGGTCGAGTCCCTCGAGGGCATATCATCAAATCAGACTTATCTTGTAACAATGGTGATGACTTAACTGAATATCATGGTTGGTCGAGTCCCTCGAGACTATGATGATTCGAAGGCTGAACGTGACGGGAATCACAAGGAATTATGATTAGCAAGAATTGTCTATCTTTTGGGCTTAGTGTAATTGGTCGAGTCCCTCAAGGTTGCACTAAGACACCAATTGGATCCCGATCCCCACTAGGAGTCTGCCGGAGACTTTCATCTCACGTGTTGAGGGTGTCGCCTGCTTCACTAGGAAAATAGTGGGAGTATATTAAGATAGAAGTATATATCTTAATTAGTATTTTTTGTAAAATATGTATGTTATTTATTTTTGCTATATCTGTTTTGTTAGAAACACGTCGCTCACAAACCCCCTACGTAGCATACTTGATGCCAACCGCCTCACTGGTCTACAATTTGAGAATTGTTCTCACAAAGGAGAAAATCGTATATGTCCTTAACATGGTTGTACCTACACCGAAGGAAAGGACAAGTGAGGATGAGATCACTCATTTTGTGAAATATATAGATTGTCCTAGAGGATAACCTGTGTGTTGATCTTATACTTCAGTCCCTACCGGATTCCTTTTCACAGTTCATTATTTTTAATATGAATAAACTTGAGGTGACTCTATCTGAGCTCCTCAATATGTTGAGGGAAGAGAAGAGCACCATTAAGAAAGGGAAGCTAGTTCTCTATATTGGTGAGACCAATAAGAAAAGGAAGGCTAGTAAGACCCTTGAGAAGGGCAAGGGCAAAGAAAGACCAGGTAAGGCAAAGGTTGCCAAGAGAGACTCGGCAAAGGACAAAGGACAATGCTTCCACTGCGGCCAAGACGGACATTGGAAGAGGAACTGTAAGGACTACTTGCGGAGAAGGTAAGACCGAAGGTTGGAGAAGCTTCAAGTATATTCATAATCAGTCTCTACTTGTCAGATTTTCATGATAACACATGGGTATTGGATACCAGGAGTGTTTATCATATCTGCTATTCGTTGCAGGTTCTGGCAAGACCTAGGAGATTGGCTAGAGACAAGATAAACCTCAAGATGGGCAATAGAGCAAGAGTTACTGCAGTTGCTGTTGGAGAGGTCACCCTACATATGTCTGATGGAGCTATTATTGTATTAGATATATGCTATTTTGTTCCCTCTATTATCAAAAATATTATTTCTATTTCTTGTTTGATAATTAGTGGATATAAATTAGTTTTTGAGAATAATAGTTGTTCAATAATAATGGATGATGAGATCATCACTAGAGGGACCCTTATAAATGACTTATATGTGTTAGACACTTCTCCACATATCATGAATATAAATATGTCTAAGAGGAAAAGAGATGAGGTGAATAATGCATACCTAGGATATTATAAGCTAGGTCATATATATGAGGGAAGGATTCAAAAGTTGTTGAAAGATGGATACTTAGATACATTTGAATATGAGTCATATGCAACTTGCGAACCTTGCCTTCGTGGGAAGATGACCAACTCTTCTTTTAGTGGAACCGGAGAGAGAGCCACCGAGTTAATGAAACTCATACAGAGTAATGTATGTGGTCCTATGTCGACTCAGGCTATAGGTGATTACTCATACTTCATTATATTCACTGATGATTTCTCTAGGTATGGACATACGTACTTAATGAAGTACAAATTTGAGGTCTTTGAAAAATTCAGGGAATATAAGAATGAGGTAGAAAACTAAATTGGAAAGAGTATCAAGACTCTTCGATCAGATTAAGGAGGAGAGTACTTGAGTATAGAGTTCACCCATTTCTTCAGGGACAATGAGATTCTATCCCAGTAGACACCTCCTTATACACCTCAGCTCAATGGTGTATCAAAAAGGAGAAATCGTATGTTGTTTGACATGGTACGGTCCATGATGAATTTTGTTGACCTACCCGTCTCATTCTGGGGGTACGCCCTAGAGACCGCAGCTTACCATCTGAATAAAGTTCCATCAAAGTCAGTAGTGTCTATGCCATATGAGATATGGAAAGGAAAGAAGCCCGATCTTAATATTATTAAGATTTGGGGCTGTCCTGCTCATGTTAAAAGATAAACCCCGATAAGTTAGAATCAAGGACAGAATGATGCACATTCGTGGGATACCCAAAGGAAACTTGTGGGTATTATTTCTATCACCACGAGGGCCAAAAGGTCTTTTGTTGCTAATAGAGTTGTGTTCCTTGAGAAGGAACATATTCTTGGTGGAAATAGTAGAAGCAAGATAGAATTAAATGAGATTAGAGAACCTAGCTCAAGCGCCATTCTAGAGCCCGAGTCTGTTCAAGTACCTAACACACAAGTTCCAACTTTACGTATGTCTAGAAGAGTATCTCACCCTCATGAAAGATATATGAGACATATTAGTGGAGATGACTCTTAGGATGTTCATCCTTAGACCTATGAGGAGGCTATTATGAGTATAGACTCTGGGAAGTGGCAAGAAGCTATGAATTATGAGATGGATTCCATGTACTCTAAGAAGGTTTAGAACCTTGTGGATGCACCTGAGGGTATTGTACCCATCGGCTGCAAATGGATCTTCAAGAAGAAGATCAGAGTGATGGAAAGGTAGAGACCTATAAAGTAAGGTTGGTAGCTAAAGGATATTGTCAACGACAAGGAGTTGACTATGATGAAACCTTTTCACCTATAGCCATACTTAAGTCCATTAGAATTATTTTGGCCATTGCAGCACACTATGACTATAAGATCTGGCAGATGGATGGCAGAATGACATTCCTCAATGGCAACCTTGAGGAGGAGATATATATAATACAACCAGAGAGATTCGTATCCAAAGAGAGTCCAGATAAAATGTGCAGGTTGCTTAGATCCATTTATGGATTAAAGCAAGCTTTCCGAAGTTGGAACATAAGATTTGATGATGTGATTAGATCGTATGACTTCGTTAAGAACGAAGATGAGCGTTATGTGTATAGAAAGGTAAGTAGGAGCGCTATCACCTTCTTGGTGCTATATGTGGATGACATCCTAATCATTATGAATGATGTAGGAATGCTCTCCTTAGTAAAGACTTGGCTATCCAGAAACTTCTCCATGAAAGACTTAGAGGAAGCATCCTATATTTTGGAGATCCAGATCTATAGAGATAGATCCAAGAGGATGCTTGGCTTGTCCCAGTCCATATAGACTCTATTATCAAAAGGTTTTGCATAGAGAATTCCAAGAGATGTCTTATACTAATGAGACATGAAATATCACTTTCTAGGAGTATGTCCTCAAGGACTCCTGAAGAAAGGGCAGACATGGATAAAATATCTTATACCTCAGTGATAGGGTCTATTATGTATGCGTTGCTATATACTAGGCCTAATATAGCACATGCTCTGAGTGTCATGAGCAAGTATCAGGCATATCCATGTTTAGAAAATTGGAAGGCAGTAAAGTATATCCTTAAGTACTTGAAAAGGACTAAAGATCTTTTACTGGTATATGGCGAAGGTAGCCTCCAGGTTGAGGGCTATATGGATTCTAGTTTTTAGTCCAACACTGATGATAGCAAGTCAAATTCAGGGTATATTTTCACCATAAATGGAGGAGCAGTAAGCTGGAAGAATTCCAAGCAAGATACTACTACTGACTCGACCACAAAGGCGGAATATATTACTGCAGTAGAAGCAGCAAAGGAAGGGGTGTGGATGAAGAAGTTCATCAAAGATTTAGGAATCATAAGCGTGGAGCTGATTCCCATATATTGTGACAGCGACAGGGCGATAACTATAACAAGGGAACCCAGGTCTCATCAGAATTGTTCTAAGGAGGTTCCATCTGATTAGAGAGATCATGACTCGAAAAGATATAGTAATGGAAAGAGTTCCATCCGAAGATAACATTGTAGATCCACTAACGAAGCCATTGGCTCAGATTGTATTTGAGCATCACAGGGGTCTGATGGGGATCAGACACATTGGTGATTGACTTTTGGTCAAGTGGGAGATTGCTGGTTACAGGTGTCCTGTAAGTCAATCACGTGAGTGATGACACGTGTGACACGCTGTATGATCTTTTTGCTTATGATTAATATTAGCATATTCTCACATTATATTATCTATAGCATATATACTGTGATGTCCTTGGTTCTATGCAATCGGAATTAGATCGTGATGAGATCACGATAATAAGATTGATTCACCTTTAAACACAGATCCTAAATAATCCCGATCATAGGTTACTCGAGAGAGACATCGAAATAACCAGATAAACCGGTGTACTATATACCCATCCATATGATGGAAGTGATGGAAGCGACTGGTCTCATAGCCACTTGTGTGGTGACACTAAGGATATATTACAGGTGCTCGTTGGAGAATGAGTTCATTGATTGATTCACTTATGGAATGCTGTATGATTGATGATACATAATGTCAGACAGTAATTTCATAGTCCCAGTTGTGTATCTGGTCCTTTGACTTTAGACACCAAGAATGCATTGTATGAGTACTCCTTTCTTTGATGCTAGACTTACAGGTTTGAGAAGTTCCAAATCTAGTACAGTTGGTTATCAGGATTGGTAGCCAATCTTACGAAGGCAATTGAGTGTCAATAGAGGATCATCCACTCTCGGTATCACAAGAGGAATATCTCATATGTGCTTGCTCAAACAAATCCCTGACCAGGGTCATTCGGATTGAGAGAGAAATAGTTCTCTGGGATAATCCGATTAGAGCGAGACTATGACGGATTTCGTATGTGACCTGACAGTACCATATCCAATATATGGTCTCTGGGATATTAGTTGGATGAGGGATTATAGATACACGGTAACTATGGACAGGCAGGTCCGATGGATTCAATCCCTCCTGTACCGTTTGGGGACTATGACATAGTAGCCTAGTACGTCCATAGTCGATGAGTTAAGTGAATTATTATGGGGATAATAATTCACTATATCAGAAAGAGTTCTGATGGGAGCGACTCACGGCCAGCTCGGTATCGGGCCTAGAGGGTCACACACATATGGTAGATGCTTCAGCGAATAGAGGATTGGATAAAGATCCAATTGGCCCATATTCTCATTAGATGAGACCCTATGCTGATGGGCTCTTTGCTTAAGGCCCAATTAGAGGCCTAAGGAGATTATGGGATAGAGATCCAATAATGCAAGGTTAGTGAGTTATTGGATGAAGATCCAATACCTACTAAGGTATGAGCCCTAGGGTTTTGGTGACTCTCTATAAGTAGGAGGGGAGACTCATGGTTGATATGCTGCAGCTTTAGCCACAATCTCCTATTCTCCTCCCTCCCTCTATGCAAGAGTTACGAGATCAGATTGGAGGAGTTTCGCTGTAGAGATCCATCGTATGGATACCGCTAGAGAGGATGACGCTTGATCTCCTTCAACCTCTCCATTAGGATCGGGAAATATAGGGATATATGATCTCCGTAGGTAAAGTCAATCTCACACATCACAGTTTTATCAGTTTTTGTATTTTTCTTGTGACCCTAATCTTTTGCATGATGATTTGATCTACGTGGGAACCAGTTTTTTGCTTTGATTTCCGCTGCGCATGTGATGCACCCGCTGAGGTTTCCCAACATTAATCAGGTAATCAGATCTTATAACTTTGTTAAGAATGAAGATGAGCCTTATGTATACGAGAAGGTAAGTGGGCGCGCTATCACTTTCTTGGTGCTTTGGACATAACATCTTCATCATTAGGAATGATGTAGGAATGCTCTCTATAGTAAATGCTTGGCTATATAGAAACTTTTTCATGAAGGACTTAGGGGAAGTATCCTATATTTTGGAGATCCAGATCTACAAAGATAGATCCAAGAGGATACTTAGCTTGTCATAATCTAGGTACATAGACTCCATTGTCAAAAGATTTTGTAAGAAAAATTTCAAGAGAGCTCTTTTACCGCTAAGACATTGAATATCACTTTCTAGGAGTATGACCTAAAAGACTCCAGAAGAAAAGGCAAACATGGATATGATATCTTATACTTCAACGATAGGGTCTATCACGTATGTTATGCTATGTACCAGGCCTAATATATCGCATGCTATGAGTGCCATGAGCAGGTATCAAACATATCTAGGTTTGGAACACTAGAAGGTAATAAATTGTATCCTTAAGTACTTGAGAAGGACTAAGATCTTCTACTGGTATATGGAGGAGGTAGCCTCCATGTTGAGGGCTACATGGACTCGAGTTTCTAGTCTGACATTGATAATAGTAAGTCAAACTCAAGGTATATTTTCACTCGAACTAAATGAGTAGTAAGCTGAAAGAGTTCCAAGCAAGATACTACTCTTGATTCGACCACAGAGGTAGAGTACATTGCTGCAGCAAAAGCAGCAAAGGAAGGGGTGTCGATGAAGAAGTTTATCAGAGATTTGAGACTCGTATTGAGAAGCGTGGAGCTGATTCCCATATACTGTGATAATAACAGGGCAATATAAAGAGTTCGAGGAGGAGGGAGGGAGGAGGGGGGGGGGGGGGGGGGGGGTGAGGTTTTAATTTAGTGCAACAAAGATAGTACTTGATTGCAAACCTTTTTTTCATAAAGTAAAGAGTCAACAACGAAAACTTCTTTTGATATTTCGATAAAAGTAATTAAGAGCCGGTTTGAAAGAAGTTGAGAGATTTAAACTTCATATCTACCTATCAAGTGTTTAAGAGAAATCAAAAGTAAAATTATAATATCCCTCATTTCTATAATATTTGTAATGATATATTTTAAATTTTTATAAGGACCTATTTATGAATTTAAGGATTTATTTAATAATTTTCTTGATCAAATAATTTTATATAAAAATTTATTGCTAGGAATCTAAATGTAAATCTTAAAAATCTAAAATGAATTGTGAAAGATTCACAATAAGTTAAAAAAAAATGGGGAGGACATGTGTCACTACCTAGTTTAAAGTGGTGCCACCTATATATATACATAGGTGACACATAAACACCTTACATGCATGCTTGCCACCTAGCAAACCCATATGTTAGCTAAAACAAATAGCAATTAGAGAAGGAAAAGGGATTGCTGCAACTTAAACTTAAGAAGAAGAAGAAGAAGAAGAGAAGGAAAAAAAGAAGAAAAGATTTGGGGTTTTTGAGATTTTGATTAAATCCACATATTTGGGAATAAAATCTTCAAAGACAAGTGTTCTATCTTTCTCTATTGAAATTTATCTTTATTTTTTTGGACTTGATTATGAGAAAAATTTGGAGGAAATCTGAATTATCTTTTGTTGGCTGCCAAAGTGTGAATCTGTAATATTTTTGAGACTATGACCTGCCTACCTTGTTTAAGTTGTAACTTTTGGTACAAATTTCTAATTAGGACAAAACCTAGTTTCTTCAAAAGTAGATTCACTTCCTTTTGAAATTAAGTTTAAGAATTTGAAGTTCATTTGCTAGCCCAAACGTTTATTACAATTGAGCATATAAAATCTGTAAAACCAAGTTTGTAACTCCTGACCTTGTATCACTAAATTGCCTATAACCCCCTGTCGGAGTCTCTGATTTATTTAAAACTAGATTCATTAGATATTAGACTCATAGATATTTTTGTTGTAGCTAACATTGAAAGATTTAGAGTCCAAATGAATGTCAAAACTTCTATTTTGATGGACCATATGAATTCCGCAAAACAGGGACTGTAATTCTGGTCCTTTTGTTGCCAAATTTTTAAAAACTCTTTGTAGAGACCTTAAATTTGTATGAAACTTATTTTACCTAAACTAGATTGAATTAGATTTCCAAAAATATCTTTTTGAGTAATTTAGAGAATATTTGATTATTTAAATAACTTTGAAATATGCCTTATGAATTCTGCCAAGATAGTGATTGTATCAAATTTGCCCATTCTTGCTTCATCCTTTTTAAAAATGAAATTCTTTGATGTTCTTGGCTTTAATTTCCTTATATATCTGAATATGTTGTGTATTAATCGATGTTACATCATATTATTCTGTATTAGGTTCATGCACAATTCATTGTTTCGCATATGCTTCCGAATGCATACCAATTTTATTGTTCACTTATCCTTTTATACTCTGGTGTTTGTGGGATAATGTGAACCTCTGTGAGAAATGGTAAAGAGAGTTATGCTTAGAGCCCGTGATGCTTTACCGACCCCCTATGACTTCACTCAGACGTGGGTGGATGGAGCTCCCAGACGTGGGAGACTTATATATGGTGGTCATTCAGTAATGAATGAACCACATTATATTTGTGATCCCACTTCACCCTCTATGTTTTATTTGATATATTATCTAAAGTATTGCTTATGTGTTTCCTATTATGCTTTGGATAGGAATAATATGCCTCCAACTTCAAATGTGGCATACGAGCTTAAGTTTGTTATTTATTTACTTGACATGTTCAGAAGTGTTTCATGAGTTATCGATATGCTTCTATAACTTCATATGTCATTGATACATATCAAAATGCTTCTGATTGGTATATATGCTCTAATTATCTTTCTCAATTTGTTACGGATTTAAATATGCTTCGAACGAGATGAACTTTGTAGTTTTGAATCTAATTTGATGCTATATCTGAAAACTTTTGTATTCCTTGCCTTGCATTCTGATATCAAGTTCAATTCGTAAACACCTTTTCTTGCCTTGAACCTGTTTGACACTTGTTGTGCTTCATAGCTCATTCTGTTGCTATCTAATCTTTTTCAAGTTAGCTTGGCATTTATTGAGATATTCGATACAGGGCTAAAGCAGTGGAAAGTAAGAAATTTTTAGACTAAATCTTTATTAGATAATATGTTATCATTGTATGTGTATACCTTGTGTCTAATGTAAAGTTGTAGATAAATTTTGAAGTGGGGTAACTATGTAATAGTTTTAAAAGTACCCTCTTGTTTGGGATATCGACTGTTAAACTTGTTATATAATATACGAAGTGGTGGTATATGGTTGCTTTCAAAGTTATATAGATTTTCTTGTATTAGTGGACTTTATGAATATGAATTATATTTAGTTGTGTTGGTTTTGGATCGATTGTGTGATTTATTAGGAGAATATGAAGTGTAATTATAATCTGCACAAGTTTTATGAAAGTGAATGATTGACTCTGCATATTTTTCTTAGTATCCTCAAATGTTTATTTCGATTTTGGAGTTGGATAGTTGATGAAATTTATAATCTTATCAATATTTTAAGGTAGGGTCACGCCTTTCTTGAATTTAATATTTCGGGGGGCGTGACTGAGATGGTCTCAAAGCATGATTTGAGGATCACCAAGACATACTTGTAGATATGCCATATTTGACGAATAAAGAATATTTTTTCTTTTGATATTTTTTTTAGGAAGCAAGGATGACGAAGTCATCAGGTTCTCCTGTGGTATTGACTTCTGATTAGTTGAGCAGGATTATGAAAACCTTTGAGGCTATGACATATGTGATGCAACAACAAGTCCAACAAGAAGAAAATGATAAAGCTGGGACATCAACTTAGGCTGGATTGAGAATAGAATAGTTTAAAAACTTAGTCCTCTAAGTTTAGCGGTGAGTCTGATCCAATGATGGCTGAACAATGAATGATGAAAATAGAGAAGATGACGTCTTAAATTGTCCTGAAGATCATAAGGTTCCTTGTGCCACTTTCATGTTGGAAGGGGAAGCTGAACATTGGTGGAGAACAATAGAGAGAATTAGTGAAATTAGGCATGAGCTCATTACTTGGCAAATATTCACAGAAAAATTTAATGATAAATATTTTCTAGATTGTATCAAGGAGTAGAAGGAATTGGAGTTCTTAAATCTCATGCAGAGAAACTTGATAGTAGTAAAATATGAAGCTAAATTCAATGAGCTCTCTAGATTTACCACTAACATGACCGATTATAAAATTATGAAGACAAAAAGATTTGAGAGAAGTATAAGACCGACGATAAGGAGTCGGATATCAGCCTTAAAACTTCTTTCATATGCTGATGTGGTAGAAAATGCCTTAATAATTGAAAGAGACATAGAGGAGATATAGGAAATTAGGGGTAAGAACTACAAGGACAAGTTTACAAGCAAAAGTAAGAGAGGGAATGATATGAAAATAGTAATAAGAGGGTCAAGATGTTTGGATTAGGGAAAGGAAAGCCACATTAGAGAACTAAGCCATGTGCAAAATGTGGATGTAATCATGAAACAAGTATTGTTATGTGACTCGAGCCTATTTTGCTATTGGGAAACTAGATCATAAAGTAAAGGATTGCCCATTGAATAAAAAGAATGAGCTACTGCCACCTAGAATGACAGCCCATACTAGAGTTTATGCCATCATTGAATAGGATTCCCGAGCTTCTAAATCAGTAGTCTAAGGTATTATTTATGTTTCTAATAAGAATACAAAGATTTTTTTTAGCCCGGGTCCAATCTGTCTTTTGTTTCATGAACTTTTGTTTGTCACTTGAACCATTGGATTATGAGTTGTATGTAAATACTACAGTTGGGGATACTTTGACAACAAACTTACTTTATCTGTCTTGTTTGATTTTTATCGAGAACATGAACTCCTTGATGATTTAATTCTCCTAGATATTCAGGGCTTGCATATTATACTTGGCATGGATTGGCTATCTTCCTATCATACTAGTATTGATTGTTATAAAAAAATAATCACTTTTTGCATACCAGATCAGCCCATCTTTTATTTTGAGGGTATTAGGCATGACTCACTTCCTTGCCTAATATGAGCATTTCAAGTTCATCGATTTATGCAAAAGGGTTGTTCTTGCTATATTATATGCATAAAGGAGAATTTATATTAAGTAGCTCATCTAAATAAAATTTTGGTAGTTAGAGAGTTCCCTGATGTATTTTCAGATGACTTTCCTGGATTACCTCCAGATAGAGAGAGTGAATTTACTATTGATTTGGTCCCTGGAATAACACCAATATTTAATCCTCCCTATAGAATAACATCACTCGAGCTAGAAGAATTGAAGAAGCAACTATAAGAACTATTAGATAAATGTTTCATTCGACCCAGCGTTTCACCATGGGGTGCTCCAGTACTGTTAGTTAAGAAGAAGGATGAAACATGGAGTTTTTGTATTGATTATAGACAGTTGAATTAAGTGATAATAAAAAATAAGTATCTTCTACCAATAATTGATGAGCTTGATCAATTGTAGGGTGCACAAGTATTCTTCCAAGAAAGAAAATATTCCTAAAACAACTTTTAGAACTTGGTATGGTCACTATGAATTCATAGTAATGCCTTTTGGTTTGACTAGTGCCTGCAACTTTCATGGAATTAATGAATATGATATTTCATCCACTCTTGGATAACTGTGTTATCATATTCATTGATGATACATTGGTGTATTCAAGGAATAATCTGAAGCATGAGGAGCACTTGAGAAATGTATTGTCCATACTAAGAAAAAAGAAGTTATATGTAAAGTTCAGTAAATGTGAGTTTTGGTTATACTAAGTTGCTTTCTTAGGCCATGTGATTTCAGGCAAGGGCATCTCTGTTGATCCAAAGAAAGTTGAAGTAGTTAAGTGGGAAGTACCAACAAATGTAACAAAAGTTAGAAGTTTCTTAGGCATGACAGGTTATTATAGGAGATTTGTGGAGGGGTTTTCTTGAACTGCTAACCCCCTCACCAAGCTAACTCAAAAGAATGTGAGATTTGAGTGGGGTGATGAATGTGAATAAAGTTTTTATGAGTTAAAAAGAAGATTGACTAGTGTTCCTATTCTCATAATTCCCAATGGCAACGAAGGATTTGTAGTTTACACCAATGCTTCAAGGAAGGGCCTTGGATGTGTTCTGATACAAGAAAGGAAAGTAATTGCTTATGCTTCTGGGCAATTGAAAAGTTATGAACTAAATTATCTAACCCATGATATGGAGTTAGCAGCAACTATTTTTGCACTGAAGATTTGGAGACATTATTTATATGGGCAAAAAATTGAAATATTTACTAACAACAAGAGTTTAAAGTTTATATTTACTCAAAAGGAGTTAAATATGAGGCAGCGAAGATGGATGAAACTTTTAAAGGATTATGATTGTACCATCCGATATCTTCCGAGTAAAGCCAATATTGTAGCCGATGCACTTAGTGGAAAATCTGTAAACTTTATGGTTAGTTTAGTTGTGAAGCAATGGGGATTATTGGTGAAAAATGGTGATGTGAATACTATCAGGAATGAGCAAGACTCAATGATATTGATGGCCTCTATCTAGGTTCAACCTAATTTCATTCAGCAAATCAAAGAAGGCCAAATACGAGATCCACATTTAATCTACTTGAGGAAAGAAGTAGAAAAAGAATCAAAGCCTGATTTTCGTGTTTCAGAGGATGACCTATTAAGAATGGGGAATAGAGTATGTGTCTCAGATAACCCAAATATTAAGGATCAAATCTTGAAGGAAAGTCATAGCTCCAAATTCATCTTGCATCCAGGTAGCACAAAAATATATAAAGATCTTAAATGTGTTTAACTTGCCAGCAAATCAAAATTGAACACCAAAGACTTGGAGGGTTGTTACATCCTTTAGATATTCTTGAATGGAAATGAGAAAGTATCACCATGGACTTTGTTTCAAGTCTACCTAGAACCTCCAGAAAGCATGATGCTATAAGTGTGATTATTGATAGGTTAACCAAATCGGCACATTTCTTACCGATCAATATAACATATTCTATGGATAGACTTGTTGAATAATATATTGGTGAAATTGTAAGACTTCATGGTATTCCAAATGAGATCATCTTTGACATAGAATCTAGATTCTTTTCTAGATTATGGAGAAGATTATAGGAATCCATGGGCACAAAAGTCAAGTTTAGCATTGCTTATCACCCTCAAACCAATAGGTAATTAGAAAGAACAATTCAAACACTTGAGGATTTTCTTAGAGCATATATCATGGATTGGAAATGTGAGTGGGATAAAGATATTTCTCTTATTGAGTTCACTTACAATAATAGTTACTAGTCTAGTATTCAGATTGCTCCTTATGAAGCTTTGTATAGGCGAAAGTGCAGAACGCCTATTTGTTGGGAGGAAGTTGACGATAGGAAATTGTTAGCACCCGATAAAGTGCAGGAGACTATCGAAAAGATTCAAATTATAAGCGAAAGACTAAAGATTGCTTAGAGTCATTAAAAGACCTATGCTGACAATTGAAGATGAGAAATTAAGTTTCAAGTAGGGGCTTTTGTATTCTTGAAAGTCTCTCCTTCCAAGGGTGGTAAGATTTGGGAAGAAAAGAAAGCTAAGCCCCAGATTTATTGGACCATTTAAGGTCTTTGAGAGGATTGGTTTTGTCACTTACAGGATTGCCTTGCCATCATCATTGGGTCATATCCATGATATATTTCATATTTCGATGCTAATAAAGTATATTCATGACACTTCTCATATCATTCAGTATGAGCCGATTGTAATTAATGATAACTTATCTTATGTGGAAGAACCTATACATATTATTGATAAGAAAGAGAAAATCCTAAGGAATCGGGTCATTCCTCTAGTTAGTGATTTGGAGGCATCATTCTATGGATAAAATGACTTAGGAGCTAGAGGAAGAAATGCAGAAAATCTATCCTCATCTTTTCGTCGATGGAGGTATAATAAATTTAGAGGACTAAAATTTTATTTGAAGGGGGGAGAGTGTAATATCCCTCATTTCTGAAATATTTATAATGATATATTTTTAAATTATTTATAATGACCTATTTATGAATTTGAGAATTTATTTAATAATTCTCTAGATTAAATAATTTTATATTAAGAATTTATTGCTAGGGACCTAAATGTGAATCTTAAAAATCTGAAATGAATTATGATTCACATTAAGTTAAGAAAAAAATGGAGAGGACATATGTCACCACCTAGTTTAAGGTGGTGCCACTATATGCATGCTTGTTACTTAGCAATTCATATGTTAGCTAAAACAAATAGTAATAGAGAAGAAAAAGGGATTGCTACAACGTAAACTTGAGAATGAGAAAAAGAAGAAGAGAAGAAAGAAGAGAAGAAAATATTTGGGGGTTTTGAGATTTTGATCAAATCTATACATTTGGAATCAAAATCTTCTAAGGCAAGTGTTCTATCTTTCTTCTACTGAAATTTATTTTTATTTTTTTTGCTTGATTATAGGAAAAATTTAGAACAAATCCAAAATCTCTTTTATTGGTTGCCAAAGTGTGAATCTATAATATTTTTGAGACTATGACCTTGTTCAAATTGTAACTTTTAGTACAAACCTATGATTAGGACAAAACCTAGTTTTTTTAAAAATAGATTCACATATTTTCTTTTGAAACTGAGTTTAAGAATTTGGAGTTCATTTACTAGCCCAAATGTTTATTTCAATTGAGCATATTAAATCTATAAAATAGAGTTTGTAACTCCTAACCTTTCATCACTAAATTATCTATATCTCCCTATTGGAGTCTCTAATTTATGTAAATCTAGATTCATTAGAAATTAGACTCATAGATCTTTATGTTAAAGTTAGGATTAAAAGATTTAAAGTCCAAATGACTATCGAAACCTCTATTTTGATGGACAATATGAATTCTACAAAATAGAGATTATAATTCTGGACCTTTTATTCCCAAATCATTAATAACTCTTTGTAGAGACCTTTAATTTGTATGAAACTTTATTTATCTGAAACTAGATTGAATTAGCTTTTCAAAGATACCCTTTTGAGTAATTTAAAGAATATTTAATTATTTAAATAACTTTGAAATATGCCTTATGAATTCTGCTAAGATAGTGATTGTATCAATTTTGTCCATTCTTGCTTCATCCTCTTTAAAAATGGAATTCTTTGATGCTCTTTCTTTGATTTCCCTATATATCCGAATATGTTATGTATTAATCTATGTTACATCATATTATTCCGTATTAGGTGCATGCATAATTCATTGTTTCGCATGTGCTTCCGAATACATACCAATTTTATTGTTCACTTATCCTTTTGTACTATGGTGTTTGTGGGATAATGTGATCCTTTGCCAGAAATGGTAAAGGGAGTTATTCTTAGAGCTTGCGATGCTCTATTGTCCCCCTATGACTTTACTCAGACGTGTGTGGATGAAGCTCTCAGATGCGAGAGACTTATGTATGGTGGTCATTTAGTAATGGATGAACCACATTATGTTTGTGATCCCACTTCACCCTCTATGTTTAATTTGATATATGATCAAAAGTATTACTTATGTGTTTCATATTATGCTTTGGATAGGAATGATATATCTTCAACTTCAAATGTGACATACAAGCTTAAGTTTGTTATTTGTTCACTTGACATGTTCAAAAGTGTTTCATGCATTATTGATGTGCTCCTAAAACTTTATATGTCATTTATACATACCAAAATGCTTCTGATTGCCATATATGTTCCAATTATCGAACTTTGTGGTTTTAAATCTAATTTGATGCTATATCTAAAAACTTTTGTATTCCCTGCCTTACATTCTGATATCAAGTTCAATTCGTAAACACCTTTCCTTGCCTTGAACCTGTTTGACACTAGCCGAGCTTCATAGCTCACTCTGTTACTATATAATCTTCTTATGGTTAGCTTAGTATTTATTGAGATATTTGATATGGGGCTAAAGTAGTGGAAAGCAAGAAGTTCTTGGGCTAAATCTTTACTAGATAAAATGTTATCGTTGTATGTGTATACTTTGTATCTAATGTAAAGTTATAGATAAATTTTGAAGTGGGGTAACTATGTAATGGTTTTAAAAGTACCCTCTTATTTGGGATCTCGAATGGTAAATCCTTACAGCTTCCTTTATCCTTTTAACAGGCTTAGGAGATGAACCTTACAACCTCACAAGAGAGAACTATAAGTTTTACAAGACTTTCCTCTCTCCTTTACCCATTTTCTTTTTCTTACAATTTTCACACAATTTATCATATAATTTCTTCCCAAAAATTGTTGTGTAAAATACAAGAAAACTTGGGGTATTTATAGGTCCCAATTGGCTTCAGGATTTAGAGCAAAAATTTAAATACATCCAAAAAATCTAGGTACGAGCGGTACAACAGCCAACGCTGATTGTACAACTGCCGAAAGCCACGCTAAAAACAGGGTATGGGCAGTTCAAGCGCTAGCCTGGGCGGTCCAACCGTCGCCTATTACTTGGATTCCTGGGCGACGATGGTATAATCATCGCTCACCGGCGGTACAACCACCAGGATTTTTAGAAAAGTAATTCCTTTCACTTTTCCAATCTTGACTTGTACCTCATATTGACCAATTTTTAAGTCAACCAATTGAGCTTAACCTGAGCTCAATCCAATCTTAAATATGGACCCGGTTACCTTATTGAGTTGATTTGGATTCCTTCTAGATCAAACTCAATTAGGGCTCGAACCTAACTACAACTCACTTGATTATAACCATACATGACCATCAAGTCTAATAATTGATCTAACCCCCAGTAATCTGGCAACCTTCGACATTCTTCCGGTGAGTTTTATGGTCTTCCTCAAGCGATCACCTGGCGTGTTCCTAGCAAGCTTCCCAATTTCTTCGGCGAACTCCTAGTGAACTCCCAACGAGCTCCCATTGCATTGTCTGAACCTTGGCCTGATGTCCAAACTTGATCTTGGCCCATCATCTGGTTGTAATTCTTTTTCTCCATCGTATTTAAACATGCTAACTATGACTTAATTAATTACAATCAACATGACAACAAATCCACTTTAAGACCTTCCCAACACCCGATAAGTTTTTTGACTTTCCCTGACAATCTTCTAGTGAGTCTCGGTCTTCTTCTAACGAACTCTCTTGTGTCATCCTAGCGAACTCCCGATAACCTCGACAAGCTCCCAACGCACTCCAGGCGAGTTTCCAACCGCATCGTCCTCACTTTGGCTCGATGCTTGGACTTGACTTTGGCCAAACCTCTGATTGTAATTTTCTCTCTATCGTAGTTAATCCTACATCAATTAACTCTAACTACCTTATTAGACCAATAACCCATTAATTGATTTCATCATCAAAATTTGAGATTCAACAATCTCTCCCTTTTTGATAATGATAATCAATTGATAATAGGAGTTAAACCTTACTCCCCTAAATCTATGTCATGATTCAAATAAAGATAACTTAAATTCAAGAGAATCCATACCCTTGAATTCAAGTAACACATCATTCACTTATCAAATGATATAACATGAATTTCAAAATCATCAAATCATACATGATACATGATATTTATTTCAACCAATCATAAATTATCAAATATTCAAGAATATTCCAAGAATTTTATGCAAAATTTTCTTGTTTCAAAATATTATGCATTAATCATATATTAAGTTGAAATTCTCTTCCTTAAGTTATCGATTACTTCTCTCCTTTCAAATAAAGAGAAATGCCCATGTTCAAATTTTTCTTACATATATCATCAATATCCATTTTTTCCCTTTTGTCATCAACAAAAAGGTGAAATGTAAGAGTAAATAATTTCAAGACACATGTCATTTTCTCTCTTAGTTAAATAGGATATGAGCAATTATTTTCTCATGAAATTTTTTTCCCTTTGACATGTATGTATCATTTTTGTCCCATCAATTCACTATTTCTCCCCCTTTGTCATAATCAAAGAGAGGTGAAATAGCAAGCAAGTAATTTTCTAATACATAAGGTCATCATGTGTTAAAGTTTTCATATTTTTACAAAATAAATTTTGCATTGCTCCCCCTTAATAAAATAGGATAAAATAATAATTTTCTTATGAAAATTTCTCTTCCATTTCTTTGAATAATAAAGAAGAAACAAGGGAGAGGAGTGAAAAACATCATATCACAAAATATAACTTAATATTATAAATTCCAAGATCCAAAAGTTAAGAACTAACTATTCAATTTAATTCATTTCATTTTAAATAAGAGTACCAAATCAAGCAATTCAAGTATTCTCATGGTTTAGCATTCCTAGCTCTCAACCTCAGTCTTATAGATGTAAATTTCGAAATGATTATTTTAAAGATGAGTTCAAAGATCCAAGAAATCTAGGAAGATTAAAAAATTTAAGAACTACACATGTATTTAAAATCACCTCGTATAAATTTTAAGCAAACGTAGCAAATAAACCTGTAAAATAGCAAATAATCATCTCATGTAAATTTTCTTTTCCTTTTTGTAAACAAGAAGGTAGAAATAAGGAAAGAGAAGTGAAAAACATCATATCACATAAATACTCAATTTTATAGATGTAGATTTCACAAATGTAAATTCTAAAATCCAAGAAAAAATTAGGAGATGTCCATGCAAGTTAATTCATCTTATGCAAATTTCAAGCAAGGTAGGAAATCAAGCAAATAATGCATTTTGCATGAAAATTTTGATAGAAAGTGCAATTTATAAAGTCTAAAAAATCCAAAGAAAAATATGATAGTAAATCAACCTCAAATTTTGAATTATGCATTTCACATGTATTTAGAAAATTTAAAATTCTTAGTTTTCTTCTAAGCAAATTGTTTCTCATTCAGTGTTATCAAATCTAATTTGCTTCTAATTATATTGATAATTTTATCTCTCACTTTTTTGTCATTGTCAAATCCAATTTGCTTCTAATTATATTGATAATTTCTTCTTAACATCCAAATTCAAATTACGCCCATAAGTACAAAGAGAAAATGAGTCTTAGGGGATTAGATATTCTTGATTTATTCAAAATAAATCTTAAAATACCCATTTCATTAGATAAGTCTTTATAATAAAATAGAAGAAAGATCTTGATAAACAACTCAATTATAATTGTGAAGATCATAAATCTCTCTTTTATTAAAAAGAGAAAATCATAGAGATTAAACATGATTCCATAAAGGATAAAGTCAAGGAATCAAAGAAATATTCATGATAAAACAAATCTCTTTTTATTTTCAAATTATCATAAATTTAAGAAATATCAATTTTGGTGATAAGTTATATCATTCATGAGTTATAAAATAAATCATGTTAAGAAGGATATTATTATCAAAAGATATTCATGAATACCAAACAACATGATTTAATAAATCCCCTCTTAGATGATAAAGTGAAATATTAAGAGATCAAACAAGAATAATCTTAATTCATATAGAAATATCAAAATATTAACATTGAGAAGTCAAAATCATGATTAAGTTGAAAACTTTTTCAAGTTTAAATCATCAAATCAATCTTTTAGTTTAAGAGATTCAATAATAAATGTATCATGTTATCTCTTATTGAGGGCTTGATAGGATAAAAATGTTTTCAAGAAATATAATCCTTTTTAGTTGTTTCATATGATTTATTTTAAGAATGTCTTTATGCATTGTCATCAAAAACTGAATTTCATTTAAAAAAGAAAACATCAAAATCATAATAAATATTTTCAACCAAATAAAATATTTTCAAAAATTTCAAAATTGAAAATTCAAGAATTATTTCCAAAAAAATCATCAAAATCAATACAATAAAATATTTTCAGACAAGAACTTTGATTCATTTTAATTCCAATGATTTTTTCTTTTTAAGAGAGTTTAAAATATTCTTTAGACTTAGTGAAATGAGTTACAATGTTTATTTCATTATCTTTTTAAAAATATTTTTAATTTTTTAAAAATACTAGAAAATAAAATATGATCTTTCTCACCCCCTTTTTGATTTTATTCTATACTTAAATTCTAAGATTCAACTATTTAATTATATTTCAAGTTACTTCTTCAACACTAACATTAACATAACATCATCAAGGTCATTACAGTATGAAATTTTCATACGAGTAAAATATTTTTAAACAAAATCATTATGATTATTACAACCAGATATTTTCAAACAAAATCTTTTGTATATTTCCAATCCAAGGATTTTTGTTAGTTAAATGAGTCTAATATGTTACCAAAAAAATTTTCTTCTCATTTAAATTTTTTTATTTTTCAACCACATTTAGAAAATAAAGCATGATTTCATATATATAATTTTTTAAATTCAAATTCAGCATTTAATCATTTCATTCGATTTTTTCTTAAGACAACGTACACTCTTTTAAACATTACAAGTTAATACAAGCATACAAGCATAATCATCATCAAAATCTCTTTTTCATATATTTTAACTTAGATAATTTTGCACTAAACTTTCATTGTTCTAATTTTGGCATGCTCTAGTTATGCAAAAAGTCATGCATCATTGAGAGCAATCAAGATTAATGATTCATCCAAAGATTCATTACCAACTAATTTTTTTTTCAATAATTTTTCTTTTTATTACTTAGGCTAGTGAGTTGGAAAGAGTGTTAGATCTCAAGTTATATGTCTTAGCATCTACCTTCAAAACATTATTTAGTTCTCCTAGCTTTGTTAGGAGATAAATTTATAGTATGGGGGGTACCCATTTTACATTGGGCCCTTCATGAAAAACTTTATCTTTCTTATATAATGGTTTTCGATTGTGTGTAGTTTCTTGGGAACCCAAACTAATTTGTGAGGACTATAATTTTTAAATAAATATTTGTTGGGCATGACCCTTATTAGCAAGGATCATATTAAGAGATTTATTCCCTATTTTAAAATTTTGTAATGTTTGTTTAAGCATGATATTTTTCTCTTTAACATCATATAGCATTTTACATTTAGATCAAAGATTATATGATGATAATGTATCATGCATTTGATCAAATCTGCTAACTAATGAATCATGTTCTTTTTTAAGTAACTTATAAGATTTACTAATTTTTCTAAAGTTATCAAATAATTCATGAAACATATTTAATAATTTAGAAAAAATATTTAAAGACTCACTTACCTCGCTGTCAATGGCCATAAGCGTGAGATTTACTACTTCTTCTTGATTGTGCTCTTCATCTTTGGAGCGCCTTGACTTCTTGCATTCATAGTAAGAGATTTTCTCTAATTTAAGTTTATTTTTCTTTATATTCATTGGTTCTTTTGTCAAGAGTTCAAGTTCAAGGTTCTCATCACTCAAGGTTTCACTCAAGGAGTCATATGTCATTCTCAATTCATAATCCTTTCTATTCTTTATAAGGTGTTCTTCAAGTTCATTTTTATGGATCATTTCATTTAATGATTCACTTGATTTTTATGTGTCATTTCTAATGTATGTCATATATCGAAAGCCAAATCAAAACAAGAAACACGATTAAATTTATTTTTATCAAGTGCATAAAATAAAACATTCATTACTTTTGTATTTAAAGAAAATATTTGTTTTTCAGAATCATTCTAATCATTTGTTGGATTGGATGACTTTTGAAAACCTTTT
Source organism: Ensete ventricosum (assembly GCA_029747655.1). NCBI lineage: Eukaryota > Viridiplantae > Streptophyta > Magnoliopsida > Zingiberales > Musaceae > Ensete > Ensete ventricosum. Next base: position 24,144,923 of record JAQQAF010000003.1, on the reverse strand, counting down.
TCAATAATACACCATAAATCAAAATCCATCGAAATAAAAAAGATATGTATTCGGATTTTTCAAGACGTGTAATTCATCTCATTGAACATAGGAGGATGTGAAATAAAATATCCGTCATTCATGCTAAATAAAGACATTTACTCAAGTGGATGTTAATCCAATGAGTAATAACCTTGCTTTGATACAAATTGTTAGGATCAATTGGCACTGAGGGGGAGGGGCACGATTTAGTGCAAGAGAGATAGTGCTTGATTGGGGGGGGGGGGGGGGCGCGAGGCGGGGGGCGTGATTTAGTGCAAGAGAGATAGTGCTTGATTAAAAACCTTTCTTTCGTGAAGTAAAGAGTGAACAACAGAAGCTTATTTTCATATTTCGATAAAATCGATTAAGAGCCGATTTAAAAGAAGATGAGAGATTGAAACTTCATATATAACTATCAAGTGTTTAAGATAACTCAAAAGTAAAATGAAAGCAATTAAAGCACACTCACATTTATAGTGATTTGGCCTCAACCTAGCATATGTCCCCTCCCGAGTCATCTTCTTTGAGGTCCACCGACGTCTACTATCAACCTTATTTGGGTGAAGATCAAACCCTTATAGCTTCCTCTCTCTTTTTAACAAGATGAACATTACAACCTCATAAGGGAGAACTACAAGTTTTATAAGACTTTCCTCTCTCCCTTTCCCCTTTTCTTTTTCTTACAAATTTCAATCAATTTATCATAGAATTTATACCAAAAAATTATTGTGTGAAATGTAAGAAAACTTGAGGTATTTCGTGAGATAGTGTTTGATTAAAAACCTTTCTTTCGTGAAGTAAAGAGTGAACAACAAAAGCTTCTTTTGATATTTCGATAAAATCAATTAAGAGCCGATTTAAAAGAAGTTGAGAGATTGAAACTTTGTATATAACTATCAAGTGTTTAAGAGAGCTCAAAAGTAAAATGAAAGTAATTAAGGCACACTCAAATTTATAGTGGTTCGACCTCAACCTAGCCTATGTCCACTCCTGAGTTATCTTCTCCGAGGTCCACCAACGTCCACTATCAACCTTCTTTGGGTGAAGATCAAACCCTTACAGCTTTCTCTCTCTTTTTAACAAGATGAACATTACAACCTCACAAGGGAGAACTACAAGTTTTATAAGACTTTCCTCTCTCTCTTACCCCTTTTATTTTTCTTAAAAATTTCAATCAATTTATCATAGAATTTATACACAAAAATTATTGTGTGAAATATAAGAAAACTTGGGTATTTATAGGCCCCAATTAATTATAAGATTTGGAGCCAAAATTCAAACGTATCCTAAAAATCTGGGTATAAGTGGTACAACCACCGATGCTGATGGTACAACCACTGAATGCCACCCTGAAATTTTTACAAGGTATGAGTTGTTCAACCACTAGCCTGGGCGATCCAACTATCGCCTACTGCTCAGATTCATGGGCGGCGACTGTACAACCATCGCTCACCGATGGTACAACCGTCGCTCACCGATGGTACAACCGTTAGGATTTTTAGAAAAGTGATTCCCTTCACTTTTCTAATCCCAACCTGTACCTCCTGTTAACTAATTTTTAGGTCAACCAATTGAGCTCAATCCAATCTCAAACATGGACCCGGTTGCCTCATTGAGTTAATTTGGATTCCTTCCAAATCAAACCCGATTAGGACTCGAACCTAACGACGACTCACTTGATTATAACCATACATGACTATCAAGTCTAACAATTGACCTAACCCTCGACAATCCGATAACCTCCAGCATTCTTCCGATGAGTTTTATGGTCTTCCTCCAACGATCTCCCAGTGTGTTCCTAACGAGCTTCCCAATTTCTTCGGTGAACTCCTAGTGAACTCCCAACGAGCTCCCACTACATCATTTAAATCTTAGCCTAATGCTCAAACTTGATCTTGGCCCATCATTTGGTTATAATTCTTTTTCTCAGTTATAGTTAAACCTTACAATCAACATGGCCAACAAATCCACTTCAAGACCTTTTCAACTCCCGGTAAGCTTTCCGGCTTCCCCCAACAATCTTCTAACGAGTCTTAATTTTCTTCTAGCGAACTTCCTTACGCCATTCTGGCATACTCCCGATACCCTCAGCGAGCTCCCGATGCACTCTAAGCGAGTTCCCAACCGCATCGTCCTCACTCTGGCCCGATGTCTGGACTTGACTTTGGCCAAAACTCTGATTGAAGTTTTCTCTCTATCATAGTTAATCATGTATCAATAAACTCTAACAACCTTGTTAGATCAATAACCCATCAATTAATTTTATCATCAAAATCCAAGATTCAACAACCATTGACTCATAGTCAATTTGAGCGTCACATGGGTCTGATGGGGATTAGACACATAGGTGATTGACTTTAGGTCAAGTGGGAGATTATTTGTTACAGGTGTCCTGCAAGCCAATCACATGAGTGATGGCATGTGTGACACACTGAGCGATCTTTTTACTTATGATTATTATTGACATATTCTATATTATATGTTACATATATAGATTGTGATGTCCTTGGTTATATGAAATAGGAATCGGATCACGATCAGATCATGATAATAAGATCAATTGACCTTTAAATATAAATCCCAAATAATCCCAATTGTAGGTTACTCGAGAGGGACATCGAGATAACCAGATAGACCGATATACTATATACTAGTCCATATGATGGTGGCGACTGGTCTCATAGCCGCTTGTGTGGAGAAACTTATGATACATTATAGGTGCTCGTTGGAAAATAAGTTCACTAATTGATCCTCTTGGAATGTTGTATGGTTAATGATACCTAATATCACATAGCGATTACATAGTTTCAATTGTGCATTTGGTCCTTAAACTTGAGACACCAAAGATACCTTATTTGAGTACTCCTTTCTTTAATGTCAGACTTATAGGTTTCAAAAATTTCAGATCTGGTATAATCGGTTATCGGGATTGGTAGCCAACCTAACGAATGTAATTAATTATATGTTAATAAAAGATTATCCACTCTCGGTATTAGAGAGGAATATCCCTTATGTGCTTGCTTAGACAAATCCCTAGCCAAGTTCATTCGAATTAAGAGAGGAGTTCTCCAGGAGAATCCAATTAGAGCGAGACTCGGATGGATTCCGTATGTGGCCTGATAGTACCATGTCCAATATATGATCTCTAAGATATTAGTGAGTGACTATAGATACATAATAACTATGGAAAGACAGGTCCGATGGATACGATCCCTCTATACCGTCTGGGGACAATGACATAGCCTAGTACGTTCATAGTCGATGAGTCGAGTGAATTATTATGGGGATAATAATTGACATATTAGGAGTTCTGATGGGAGCAACTCACGGCCAGCTCGGTATCGGGCCAAGAGGGTCACACACATATAGTGGATGCCTTAAAGAATAGAGGATTGAATATGAGTTATTCAATTAGCCCCTATTTTCATTAGATGAGACTGTACATTGATGGACTCCTTGTATGAGGGCCAATTAGAGGATAAAGGAGATTATTGGATAGAGATCCAATAATCTAAGGTTAGTGGGTAATTGGATGAAGATCCAATACCCACTAAGGTAGGATCCATAGGGTTTTTGGTGGCTCTCTATAAATAGGAGGCAATGGCGACACATTGATGATAGGCTGCACCTTTGGCCGCCCCTCCTATTCTCCTCCCTCCCTCTACAAAATAGTTATGAGATTTATGACCGTGATTGGATGAGTATCGCTATAGTGATCTATCGTATATATATCACTAGAGAGGAGAACACTTGACCTCCTACATCTTCTCTATCCGAATCTAGAAAAATAAGGATATATGATCTCCCAAGGTAAACAATCTCACATATGATATAGTTTTTTGATTTTATGATTTTTCTCGCACCAATCTTTGCACGATAATTTTGATATACCAGGGAAATCAATTTTGTTTTGATCTTCCACTACGTATGTGATGCACCCGCTGAGGTTTCCCAACAGATACCCTATGCCTCAGTGATAGGGTCTATCATGTATGTTGTGCTATGTACTAGGCCTGATATAGCGCATGCTCTGAGTGTCACGAGTAGGTATCAGGTGGCTCTAGGTTTAGAATACTGGAAGGCAGTAAAGTATATCCTTAAGTACTTAAGAAGGACTACGGATCTTTTACTGGTATATGGAGGAGATAGCTTTTAAGTTGAGGGCTATATAGACTTAAGTTTCCAGTCTGACATTGATGATAGCAAATCGAACTCGGCGTATATTTTTACCCTGAATGGAGGAGCAGTAAACTGGAAGACTTCTAAGCAAGATACTACTACTGACTTGACCATAGAGGCGGAGTACGTTGCTGTAGTAGAAGCAGCAAAGGAAGGGGTGTGGATGAAGAAGTTCATTAGGGATTTGAGAGTTGTACCAAGCAGCATGGAGCTGATTTTCATATACTACGACAACAACAGTGATTACTATTCCATCTAATCAAAGAGATCATAACCCGCAAACATATAGTAATAAAAAGAGTTTCGTCCGAGGATAACATTGTAGATCCACTGATAAAGTGTTGGCTCAGTTTGTATTTGAACATCATAGGGTCTAATGGGGATCAGACACCTAGGCAATTAGCTATGGGTCAAGTGGGAGATTGCTGGTTACAAGTGCCATACAAGCCAATCACGTGAGTGATAACACGTGTAACATACTATAAATTTTTTTTGCTTTTGATTATTATTATTATTATCATATTCTCATATTATATTATCTATTACATATATATATATATATATATATATATATATATATATATATATATATATATATATATATATATATATACTGTAATGTTCTTGGTTCTATGTAATGAGAATCAGATTGTGATGAGATCACGATAATAAGATCAATTCACATTTAAACACATATCCCAAATAATCCCGATCATAAGTTACTCGAGAGGGACATCGAGATAATTGGACAGATCAGTGTACTGTATACCCGTCTATATGATGGAGGCGACTGATTTTATAGCACTTGCGTGGAGACACTAAAGATACAGTACAGGTGCTCATTGAAGAATGAGTTCACTGATTAATCCGCTTATAGAATGCTATATGGTTAATTATACCTAATATCATATAACGATTCTATAGGGTCAGTTGTGCATCTGGTCTTTAGACTTGAGATACTAAGGATGCATTGTTTGGGTACTCATTTATTTTACATCGGACTTACACGTTTGGAAAGTTCTAGATCTGGTATAATCGATTATTAAGATTGGTAGCAAACCTTACAAAGGTAATTGAGTGCCAAAAAAGATAATCAACTCTCGATATCACAAGAGGAATATTTATTATGTGCTTGCTTAAACAAATCCTTAGCTAGGATCATTTGGATTGAGAGATAAGTTCTATGGGAGAATCCGATTAGAGCGAGATATGGATGGATTCCGTATGTGGCCTAATAGTACCATGTCCAATATATGGTCTCTGGGATATTAGTTGGATGAGAGACTATAGATACATGGTAACTATGGATAGACAGGTCCGATGGATTCGATCCCCATGTACTGTCTCAGGAATATGGCGTAGTGGCCTAGTGCGCCTATAGTCGATGAGTCATGTGAATTATCATGGGGATAATAATAAATTATATTAGAAGAAGTTCTGATGGGAGTGACTCACGGCCAGCTTGATATCAGGCCTAGAGGGTCACACACATATGGTGGATGCTTCATTGAATAGAGGATTGGATATGAGTTATCCAAATAGCTCCTATTCTAATTAGATAAGACCTTACATTGATGGGCTCCTTACATGAATCCCAACTAGAGTCCAAAGGAGATTATTGGATATAGATCAAATAATCCAAGGTTAGTGGGGTAATTGGATGGAGATCCAATACACACCAAGGCAGGATCACTTAGGATTTTTATAGGTGGCTCTCTATAAATAGGAGGGGCGACACACATGGGTGATAGGCTGCACCCTTGGCCACCCCCTCCTATTCTCCTCCTCTCTCTCACTTTCTCAACAAACCAGCCTCTCTCATGTGTGAGAGGGCAATGAAGAAGGTATAGGATCTTCTTCCATATTCATTTCTAGAAGTGGCACAAGAGTTGTGAGACTTAGGGCTACGATTGGAGGAGTATCGCTATAGCGATCCATCATGTAAATACTGCTCTAGAGAAAGATACTTGATCTCCTTCATTTTCTCTATCTGGATCTGGAAAAATAGGGATATACGATCTCCATACGTAAATAATCTCACACATGTAGTTTTTTGGTTTTACGATTTTTCTCATAACAATCTTTGCATGACGATCTTGATCTACTTAGAAAACTGGTTTTGTTTTGATCTTTCACTGTGCATATGATGCTCCCACTTGGTTTCCCAGCATGCGGAAGATCAATTGATGTGTCAGACAATAAGGATGATTGTATTTGTGTGCCTTAGTATGTCATAGTTAGCATCAGTTGGTTAGAGTCCTAATTGAGTTAGATTTGAAGAAGTCCAAATTAACTCAATGAGATGCAACTAGGTCCACTTTGGGTTGGATTTGAGCTCAGGTTGAGCTCATTTCTTTGACATGGAAAGAAGTCAACAAGAGGTATAAGCTGGGTATAAAATAGTACTAGAGAAGTATTATTTTGGGATTCCCGGTGGTAATACTGTTGGTGGGTGACGGTAGTATCGCCCAAGTAGTGGTAGTATCACCATCACCCAATTTTTCAGGTGGCTACCGGTGGTGGTACCACTAATGCCGTCGGTAGCACTGACCGTAGTCGATTTTTTTTGAAAAAAGGGTGAATTTTAGCTCTATATTGTAAAGCCAATTAGGGTCTATAAATGTTAGGATCAATTGACACAAAGAGGGCGGGGGGGGGTGTGGTGCGGTGTGTGTGTGTGGAAGGAATTAGTGCAAGTGTAAATTCTTATTTTAAGCAAGATAGAAAGATCAAAAGCTTTTCATTCAAGTAAAGCAAGTGAGTTATTAAAAGAAGATTGCTAAGTTACTTGGTTACAAATTACTTAAAAAAGAACAAGGAAATACCAAAGATAAGCAACGTCATAAGCGAAGTGTTTGGCATGAAAACCTTACTTTTAAAGAGTAAATTAAATCAAAAATGTTAATACAAAATTAGTAGGTAAGAAAAGCAAAAGAAGAACTCATAAGTTTTATGATGGTTCGACACCAATTGGACTACGTCCACTCCCGAATTTTATCCCCAAAATTAGTAGGTAAGAAAAGCGAAGATCACACAAGTCTTTTTTTCATAGAATTTTATCCCCAAAATTATTGTATGGAATGCAAGAAAACTTGGGGTATTTATAGACTCCAAATAACTTCAGAAATTGAGCCAAAAATTCAAACATACCTATAAAATCCTGTTATGGGTGGTTTAGCCATAGGCATGGGCGGGTCAACCGTTGAAAGCACCTAGAATCCTGGGTACGGGCGGTTCAACCGCCCAGCCTAGGCGGTTTACCCACTGTCAACTACTCAGAAACTAGGTACGGGCAATTCCATCGTTGACCTAGGCGGTTTAGCCACTAATAGCCACCTTGTTTCTAGGGTACGGGCAGTCCAACCATCGCTCACCGATGGTTTACCCATCGGAATCTCCAGAAAAGTGGTTCCCTCCACTTTTCGATTCTGGCTTGAACATGATGTTGACCAATTCTTTGTTCAACTAATTGAGCTCAACCACACCCCATAGTGGACTCAGTTGCCTTATTGAGTTGTCCAAATCTAACTAAATTATGACTCAATCCCTAACTATGACTCAATGATTGCAACTCTTAATGACCAACAAGCTAAACCAAGACCTAACTCCAGCCAATCTAGTAGTCTTCGACATTCTTGCGGTGAGTATTCGGTCTTCTTCCGGTGATCTCCTGGTGTGTTCCCAACGAGCTTCCCGATCCCTTTGGCAAATCTCCTAGCGAACTCATAACGAGGTCTCACTGCATCATCCGAACCCGGCCTGATGCCCAAGCTTGATCTTGGCACATCATTTGGCCATAACTCAATTGCTTCTATCGCAGTTAGACCTATACGATGCTAACTACAACTCGATTAATTACAATCAACATAGTCACAAATCAATTTCAAGACCTTTCTAACTCCCGATAAGCCTTTTGGCTACCCCCGATAGTCTTTCAATGAGTCTTGGTCTTCTTCCGGTGAACTCCCTTGTGCAATCATGGCAAGCTCCCGATACCCTTAGCGAGCTCCCGACGTACTCCAGGCGAGTTTCCAACCGCATCGTCCGAACCCCAGTCGATGCTTGGACTTGACTCTGGCCAAACCTCTGATCGTAATAATCTCTCTATCATCGTTAATCCTTCATCAATTAACTCTAACAATCTTGTTAGATTAAACATTCATCAATTGATTTCATCATCAAAATCTGAGATTTAACAATCTCCCCCTTTATGATGATGACAATCAATTGATGACAGGAATTAATCTTAACTCCCTATAAATTCATGTCATAAAGAAGATTTAAATTCAAGAGAATCACATACTCTTGAATTCAAGTGAATCAAGACAATCAATATTCCAAGCAAATCATATTTCAAGGATACTCATATATCAATAAAAGTTTGCTTTTAAATTATCAAGTCATTAACTCAACAAGGATTTTCATGAATTTTAAAAAGAATTATGCATCCATATCCAAGATATCCAAGTATATCATTAATATTATGTGTCATTAATGTATATCATTAATATCATGCGTCATCAATGTATATTTCTCCCCCTTTGTCATCGACAAAAAGGTGAAATATAGGGCTAAGGATGTTAAGGCACATGATAACATTACTACCCCTTAGTGAAATAAAATATGTATTATAAAATTTTCTTTCCCTTTATGAATAATGAGGAGAGAAACAAGGGAGGAGTTGTGAAAGCATTACATCGTTAAGAAGAGCTCTTAATAAATTTTAAAAAGAATATTAAGATGAGCTAAAAATTTCAAGAGATTTAAAGACTACTTATGTATTTCAAATGTAGCAAAAATCATCTCTTCATACTAAAAATCACCTCTTGTAAATTTTAAATATAGCAATTTATCATCTTAATGCAATTTTTTTACCTTTTTGTTGTAAACAATAAAAATACAGAGAAGGTTTTTAAAAATATTATCACAAAAAGCTTAATCTCATGAAATCTAAATTAGCAATTCATATATTTTCATGATTTAGCATTCTTAACTCTTAACCTCAATCTTGTAGATAATTTTTTTTAATTTTTTTTTAATATGAGCTCAACAAATCATTCTCATGTAAATTTCAAGAAAATATATAAAATAAATTTGAAAATAACAAATCATTATCTTCATATAGATTTCCTCAATCATCATTATATGCATGATCATTATACATGATTTCGCATCATCGTACCTTCTCTTCCTTTGTAATCAACAAAAAAAAGTATAATTAGCAAATTTTTAAGATATGAAAGCTTAGCAATTTAGCAAATTTTTTATCACTTTAGAATATGCAAGCTAGTGAGTGCTTTCTTCTCTTTTGAGAAGTTCACGCTAGCAAATTTTGCTTCCTTTGCAATGTTCAAGCTAGTAATCTTACATCATGTAAGCTAATAAGTTGGCAAATGTTACTTCTCTTCGCATGCTTTTTAAGAATGTGAGGTTAAGCAAAATTTTTGCTTCTCTTGAGATTTGCAAGATAGCACTTCTTGCTTCTCTTTTGAGATGAGCATAGTTTGCTCCATCTTTGTCATTGTAAAAAAAAAGGATGGTTATAATGGTGCAAAACTTTTCTCATTACACCATTTTTCAAATCATCAAATGCAATATATCAAGAAATCTTAACATGGTGATGAGATATACAATTCATAAAGACAAATTGTGAATATCAAAAGAAAAATTATAGGAAAAACAAATAAAATATCTTGATTCATGTATAAAAAATCTCAAGTTATCAAAATCATGATTTATATAAAGAAATATCCTTTTAAATAATACTAAAACACATAATAAGATATTTTGATTCATAAAGGATTTCAAGTTATAATTTCGAGGAATTAAAATCATGATATTGGTAAAGAACTCATGCAATTTTAAAATCATCAAAATCACTTTTAAGAGATTTAAAATGAAATTAATAGACTTATCGATCTCTTGAAATGCTAGTGATTTCCTTTCTCCACTTTGTGTGAACAAGAAGGTAGAATCACGGTGGAGAATTGAAAAATATCACAAAAATACTTAATTTTATAGATGTAAATTTTAAAATCTAAGAAAAAAAATCAAAAGCTACCTATGTAATTTAATTTATCTTATGTAAATTTCAAGCAAGGTAGCAAATCAAGCAAATTATGCAATTAGCATGTATTTAGAAAATTTAAAATTCTAAATTTTCTTCTAAGCAAATTGTTTCTCATTCAATGTTATCATATCCAATTTGCTTCTAACCATATTGATAATTTTATCTCCCACTTTTTGTCATTGTCAAGAAAGAAACATGATTGCATAATTTCTTCTTAACATCCATATTCAAATTATGCCCAAAAGTACAAGGAGATTATGTCATAAAATCAAATCTTGAAGTATCAAAAGACATGATTTAAATTAATAAATTTGCCCCTCCTTATTGTTTGTGAATTTTAACAAAAGTAATCAATAAATCTTACGTATTCAAAATTTCAAGTAAAATAGAAATCCAAACATGCAAATCTCATATATTTAAAATTCATAATTTTCTTTTCCGCGGATCACTCCTCTCAAATGAAGATATTTCATAATCAAAGTATTTAAATTCGATATTGCAAAATATCACTTTTGTCTCTCCCTTAGTCATTATCAAAGTAGCAATTAGAAAGTTTATGTAAATTTTCATAATCAAAGTATTTATGCAAAAAAAAGTTTCATTTCCTAAACTTACCAAGAATCATGATAATAACTTATTCAAGTCAAATCATCATATCATCAAAATCACTTTCATAGTTTAAGAGATTCTTAAAATAATAACATAATTGATTCATTAATCTCTTTTTGAAAGATTTATAAGATAGAGAAATTTTAAGAAAAATATATTCCCTTTTATTTCAGATAAGCAGGCCTTTGTCTTTTAAGCTAAATAAAAACATACATTTTTATTTAAAATCAATTTTTTTTTATTACGACAAAGATCAATAAGCCATAAATCACAAACATTATCATCTATAAATTTCAAGATATAAACTTATTAAGCATGATCATTATACATCATTAAATTATCAAGAATGATTTTATTGAACATAAAGCATCTTCAATCAAAATCAAAATTCAATACGAAAATCATCAAGATATACATTATTGTTTCTTAAAAGCATACAAAGGATTTATCTTAAGCATTAGATTTAAGTCTAACATTGGTTTCTTTATCATAAAACATGTAGTTTTCATAATCAATATAATTTTTCAAAATCACTAGAAAATGAAGCATGATTTTTCTTTCCTTTTCTATATTGTTCTATGCTCAAATTTTATCATTCAACAATAATCATTTATCATTCAACAATAGTATTTAAATCATGTAACATTTAAATCAATCATTCAACAAGATATTTTACTTCGCCAAAAAGACCATAATATTTAAGTCATTCAATGATAGCCTTTGCATTTAAATCAACAAATATTCAAGCTAATGATTTTGAACCTATCATAAAAATCTTTCTTTCATAAATTTTAGTTTAGATAAAGTTTCTAATTCATTTTTATACTAGCATGCCAACGTTAGAGCAATCAAAATTAATGAGTTATTAAAAGATTTATTACCAATGATTTTATTTCAATAATTTTTGTTATTACTTAGGTTAGTGAGCTTTGAAAGAATATTAGATCTTAAGTCATGTGCCTTGAGCATCTACTTTCAAAATATTACTTAGTACTCCTAGCCTTGTTAGGAGATAATTTTATATTATGGGAGGTTTTGATTTAGGTACCCATTTGAGTTTGGGTCCCGAATGATATGTTCTTCTCATTTTCTCCAATGGCTTAAGGTTGTTTATAGTTCCTTTAGGAACCCAAATTAATTTATTTGGACTATAATTTTTAAATAAATATTTATAGGCTTTATGTCCTAATTTTTCACAAGAATTACATTTGATTTTTGGTGGCACATTTAAGATAAGTCCTTTTACAAAGATGGCTGGCTTTTGTTGAACATTACCAACAAAGCCTATGCTATTTCTTCTATTAATATGACCATTATTAGCAAGGATCAAATTTAGGAATTTGTTCTCAATTCAAAAATTTTTAATGTAGTCTTCAACATGATGTTTTCTACTTTAACATTATCTAGCATATCACATTTAGACCCTGTGTTATGTGATACTAATGAATCATGCATTTCATCAAGTCTACTAATTAACAAATCATGATCATTCTTAAGCAACTTAAAGGATTTGCTAAGTTTTAAACTCATCAAATAAATCATGAAATATCTATATTAACTCTGAAAAAGAAACATTTAATGAATCATTAACTTCATCTTCGATCACCATAAGCACGAGATTCTTCACTTCTCATGTTCATTAATTTATCTGGTTCATGTGTCAAAGGTTCAAAGTCCTCATCACTCGAGATTTCACTCGAGGAGTCATATATTCTTCTCAGTTCATATTCCTTCCTGTTCTTTGGAATGTTTTCTTAGGTTCTTAATGTCAAACTCTTAGGAATGTGTTCTTCTTGTTCATTTTTGCAAGATATTTTACTTAGTGATTCTTTTTGATTAATTATGCTTTCTTGTGTGATTTTCAATGTATACCAAATATCGAAAGCTGAATCACAAGCGGGAATATGATTGAACTTATTCTTGTCAATAGCACAAAATAAGGCATTCATAGCCTTAGCCTTTAAAAAGAAAGTCTTCTTCTCTAAATCATTCCAATCGTTCATTAGAAGAGAAGAACTTTTAAATCTGTTTTCAATAATATTTCATAAATCAAGGTTCAAAGAAAGCAAGAAAACTCACATCCAAGTTTTCCAATAAGTGTAGCCCGTCCCATTAAATATGGGAGGACGAATGATAGAAAAGCCCTCTTGAAAATTGAAAAAAATTATTTCTTTAGGGTGTTAAACCAAATGAGAAAAATATGACTCTGATACTAATTGTTAGGATCAATTGACACTAAGAGAGGGGGGGGGGGGGGGGGGTTTGAATTAGTATAAGTGTAAATTCTTATTTTAAACAAAAACTTTTCGCTTTAAGCAAGATAGGAAGATCCGTAGCTTTTCATTCAAGTAAAGCGAGTGATTAAAAGAAGATTACTAAGTTACTTGCTTATAAATTACTTAAGAAAGAATAAGGAAATCCCAGAGATAAGCAACGTTATAAGTGAAGTGCTTGATATGAAAACCTTACTTTCAAAGAGTAAATTAAATCATAAGTGTCAATAGAAATTTAGTAAGCAAAGAAAGCAAAAGAAGAACTCACAAGTTTTATAGTGGTTCGGTACCAACGAGCCTACGTCCACTCCCGAGTCCTCTTCCTTGAGGCACACCTGTGTCCACTACTGATCTTCTTTGGGTGAAGACCAAACCCTTACACTTTTCTTACAAGGGAGACTTGATTACAACTCTTTAATCACTCCTTTATCCCTTTTTTTCTTACAAATCTCATAAGTTTTTATTTCAAAGAATTTTATCCCCAAAATTATTGTATGAAATGCAAGAAAACTTGGGGTATTTAAGACCCCAAATGGCTTTAAAAATTGGAGTAAAAAATTCAAACATACCCGTAAATATGTGTACGGGCGGTTCCGCAAGCCTTGGCAGGTCAATCGCTGAAAGCACCTAGAATCCTGGGTACTAGCTATTTAGTCGCCCAGCTTAGGTAGTTTACCCGTCGTCAACCGCCCAGAAACCAGGTATGGGTGGTTCAGTTGCTAACCTGGGTGGTTCAGCCATTGACAGTCACCTTGTTTCTAGGGTACAAGCAGTCCAACTGTCGCTCACCAGCAGTTTTCCACCGGAATATTTGGAAAAGTGGTTCCCTCCACTTTTTAAATTTCGGTTTGAATCTGATGTTGACCAATTCTTTGGTCAACTAATTGAACTCAACCAAACCCGATAGTGAACCCGGTTGCCTTATTTAGTTGATTTGGATTTCATCCAAATTTAACTCAATTAGGACTCAATCCCTAACTATGACTAAATGATTACAACTCTTAATAACCAACAAGCTAAACCAAAACCTAACTCCCGCTAATCCGGCAACCTCTGACATTCTTACGACGAGTCTTCCAGTCTTCTTTTAGCGATCTCCCGGCGTGTTCCCAGCGAGCTTCCTGATCCCTTCGGCGAATCTCCTAGCAAACTCCAGGCGGGTCCCACTGCATAATCTGAACCCGGCCCAATGCTCAAGCTTGATCTTAGCCCATCATCATCTAGCTGTAACTCAATTGCTTTTGTCGTAGTTAGACCTGCACGATGTAACTACAACTTGATTAATTACAATCAACATTGCTACAAATCCATTTCAAGACCTTCCCAACTCTCGGAATGCCTTTCGGCTACCCCAACAGTCTTTCGACGTGTCTTGGTCTTCTTCAGATGAACTCTCTTGCGCCATCCTAGCAAGCTCCTGATACCCTTGGCGAGCTCCCAACGCACTCCCGGCGAGTTCCCAACTGCATCGTCTGAACCTCGGTCCAATGCTTGGACTTGACTCTGGCCAAATCTCTTATTGCAATAATCTCTCTGTTATAGTTAATCCCGCATCAATCAACTCTAACAACCTTTTTAGATCAAACACTCATCAATTGATTTTATCATCAAAATCTAAGATTCAACAATAAATACCCCAAGTATTCTTGTATTGCATAGCAAAAATATGAAGGAAAAATTTGATAAAATTATATTAGAATTGATTGTGAGATTCCCCCCTCTTGTAAAGAGTGAATTATGTAAGGGTTAGGCTGAAAAGAAGTGTAAAGGTTCCTCTCCTGAACCTAAGAAAAGGAGAGTGTAAAGGTTCTTCTCCTAAGCATGGGAAAAGGAGAGAAGTGTAAGGAGTTCGATCTTCACTCGTAGAAGATAACAAGTGGACACTGACAGGCCTTGATAAAGGAGGATTCTGAAAGTGGACGTAGGTCAAGGTTTTGGTTGAACCACTATAAATTATCAACCTTATTTCCTTGTTCTTTATTTTGGCATCATTAGCTAAATCGAGATCATTTTTTTGGTTTTGAGTTTAAATCACTCATGTATTTGATTTCCACGAATTCTAAAAGAAACACTTCTGATTTTAGTTCTTACTTCGAGCAAATATTTCAAATCGAGTTTTACTTAACACTTGCACTAATTCACCCCCTCTCTAAGTGCCAACTTTACCCTAGCAATTTTCTCCCTCAAGCCAAAATGAGTAGGATATTTATAGGCCCCCAATGACTTCAAAAGTTAGAACTAAAATTCAAATTTTTAGGATCTCTAAGGTGTAGGTAGCCTTATAGTCTTGGAGACTGTGTTCTGGTGATAGTATTGCCAGCATGAGTGGTACCACCACTTGACATAGTCTGAGAGATTGTGTTTGGATGGTACCACTGCCTAGTACCACCGCTTGGTGACAAGGGAGATGTTGAATCTTGGATTTTGATAATGAAATCAATTGATGGGTTTTATGATCTAACCTGTGTGTTAGAGATGAGTGACAAAGGATGGTGAAAAGGTAATACAATCTAATGTTGGGCCGGAGTCAAGTTCGGGAATCAGGCCAGGATTCGGATGATGTAATGGGAGCTCGTCGGGAGTTCGTCGAAGGTGATTGGGAGCTCGTTGGGAGCATGTCAGGATTCATCGAAAGATGATCAAGAGACTCACTGAGAGTTCACTGGAGGATGCTGGCAAGTTCATTAAGAGTTCGAAAGATCAATTGACATGACAGACAAAAATAATTGTAATTGTGTAGTGTGTCATAATTAATATTATAATTGAGTCCGAATTGAGTTAGATTTGGAAAAATCTAAATTAATCAATGTGAGGTAACCAAGTCCACTTTGGGTTAGATTTGAGCATACGTTAAGCGAATTTCATTGACCCAGCGTTAGAGAAGACACACTCCAAAAAGACAATCTCCTAGAATTTTGGCTCCATTCTTGAAGCCATTTGGGGCCTATAAATACCCCAATCATTTTGATAGAACCCCAGAAGGAGCCCTATAGATTTTGATCGCTGAGAGGGATCAACCCTTGGAAAGCTGTAGGACTTCCTCCCTCCTAGACTCAATACAAGGCTAAATAAAAGATGATATTTGCTTCATGAAAGAGAGGGGCGGCTACATCATTATATAGGGTTCTAAACCCTAGCCCAAGGGGTGCTTGCCTGACTAAAATTATCATTTTGCCCCTTCTATAGCCAACCCGCCTTAGTAGGAATAGGGGGGCAGCTAGGTTAGCTCTATAGCCAACCTAAGCAGAGGGAAACCCTGGTCAACTAGCCCAGTAAAGGGGGCGGCAACCACTAAGCCCTAAGGCCCCAATCTAAACCCTAACCACACTTCTTTATAGGGTAGAAGTGGCTAGGTGAGATTTTATTACAATCTCACAATGTTTTATTGATTACTTCTAGGGTGATTAGGACTCAACCCTACTGGAGTTCTATCAAGCCCGCCCTCTTAAAATTAGCATTGTCCTCAAGGCTGAGGGTCCATAAACTCTAGAACTAGGTCTTCAGCTCTTCGTAAGACTCCCACGTCATATCTTCGGATGGTAAGTTATTTCACTTCATGATTACTTCAATTGAAGGACTTTAATAGTGCATCATAATCCTCCCATCAAGTATAGCTTTAGGTTGGGCTTCAATCTCACTATCATTTATAGTGTTCGACAACTAAGTCTACGCCAATTCTCGTTCTTCCAATTTTGATTTTAGCAAGAATACATGGAAGATGGGATGAATCTTAGAGTCATCTGGAAACATTAATTTGTATGCCATGACCCCAATATGCTCCAAATTCTGATATGGTCCATAGAATCATGGAGATAACTTCATCGATGCTCTGGTGTTGGTGACAACTGCTTGTATGGTTGTAGGCAAAGGTAGACCCAATCTCCTACTAAAAATTCTCGCTCGCTCTGGTGAGTGTCTACTTGTTGCTTCATGCGGGCTTGAGCAGTAGTTAGGTTATCTTTCAGCAGCTGTAAAAGCTTATCCCTGTCAATTAAATTTTGGTCGACCTGATCTACTTTGGCCGCGCCAATATGTATTTTGGTATTATAGGGAGCGGTCGGCCATACAATGCCTCATAAGGGGTACATTTGGTTGATGAATGATAAGTTGTGTTGTACCATCATTCGGCCTAAGGAAGCCACCTTGTCCACTCTTTGGGCCGGTCACTGGTGAAGTACCGTAGGTAAGTCTCAAGGCATCTGTTCACCACTTCTGTTTGACCGTTCGTCTATGGATAATAGGCTGTGCTCATCTTCAGTTGGGTACCTTATAGTTGGAACAACTCAATCCAAAATTTACTTGTAAACACCTTCTCACGGTCACTCACAATTGACCTTGGCATCCCATATAGTTTTATAATATTTTCCACAAAAGCTGAGCAATACTGTCAATGGTACAGGGATGTCTTACGACACAGAAATGAGCATATTTGGTTAAATGATCTACCACCACAAAAATCATGCTTTTACCTTGAGATGGCCATGGAGATGTCTGTCTATGCTGAGTCCGGTATAGGTAGTGATTGTAGTTTTCCCGGATTTGCCACTGTTTCAACCTTTTGTTGTTGGCATACATCACATTTAGATACATAATCATAAATTGATTTTTTTTATGCCCTTTCAAAAAAAGTTTTGCTTCACCCTCTTATATGTTCTCAAAATCCAAAGTGCTCTACTAATGGTGAAGAGTGCATCTCATGCAAAATAATCTGAATGCAAGGGGAAGAAGGACCAATCACAATTCGGCTTTTATAGCGGCAAGTCCTTTGAATCTCAAGTGTAGTGGCCCATGGAACCCGGATCCTTCTCCAATTTTTTTATGATATCTCGGGTTTTAGGTCATTCTTCTATTCCTCCCTAATGTCTTTGAGGAAGTCAGTAGAGGGAAGGGAGATAGCTGAAATTTTGACTTGTCTCGGTAGTCATGATAGAGCATCTGCAACAACATTCTCTTTCCCCTTTCGATAAGTAATTTCATAATCAAAGCCAAGAAGTTTAATTACCCAATGTTGCTGCTTCGGGGAAGATATTTTCTGCTCTAAAAAATATTTAAGACTTTGGTGGTTGATCTTAATCTGGAAGCATCAGTTGATCAGGTAGGGTCTCTACTTTGTGACGACGTGTATGATAGCAAGCATTTCCTTATCATACATGGACATTTTAAGATGTGAGGGAGACAAAGGTTTGCTGGTGTAAGCAAGGGGTCAGCCATTTTGCTTTATAATAGCCCCAATTCTAACTCCGTACGCGTCAGCCTTAATCACGAAGGTGCGGCTGAAATTGAGTAGCGCAAGGACCGACATCGTCCTCATAGCTACCTTGAGTCATTCGAAGCCTGCAGAGGCTTTATCCGACCACAAGAAAGAGTCTTTCTTAAGTAGAGACATGAGTGGAGCACTGATCTTACTATAATCTTTCATGAATTTTCGGTAGTAGCCCGTGAGTCCAAGAAAGCCGCATAGCGATTTTATGTTCATAGGTCTCGGCCATCCTTACATTGTTTCGATCCTCGTTGGGTCTACCGCCACTCTATCCTCTGATATAATGTACCCTAGGTACTCCACTTTACACTATAAAAAGTTATACTTTGACTGTTTAACACAAAAGTTGTTCTCCCGAAGAATCGTTAGAACAGTTCGTAAGTGTTGAAAATGCATATCCAGTATAGGGCTATAAATGAGAATATTATCAAAATACTAATATAAACTTGCATAGAAAACTTTAGAAGATGTCATTCATTAGGCTTTAAAAAGTGGAAGGAGCATTCGTAAGTTTGTAAGGCATTACTAGAAACTCATAGTGGCTGTTATGTGTGCGGAATGCAGTTTTTGGAACATCTTCAGCGCATACTCGAATCTGATGATAATTGGAATGAAGATCCAATTTAGTGAAGACTCGGACCCCTTTTAATTCATCCAAGAGCTCATCTACGATTATTATAAGATATTTGTCTTTGACGGTGATGGTGTTCAAAGTACGGTAATCAATGCACATCCACCACGTACCATCTTTCTTGCACACTAGCAACATCGGCGATGAGTAAGGGCTGCAGCTTGGTCAAATTATTCTGGTATCAAGCATCTCCTTGACGATGTTCTCAATCTAGTCCTTCTGCATGTGAAGATAGTAGTACAGTCTCAAATTTGCTGGAGGTTTGCCCGACAAAATAGGTATGTGGTGGTCATGTGGCCAGTTAGGGGGAAGCCCTTGCGGCTCCGTGAAAACATCTGTGAATTCATTCAGTAAAAGGGAAAGCTTAGGATCTGAATTTTGCATGTTCTCATCCTTAGATGGCTGTTGGATATGCATTAAAAATCCATCATTTATTTTGTGTAGCACTTTCTCCATTCGTTGCAATGAAACAGTGGAAATATGGCTCCCGCGCTTGCCTCGTAATGTAGCATGTCTTCCTTTGCAATAAAAATTCATGATTAGTTTAGAAAAATTTCAGGAGATATCAACTAATGTTGTGAGTCATTCAATCCCAAGATGGCTTCATCAATGGGTAGGAGGAAGAAATCGGCTACCACTTCCTGGTCTTGTAGGAGCAATTTTACCAATGGGCACCGTTGGTCGTAATTGAGGATTCGCCCGTCGATGACCTTTACGTCGAACTAGTTGCAACCTTCAATTTGAAGTATCATATGTGCAGTGACCTTGCTATTGAGGAAGTTATTTGTGCTACCCGTATCGATGAGAATGATGATCAGTTACTGTTTAAGAAGTCCTCCAACTTTCATCATCTGCGGGTTGGAGTAGCCGAGCAGCGCATGCACTGTGTAGTCGATCGGTTAGGGTTCTTCCTCCGTGGCTTCATCTTTGGGTTTGAATCTTTCTTCAGATGGTTCACTATCGTCATCCTCTACTAGTTCAATCATGAGGAGCTGGCCCTTTTTGCAACGATGTTCTTGGCTCCATGGTTCATCATAGTGCCAACACAACCTCTTGGTCGATCGTTCATGAAGCTCATCTCTTATTAATTTTTTTGGTGTGGGGGCTCGGATGGTAGTAGAGGGGGCTGAAGGCTTCGACATGGCTGGTTGGAGAGTGACACTTGTCCTTCATACTTTGTGGTTCAATCGTTCTTCTTGGATTCTCACGAAGGAAACTACTGCCGTAAGAGTGTACGGTTTCTACGCATTTACTTCTCCTCAAATCTCCGGCTTTAGGCCCTCAATAAAAGTCTCTAAAAGTTTCTTTTATGACCAATCCATAGTTTAGTTAGATAAACATTCAAACCTTGTTTGGTATTCATGTATTGTCGAGGTTTACCGAATCTTCGCTAATTATCCGTCGATGTTGTTGAAATCGGTTGGTCCGAAGCAATTAAGTAGTCCTTCCTTGAATCGCTGCCAAGAGAGACCTCCTTGGGTGTGCTCATACCAATTAAACCACTGAATAGCATCTCCCTTAAGGTGGATGGCAGCAATCTCCACCCTTCTAGCATCGGCGGTTCGGTAGAATCGAAAATACATTCCGTGCGTGCGATCCATTCGATCGGGTCTCCTTTTTCCCATCTAGGGAAGTCAACCTTCATGCGTGAAGTGTTTGGATTAGGGATGATGTGGCTATGCTCTTGAGGATCATCTTGCTAGTCTGAAATTTCTCCTTGCTATGATTTCTTCGGGCTAGGTGGTCGACCCATGATGAATTCGGTGAAAAGGGATCGCGTCTTCTCCTCGTGGCTTTCAAATGCTTCAAACTTAGCGTTGATGGCCTCCTCTGATGCCATGGTGTATGCCTCTAGATTGGTAATATTAAGATCTTTTTTCTATTATTAGGTTAGTGGCATGAGAATTTTTGGAGAGGGGATGGCCGGTTGGATGGGTGGATCGGTTTAGATGAGAGTAGGCTACAGTTTAGGGCTAATTTAGGTGGCTGTTTGGGATCAGTATAGGGTGTGGTTTGCAAGGGTTTTTGATGGGGATGTTAGGGTTTATAGATGAGAGAAAAAGAGTTCAAAAACCCATAAAAGATGACATTCAAATCCAATGGAATTCGACGAAGAAAGGTGCTACGATGTGCTGTCCTACTGAACAGATTTTACGTCAGAGAAATGATGAAATCTTGATATAAATTTCAAAGGAAAAACTCAAGAAAAATATACATAAATCCTTGGTTTAGATGTGATTAGTATCAGTAAAAAGTTTTACAAAATTTTGGCAGAGTAACAGTAGGAAAATAAGGTAAAAGACGGAAGATAGATCCTTCATCGTAAAATTCCAACACTGCGTGATGACGAAAGAAGGCACAATAGAACCGATTTCAGAAGGATTTTTTTCTAGAGATCAATCTCAGATGAAAGCTAAGTTGATCTAGGGAATGGTATAAAAATTTTGGTCAAAAAGGAGAGGCATTACATCAATTTTAAGAGGCAAATAAGCAGCTGAAAATTTCTGCAATGTTTTGCCTTCGCAACAATGATAACGTTTGCATGAGATGAAATTTGCAATGGATTAAATATGGAAAAATTCTTCAATGTGTAAGGTAAAGGATCTTGCAATATGAAGAGGCATGGGTGATGAAAATATATCATATTTCCAGATCAAACACAGGGGCAATAACAGACTGATTTGATTTACGATTGGGGTGGAAGGTAGAGACGCGTATCACAACAATTGTGGAAATTGCTTGGGAAGGTGGAGGGTAGCTAAGATGGCTACAGGATAGCAGGAATGCGGCTCTGATATCATATGATAGAACCCCATAAGGAGCCTTATATATTTTGATCGCTAAGGGGGATCAACCCTTGGAACGCTATAGGGGTTCCTCCCTCCTAGACTCGGCACAAGGCTAAATAAAAGATGATATTTGCTTCATGAAAGAGAGGGGGTGGTTATATCATTATATAGGGTTCTAAATCCTAGCCAAAGGGTGCTTGCCTAAGTAAAATTATTCCTTTGCCCCTTTTATAGTCGACCTACCTTAGTAGGAATATGGGGCGGCTAGGTTGGCTCTATAGCCGACCTAAGCAGGGGGAAACCCTGGCCGACTAGCCCAGTAAAGGGGACAGGCGGCCACTAAGCCCTAAGGCCCCAATCTAAACCCTAGCCACACTTCTTTACTTAGGCATGTCAAACATTATAGCTGCATGATCACTAAGCCCCTATTTCTACTAAAGTATGTCGGCTATAGAAGGGGTAAAAGAGTATTTTTACTTACGTAAGTACATCATGGGCTAGGATTTAGAACCCTATATAATGATGTAGCTGCCCCTTCTTTTTTATCAAGCAAGATCAATCTTTTATTCAGCCATGTGCCGAGTTTTAGGAGGGAGGAACCCCTCTAGCATTCTAAGGGTTGATCCGCCTTAGAGATCAAAATCTATAGAGCATCTTCTAGGGTTCTATCAGCTCGATCTATTGGCATGTGGACTCCCATAACATTCGATCTTGACGTAATTTCTAATTTTTCCAGCCCGATGCCCGATCTTTGACTCCGGCCCAATATATAATTTTACTAGTTCAATTGTTTTACATTTTTATGATCAAAGATAGTCCTGTATTATTTTTCTTCAATATAGATTAGATCATAACTTTATCAATTGATGTTGACATCAAAATTTGAGATTCAACATCTTTATGTTACCATATGGGTATGCCACTCATTTCAAGCTGCAGTCAACATCATCGTATCACTCATTGACAAAAGCTTAATATGGAAGCAGTAACTATTAAATTCTGGATTTTGATAATGAAATCAATTAATGAGTTTATGGACCAATATGTTCTTGTAATAAGTGACGTAAGAAATACTTCGATCATGGACTCAAACCATCGAAGGAAAAATTATCGAAGTAGGAGAATTAAACGTTGGGCCAAATAAGTATCATGTCAAAAATTAGATGTTGAGTTGAAAGATTGGTCGACGTGCCAAAGATTGGACTTCATGATCAGGCATCATGCCGAAAGGATTGGGTATTATGCCAAAAGATCGAATGTTATGGGAAAATCAATATGTTGATAGATCAGACAATATGTTGAAGGAAAGAATGATGCGCCAGAGGTTCAAACAAAGTGTCGAATGATCGGATGATATGCCGAAATGTTGGACAACATGCTGAATGCTTCTTGATTGTGTCAGATATGTGGTTGGATTATTTATGCCTTGACCGAGGTCTATTAGAGTCAAATTGAGTTGGTATTAGGTCGAAACCATGCCAACTTATCGAGAAACCTATTGGGCTTAAACTAGGATTGAGTTGGGCTCATTAGAAGGCCAAACCGGTGGCCTTGAACAGGCCTAGGCGGTGGTACCGCTAGGCTTAGGCTGTGGTATCGCTAGGCCTAGGTGGTGGTACCACCCAGATAATCGACAACTATTGTTTTGTGCCTGTTAGTGTAGTTTGACAGTGGTATCGCCTATGTAGGCAGTGATACCACTTGGGGCGATGATAATACTACCCAGAATTCAAATTTTATGGTGGTAGTATCACCTGAAAGTTCAAAATTGTGATGTCAAATATTGCAGCTGCATGATCATCCAAATCCCAAAATTTTCAATGATTTAAATATTTTTCTCTCCATTTTGAAGCCATTTGAGGCTATAAATACCCCCTTCAAGGCTTGGATTAGAGCAAGAAATAAGTTGTGAAGTTTTTAAAGGTGTAGCTCTCTTTAAGCATTAGTTGAGTCTCCTTTACTAGCCTAGTCGGCCAGGGTTTCCCCCTGCTTAGGTTGAATATAGAGCCAACCTAGTTGCCAACTGTTCCCTCTAAGGTAAGTAGGTTATAGAAGGGGCAAAAGGATAATTTTAGTTAGGCAAACACCCCTTAGGGCTAGGGTTTGGAGCCCTATATAAGCATGTAGCCTCCATCTCTTTTTATGAAGCAATCATTAATTTTATTTCAGCCTTATACCAAGTCTAGGAGGGAGGAACCCCTACATCGTTCCAAGGGTTGATCCCCCTTAAGGGTCAAAATCTATAGAGCTCCTTCTGGGGTTATATCATCTGGTATCAAAGCCCTGTTCCTGTTGCCCTGTAGCCATCACCCATGCCTCCATCTTTCAAGCAATTCCCACAATTACTTTTTGACGTCGCCTTCATCTACCGTCGCCCACCAAGCCGCATATCCATCTATCTGCTGTCGCCCCCTGCGAGATTTGGAAATCTGATATTTTTTTATCATCCACACCTCTTCAATACTACAAGATTCCTTACTTTACACATTAAAGATTTTTTCCAAATTTTATCTGCTACAAATTTCATTTGTCGTAAACATTATCATTGTTACGAAGGTGAAACATTACAGAAATTTTCAACTGTATTTTTGCCTCTTAAAACTGGTTTATTTCATCTTCTTTCTAGCCAAAATTTTTACACAATTCTAAAGATCAACTTGGCTTTCATCTAGGATTAATTTCTAGAAAAAACTCCTTCGGAAACCGATTTTCTTGTGCAATCTTTCACCATCACGTAGTTTTAGAATTTTTACGATGAAGAATCTGTCCTCTGCCTATTGGCATCTTGAAGGTGAACTTTTGTTCATCCTTGTTGGTCAAAATTTTTATATAAATTCATAGATCATCTTAGCTTCCATCAAAGATAGATCTTAAAAAAAAACTCCTTATGGATCCGGACTTATAGCACTGCAATCCTTCATCACGCAATGCTGAAATTTTACAATGAGAATTCTGTTATCTTATTTGCAACAATTTTTCTACTGTTACGCTGCCAAAATTTTTGTGATCCACATTACTACTACTATCACCATCTTGATATTGAAATGCTCCATAAAGTTCTTGGATTTTTGCTGGAATTAATGTCGAGAAACTGCTACTTCTTCGACAGGAATTCTTTCGGCAGTACAGCGTATACCGCAGCGATCTTTCGTTGAAATTTTATCAAATCTCGCTGCCATCTTTTTCAGATTTGAGACTCCCCCTCTTATCTTCAATTCCTACTATTACTCACAAAAAAATACTAATAAAACTACAGCCAAACAACCATCCTAATCAGCCCTAACCGCAGCCTACTTTCTTATTAATCCACTTATATTTTCAGCCAACTTTCCTTACCGATACCTCTACCTTTGCTGTCATCTATCCCAGATCTAAAATCTATTTCTCTAACCTTCATTTACTGCTATCACAGCCCTAAAACCATACCAATTTGCAGCCTAAACTCCACAAGCCCCAAATTGCATCCAAAACAGCCACAAAGCGCACCAAAAAAACCGCAACCTTTGGTCCACCAACCATTCACCCGCCCAATCTCCCTTATTCCTTCAACCAAGCACGCATCTTTCGCTGCCCAACGCTGCCAACAGCGACCTCTTGCTTCCATCCTCCTTTGTCACAGCTAACAGCAATCCTTGTGGTAAAAAGCTATCAGCAGCAATCTTTCGCTGCAATCTATTTATATCACAGCCCGCAACAATCGATTGCTGCCAGCTATCTTGATCGCGGCCAGCAACAAGTTGAACACAACAACAGCTGTCTCTCACTCCATACCGCTACTGCCCTCCTCCGCAACAGTCGTGTACATCGCTGTCCCATCTTCCTCCTATTACAACCGCACCCTTACTACAACCGACGCCACCTGCAACCACGAAGTCGCACTGCAGTCGTAGCTGACGTTGCTGCTGCCCTCTTCTTCCTCCGCCATCGCTGCTACCTTTAGACTCAGATCTCTTGGCTGTCATCTTCTGACAAATATCAACCACATAAAAAATCACAACCTCGACAACATTGTAGCATCAACATTGTAGTATCACTGATGGACCGCAGCCGACATTACAGCTGCCATTTTCTTCCTCCACCATTGCTGCTACCCTTGGCTGTCATCCTCCACTTGGAGACTTTACCACCACAGCCCCGACATTGCTGCCATTGCTGCCTTCAACCTGAAGATTGTAGCTACACTCTTTAATTGGTTTGATTTCATAGGTTGGAGATTCTTACGTCATGACATCGATGGGCTTATTCGAAGCCAAATTGGAGGCTCTTGAGATGCATATGGATGTTAAATTACGTGCTCTCTTTAAGGAGTTTAGATTGGACCGATCACCGAGCCCAATAAGATCACAACGTGGTGCAAATTTGGATTGTAAAAAGAACCTTAGCGAAGTACTAGCAATGATCCGTCAAACCTCTACCATCCAAGAGTAATAAACCAGGTTTGAAAGGTTATCTAATCAAACTTATGATTGGTCTAAAAAATAGATATTGAGGACTTTTATTGAGGGCATGAAGCCGGAGATTCAGGAAGAAGTTAAAGCGCGACAACCATACACACTTAAGGTAGCCATCTCCTTTACGCGACATCAAGAGGAGCGATTGAACTATGAAGGTCGGAAGACTAGAGTTGCTCCCCGACTAGTGGCACCAAAGCTTTCACCTCCTCCTATTGTCGGCTGACCCCTTCAGCCACAGAAATTAACAAAGGAAGACCTTCATGACTGTCACGCCCCCCGAATTATATCACATTCAAGAGGGTTGACCATGTCATAATAAAAATATAATATAATTCTACCACAATCCAAACCCAGGATCCAAACTAAATTTGAGGATACCAATTAAACATTTTCAAAGATCATTCACATCCATTCAGAAAACCTTTGCAGATTATAAATCTTACATTATATCACTCGATAATCCATGAAAATCGAAGATTAACTTAACCAAAAATATTAACCATGCTTATAAAACCATCAGCCTCATAAATCTATACAAATGCAAAAATCAAACATTTTTCACCACTTCATATGATTGTAAAACTTAACATTCAAAGATTCCACACTAAGAGATATTCTAACCTTTTTACAATATACATTAGTTCATATTTATCTATAATATATCATTACATACAAAATATTCTTATACAACATCTCCCAATAAGACTTGCCCAAAATTACAAAGCTTTCCACTATTTCAGCTCAGTTCTAACTTTTTCTGTAAGGGACAAGTTAACTTGTAAAATTTATATAGCAATAGGGTGAGCATATAGAGTTCAGTAAGTGGCTAACATATCCAAGATAAAGAAGGATAGCTTTCAAAATAAACTTGATGTCGATTAGCAAAGCAAGGGTGTAATAATCCATAGAGAGCATTTTTATAGATACATAATCATAAATCATTTCATTCGAAATATATTTTAATCATAAAAGTAGAGAAAGAGTAGTTGGAGCATATCATTGGGATTACGAAACATTTAAGAGCGTATCAAAGATGTATGAAGTGTTTTGGAATATATCAAAGGCATATGTAACATTTAAGAGCATATCACAGATGCTTAGGACATTTCAGAACATATCAATGGCATGTGAAATATTTCGGAATATATCAATAGAAAATAAAACATTTTGGAAACATAATAATGACATTCGAAATAGTTAGGAGCATGTCAAACACATATGAAATGTTTCAAAACATATCAATGACAAATAAAATATTTTGGAGCATATCAAAAATGCATAAAGAGTTTCAGAATATATCAATGGAATGTGAAATGATTCAAAGCATATCAAAGGTGCATAGGACATATTTCGAAGCATATCAATGGTGTAGGAATAATCTCAAAGCTTATCAAATGAACAATTGAGGAATAGAAGCTCAATATCATATCAGACATAACATTCATTCATTCTTATCCAAAGCGCATAAATAAACTCATAAGCAATGCTTTGGATATTATATCAAAGACATAGATAATGAAGTGAGACCATAAATAGAATGTGGATCATTCATCGCTGAATGAGCACCAAACATAAGTCTCCCACGTTTGGGAGCTCCATCCACTGATGTTTGAGTGAAGTCAGTGGGGCTAGCAAGAGCATAGCTGGCTATAAACACAATATCCTTTACCATTTCTGGCAAAGGTCTAGAATATCTCATAAATATCAGAGTACAAAAGGACATGAGCAATAAAAGTGACATATATCAGAAGCACATACGAAACAATGAAAGATACATATACTAATATGAAGCAATACGATGTTAACATAAACATTCATAATTATATTCAGATAGTCAAAGAATAAAGAACAAGAGTGCATAAGAATTTAAGCAATACTATAAGGCTCAATTGAAGGATGGGCTTTAATTGGATCATAGATAGAATATGATCCGATAATATATCAAAAACATAGATGGTGAAGTGAGATCATAAACATAATGTGGTCCTTCTGACCACCAAACATAGTAGAGCATCATAGGCTCCAAGCATATCATACCCTTTATCATTTCTGGCAAAGGTTCAAAATATCCCACAAACACCAGAGTACAAAAGGACATGAGCACTAAATTTAGCTTATATCGGAAGCACATACGGAACGATGAATCATACATGTGTCTAAACAAACTAATATGGTGTAACATCAATTAATATATAATATATTTAGATAAGTATGGAAATCAAAGGCAACATCATCAGAGAATTTAATTTTGAAATGGGTGAAGCAAGAATGGGCAAAACTAATACAATCACTATTCTAGCAGAATTCATATGGTACATCTCAAAGTTATTTTGAATAATCAAATATACTCCAAATTACTCAGAAAGGGT
Organism: Ensete ventricosum; assembly: GCA_029747655.1. Classification (NCBI taxonomy): domain Eukaryota; kingdom Viridiplantae; phylum Streptophyta; class Magnoliopsida; order Zingiberales; family Musaceae; genus Ensete; species Ensete ventricosum. The sequence goes on along the minus strand of JAQQAF010000003.1, from coordinate 24,116,268 downwards.
TTATTTAGAAAGATAAATCAATATACTTTCAAATTAAATAAGTTTCATACAAATTGGAAACCTCTACAAAAAGTTATAAATGATTTGGCAACTAAATCATAGTATCAAATGAAAGACCTATTAGTCTATTTTCTAACGAATCTAGTTTTACATAAATCAGAGACTCCAATAGAAAGATATAAACAATAGAGTGATGAAAGGTTAGGAGGTACATACTCTATTTTACAGATTTCATATGCTCAATTGAAATAAACGTTTGGGCTAGCAAATGAACTCCAAATTCCTCAAAATCAGTTTCAAAAGAAAGATATGTGAATCTATTCTTGAAGAAGCTAACTTTTATCTAAATCAGAGATCTGTACTAAAAGACACAGTAAGAACAAGACAGATAGGTCATAATCTTGATAATATTACATATTCATAATTGGCATCTAACTAAAGAGATTTCAATTTTATCTCAAATTTTTCTCATAACCAAAGTAAGAACAAAGATAAACATTGGAAGAAAAAAGATAAAAGATATTATATGATAGGGTTAGAACATTTACCTTTACAAATTTTGATCTCTAAGGTGAGGATTAGGTCACAATCTCAAAATTCCCACTTCTTTCCTTCTCTTATTCATCTTCTTCTTCTTCTTCTTCTCCTCAAGTTCACATTGCTATCAAAACCCTTTTTTCTCTAATTGTTAATTGTTTAAGCTAATATATGGGTTGTTAGGTAGCAAACATGCATGCATTGTGCTTATGTGTCACCTATGCACATGCACATGTGACACTACTTTAAACAAGGTAGTGACACATGTCCTTAATATGTTATTTGCTTTTCTTTTTAACTTAATATGAACATTTTCATAATTCATTTCATATTTTTAAGATTCACACTTAGGTTGCTAGTAATCATCTTTCAATATAAAATTATTTAATCAAGAGAATTAATAAACAAATCCTCAAATTTACAAATGGGTTCTCATAAATAATTTAAAATATATCATTATAAATATTTTAAAAATAAGGGATATTACACTCTCGCCCCCTTAAAATATAAATTTAGTCATTTAAATTTATCGTACCTCCATCGATGAAAAGATGGGGATAGATTTTCTTCCTTTCATCCTCTAGCTCCCAAGTAGTTTCATCCACAGAATGATACCTCTTAATCATTTTTAAGTGGAGGAAAGATCCTCATTCTTATGATATTTTCTTTCTCATCAATGATTACAATTACATAGTCTTTTAGACATGATTGAAATATTATATTCATTAGTAAACTGTAGGGGCATTAGTCAAACTAAAAGTATTAATCTTCGAAAATGAGTAATACCTTAGACCACTGATTTGGAAGCTCGGGAATCCTGTTTAGAGATGGTATATATACTAGCTTGGGTGGTTAACCTACGAGGCCATGGTTCTTCCTTCTTTTTCAATGGGCAATCTTTTATTTTATGATCTAACTTCCTATAAGTAAAACATGCTCTAGTCACCCAATAACATTGGCTTGTTTCATAATTAAATCTGTATTTTGCACATGATTGAGTTCTCTAAGGTGATTTTTCTTTCCTAAATCCAAATATCTTGACCCTCTTATTACTATCTTTATATTCATTTTCTCGCTTACTTTTAGTAGTAAACTGGTCCTTTTTCTTACCCCTAATTTCTTATATCTCCTCCAAGTCTTTTTCAATTATTAAAGTCCTTTCTACCACATCAGCATATGATGAGAGTTTTAAGGCCGATATCCGACTCCTTATCACTGGTCTTAGACCTCTCTTAAATCTTTTTGACTTCCTAATTTTGTCATTGGTCATGTGAGTGGCAAATCTGGAGAGCTCAGTGAATTTAGCTTCATATTTTGCAACTGTCAAGTTTCCCTGTATGATATTTAAGAACTCTAATTCCTTCTACTCCCTAATACAATCTAAAAAATATTTATCATTAAACTTTTCTATGAATACATTCCAAGTAATGAGCTCATGCCTGATTTCACTGATTCTCTGCATTGTTCTCCACCAATGTTCAACTTCCCCTTCCAACATGAAAGTGGCAAAAGGAACCTTCTGGTCATTAAATATCTTCTCTATTTGTATCATCCATTATTCAGCCACCATTGGATCAGGTTCATCGATAAAACTTGGAAGACTAAGCTTTTTAAACTGTTATATTGCCAATCCAGCCTGAGTTGATGTCCCAACTTTATCATTTCCGCCTTGTTGGACTTGTTGTTGCATCACATGTTTCATAGCATCAAGGGTTTTCATAATCCTGCTCAACTGATTAGAAGTCAATGTCATAGGAGAACTTGATGACCTCGTCATTCTTGCAACCTAAAATCATCAAAAGAAAAATCTTGTTTGTCAATCACTCTATAAAATCACTAAACCTCGACATATATTTCAAATATAATATATCTACCAGTATGCCTTAGTGATCCTCAAATCATGCTCTGAGACCATCTCTGTCACGCCTCCTGAATTATATCGTATTTGAGATGGGTGACCCTGTCTTAATAAAAAAATAATATAATTCAACTGCAATCTAAACCCAAGATCCAATCTAAATTTGAGGACACTGATTAAACATTTTCAAAGATCATTTACATCCATTCAGAAAATCTGTGCAGTTTATAAATCTTATAACACATCACTCAATAATCCACAAAACTCAAAGATTAACTTAACTAAAAACATTAACCATGCTTATAAAACCATCAGTCTCATAAATCTATACAAATGCAAAAACCAAAAAATTTCCACCACTTAATATGGTTGTGAAACTTAACATTCAAAGATTCCACACTAAGAGATATTCTAACCTTTTTACAAGATACATCACTTCATATTTATCTATAATATTTCATTACATATAAAATATTCTTATACAGCATCTCCTAATAAGACTTGCCCAAAATCTACATAGTTATCCACTATCTCAGCTCAGTTCTAACTTTTTCTGTAAGCGACAAGTTAACCTGTAAAAATTATATAGAAATAGGGTGAGCATATAGAGCTCGGCAAGTGATTAACATATCCAAGATAAAGAAGGATAGCTTTTAAAATAAACTTGATGTCAATTAGCAAGGCAAGGGTATAATAATCCATAGAGAGTATTTTTATAGATACATAATCATAAATCATTTCATTCGAAACATACTTTAATCATAACAGTAGAGAAAGAGTAGTTGGAGCATATCATTGGGAATACGAAATATTTAAGAGCGTATCAAAGATGTATGAAGTGTTTTTGAATATATCAAAGACATATGTAACATTTCAGAGCATACCACAGATGCTTAGGACAAGGGTGTAAAAATTCATAGAGAGCATTTTCGTAGATACATAATTATAGATCATTTCATTTGAAACATACTTTGATCATAACAGTAGAGAAAGAATAGTTGGAGTATATCATTAGGAATACAAAATATTTAAGAGCGTATCAAAGATGTATGAAGTGCTTCGGAACATATCAAAGGTATATGTAACATTTTAGAGCATATCACAGATGCTTAGGACATTTCATAACATATCAATGACATGTGAAATGTTTTGGATATATCAATAGCAAATGAAATATTTTGGAAACATAATAATGACATTCGAAACAGTTAGGAGCATGTCAAACACATATGAAATATTTTAGAACATATCAACGACAAATGAAATATTTCAGAGCATATCAAAGATGCATAAAGAGTTTCGGAATATATCAACGGAATGTGTAATGATTCAAAGTATAACAAAGGTGCATAAGACATATTTCGAAGCATATCAATAGTGTAGGAATAATCTTAAAGCTTATCAAATGAATAATTAAGGAACAAAAGCTCAATATCATATCAGACATAACATACATTCATTCTTATCTGAAGCGTAGAAATAAACACAAAAGCAATGCTTTGGATATCATATCAAAGACATAGATAGTGAAGCGGGATCATAAACAGAATATGGATCATCCATCGCTAAGTGACCACCAAACATAAATCTCTCATGTTTGGGAGCTCCATCCACCCACGTCTGAGCGAAGTCAGTTGGATTGGTAAGAGCATAGCTGGCACTAAACACAATACCTTTTACCAATCCTGGCAAAGGTCTAGAATATCTCACAAACAGTAGAGTAAAAAAAGACATGAGCGATAAAAGTGACATATATCGGAAGCACATGTGGAATAATAAAATATATATGTGCTAATATGAAACAATACAATGTTCACATAAACATTCATAATTTGTATTCAGATAGTCAAAGAATAAAGAACAAGAGTGCATAAGAATTTAAGCAATATTGTAAGGCTCAATTGAAGGATAGGCTTTAATTAGATTATAGATAGAATATGATCTGATAACATATCAAAAACATAGATGGTGAAGTGAGATCACAAACATAATGTGGTCCTTCTGACCACCAAACATAGTAGAGCATCATAAGCTCCAAGTATTTTATACCCTTTACTATTTCTGGCAAAGGTCCAGAATATCCCACAAATACTAGAGTATAAAAGGACGTGAGCAATGAATTTGGCTTATATCGGAAAAACATGTGAAACGATAAATTATGCATGTGCCTAAATAAACTAATATGGTGTAACATCAATTAATATATAATATATTCAGATATGTAAGGAAATAAAAGGCAAGAGCATCAGATAATTCAATTTTGAAATGGGTGAAGCAAGAATGGGCAAAATTGATACAAACACTATTCTGGCATAATTCATAAGGTATATCTCAAAGTTATTTGAATAATCAAATATACTCTAAATTCCTCTAAAAGGGTTTATTTGGAAAGCTAAATCAATATACTTTCAAATGAAATAAGTTTCATACAAATTGGAACCCTCTACAAAAAGTTATAGATGATTTGACAGCGAAATGTCAGAAATCATAGTCCATGTTTTACAAAATCTATAACATCTAACAAAATAGAAAGTTTAACGGTCATTTGGACTCCAAATATTTCAATCCTACTATCAAATGAAAGATCTATTAGTCTATATTCTAATAAATCTAGTTTTACATAAATCAGAGACTCTAACAGAATGATATAAGCAATAGAGTGATAAAAAATCAGGAGGTACATACTCAATTTTATAGATTTCATATGCTCAATTGAAATAAACGTTTGGGCTAGCAAATGAACTCAAAATTCTTTAAACTCAATTTCAACAGAAAGATATGTTGAAAAAGTAAAGTTTTATCCAAATCAGATATCTGTACTAAAAGTTACAGCAAGAAAAGGCATATAGGTCATAATCTTGATAATATTATATATTCATATTTAGGCATCCAACAAAAGGGATTTTGGTTTTATCTCAAAATTTTCTTATAATCAAAGTAAGCACAAGGACAGTAGAAAAAAGGATAAAAGACATTATAAGTTTGGGTTAGAATACTTGCCTTTACAAATTTTGATCTCAAAGGTGTGGATTAGATCACAATCTCAAAATTCTCATTTTTTCCTTCTCTTCTTATTCTTCGTCTTCTTCTTCTCCTTAAGTTCACGTTGCAGCCAAAACCTTTTTTTCCCTCTAATTATTAATTGTTTAAGCTAACATATGGGTTGATAGGTGACAAACATGTATGCAATGTGCTTATGTGTCACCTATGCACATGCACAAGTGGCACTACTTTAAACAAGGTAGTGACACATGTCCTCAACATGTTATTTTCTCTTCTTTTTTAAACTTAATATGAATCTTTCATAATTCATTTCATATTTTTAAGATTCACACTTAGGTCCTTAGCAATCAACTTTTAATATAAAATTATTTAATCAAGAAAATTAATAAACAAATCCTCAAATTTACAAATGGATCCTCATAAATAATTTAAAATATTTCATTATAAATATTTTGGAAATGAGGGATTTTACACTCTCCCCCCCCCCCCCCCCCCCCTAAAATTAATTTTTAATCCTCTAAATTTATCATCCCTCCATCGACGAAAAGATGGGGATAGATTTTCTTCATTTTATCCTCTAGCTCCCAAGTAGTTTCATCCACAGAATGATAACTCTTAATCATTTTTAATTAGAGGAAAGATCCTCATTCTTATGATATTTTCTTCCTCATCGATGATTACAATTACATAGTATTTTAGACATGGTTGAAATATCCTATTCATTAGTAAACTGTAGGGGCATTAGTCAAACTAAAAGTATTAATCTTCGAAAATGAGTAATACCTTAGACCACTGATTTAGAAGCTCGGGAATCCTGTTTAGAGATGGCATATACACTAGCTTGGGCGGTTGACCTAGGAGGCCGTGGTTCTTCCTTCTTTTTCAATGGGCAATCTTTTATTTTATGATCTAACTTCTCATAAGCAAAACATGCTCCAGTCACCCAATAACATTGGCTTGTTTCATAATTAAATCCATATTTTGCACATGACTGCGTTCTCTGAGGTGACTTTTCTTTCCTAAATCCAAATATCTTGACCCTCTTATTACTATCTTTATATTCATTTTCTAGCTTACTTTTGGTAGTAAACTGGTCTTTTTCTTACCCCTAATTTCTTATATCTCCTTTAAGTCTCTTTCAATTATTAAAGCCCTTTCTACCCATCAGCATATGATGAGAGTTTTAAGGTTGATATCTGACTCCTTATCGCCGGTCTTAGACCTCTCTCAAATCTTTTTGACATCCTAATTTTGTCATCGGTTATGAGTGGCAAATCTGGAGAGCTCAGTGAATTTAGCTTCATATTTTGGTACTATCATGTTTCCCTGTATGAGATTTAAGAACTCTAATTCCTTCTGCTCCCTGATACAATTTAGAAAATATTTATTATTAAACTTTTCCGTGAATACTTTCTAAGTATTGAGCTCATGCCTGATTTCACTGATTCTCTAATATGAAAGTGGCAAAAGGAGCCTTCTAGTCTTCAGGACAATTTAAGACATCAAATATCTTTTCTATTCACATCATCAATTATTCAGCCACCATTGGATTAGGTTCACCGATAAAACTTTAAGGACTAAGCTTTTTAAACTGTTCTATTCCCAGTCTAGCCTGAGTTGATGTCCCAACTTTATCATTTTCGCCTTGTTGGACTTGTTGTTGCATCACATGTGTCATAGCCTCAATGGTTTTCATAATCCTACTCAACTGATCAGAAGTCAATGCCACAGGAGAACCTGATGACCTCATCATTCTTGTTTCCTAAAATCATCAAAAGAAAATTTTTGTTTGTCATTCACTCTATAAAATCACTAAACCTCTATGTATATTTTAAATATTATATATCTACCAATATGTCTTAGTGATCCTTAAATCATGCTCTGATACCATCTCTGTCACGCCCTCTGAATTATATCGCATTTGAGAGAGGTGACCCTATCTTAATAAAAAATATAATATAATTCAACCACAATTCGAACCCATGATCCAAACTAAATTTGAGGATACCGATTAAGCATTTTTAAAGATCATTCACATCCATTCAGAAAACTAGTGAAGTTTATAAATCTTACACTACACTACTCGATAATCCACAAAATTCAAAGATTAACTTAACCAAAAACATTAACGATGCTTATAAAATCATTAATCTCATAAATCTATACGAATACAAAAACCAAATATTTTCCACCACTTCATATGATTGTAAATCTTAACATTCAAAGATTCCACACTAAGAGATATTCTAACCTTTTTACAAGATACATCAATTCATATTTATCTATAATATTTCATTACATACAAAATATTCTTATACAACATCTCCCAACAAGACTTGCCCAAAATCTACATAGCTTTTCACTATCTCACCTCAGTTCTAACTTTTTCTGTAAGCGATAAGTTAACCTGTAAAATTTTTATAGCAACAGGGTGAGCATATAGAGCTCAGCAAGTGACTAATATCCAAGACAAAGAATGATAGCTTTCAAAACAAACTTGATATCGATTAGCAAGGAAAGGGTGTAAAAATCCGTAGAGAGCATATTCGTAGATATATAATCATAAATCATTTCATTCGAATTTTACTTTGATCATAACAGTAGAGAAAGAGTAGTTGGATCATATCATTGGGAATACGAAACATTAAGTGTGTATCAAAGATGTATGAAGTGTTTCGGAACATATCAAAGGCATATGTAACATTTCAGAGCATATCACAGATGCTTAGGACATTTCAGAATATATCAATGACGTGTAAAATATTTTAGAATATATCAATAGCAAGTAAAATATTTTAGAAACATAACAATGACATTCGAAACAAATAGGAGCATGTAAAACACATATGAAATATTTCAGAACATATCAACGACAAATGAAATATTTCATAGCATATCAAAGATGCATAAAGAGTTTCAGAATATATCAACTGAATGTGAAATGATTCGAATCATATCAAATGTGCATAGAACATATTTCGAAGCATATCAATGGTGTAGGAATAATCTCAAAGCTTATCAAATGAACAATTAAGGAACAGAAGCTCAATATCATATCAGACATAACATTAATTCATTCTTATCGAAAGCACAGAAATAAACTCATTAGCAATGCTCTTAATATTATATCAAAGACATAGATGGTGAAGTGAGACCATAAACAGAATATGGATCATCCATCGCTGAATGACCACCAAATATAAGTTTCCCACGTCTGGAAGCTCCATCCACCCTCGCTTGAGGGAAGTTAGTGGGGTGGGCATGAGCATAGCTGACTCTAAACACAATACCCTTTACAATTTATCACAAAGGTATAGAATATCCCAAAAACACCAGAGTACAAAAGGACATGAGCAATAAAAGTGGCATATATCGGAAGCACATGCGGAACAATGAAATATACATGTGTTAATATTAAGCAATACGATGTCAACATAAATATTTATAATTTGTATTTAGATAGTCAAAGAATAAAGAACAAGAGTGCATAAGAATTTAAGCAATACTGTAAGGCTCAATTGAAGGATGAGCTTTAATTGGATCATAGATAGAATATGATTCGATAACATATCAAAAATATAGATGGTGAAGTGAGATCACAAACATAATGTGGTCCATCTGATCACCAAACATAGTAGAGCATCACAGGCTCCAAGCATAACATACAATTTACCATTTATGGTAAAGGTCTAAAATATCCAACAAACACCATAGTACAAAAGGACATGAGCAATGAATTTGGCTTATGTCGGAAGCACATGCAGAACGATAAATTATGCATATGCCTAAATAAACTAATATGGTGTAACATCAATTAATATATAATATATTCAAATATGTAAGGAAATAAAAGCCAAGAACATAAGAGAATTCAATTTTGAAATGGGTGAAGCAAGAATGGGCAAAACTGATACAATCACTATTTTGGAAGAATTCATAAGATGCATCTTAAAGTTATTTTGAATAATTAAATATATTCCAAATTACTCAAAAAGGGTTTATTTGTAAATCTAAATCAATCTACTTTCAAATGAAATAAGTTTCATACAAATTGGAAGCCTCTACAAAAAGTTATAGATGATTTGGCAGCCAAATGTCGAAAATCATAGTCCCTATTTTATAGAATCGATAATGTCTAACAAAATAGAAATTTCGACAGTCATTTGGACTCCAAATATTTCAATCCTAGTACTACATAGAAATTTTGACAGTCTATTTTCTAATGAATCTAGTTTTACATAAATCAGAGACTCCAAGATAATGATATAAGTAATATAGTGATGAAAGGTCAAGAGTACTGACTCTGTTTTACAGATTTTATATGCTTAATTAAAACAAATGTTTGGGCTAGCAAATGAACTCCAAATTATTCTAACTCAGTTTCAAAAGAAAGATATATGAATCTATTTTTGAAAAAAATAATTTTATCTAAATCAGAGGTCTGTACTAAAAGTTACCGTAAGGACAAGGCAGATAGGTCATTATTTGACAATATTACAGATTCATACATAGGCATCCAACAAATGGGATTTTGGTTTTATCTAAAATTTTCCTCATAATCAAAGCAAGAACAAGGATAAATTTCAATAAAAAAAGGATGAATATATTATGAGATGGGGTTAGAATACTTGCCTTTACAAATTTTGATCTCAAATGTGTGGATTAGATCACAATCTCAAAATTCCCACTTCTTTCCTTCTCTTCTTCTTCTTCTTCTTCTCCTCGAGTTCACGTTGCAGCAAAAACCCTTTTTTTCTCTAATTGTTAATTGTTTAAGGTAACATATGGGTTGATAGGTAGCAAACATGCATGTAATGTGCTTATGTGTCACCTATGCATATGCACAAGTGGAACTACTTTACATAAGGTAGTGACACATATCCTCAATATGTTATTTTCTCTTTTTTTTTAACTAAATGTGAATCTTTTATATTTTTAAGATTCATACATTGGTCCCTAACAATTAATTTTTTATATAAAATTATTTAATCAAGAGAATTAATAAACAAATCCTCAAATTTATAAATGGGTCCTCATAAACAATTTAAAATATATCATTATAAATATTTCATAAATGAGCGATATTATAATGATGGATCGACAAAGGGCTTATGTGGGTGTTGTAATAAACTGTGGAGCCCAGAACACAAATGTAAAAAGGAGACACCGCTGATGATTGCGCCCATTGAAGAACCCAAACTTGAAGATATGACTCTCGAGCCCAAGGAGAATGATACACCACAACCAGCCACCCGCATGGTCCTTATCTTAGCCGGCTACACCAACCTGCAAAAATTAAAGATCGAAGGGTTTCTCGAGCAGCAGTCCGTCATCAGCCTCATCGACGCCGGGAGCACACACAACTTCATGAGCGGTAAGGTTGCTGCTCACTTAATGCTCCAAAAAGAATATTACAATAGGTTCAAAGTTAAGGTAGCTAATGGCCAAATTCTAAAGTGCAACTAGAAGTGCCCACGGGTAAAACTGATCCTACAGGAGCAAGACATAGTTGCTGATTTTTTCCTCCTCCCTCTTCTTGGTTTTGATATAGTGCTTGGCATTGATTGGTTATCCACGATTGGAGATGTTTTCTGAATTTTTTTGAAACTAACCATGAAATTTTTCAGAAAAGTAAAGTAGGTGATTCTACGAGGGAGCCCAATGACTACAACTACAACACAATACTTGGAGGGGGTACCAAAAGAAAAATCTAGTGGTTTCCCAATTTAAATTCAAGGGTTTCATGAGATTGAAGATAAAAACTCTCTCCCACAGCTTACTAAAATATTGGGCGTCTCCACCAAACTGAGCCGATTACCTCCTCTAAAGTTGTCCGACCCCCCTATGCTAAACAGGCCGGAACTTCTACCAGTTGTTGCTCGGCTAGATTACTTCCTACAACCTCAGAAGGTCAAAGATAAAAGGATCATCCAAGAGATGATAGAGATAGAGATATGGATTATTCGACCATGCTTATTTCCTTCTACGACACATCCCTACATCTTTTTCCCCAGAGATAAGCTACTCCTAAAGTGTTACATCCCGTCGAACTCACCATGGTTGATCTTAGGTGACTTCCACAACTTTCCCCAAGATCAGACCATGATGCTTAAAGACTTCCTTGATGATGACCTCTGATCTACAGCCCAAGACAGTGAGAAAATTGAGCCCCTCCAGTGGCAAAATCAGAAAAGAGGAAGGATCATTCGCAGGACTCAATTAAGCATGAACGTCATCCCTCTCATTATAAAGAAATATGCACCACCTTGACCGAGTGGAACTATAGCCCTCACGACCACGATGTCGTCCACACCAAATCATGGCCAGATCTTTATTATTGGAGTAGACACATTCAGAGTGGGGGTCAACATCATCCTCATGCAAGATGGTCAACAATATGAAGAAGTCTTTATTAGAGGATAACCCTTACTCCAAAAGAAGGTATGACTACTATTACAGAGCAACCACGTGGCAGCCCTTCCCCCTGACAAACGCCGGAGCAGAAGAAAATTTCCTGAGATAGATTAAGTCCCCTTTCATCTTCAGCTCCACCAACATAAAATTCAAGTCTCAAGAAAGTGGTCTCCCTATTTCTTTGGACCTTGCAAAATTGGGGATCATATTGGGGCCCTAACCTGGAGATCAGATCTACGCACCAGATCAAGATTATAGTTGATCATCCAGGTATCACACCTCAAATGAAAATTTAAAGAAGACGACTCAGCCCAAATCCTTCCAACTAACACCCCAGCTATTGAGGAGGCCAAAGTTCAGTTGATGATAGTATGGGAATCATATGAGGAGCTGAAGACCCGGTTTCTCGAGTTCATGGAACCTCAACCTTGAGGACAAGACTGATTTTAAAAGGGTGGGTTTGATAGGACTCAGCAGGATTGAGTCATAATCACCCTAGAAGTAGTCAAATAAAACCCTATGAAATTATAATAAACCCCACCTAGCCACTTCTATCCTATAAAGAAGTGTGGTTAGGGTGTAGATTGGGGACTTAGGGTTTAGTAGCCGCCGTTAACTTTACTAGGCTGGTCGGCCAGGGTTTCCCCCTGCTTAGGTCGGCTATAGAGCCAACCTAGCCGCCACCTATTCCCTCTAAGGCAAATAGGCTATAGAAAGGGCAAAAGGATAATTTTAGTTAGGCAAGTACCCCCTATGGCTAGGGTTTGAAGCCCTACATAAGAATGTAGCCTCCATCTCTTTTTATCAAGCAATCGTCAATTTTATTTTAGTCTGTGTCGAGGCTAGGAGGGAGGAACCCCTACAGTGTTCCAAGGGTTGATCTCCCTCAAGGGTTAAAATCTATAGAGCTCCTTCTACGGTTCTACCACTCTCCTTAGCCTGTTAAAAGAAGAAGAGTTGTAACAAGGGTAGTCGATCTTCGCTCGTTGAAAAGAAGATCGATAGTGAAAGTTGGTTGCGTCGAGGGAAGAGGAATTGAGAGTGGACGTAGGTCGGGATGACCGAACTACTATAATCGATTTGCATTTTGATTTACTTACTCATTTTGCTAATTGCATTTTCGATAAAGATTTATCGATCGAACTTCTAAAATCGGTTAAATTTTCTATATCAACCCCCCCACCCCCCACCCCTCTCTTAGTGTCATTATGATCCTAACAATTAGCTTGGTTCTCTCGGTTGGATTAACACCTAAGAGAGATCTAATGACTTTTTTGGGCAACCAAGAGAATCACTTAATCACTCATCCTCCTATGTTCAATGGAATAGACTACACATATTGGAAAACATGAATGCAAATTTTTTACTTTCTATGTATTTTGATTTTGAAAACCTTGTTCCTATTAAGGCAGGTCGGCTATAGGAGGGCAAAGGGATAATTTTACTTAGGCAAGCACCCCCTTAGTCTAGGGTTTTGATCCCTATTTAAAGAGTTTTGATCCTTGTTTGATCCCCCTCTTAAATCAGGTAATCATCAATTTTATTTTAGCCTTGTGCCGAGTCTACGAGGGAGGAATCCCTACAACGTTCCAAGGGTTAATCCCCCTCAAAGGTCAAAATCTATAGAGCACCTTATGGGGTTCTATCATCTGGTATCAGAGTCGCGTTCCTGCTACCCTGTAGCCATCATCCACGCCTCCATCTTCCAAGCAATTCTCATAATTTCTTTTGACATCGCCTTCATCCACCGTCGCTCACCAAGCCACAGATCCATCAATCTGCTGCCATCCTCTGCATCAACATAATAGATCTAGAGATCTGATTTTTGCTAGAATGAATGTTGAGAAAATGCTGCTTCTTCGATGGGAATTCTGATCAGCAGTACAGCGTATACCGTAGCGATCTTTTGTCAAAATTTTATCAGATCTCGCTACCATCTTTTCCAGATTGGAGACTTCCCCTCTCATCTTTAATTCTTACTATTACACCCCAAAAAATCCCAACAAAACCACAGCCAAACAGCCATCCCAATCAGCCCTGACTGCAGCCTACTTCCTTATCGGTCTACTTACCTTTTCAGCCAACTTTCCTTATCGATACACCTACCTTTGCTACCATCTATCCCAGATCTAAAATCTATTTATCTAACCTTCATCTACTGCTATCACAATTCTAAAATCACACCAATTCGTAACCTAAACCCTACAAAACCAAACTGCACCCAAAACAACCACAAACCGTATCTAAAAACCAAAGCCTTCGGTCCACCAACCTTTCAGCCGCCCAATCTCCCTTTTCCCTTCAACCGCAGCATGCATCTTCCATTGCTCAATGCTACCAATAGTGACCTCTTGTTGCCATCCTCCTTGATCATAGCTAGCAGCGATCCTTATGGTAAAAAGCTACCAGTAGCGATCTTTCGCTGTAATCTGTTTACATCACAGCCCGCAATAATTGTTCGCTGCAAACTATCATGATCGCGACCAACAACAAATTGAACACAATAGTAGCTCTCTCTCACTCCATACCACCGCTGCCCTCCTCTGCAATAGCCATGTACATCGCTGCCCCCATCTTCCTCCTTTTGCAGCCACACCCTTACTGCAACCGACGCCATCTGCAGCCACGAAGTCGCACCGTAGTCGCAGCTGTTGGGAAACCTACAGCAGGTGCATCACATGCGCAGCGAAAATCAAAACAAAAACTGGTTTCCATGCAGATCAAATCATCGTGCAAAAGATTGGGGTCGCGAGAAAAATCATAATAATCAAAAAACCGCGATGTGTGAGAGATTGATTGTACCTAGGGAGATAGTATATCCCTGTATTCCAGATCCATATGGAAAAGATGAAGGAGGTCGAGCATCCTCCTCTCTAGCGGTATCCACATGATGGATCTCTGCAGTGAAACTCCTCCTCTTTGATTTTGCAACTCTTGCTCAGAGGGAGGGAGGAGAATAGGAGGTGGTGGCTAAAGCTGCAGCCTATCAATCCTGAGTCTCCCCTCCTATTTATAGAGAGCCACCAAAACCCTAGGGCTCCTTCCTTAGTGGGTATTGGATCTTCGTCCAATAACCCACTAACGTTGCATTATTTGATCTCTATCCAATAATCTCCTTAGGCCTCTAATTGGGCCTAAAGCAAGGAGCCCCATAATAATTCACTCGACTCATTGACTATCGACATACTAGGCCACTACGCTATAGTCCCCAGACGGTACAGGGGGGATCAAATCCATCGGACCTGTCTGTCCACAGTTACCATGTATCTATAATCCCTCATCCAAATAATATCCCAGAGACCATATATTGGACATGGTACAGTCAGGTCACATACGGAATCAGTTTGTCTTTCTCTAATCGGATTCTACCGAAAAACTCCTCTCTCAATCCGAATGACCCTGGCCAGGGATTTATCTAAGCAAGCACATATGAGATATTCCTCTCGTGATACTAAGAGTGGATGATCCTCTATTAACACTCAATTGTCATCGTAAGGTTGGCTACCAATCCCGATAACCAATTGTACCAGTCTGGAGCTTTCCAAACTTGTAAGTCTGGCATCAAAGAAAGGAGTACTCATACAAGGCATCCTTGGTGTCTCAAGTCTAAGGACCAGATACACAACTGGGACTATGGAATTACTGTCAGACATTAGGTATCATTAACGATACAACATTCCATAAGCATATCAATCAATGAACTCATTCTCCAATGAGCACTTGTACTATATCCTTAGTGTCTGCACACAAGTGGCTCTGAGACCAACTGCCTCCATCATATGGACGGGTATATAGTACACTGATCTATCTGGTTATCTCAATGTCCCTCTTGAGTAACCTATGACAGGGATTATTTATGATCTGTGTTTAAAGGTGAATCAATCTCATTGTCGTGATCTCATTACGATCTTATTCCCATTACACAGAACTAAAGACATCACAATATATATGTAACAAATAATATAATGTGAGAATATGTCAATATTAATCATAAGCAAAAAGATCACACAGCATGTCACATATGCCATCACTCACATGATTGGCTTGCAGGGCACCTGTAACCAGCAGCAGCTGACGTTGCTGCTGCCCTCTTCTTCCTCTGCCATCGCTGCTACCTTCTGACTCAAATCTCTTGGCTGCCATCTTTTGACAAATATCAGCCACCTAAAAAATCATAGCCTCGACAACATTGCAACGTCAACATTGCAGCATCATCGAAGGACCACAAACGACATTACTGCTGCTATTTTCTTCCTCCACCGTTGTTGCTACCCTTGGCTGCCATCCTCCACTTGGAGACTTCACCACCACAGCCCCGACATCGTTGCCATTACTGCTTTCAACCTGAAGATTGCAGCTACACTCTTTAATCAGTTTGATTTGATAGGTTGGAGATCCTTACATCATGACATCTGTGGGCTTATTTGAAGCCAAATTGGAGGCTCTTGAGATGCATGTGGATGTTAAATTACGCACTCTCTTTGAGGAGTTTAGATTGAGCCGATCACTAAGCCCAATAAGATCACAACGTGGTGCATATTTGGATTGTAAAAAGAACCTTAGCGAAGAACTAGCGATGATCCGTCAAACCACCACCATCCAAGAGTATCAAATCAGGTTTGAAAGGTTGTCTAATTAAACTTATGATTGGTCTGAAAAATAGATATTGAGGACTTTTATTAAGGGCTTAAAGTCAGAGATTCAGGAAGAAGTTAAAGCATGACAGTCGTAGACATTTAAGGCAACCATCTTCTTTGCGCGACATCAAGAGGAGCGATTGAACTATGAAGCTTGGAAGACTAGAGTTGCTCCCCAACCAGCAACACCAAAGCTTTCACCTCCTCCTATTGTTAGCCTACCCCGTCAGCCACAGAAATTAATAAGAGAAGACCTTCATGACGGATCGACAAAGGACCTATGTGGGTGTTTTGATAAACTATGGAGCCTAGAACACAAATGTAAAAAGGAGACACCGCTGATGATTGCACCTACTAAAGAACCCAAACTTGAAGATATACTCTCGAGCCCAAGGAGAAGGATACATCACAACTGGCCACCCATACGGTCCCTATTTTAGCAAGCTATACCAACCTACAAAAATTGAAGATCGAAGGGTTTCTCGAGCAATAGTCCATCATCATCCTCATTGACGCCAGGAGCACACACAACTTCATGAGCAGTAAAATTGCTGCCCACTTAATACTCCAAAAAGAATATTACAGCGGGTTCAAAGTTAAGGTAGCTAACGGCCAAATTCTAAAGTGCAACTAGAAGTGCCCGCGGGTAAAACTGATCCTATAAGAGCAATACATAGTTGTTGATTTTTTCCTCCTCCCTCTTAATTGTGTTGATATAGTGCTCAGTATTGATTGGTTGTCCACACTTGAAGATATTTTTTGAAATATCTTTAGAAAAGAAAAACAGGTGATTCTACAAGAGAGCCCAGCAATTACAATCACAACACAACACTTGGAGGGGGTACCAAAAGAAGAATCCAACGATTTTCCAATTAAAATTCAAGAGTTTCATGAGATTAAAGATAAGAACCCTCTCCCACAGCTTGCTGAAATTTTGGCCGTCTCCACCAAACTGAGCCGACTACCTCTCTGAAGCTGTCTGACCCCCCATGTACAACTAGCCGAAACTTCTACCAGCTGTTGCTCGACTAGATTGTTGCACACAACCTCAGAAGGTCGAAGATAAAAGGATCGTCCAAGAGATGACAGAGACAGATTGTTCGACCATACTTATTTCCCGCTACGACACATCCCTACATCCTTTTCCCCAGAGATAAGCTACTTCTAAAGTGTTACATCCCGTTAAACTCACCAAGGTTGCTGATGCAGCACTTCCAGATCTCAGGTGACTTCCACGACTTTCCCTAGGATCGGACCATGATGCTTAAAGACTTTCATAATGATGACCTCTGATCTACGACCAAGACCGCGAGAAATTAAGCCCCTCTAGTGGTGAAATCAGAAAAGGGTAAGGATCATTTGCAGGACTCAATAAAGCATGAACATCATCCCTCTCATTATAAAGAAAGATGCACCACCTTGGCCAAGTGAAACTATAGCCCTCACGAGAGGGACATCGAGATAACTAGACAGATCAGTATACTATATACCCATCCATATGATGGAGGCAGTTGGTCTCATAGCCCCTTGTGTGGAGATAATAAGAATATAGTACAGGTGCTCATTGGAGAATGAGTTCACTGATTGATTCGCTTATGAAATATTATATGGTTAATGATACCTAATGTTAGACAGCAATTTCATAGTCCTAGTTGTGTATTTAGTCCTAAGACTTAAGACATCAAGGATGTCTTGTTTGAGTACTCCTTTCTTTGACACCAGATTTACAGGTTTGAAAAGTTTCAGATCTGGTACAACTGGTTATCAGGATTGGTAGCCAACCTTACGAAGGTAATTGAGTGTCAATAAAGGATCATCTACTCTCGGTATCGTGAGTGGAATATCCTGTATGTTCTTGCTCCGATAAATCCCTAGCTAGGGTCATTCAGAGTGAGGGAGAAAGAGTTCTCCGGTAGAATCTGATTAGAGCAAGATAAACTGATTCCATATGTGACCTGATAGTACCATGTCTAATATATAATCTCTGTGATATTAGTTGGATAAGGGATTATAGATACACGGTAATTATGGACAGACAGGTCCGATGGATTTAATATCCTATACCATCTGGGACTATGGCGTAGTGGCTTTGTGCGTCCATAGTCGATGAGTTGAGTGAATTATTATAGAGATAATAATTCACTATATCAGAAGAAGTTCTAATGGAAGCGACTCATGGCCAGCTCGGTATCGGGCTTAGAGGGTCACTCACATACGGTGGATGCTTCAGCGAATAGAGGATTGGATGAAGATCCAATTAACCCATAGTCTTATTAGATGAGACCCTATGCCAATGGACTCCTTGCTTAAAGCCAAATTAGAGGCATAAGGAGATTATTTGATAGAGATCCAATAATGCAAGGTTAGTGGGTTATTGGATAGAGATCCAATACCCACTAAGGCAAGACCCCTAGGGTTTTGGTGGCTCTCTATAAATAGGAGGGGAGACTCATAGTTGATAGGCTATAGCCTTGGCCTCCCCCTCCTATTCTCTTCTCTCCCTCTACGCAAGAGTTGCAAGATCAGATTGGAGGATATTCGCTGAAGAGATCCATCGTGTGGATACCGCTAGAGAGGAAGATGCTTGACTTCCTTCATCCTCTCCATCCAGATCTGGAATACAAGGATATACGATCTTCCTAGGTAAAAATAATCTCTCACATGATGTAGTTTTTTTAATTTTTATGGTTTTCTCGCGATCTCAATCTTTTGCACGATGATTTGATCTGTGTGGGAAACAAGTCTTGTTTTGATTTTTGCTCCGCATGTGATGCTCCCGTTGAGGTTTCCCAATAGAGCAGCCTCTCCCTACTACGAGGAGGCTCCACGTTCGCTGAGAGGTGTGCAAAAATGAATTTTTGGGCTAGATTGGAGGAGCATCGCTGCAACAACCCATCGTATGGATACAGCTAGAGAGGAGGACATTTGACCTCCTTCATTCTCTTCATTTGGATCTGGTGGAATTTTGATTGGACTCCAGCAAGGTTAAGTTTTAATCACCCTAGAAGAAATCAATAAGAACCCTGTGAGATTGTAATAAAATCTCATCTAATTACTTCTATCCTATAAAATCTCATCTAATTACTTCTATCCTATAAAATCTCATCTAATTACCCCCCTTATTGGGCTGGTCGGGTAGGGTTTCTAGCAAAGGGGCGTGGCTTATGTAGTCACTTAGGCCGCCACCCACTTTATTTATCTATGGTAGCTATAGGAGGGGCAAAATGGGGAATTTACTTAGGAAGCACCCTACTAGGGCTAGGTTTCAAAGTCCTATATAAGTATGTAGCCTCTACCTCTTTGAATCAAGCAAGAATCAATTCTATTTCAACTTTGTTGGCCAACCCTAGGAGGGAGGAACCCCTATAGCGTTCCAATGGTTCATCCCCCTCAAAGATCAAAATCTATAGAGCTCCATCTGGGGTTCTATCATTTGGTATTAGGATAGTGTTCTTACTGTCCCTGTAGCCATCTCTGTTGCCTCCACCTTCCCAAGCAATTCTCACAATTGCTGCGATGCGTGTCTCCACCTTCCACCCCAGCCGCAAATTAAATCAATCTGCTGCTGCCCCCTACGTTTGATTTAGAGATCTAG
The DNA here is from genome assembly GCA_029747655.1 of Ensete ventricosum. NCBI lineage: Eukaryota > Viridiplantae > Streptophyta > Magnoliopsida > Zingiberales > Musaceae > Ensete > Ensete ventricosum. Next base: position 24,096,224 of record JAQQAF010000003.1, on the reverse strand, counting down.
TATACTTTCATCACCCATGCCTCTTCAATACTGCAAGATTCTTTACCTTACATGTTGAAGAATGTTTTCATATTTTATCTGCTGCAAATTTTGATCGTCGTAAACGTTATTGTTATTGCAAAGGGAAAACCCTGTAGAAATTTTCAGCCACTTATTTGCCTCTTGAAACTAGTTTATTGCTTCTCCTTTTTGGCTAAAATTTTTACACAATTCCATAGATCAACTTATCTTTCATCTAAGATTGATCTCTGGAAAAAATTCCCTCTAGAACCAGTTTTATTGTGATTTCATCCGTTATCACGCAATGCTAGAATTTTACGACAAAAGTTCTGCCTTCCATCTTTTGCCCTATTTTCCTATCATTACTCTGTCAAACTTTTTACTGATATTGACCACATCTAAACCAAGGATTTTTGTATATTTTTCTCAAGTTGTTCTCTGGAATTTATGTTGAGAATTCATCGTTTATCCAATGTAAAATATGTTCAGCAGGACAGCACATCGCAACACCTTTCTTTGTCAAATTACATTAGATTTTAGTGCTGTCTTTTTTTTATTTTTTGGATCCCTTGCTCTCATCTGAACTGAGGTTGTCTCATTGAAATTTTGCACAATTTCCTTGGTTTTTCTATTGGAAATTATGTCAAGAACTTGTTGCTTCTTCGACACAAATTATGTCGGTAGAACTGCACGTACGCAGCGATCTTTCGTCGAATCCTATCAGGTTTTTGCTGCTATTTTTCCATATTTGCAACTTCCTTTTCTCATCTTCATCCCTTAACACCATAGCCCTAAATTTCATAATTTTTGGCTGAAATTTTTGTTGAGAAACTTTTGTTTCTTCGATGACAATTCTGCTTCTGTAAGATAACATATGTTGCAGCGAACTTCGTCAAATTGTATCAAACCTTTGCTGCCATCTCTTCCAGATCTGAAACCATCTTTCCCTAACCTTCACCCTCTACCATTACAACCCCAAAACCATACTAAACCGCAGCCAGAACCATACCCAAATCAGCCACAAAATAATCGAAAATTGTAGCCTTCTACAACCAGCACCTATTGCAGCATACCCTTATCGATCCCTATCAAACCTTTGTTCCCATCTATCCTAGATCCAAAACCCTTTTTCCTAACCTTCATTTACTATTATCACAGCCCTAAAACCACACTAATTCGTAGCCAAAACTCTACAAAACCGTAGCCTCAAATCGCACTCGAAAACTATAGCTTTCCACCTTCGATCCACCCACCTTTCATCCATCCAATCTCCCTTATCCCTTCACTACCAATAGTGACCTCTCGCTGTCATCCTCCTTAATCATAGCTAGTAGTGATCCTTGTGGTAAAAAACTATCAGCAATGATCTTTTGTTGCAATCTGTTTATATCACAACCCACAATAATCGTTCGCTGCCAACTATCTTGATCGCGGCCAGCAACAAATTGAATATAAAAGTAGCAGACTCTCACTCCATACCATTGCTGCCCTCCTCTGCAATAGCCATGTGCATCGCTGCCCCTTCTTCCTCCTATTACAGCCACGCCCTTGCTGCAACCAACGCCACCTGCAGCCACGAAGTCACAGCGCAACCGCAGCCGATGTTGTTGCTGCCCCCTTCTTCCTCCATCATCACTGTTGCCTTCCAACTCAGACCTCTTAGCTACCATCTTTTGATAGATATGAGCTACCTAAAAAATCGCAGCCTCAACAATATTACAGCATCACCGTAGACACGTAGCCGATGTTGCTGGTTGTCATCCTCCACTTGGAGACTTCACCCCCGCAGTCTCGACATTACTGTCATTCGCTGCTTTCAACCTGAAAATTATAGCTACACTTTTCAGTCAGTTTGTTTGACAGGATGGAGATCCTTACGTCATGACATCGGTGGGCATATTCGAAGCTAAATTGGAAGCTTTCGAGACACATATAGGTGCTAAATTTACATGCTCTCTTCGAGGAGTTTAGATTGGGCCGACCACTGAGCCCAAGAAGATCACAACATGGAGCAAATTTTGATTGTAAAAAGAACCCATCGGAGATAAGAAACGAAGTTAAGACATAATAGCCCTACATCTTGATGACATCGATCTCCTTTGTACAACTTCAAGAAGTGCACCTCAATCAAGATGCTCAGAGCATGAGAGTCACATCCCAACCAAAAGCATATAAACCTTCAACATCAATCAATTACAAGAACATTGACGAAGAACTAGCGATGATCCGTCAAACCTCCACCATCCAAGAGTACCAAACAAGGTTTGAAAGATTATCTAATCAAATTTATGCATGACATATATAGGAGGGGCAAAAGGGGAAATTCACTTAGGAAGCACCCCCTAGTGCTAGTGTTTGGAGCCCTATAAAAGTATGTAGCCTCAATCTCTTTTAATCAAGCAAGAATCAATTCTATTTCAGCTTTGTTGGGCGACCCTAGGAGGGAGGAACCCCTATAGCGTTCCAAGGGTTGATCCCCCTCAAAGATCAAAATCTATAGAGCTCCATCTTGGGTTTTATCAAATTTCAAGGATATACAATCTCCTTAGGTAATCAATCTCTCACGCATTATAGTTTTCAATTTTTACAGATTTTCGGGCACCAATCTTTGCTCGATAACATGATAACTATGGGAAATCGATTTTGTTTTGTTCTTTCACTATGTATGTGATGTTCTTTCATAGTTTCCCAACATTCTACCTCTTCTTCCTCGAGCTCCGCTAACCTTTTGACTATTGAACTTAGCCGGTGTAGATCGTAGCCTCCACCACCTGATCTATAGCAAATAGTCATGCTTTCCTCCATCATCCCTGTGCCACAACCTTGATCTTCCAGATCCAACTACTCTACTACTTGAAATCGACGTTCTCTCTTAGCCAAGCAATAGCGATAGCAAGGCATGGGTTCCTTATCTCCCTCAGCAAGATCCTTCCTGATATGTCACTTTATTGTTAGCAAGCACCTCAGCAAGGCAATTCTTCCTTCCACAATAAGTAGTAGCAGCCATGCAATCACCTCTTAGCGATCGATGATGCTGCCAGCACATCCCCTCTGATGCCCGCAGTCAGCGCCCTCTCCTTAGCCAGTGGTAGCTACTTCTCCTGCATAGGTCATTGCCCCCTCCTACCGCCATCCAAATTTCCTCAAGAGGGAAGGAGATCGGACCGATCATGGACCCTAGACAAATTCTGGCTCAACGAGTTTCTTACTTGTTCTCATCGTTCGATTTGTATGCTTATCTACTACCATTGAGATCTGCCAAGATTTTGCCTCCACAATTGCTTCCATCCTAGATTTGACTAAGCCCAGGAACCACAAACCCTCTATTGTAGATGCACATCTGGATCCTTCAAATCGGTACGTATCCTTATAATGTCTACATCATCTATGTTTGACGCTCCAGTTATTATTCTTGTAGGGAACAATAATTCTTTTCAACATGCAAGACTAATCTCCATCAATCCTGCAACTCTAATACTTTTCAAATTATCCAAGGGCGGTAATTATGCATCTTGGTGAGCACAATTCTCTAATCTTCTATTTGGATATGACCTCCTAGGCTACGTCAATGACTCTCTCAATTGTCCGCTATAAAGAATTCAAATACCAGGAGAACCCGATCTAGTACCAAATCCTTCTACAAACTATGGTTACGACAAGATTGACTTATCCTCTAAGTAATTCAAGCCTCAGTCATTGGATTTGTCATCCACTGATATCTTCATGCAACACCACAGCAGAAGCATTATCCAATTTGTAAACTACCCTAGCTAATCGCTCTCGTACTCACATGCTTAGTCTCCTCTCCACTATGATGAAAATCAACTAAGAGGAATGTACTATTATTGACTATTTATAAAATATAAAAGTTATCATTATTGACTTGGCTTTGATTGGTTATTCCCTCACTGATGAACACAAAGAATTAACAATAATAATTCGGGCATGTGACTTATCGATGTCATTCGAAGAACTCTATGACAGACTAACTAACTATGAGACATATTTGAAATGTGATGACAAGATACCAAAATCGACTATCACAGCTCAAGTCAGTCAAAAATCCAAGAGAAGGAGCCACTAAAATACCAAGAGAATCAACATAGGATCAACCAAAATACCTCCTAGACATATGGGTAACACGCAAATATACCCCACCAATTTCTCAATCCAAATTTAACAACTATTAGGATGGAAACTTTAGTAACCATCAGCAGCCCCGACATCTTGACAATCCAAAGCAACAAAGAGTCATATGTCAATTATGTGATAAAGTTAGATACTTTGCTAATGTCTATTGATCTCAACCCAATCTTCCTACTATATCTAATTGGCCTTAAGCGAACACCATGACTACTTTGACTGCTTGTCCAACCAATTGGATTATGGATTCCAGTGCTTCTCATTATTGAATCTCAGATTTTGATGATGAAATCAATTGATGGGTTTTATGATCTAACCTATATGTTAGATATGAGTGATGTAAGATTAACTACGTTGGTAAAAAAATTAATACAATCTAATATTGGGCCGGAGTTAAGTTCAGGTAATGCAGTGGGAACTTGCCGAGAGATCGCCAGAAGCTCATAAAACGGGATCAGGGGCTTGTCGAGAGTTCTCCAGGAGCTTACTGAAGGTGATCGGTAGCTTACCGGGAGCTCGTCGAAGGTGATCAGGAGCTTACCGAGAGTATGCCGAGAGTTCACCGAAAGATAATCAAGAGATTCATTGAGAGTTCACTGAAGGATGTCGGGAAGTTCGATGAGAGTTCAGAAGATCGATTGACATGCTAGACAATAAGAACGATTATAATTGTGTCTTAGTATGTCAAGTTAGCATCGTGTGTTTTGAGTCCTAATTGAGTTAGATTTAGAGAAATCTAAATTAACTCAATGAGAGGCAATCGGATCCACTTTGGGTTATATTTGAGCTCAGGTTGAGCTTATTTCGTTAAATTAGAAAGGGGTCAATAGGAAGTACAAGTCGGGTATGAAACAATATGTGCAAAGTACTATTTCAAGATTCACGGTGGTAGCATCGCCTAGGCGATGGTAGTACCATCGTCATCGAGGAATCTTTGGTGCTTTCGGTGATAGTATCGTCAGTGCATATAGTAGTACTACCCATATCTTAGATTCTAGGGATTTTTTAGTTTTGGCTCTAAATTTGAAGCCAAATTGGGATCTATATATACCCCAAGTTTTCTTGCTTGGGAGAGCAAGAAAGTGATAAGAAAGTGTAAGCAAAGTGGTCGTAATCTTGGTTAAAATTATATAAAATTTGAGAGCTTCTCTTGTGTGCTTTAAGTATAAAGTGAAGTTAAGGGAAGAGTGGAATATTGTAAAGGTTTCTCTCCTGAACCTCTAAAAAGGAGAGCGTAAATGTTATTCTCCCAAGCTTGGGAAAAGGAGAAAGGTGTAAAGGATTTTGATCTTCACCCGTGGAAGATGGTCATTAGTGGACACCGGCGAACCTCGACAAAGGAGGACTCAAGAAGTGGACGTAGGTGAAGTTGGTGGTTGAAACACTATAAACTTGTGAGCCTTTCTTTATTTTTATTTTAGCATTCTGCAACTAAATCGAGATTCTTCATTTGGTCTTAAGTTTGATTGCTCTCTAACTTGACCCTGACAAACAATGCTTTTAGTTTTGGTTTTTACCTCAAGTATATTTTTCAAACCGAGTTATTTTTAAACTTACACTAATTCCCACCCCCCCTCTATCCCTCCCTCCCACCCCCCTCTTAGTGCCAACTCGATCCTAACAATTAGTATTAGAGTGGGTTATACTCAGTTGGATTAATACCCAAGCGAGAAAATGAACTTTTTTGGCAGTAACTAGGGTCAGTGCATTATACGTCTTCCTATGTTCAATGGGACGGACTACACCTTTTTGTTAGAATTTAATTTGTGGAACATCATCGAAAATAGAATTCAAAAGTCATCCAATCCTATATATGATTGGAATGATCATGAAAGACATATATTTTCAATAAATGCCAAAGCTATGAATAATTTGTTTTACGCTTTTGATAGGACTCCAACAGGGTTGAGTCCTAATAACCCTAGAAGTAATTAATAAGAATCCTGTGATATTGTAATAAAATCTCACCTAGTCACTTCTATCATATAAAGAAGTGTGGCTGGGGTTTATTTTGGGGCCTTAGGGCTTCCTGGATGTCGCCCCTTCACTGGGTTGGTTGGCTAGAGTTTCTAGCAGGGGGCATGGCTTGTGCAGCCACTTAGGTCGCCACCCCATTTATTTATGCATGGTAGCTATAGGAAGGTCAAAAGGAGAAATTCACTCAGGAAGCACCCCCTAGGGCTAGGGTTTGGAACCCTATATAAGCATGTAGCCTCCACCTCTTTCCAACAAGCAAAATCAATCTACAATTCAGCCATATGGCTGCGACTACTAGGAGGGAGGAACCCCTATAGCGTTCCAAGAGTTGATCCCCCTCAAAGATCAAAATCTATAGATCTCCATCTGAGGTTCTATCATCTGGTATCAGAGCAGCGTTCCTGCTACCTTGTAGCCATCTCTGACGCCTCCATCTTTTAAGTAATTCCCACAATTGCTTTTGACGTCGCCTTCATCCACCGTCGCCCACCAAACCGCAGATCCATCAATCTGCTGTCATCCTCTACGTCAACATCATAGATATGGTAAAAACTCCAAAACCCATGCCTCTTGCTACTACTATTCCTATATCTTATATGTGGGAGAAGTTTTTCTAAAGTTTCTTTGCTGCAAAATTCTATCATCACAAATGTTATGATCGTTGAAAAGGGGAAAAGCTGCAGAAAAATTTCAGCCGATTGTTGCCTCTTGAACCTGCACTTTTGATCATCCTTTTTGGTTGAAACTTTTACACAAATTTATAGATCATCTTATATTTCATCTAAAATAGATCTCTGGAAAAAACTTTTTCTAGATCCAGACTTATAGTGCTGCAATTCTTCATCGTGCAGTGCTGAAATTTTATGATGAAGAATTTACCTTCCGCTTGTTGGCCTCTTGAAACCAAATTTTTGTTTATTCTTTTTGGCTGAAACTTTTTCATAATTTCATAAATCTTCTTAGCTTTCATCTAAGATTGATCTCTGGAAAAAAAAATTTCTGAAACCAGAATTATAGTGCTGCAATTCTTCGTCACACAGTGTTGGAATTTTATGATGAAGAATCTGCCTTCCAACTTTTGGCCTCTTGAAACAAAACTTTTGTTCATCCTTTTTGGCCAAATTTTTACATAATTTCATAGATCAACTTAGCTTTCATCTAAAATTGATCTTTGGAAAAAATTCTTTCTGGAACTGGTTTTATTGTGCCTTCTTTCATTATCACGTAGTTCTAGAATTTTATGATGAAGGATCTACCTTCCATCTTTTGCCCTCTTTCCCTACCATTACTCCGTCAAAATTTTGTCAAATTTTTTTTTGATATCGACCACATCTAAACCTAGGGTTTCTACATATTTTTCTTGAATTTTCCTCTGGAATTTACATCGAGAATTCATCATTTCTTCGATGTAAAATCTGTTCGGTAGGACAGCACATCGCAACACCTTTCTTCATCGAATTTCATCGATTTTGAGTGTTGTCTTTTATAGTCTTTTGGACTCTGTTTCTCTCATCTACAAACCCTAACATTCTTACCAAAAACCCTTCCAAAACATACACTAAACTGATCCCAAACAGTCACCCAAATCAGTCCTAAACCGCAGCCAACCTTCCTTACTGATCCACCTACCTTTTCATCCAACCTTTCTTATCGATCCACATACCTTTGCAGCCATCTATCCCAAATCCAAAATCTCTTTCCTAACCTTTATCCACTACTATCACAGCCCTAAAACCACACCAAATCGTAGCCAAAACTCCATAAAATCGTAGCCCTAAGCCGCACCCAAAACTGCCACAAAATCAGCCCCAAAAAACCATAGCCTTCGGTCCACCAACCTTTCAGCCACCCAATCTCCCTTATCCCTTCAACCGTAGCACACATCTTTTGCTGCACAACAATGTCAACAGCGACCTCTCACTACCATCCTCCTTGATTGTAGCCAGCAGTGATCCTTGCGGTAAAAAGCTACTAGCAGCGATCTTTCGCTGCAATCTATTTAAATCGTAGCCTGCAACAATCATTCGCTGCCAACTATCTTGATCACGACCAGCAACAAATTAAACATGACAACAGCTATCTCTCGCTCCATACCGCTACTGCCCTCCTCCGTAATAGCCATGCACACCGCTACCCATCTTCCTCCTATCACAGTCATACCCTTGTTGCAACCGACGCCACTTGCAGCCACAAAATTGCAACACAGCCACAGCCGACATTGATGTTGCCCTCTTCTTCCTTCATCGTTGCTGCTACCTTCTAAAGTAGATCTCTTGGCTACCATCTTCCAACAAATATCAACCACCTAAAAAATTACAACCTCGACGACATTGCAGCATCAACATTGTAGAATCACCGAAGGACCGCAGCCAACATTGTTGCTGCCATCTTCTTCCTCCACCGTTGCTGCTACCCTTGGCTGCCATCCTCCACTTGGAGACTTCACCACCATAGCCCCAACATTACTACTATTCGATGCCTTCAACCTGAAAATTGCAGCTACACTCTTCAGTCAATTTATTTGATAGGTTGGAGATCCTTACGTCATGACGTCGGTGGCCTTATTCGAAGCCAAATTAGAGGCTTTCGAGACACGTATGGATACTAAATTATGGGCTCTCTTTGAGGAGTTTAGGTTGGGCCAATCATCAAGCCCACGAAGATCACAATGTGATGCAAATTCAGATTACAAAAAGAACCCACCAGAGACAAGAAATGAAGTTAAGACACGACAGCCCTGCACCTTGACGAAATCAACCTCCTTTGTACAACTTCAAGAAGGGCACCTCAATCAAGATGCTTAGAGCATGAAAGCCACATCGCAACTAACATCATATAAACCTTCAGCACCAATTAATTGCATGAACCGTGATGAAGAACTAACGAAGATCCGTCAAACCTCTACCATCTAAGAGTACCAAACTAGGTTTGAAAGATTATCTAATTAAACTTATGATTGGTTTGAAAAGCATATATTGAGGGCTTTAAGTCAGAGATTCACAAAGAAGTTAAAGCGCGACAGCCATATACAATTAAGGCAGCTATCTACTTCGCACGTCATCAAGAGGAGCAGTTAAACTATGAAGCTTGGAGGACTAGGGTCACTCCTCGACTAGTGGCACCAAAGCTTTCACCTCCCCTACTATCAGTCGATCCCCTCAACCGAAGAAACTAATAAGAAAAGACTTTCATGATGGATCGACAGAGGAACCCAAACTTGAAGATATGATTCTCGAGCCCAAGGAGAATGATACACCACAACCGGCCACCCGTATGATCCCTATCTTAGCTGGCTACACCAACCTGCAAAAATTGAAGATCGAAGGGATTCTTAAGTTGCAGTCTGTCATCGTCCTCGTTGGCGCCGGGAGGACACACAACTTCATAAGTAGTAAGGTTGTTGCCCACTTAATGCTCTAAAAAGAAGATTATAACGGGTTTGAAGTCAAGGTAGCTAACGGCCAAATTCTGAAGTGCAACCAGAAGTGACCACGAGTAAAACTGATCCTATAGGAGCAAGTCATAGTTGTTGATTTTTCCTCCTCCCTCTTAATGGTTTTGATATAGTACTTGGTATTGATTGGTTGTCCATGATTGGAGATATTTTCTAAATTTTTTTGAAGCTAACAAATTAAGTGGAGCACAGCAACTACAACCACAACACAACACTTGGAGGGGGTATCAAAAAAAAATTAAGTGGTTTTCGAATTCGGATTCAAGGGTTTCATGAGATTGAAGATAAGAACCCTCTCCCACAGCTTATTGAGATTTTGGGTGTCTCCACCAAACCGAGCCGATTACCTCCTCTGAAGCTATTCGACCCCCCATGCTGAATAGGCCAAAACTTATTCAAGTTGTTGCTCGGCCAGATTGCTTCCTATAACCTCAGAAGGTCAAAGATAAAAGGGCATCCAAGAGATGATAGAGACACGGATTGTTCGGCCATGCGTATTTCCCACTATGAAATAACCCTACATCCTTTTCCCTGGAGATAAGCTACTTCTAAAGTGTTACATCCCGCCAAACTCACCATGGTCACTGATGCAGCACTTTTAGATCTCAGGTGACATCCATGACTTTCCCTAGGATTGGACCATAATACTTAAAGACTTTCTTGATTATGACCTCTGATCTACGACCCAAGACCACGAGAAAATTGAGCCCCTCCAGTGGCAAAATCAGAAAAGGGAAAAGATCATTCGTAGGACTTAACGAAGCATGAACATCATCCCTATCATTATAAAGAAAGATGCACCACCTTGGCCGAGTGGAACTATAGCCCTCACCACTATGATGTCATCCACACTAAATCATAGTTATATGTTTATTATTGGAGAGACACATCCAGAGTGGGGGTCAGCACCATCCTCATGTAAGATGGTCAACAGCATGATGAAGTGAAAATGGGCCACGAAAAATCACCACTCCTACCCACCTCAGACTCAGATCAGACACACCACTAAAGATTTTATCAGATGATGGCCCTCTCTCCAAGAGAAGGCACGACTACTATTACAGAGCAACCACATGACAGCCCATGCAAGGAAGAAACTTTCCCCTGACAAACACCGGAGCAGAAGAAAGTTTCCTGAGAAAGATCAAGTCCCCTTTCATCTCCAACTCCACCAACACAAAATTCAAACCTCAAGAAAGTGGTCTCCCTATTTCTTTAGACCTTGCAAAATTGGGGATTACATTGGGGCCTTAACATGGAGATCAGATTCATGCACCAGATCAAGATTACAGTTGATCCTCCAGGTTTCCACCTCAGATGGAAATTTAAAGACGATGACTCAGCCCAAATTCTTTCAACTGACACCCAAGCTGATGAGGAGTTGAAGACCCGGTTCCCTGTGTTCATAGAACCTCAGCCTCGAGGACAAGACTGATTTTAAGAGGGCAGGTTTAATAGGACTCCAGTAGAATTGAGTTCACCCTAGAAGTAATTAATAAGAACCCTGTAAGATTGTAAAAAAACCCCACCTAGTCACTTCTATCATATAAAGAAGTGTGGCTAGGGTTTATTTTGGGGCCTTAGGGCTTCCTGGCCATCACCACTTCACTAGGTTGGTCGGTTAGGATTTCTAGCAGAGGGGCATGGCTTGTGCATCCACTTAGGCCGCCACCCCTTTTATTTATGCATGGTAGCTATAGGAGGGACAAAAGGGAGAATTCACTTAGGAAGCACCCCCCTAGGGCTAGGGTTTGGAGCCTCATATAAGCATGTAGGCTCCACCTCTTTCCAGCAAGCAAGATCAATCTATAATTCAACCATATTGCTGACTATTAGCAGGGAGGAACCCCTATAGCATGGAGGAACCCCTATAGCATTCCAAGGGTTGATCCCCTCAAAGATCAAAATATATAGAACTTCATCTGGGGTTCTATCAGCTTTAAATAAAAATGAGTTTAATCGAGTTTCTATTTGTGATTCAACTTTTGATATATGACATACTTTAGAAGTCACACACGAAAGCATAACTATATAAAGGAATTATAAACAAATAAAATAATTTACAATGATAAACTTGAAGAACACCTTTCAAAGAATAGGAAGGACATTGCCTTGAGAACCAAAGATGAACACCTTCCAAAGAATAAGAAGGACTTGGCACCGAGAATAATAAATGACTCCTCAAGTAAAACCTTGAGTGATGAGGACTATGAATTTGAACTTATGATAAAAGAACAAATAAATTAATAAAAATAAATAAAAAATATAAAAATAAACATAAAATGGACATAACTTCTTGCTATGGATGCAAGAAGATGAGGCACTCCGAAGATCGAAAAGATAATAAAGAAGTGGAGAATCTCGCTCTTATAGCTATCAACAAAAGGTAAGTAACTCAAATGAAGTCTCATTTACTTTTGATGAGTTATTAAATGCCTTTCATGAATTATTTAATGAGTATAAAAAACTTAGCAAAATTTATAAATTACTTAAGAAGTACCATGCATTACTTGTTAGTAAAATTGAAAACATGCATGAAGCATCAACATCATGCATTTCTTGTTCTAAATGTAAGTCATTAGAGACAATTAAATAGGAAAAATGTTATACTATAACAAACCTTAGAAAAGTTTAAAATAGATAATAAATCTCTAAACATAATCCTTGCCAATAAGGGTCATGTTCATAGGAAAGAAGGTATTGGCTTTGTGGGTAACACTCAACAAAAACCAATTATCTTAATTAGAGAACCTACATTACATACTAGTTACAAAAGCCCTGCAAGCCAATCACGTGAGTGATGACATGGGTGACATGCTGTGTGATCTTTTTGCTTATGATTATTATTGACATATTCTCACATATATTATCTATTACATATATATATTGTGATGTCCTTGGTTCTGTGCAATGAGAATCGAATCATGATAAGATCATGATAATGAGATCGATTCACCTTTAAACATAGATCCTGAATAATCCTGGTCATAGGTTGCTCGAGAGGGACATCGAGATAACCAGATAGATCGATGTACTGTATACCCATCCATATGATGGAGGCGGCTGGTCTCATAGCCACTTGTGTAGAGATACCAAGGATATAGTATAAGTGCTCATTGAAGAATGAGTTCACTAATTGATCCACTTATGGAATATTGTATGGTTAATAATACCTAATGTTAGATAGCGATTTCATAGTCTCATTTATGAATCTGGTCCTTATTCTTGAGACACCAAGGATGCCTTTTATGAGTACTTCTTTCTTTGATGTCAGACTTACAAGTTTAGAAAGTTTTTGACCTAATACAATTGGTTATCGGGATTGGTAGTCAACCTTACGAAGGTAATTGAGTGTCAACAAATCCTTGGCCAGGGTCATTCGGATTAAGAGAAAGAGTTCTCCCGGAGAATCTGATTAGAGTGAGACTATGACGGATTTCGTATGTGACCTCACAGTACGATGTCCAATATACGGTCTCTGGGATATTAGTTAAATTAGGGATTATAGATACACGGTAACTGTGGACAGACAGGTCCGATGGATTTGATCCTTCCGTACTGTTTGGGGACTATGGCATATTGCCTAGTACGTCCATAGTCAATGAGTCGAGTGAATTATTATGGGGATAATAATTCACTATATTAGAAGGAGTTCTAATGGGAGTGACTCACGGCTAGCTCGGTATCGGGCCTAGAGGGTCAAACACATATGGTGGATGTTTCAGCGAATAGAGGATTGGATGAAGATCCAATTAGCGCATATTCTTATTAGATGAGACCCTATGCTGATGGACTCCTTGATACAATTAGCCCCTATTCTTATTAGATGAGACCCTATTATTGGTATGTATATTGAATGATTAATTTGAGTATGATGATTGAAATGATAAATGGGTTGTATGTTGCCTTTAGATAAGATTGATCGCTAAAGTGAAAATTATTGGCTTGTATGTTTTAATGATTGATTTTCATGTTATATTTAGATGGGTTGTATATTGATTTGAAATAAATTGCATGATTGAATGTTAAATCATTCTTGAATTGGGACTTGAAATAAAGTAAAATAAATATTTTTTTTTTAGAAATGAGCATGATAACTTATTTCACTAAGTCTAAAAGGTTAGACTCACTTAAGAAATAAAAATCATTAGAATTAAAATAAATTGAAGTGTTTGTTTGTAAATGTTTTATGATTTCTTTTGAAAATCATACTTGGTTTTCAATTTTAAAAAATTTAAAAATGTTTTACTTGTTTGAAAATATTTTATTGTAATGATCTTGATATTTTTTTAAATGAAATTAGGTTTTAAATGACAATCAATACATGGATTTGACATAAAAGTTAAAAAAAAATTTGTATGAAACAAATCACATGAATTTAAACAACTGAAAAAAGTTTTTCTTTAAAAATTTTTCAATCGAGTTTTAATAAGATATAAAGTGATACCATCATTGTTGGATCTCTTGAACTATAAAAATGATTTTGATGATTGAAATTTGAATGAAATTTTTTCCTAACCAAATCATGAACTTTTTCATATTTATTTTACTTGAGATATCTTTTATGGGTATTAACTTTTAACTTATATAAATAATTTACTTATAAGAAAATTAAGAATTTTAAAATTTCTAAATATATGAGAAATGCATGATTTACAAATTGAACATAATTTGCTATCATATTTTCTTGGATTTCTTGATTTTTACAAATTGAGCTTCATATTAAAATCTATATGAGATGATCTTCTAAATACAATGAGAATCTCTTATATTTCTCTCAGATTTCTCAGCTTTTTTAGCTCTCTTTCGAAATGATTCTTTCCTTTTGAAATTGATATTTACAAAATAGAAAATGTGATTCAAATTTATTTTTGTCATGAGATTCATTTTCATCATCTCACACAAAAAAAAATTCTATTGATGGATCTTTTAAATCCTTAATGAAATATTTTCGAATACATCCCCCCTCTTGATATTTCATTTATTTTTGGGATACTTGACTTTTGGATCTTTGACACCCCTCCTTTTGGATCTTTGACACCCCTCCTTCCCCTTCTTTTATTTCATTTACAAAGGGGGAGAAATCAATTTGATTAGAAATGGATTAAACTATATTCTTATTCTTCTTCTTATTAATAAGGGGGAGAAATTGACTAAATTCTTTCTTTATGCACTAAATGTTATGATAAATGTTTAAGAATATTCAAACATAAGTAGATTATTTCTCCTTTTTGTTGATGACAAAGGGGGAGAAATGACATAATTGATGACGTAAGAAATGTTTTGAGATCTTTGATATGTTTAAAATTTTTATGTAATACCAAGAAAATGGATTTAGTATCATGATTGATTACATGTTTTATCATGTAAAACATATTTTTGGTTGAAATTATTTATCATGTGATGCTTAGAAGATGAATGCTTTGAAAATTTTATCATGTCTGATATCATGAATGGTTAAATTATGAAAATTTCAATATTATCAAAATGCTTGAATATAAAAGTGATGGGTTATTTTGAATTCAAGTTTGTTCTATTTATCCTATGGCATATATATAGGGGGTTGTCATCATCAAAAAGGGAGAGATTATTGAATCTCGAATTTTGATGATGAAATCAATTGATGGTTTTATGATCTAACCTATGTGTTTGAGATGAGTGATACAGGATTAACTAAAATAGTGAAAATATAATATAATATAATGTTGGGTCGAAGTCAAGTTTGGCACTGGGCCAGAGTTCAAACGATGCAGTGAGAACTCGCCGGGAGATCATCGGAAGCTCACCGAAGGTGATGGGGAGCTTATCATAAACTCACTGAAGGTGATCGGTAGCTTGTCGGGAGCTCGTCAAAGGTGATCGGGAGCTTGTCGGGAATGCATCGGGAGTTCGCCAGAAGATGATCGAGATACTCGCCAGGAGTTCGCTAGAGAATGCCGAGAAATTTGTCTAGAGTTTAAAAGATCGATTGACATGCTGGATAACAAGAATGATTGTAATTATGTCTTAGTATGCCATAGTTAGCATCGTGTGTTTTGAGTCCTAATTGAATTAGATTTGAAAATTTTTAAATTAACTCAATGAGAAGCAATCGGGTCCACTTTGGGTTGGATTAGTGCTTAAGTTGAGTTCATTTCATTGACCTGGAAAGGGGTCAACAAGAGGTACAAATCGGGTATGAAATAGTGCAGGAAAAATTATGTTTTGGGATTCCAGGTGGTAGCCATTGGTGCTGGCGATAGTACCACCCATACCTTGGATTTCGAGGATTTTTGAGTTTTGGCTCTAAATTTTGAAGCTAAATTGGGGTCAATAAATACCCCAAGCAAGAAAGTGATAAGAAAGTGTAAGAAAACTGATCATAATCTTGGTTAAAATTTTATAAAATTTGAGAGCTTCCCTTATGTGCTTCAAGTATAAAGTGATGTTAAAGGAAGAGTGGAAGATTGTAAAGGTTTCTCTCCTGAACCTGTGAAAATGATAGTGTAAAAGTTCTTCTCCTGAGCCTAGGAAAAGGAGAAATGTGTAAAGGGTTTTGATCTTCACCCATGGAAGAATATCATTAGTGGATATCGGCGGGCCTCGACGAAGGAGGACCCAGGAAGTGGATGTAGGTCGAGTTGGTGACCGAACCACTATAAACTTGTGAGTCTTTCTTTACTTGCTTTTTATTTTAGCATTCCATAGGTAATTGAGATTTTTTATGTGATCTTAGTTTAATCACTCTCTAACTTGATCTTGATAAAAAACACTTTTAGTTTGATTTTTACCTCAAACATATTTTTTAAACCAAGTTATTTTTGCACTTACACTAATTCAGCTCCCCCTTAGTGCCAAGTCAATCCTAACACTCATCATATCACATCTGATCTTTAGAATGATGGTAATGCAATTTCCATTACTTATATTGGTTTCACAACACTTAATTCACATACTATAACTTTTACACTCGATGATATTCTGAATGCACCTCACATTAAAAGAAACCTCATTTCTGTTTCTCAATTCTGCAAACAAAATAATACCTAAATTGAATTATTTCCTAACTTTTTTTTGTAAAGAATTTGAGCACGAAAGTATCCTTGGACCAAGGCCTAAATAAAGATAACACTCATGAGTGGCTGTTAGCTTCCCAAATAACCAAACTCATTGTTCACTCTTCAGTTGCAGCTTCATTTGATGTGTGGCATCGACATCTTGGTCAGCCCTCATCCCTTATCCAAAAAAAATTACTTTCTCGTTATTCTCTTTTAACTATGAAAACCAATAGCATTATAACTCATGTGATGCTTGTCTTAACAATCAAAGTCATAGACTACCCTTTGGAACATCCTTCATATATTATTCTATGTCATTTGAAATAATTTGCATAGATGTTTGGGGCCCTACCCCAACCACTTCTTTTGACAGTTTTAGATTTTATGTTAGTTTTATAGGTTATTTTACTAGATATACATGGTTATATCCTTTCAAACATAAATATGAAGTTTTCACAGGCTTTACTCATTTTAGAATATTGGTTAAGAACTTCTTTTAGTGTATAATTAAAATAATTTACTCTGATGGCAGAGATGAATATTAAGCCTTAATATCTTATCTCTCAGCTTGTGGTATACAACATATCAAATCACCATCACATACTCCTCTATTAGTTGGCTCTGCTAAATGAAAACATCGGCATAGTTGAAATTGATCTTATCCTCTTACACCAAGCCTTCATGTCACTAACCTTTTGGTCAGCAGACTTTCAAACTACTGTTTATCTTATTAACCGTATGCTCACTCCAGTCCTTTAATTTCAGTCACCATTTGAAAAACTATTTTATCAACTCATCAATCTTAAAAAAACTCAAAGTATTTGGTTTTCTATGTTATCCATGGCTACAACCCTATATCTCTCATAAGTTAATACTAAGATCTAATCCTTGCATCTTCATAAGATACTCTCTTGAAAATAATGCCTTCCAATGCTATGACCCCCAAAATTTAAAAGTCTTTATATCGCGTCATGTCATTTTTGTCGAGTTTACTTTACCCTTCCAAAATTAGGGGTCATCGGCTATAAGAGTCACTCCAACAAACATATATCATTGGAGCATTCATTCCACCCCATCAAACGATCCTCTCATCACACCATCCAGTCTTTCCCACCAGGATACACACTTTATTGTTCCTCCAGTTTAAAGACTACTCTTCCCTCCACTACTCCATAAATTCATCTTATTGATGAAACACTACCTTTAGAAACACAACCACTACCATTACCTTCTGTTAGACCTAGTGACTCTGAAGTACCTTCATCTGACCAGGTTCTTGTTAGTGCCTCTCCACCAATACAACCTAACAATCTTATCACACCTAGCTATCCCATGACTACACGTTCCAAAAGTGGTATTTCCAAACCACGTCAAATACTTCACCATCATGCTACAACAAATTTTTCTTCAAATCCAATTGAACCACTACCATCACTCAAGCTCAAAAATCTCCATACTGGCGTAAAGCCATGTGTGAGGAATATGACGCCTTGCTCTGTAATTATAATGAACCCTTGTACCCTTTCATCATACACATAATATCATCAGGTGTAAATGAGTCTTTCGAATTAAGTGTAACCCAGATGGATCTGTTGCTAGATATAAAGCATTTCTAGTGGCTAAAGGTTTTCATCAATAACCATGTGTTGACTTGATAAAGACATTCAGTCTCGTTGTTAAGCCGACAACGATCTGACTTATCCTAAGTTTAGCCATCACCAAAGGCTAGCAATTACGATAATTGAATATTAATAATACTTTCTTATAGGGAACTTTAACTGAAGACGTCTTTATGCAGCAACCTCCAGGCTTCTTCCATCTTCAATATCTAAAACATGTTTATAAATTACAAAAAACTATTTACGAACTTCGTCAAGCTCCAAGAGCCTAGTACACCAAACTTGGCTTATTTTTACATCAATTGGCTTCATCAACTCTAAATTGGATATTTTATTATTTCTACAAAAATAAAATGAAGGTACAATATATCTAATGGTGTATGTGGATTACATTATCGTCACAGGCAATAATCTTATGAAAATCAAGGGATCCCTCAAGCAATTGGTAGATCAATTTTCCATTAAAGATCTTGAAACCTTGAGTTACTTTCTAGGAGCGGAAGCTACTTACACATCTTCAAGACTTTTTCTATCTCAAAAAATATATATTCAAGATTTATTATCAAAGAAAAACATGTAGAAAATCGAAGAAGTTGTCACTCCACTCTCTGCTACTGAATCACTTAAGCTATATGATGGTAGTGCTACTACGGATCCGACACAATATTGACAAGTAGTTGGTTTCTTACAGTACATATTTCTTGTCCAAATGTCCAGTTTGCAGTCAATAAATTATCGTAATTCATGCATCGACCATCAACTATCTATTAGTCTATAGTAAAACGAGCCCTATGATATCTCAAGGGGACTCTCAGTTATAGACTCTTTATCCGAAAACAGTCACCACTTCATCTCTATGCCTTTGTCGATATTGACTGGGCAAGAAACATTGATGATAGAACCTCTACATCATGATATATTATCTTCCTTAGGAAAAATCTAATCGGTTGAAGTTCAAAGAAGCAGAAGACTATCACAAGGTCTACACCTAAAGCTGAATATTGAGTCAATGCCACCACTACTACAGAACTCAACTAGGTCATGAATCTACTAAAAGAATTAGACATCAGCTCCACCATAACTCCAACAATATATTGTGATAATGCCGGAGCCACCTACCTATGCGTCAATCTAATGTTTCATTCATGCATGAAACATATTGCCATAGACTTCCATTTCGTCAAAGATCAAGTTATCAAACATAAACTATGAGTTTCTCACATATATGCCGCTGATCAACTAGCAGACTCTCTCATAAAGTCACTCGCCCATAAGGTATTTTCTTTATATCGATCCAAGATCGACATCCGTGATAAGAGCTCAATCTTGCGAGGGCATGATAAAATATATGGATAAAAGATAGAAGATATAATCTTCAACCACTTGAAGATGATTCTACCTATCTACCTAATCTTGATAGAGGAAATCTTCTCCAATCTTCACCTCTAAACTAATATAAATATGACTTGTGCCTATGAAACAAACATACTATTCTTCTTACTTTCTATTCTATCATATATAGTGTAACATCATTTGTCAAAATATTTCGTCTACTAGTAGGTTCAAATCCTACCTCGAGCCATACTTAATCGATATGTTATAATATATCAAAGTTATATTGTCACTATGATATTTGTTCAATGGGCCAACTTACTCTTGGGAGTCATACAAAGCATTGGAGGAGAAGTTTCCATAATTTATTATTGCTCAACTTGAAGTACAAGGTTATTTTGGAGAGAAGTGAAATAAAATGTTAGGATTCCTTAATTTCAGGAGTCCTTAATTTTATAAATTTAATATTAATCTTTATTTATTTATTTATTTATTCTTAATTATCGTAAGAGTTTTTTATTTTTTTCTAATTACATTAGGATGTCATTTAATATATACATTAGGATGTCAATTTAATATAGCAAATTAGAGATTACTATTCTCATTTATTTTGAATTAGAAATCCTAATCCTAATTAACTAAGGATTAAATATGTATATATATAATATCTTTGATTATTTTTCTTAACCAATCAAATACAATTAAAGGCCTTTGGCTAATTTAGAGATTCTCAAAACAATAAAAAATGATTAATCCTCTAGACATGATCAAAAGGAGATTGATCCTCTTTTATCTATTTTCTTAATTGAAGTCCTAAAATTTTATCACTGAAATTCATTTGGTGTCGGGCCATTACTCTCCATAACGAGACGATTTAACATAACCTTGCCTATGGGGACTAAACCTCTCGATCCTACTATGAATGGCTCCATCACCAATTATGCAATTCCCCGATCCTCTCAAGAAGTTTCGATAACCATCAAATTGGATGGTTCTTTTAACGCCTCTTCTGGGTGTGCAGGTTACATTCTCATATCACCCGGAGGCAGAATATGTTGGAGAAGGAGGAGCAAGGAAATGATAAAATAGAATACTATAATCCAATTAACGATAACGCTTTCAATCAAGAAAATGACGTAGTATTAAACAGGAGGTAAAAGAATAGGAATACTTATAAGATTATCTCCAAATGCATACTCTCTCTTCTCTGCACTCACTTATTTCATGAACTAAGGTCCTATTTATAGGATATAATAGTAACTACCTCACACCACTTCCTTGATCCTACTATATCACTATCTCACCTATGATTAACAACTACCCCCCACTAACTCCTAAAATACCTCCACAACTCTTAAACATGAGTCACTACTCCTAAACATGTTAACTAATTAAATAACTATTATAAATCAATTCTCAACACTCCCCCTTGATTCATAGTTACATACACCGATTTGAGACATAAAATAAACATGCTTCTGAACTGGAACTCACTTGGTGAGAATATCTGTAACTTGTTCATCCCTGCCACAAATACTTCATGTTATGGCTCCACTTGCTACAAACCGAGCCTTATGCTTTTGGATACTTTCATCTGCATTATACTTTGTTTTGAACACTCATTTCGATCCAAAAGCTTTATTTTCTGTCGGTAGATCCATTAGCTCCAGGTTTCATTCTTCTCAATTGACTTGATTTCCTCCTTCGTTGCTTTTCGACATTCTTCTTTTTCAACTACTTCAAAACTTATAGGATCTGAAATAAACAAAGCAAATGTTGAATCATAAATCTTTGTTAGTGATCTAAACCTTCCTGGAGGAGTTTGATCTGAGGAATCATTTGCTGAATTTGAATTGCTACTAAGTGAGATTGACGATGAACTTATTGGAGCAGGATCTGTCACTTGATTCGATGGAGTAACTAGTTCTGCTGGAACACGAATTTGTGCTTCACCTTTATTGATCTCCCAATTCCAACTTGCCATTTCATAAAACTTTGTCACTGATATTTCTGTTAATAATAACTTTGTCACTGATAGGATTATACAATCGATATGCTTTAGATTATAAGGAATAACAAATTAAGATATATTTTTCTGATTTTCATCAAGATTATGATGATTTTATGAATTTACCAAAACATAAGCAATACAACCAAAAATTCTTAGATGGTTTATACTTGGCTTTATACCATACCAAGTCTCAAAAGGAGTTTGATTCATAACAGCCTTTATCGGTGAAATATTCAATAAATAAACTGTTGTGGCAACTGCTTCTGCCCAAAACTAATTCAGAAGATGCTTTTCTTTAAGTAAACTTCTTGCCATTTCAACAACAGTTTGATTCTTACGTTCAGCTACACCATTTTGCTCCGGTATATGTGGTGCTGTCAATTCCCTGTGAATACCATTTTCTTTATGCTCGAAGTATCTTTATGCATCTACCACTTTGCCTTTCTACAAGTGCCTTGAATTTTTGAAAGTTATCGAATGTTTTAGATTTCAATTCCAGAAAATATACCCAACTCATGCGACTATAATCATTAGTAAATAATAGAAAATATTGATTTCTCCGAAATGATTTTGTATTAATAGGTCCACATAAGTCAGCATGAATTAATTCAAGATAATAAGATGCTCTCTATGTTTTTCCAACAGGAAATGGTTTCTTACTTTGTTTGCAATAAATACATCAAGTGTATTAATTTTAGGCAATCCATAAACAATTTCTTTTTATTTAATAACCTCAAACCCTTAATGTTAAGATATTCATATCTCAAATGCCATAACTTTATCTCATTCTTTTTATTTACAACAAGAGCATGTTTCTCAATATTTGAAACATCAATTAGAAACATATTATTTTGCATCATGCAAACATTTGCTATAATCAAGCCAGATTTCTTATCTTTAATAGTGCATGAACCATCATCAAATATAACTGAATATCCAATATCTATCAATTATCCAACACTTTACAAGTTATATGATAAGTTAGGAATATAGAAAATATTATCAAGGTGTTTTACTTTCCGTTAATTTGTCTTCACCTCAATTGTCCTTTTCCTTCTACTTGGATTTGCTTGCTATCTCCATGTTTAACTTTCAACTTGTGAGTTTCATCAATATCTCTAAATATTGATCTTATGTCTGACATATGATTAGAACATCCACTATCCAAAAACCAAATGTCATTTGAGATATCATTAACTTATGAATGAGTCATAAACAACTTACTATTGTCTTCATTTTCTTCCACATAGCTTGCTTATTTTTCTCTTTTCCAGTAATCTGTCTTATATAATCAAACTTTTTACAATAGTGACACTGAATTCCACTCTTGTAGTTTTTTCGATCATAGTTTGATTGCCTTTTATCATGCCCATCAAAGTGTCATCTTCCCCTTCCTCTTCCATTTCTTCTACCACGAAATCCTCCTCTACCACATCCTCTTCCTGTTGATTTTTTATCTTCTTTTGAAGTAGAAGACTCCCCCTTAACCTAAAATATTTTTTCTTTACTTTTTTCAAATAACATGTTCAACCTTGCTTCATGTGCTTGCAAGGAACCCATTAGTTCATCAAATGAATAAGTAAACAAGTCCTTTGACTCTTCAATTGCTGCAACAACATGATCAAATTTTGGTGTTAAACTTCTCAAAACTTTTACAACAATTATTTGATCATGAAGATGTTCACCATAGGATTTCATTTGACTAACAATTTAAGCCACTCGAGAAAGAAAATTTTGTACTGATTCATTGCTTTTCATAAATAAAATTTTAAACTCACGACGAAGGGTTTAGAGTTTTACCGTA
Source organism: Ensete ventricosum (assembly GCA_029747655.1). Classification (NCBI taxonomy): domain Eukaryota; kingdom Viridiplantae; phylum Streptophyta; class Magnoliopsida; order Zingiberales; family Musaceae; genus Ensete; species Ensete ventricosum. The sequence goes on along the minus strand of JAQQAF010000003.1, from coordinate 24,072,847 downwards.
ATCACCCTCAATGAGCCTTGAAATTCATTTTGAAGTATCAACCAAGCTTGTCTTGAGGTTGTTGCTGCTATAATTCTTGAGAAGATTGTCTCATGCACAGCTTACTGAATGAAGAACAATGCCTTTGAGTCCTTTTTATTCTTCCTTAGCCTAGTTTCTTCATCTAGATCTACATATCCATTCTCTATCAAGTCCCAAAGATCCTGAGACTTGAATAAAGTCTTCATCTTGATACTCCAAAATTCGTATGATTTACCCGAAAAGATGGGAATAAGGGATTAAGATATATAATTGTCATTAAAAGCTATAATGCCCAGTTCAGACTCAAACAAGGCTCTGATACCATAAATGTTGGGGAAGAAGGAGCAAGGAAATGATAAAATAGAATACTATGATCCAATTAATGAAAATACTTTCAATCAAGAAAATAACGTAGTATTAAACAGGAGATAAAAGAACAAGAACACTTACAAGATTATCTCCAAATGCACACTCTCTCTTCTCTGCACTCACTTGCTTCATGAACTAAGGTCCTATTTATAGGACATAATAGTAACTACCTCACACCACTTCCTTCATCCCACTATATCACTATCTCACCCATGATTAATAACTACCCCCTACTAACTCCTAAACTACCTCCACAACTCTTAAACATGAGCCACTACTTATAAACATATTAACTAATTAAATAACTACTATGAATCAATTCTCAACAGAATATAGGTCTCCTAGAGAAATTTTTGCTCTTCTTTCTGAGTGTTTTGCTATTTGGGAAGGTCTATGAAGAGCAACAGAGGAGGGAGTGTCCCACTCCCCCTCCCTCCCTCATCGTTGGCAATGGACGAGGAAGGATAAGGGCAACTGCCTTCGTCACTAGCTATGGAGGCTCCGTCACTAGTCCAATGGGGTTCGACTAGTCTTGATGAGAATGAATCATCGGACAAATATGGTAAAATCATTAGAAGCATGTAAGGTCACAGAACCTCAAGAGTATAGAGTATGAGGGAACCTAATAATAATCTACAATCTGATGAACTTTACATTATATGCATTTGCGTTATATGCATTTCTATCTGCTGATAGTGATTTCTGGCTTAAACCAACATTGAAGGTAGCTGAAAAAGTGAAGAAACATATTTTAGCTCTGTGCTGGAAGATCGAAAATAGAAGAGGTAGATGCATAAGAGTTCATTTTATCTCCACCAAGGAAAACACCATCATTGTGTTGAGAAAAATTATTAAATATAAAATAATATATTTTTTCTTTTTGTGTATCAAAATGGGTTCTCATCAAATTACCAACTTGTTATGTTAGAACTATAGATCTTGTTGTAAGGATTTTTCATATAAAATTTAGATCAAAACTGATAAAATTTTTCCATTCGATCCTCTTGCCAAAACTTTATCTCTCTCTTTTTCTCTCTCTCATTGTTACTGTAAAGTTTCTTTGCATATTTACGTCGCTACCCCAAAAAGACACACTGCCACCTCTTAGATTAGGTTTTCCTCTTTTTTTTTCTTTTTTCCAAATAAATCAGAATTGGACTAAATGCCCAAATATCCAGTCCAAGCCCACCTATGGGATGGACTCAACAAATCTTCCCCTCCAGCTCATCTGGTGGGCTGTACTAAGCTCGCTCTCCGTCTACATGCTTCAAGCTTCTCTTTAGGCAAAGACTTTGTCAACATATCTGATTCATTCTCATCAGTATGCACCTTTTCTAAAAACAATTCTTTCATCTCAAGCACATCACGAATTCAGTGATACCTTACATCAATGTGCTTAGATTTAGAATTGTATGTTGAATTCTTGGAGAGATGAATGACACTCTGACTATCACAGTAAATAGTGTATCCTTCCTGTTTCAAACCCAATTCCTGTATAGATCTTTTCATCCACAAAGCTTCCTTATAAGCTTTAGTAATTACTATATATTATGATTTTGTGGTCGATAGAGCAACCCAATCCTCTAACTTAGACTGCCAAGAGACTGCTACCCCTTCAGTAAGCAAAACTACTCATGTGGAGGATATTTTATAGATGGCCTTTGCTCTCTTGTTGATATTCTCAGTGAAATCTCATCTAGTGGTGGAGGTACTTGCTCAGTGTGTTCAGTTGGTTCAACTTCATCAAATGTAGGAGCATCATCATTAATATTCTCACCACCATCTTCTTGTCCATCTCCCCCTTGGGTGGAGGAACTGGGCCTAAACTCTAAGGAATATAAACAGAGGTATTTTGTTTCTCAACATTATCACCATTTTTAAATAATTGATCTTTAAGAAACACGACATCTCTTCTTCTAATAATTTTCTTGTCCACTGGATCCCATAATCTGTACCCAAACTCTTCATGACCGTATCCCAAGAAAATACATGCTTTTGCCTTATTATCAAGCTTGGACCTATCATCTTTAGGAATATGAAGAAATATTTTACACCCAAAGACTCTTAAGTGATCATAAGATACATCTTTCTCTTTCCATACTCTCTCTAGAACATCACCATTCAGAGGAACTAATTGTGAAAGGTTTATCAGATCAACTGTAGTTCTTATAGCTTCTCCCCAAAATGACTTAGGTAACTTGGTATGGGAAAGCATGTACCTAATTCTTTCTTCAATGGTTCTGTTCATCCTTTCTGTCATATCGTTCTGTTGAGGTGTTTTAGGAACTATCTTCTCAAGCCTGATACCATGAAACCTATAATAATTCTCAAAAGGACCCCTGTACTCACCACCATTATATACTCTAACACACTTTAGTTTTCTTCATGTTTCTCTTTCAACACTGGCATGAAGCTCTTTGAAAGCATCGAATACCTAGTCTTTATATTTCAAAACAAAAGCTCAAACTTTTCTGGAATTATCATCAATAAAAGTAACAAAATAAAAGGCACCTCCAAGAGTTCTACTTTCTATAGTACAGACATCAGTATGAATCAAGTCAATAACATTTAATCTTCTAGATGATGGATAAGTATGAAATGTAACTCTATATGTTTTTCCAACTAAACAATGATCATAAGATTTAGGAGATGTACCTTGCAACTTTAGTAAGAACTGCTTTCTAGCAAAAGTTTGAAGTCTTTTCTCGTTGATATGACCAAGCCTTTTTTGCCAAAAATCAATACTTTCATCCTTTCTGATTGCATTAATCTCTCCTTTATGTAGCTTAGCCTCTATGATATAAAAAGAGTTATGCTTCTTTCCTCTGGCCACAACCAGAGAACCTTTAGTGAGTTTCCATTTGCTTTCACCAAAAAATGTATAAATCCATCATCATCAAATTTTCCTATAGATATCAAGTTTAGACGAATATCTGGAACATGTCTTACATCTCTAAGTATCAATTTACTCCCAATACTGGTCTCCAAGCAAATATCTCCAATGCCCACAATCTTAGATGTACCATTATTTTTCATTTTGGTATTGGCAAAATCACCAACAATGTAAGATCTGAAGAAATCACCATGAAAAGTAACATAAAAAAAAGCATCAAAGTCAATTACCCAGTTTTTATCCTAAGCTGCAAGACTGACACATCCATCATTACAAATAATAACAATATCACCTTCAGCAGCAATTGTATTAGTCTTTTTCTCATTTTTTGTTCTTTCATTTTATTCTCTCTTCTAGAACCTACACTCTTTCTTCATATGACCTAGCCTATTACAGTGGAAACACTTGATATCTCTTCTGGACTTGGATCTTCCTCTATAACCATGTGGTATGACTTCTTCCACGTCGTTCTTGTTTTTCAATAGCAAGTGCACCTGAAGAAGATTCTCCTTGTTCTTTCCTTTTAGTATCTTCATTTAGCAAACTAACTTTAACCATATCTATAGTTAGAGTGCCCCCTAGCGTGGAGTTAGAAATTATCATAATATATATTTTTTAACTTTCTGGTAAAGAATTAAGGAGTAATAATCATTGCATTTCATCATCTATATTCATTTTCATATTAACCAGCTTGTTTGCAAGACTCTGAAATAGGCTTATGTGCTCAATAATATTACCACCATCTTTATACTTTAAATTGGCCTTCTGAGGAGAGAAATTCTATTTCTCACTATCTTCTTTGCAAAGAGAAATATGTTCATGCAAATTTATATCTATCCATCTTCTAATATAGGCAATAGCTTTTCTATATTGTACCTCCCATTCTTCATCATCTATATAAGAAAGTTTTACTTTAAATTTGATAGGCTTATACAAATATTTACAATAGAGCAAATCCTCCATCATCCGCCTCTAAGTAGAATAATTTGATGAGTTCTATTTAATCATACCATCTAACTCTTCCATTTCAATCACTCAAGAAAAATTACACCAAATAACATGTGCTCTGATACCACTTGTTGGAAAAAAATATTAAATGCAGAATAAAACTTTTTCCTCTTTGTGTCTCAAAATGGGTTTCTCACCAAATTACCAACTTGTTGCATTAGGATTGTAGATCTTGTTGCAAGGATTCTTCATATAAAATTTAGGTCAAAACTGATAAAGTTGTACCTTTCAATCCTCTTACCAAAGCTTTCTCTCTCTCGCTTTTCTTTCTCTCTCCCATTTTTCATCATCCAAGAAGGTTTTACTTTAACTTTGATGGGCATATACAAATTTTTGCAATAAATTAAATCTTTCATTATCCACCTCCAAGTAGAATAATTTGATGAGTTCAATTTAATCATGTCATCTGACTCTTCCATTTCAATCATATAAGAAAAATTGTACCAAATAACCTGTGCTCTAATTTATCCAACTTAATGAAGCTTTGGTAAGAGGATCGAACGGTAAAACTTCTTCATTTTTTATCCAAATTTTATGTGAAGAATATTTGTAACAAGCTTTACAATCCTAATGATACCGATATGTGATTTATCCTCTCTATAATAATTTTTCCGATATACCCACTTAGTATGTTTTGTTATTTTTCTATTATGAGATCCATCTATGTTGATGATGTTATGTCAGTGATGAACCAAGATATATGTTCTTGATGTTATTGTGATCCTCTAGTTATTTTGGAGAAGTTTCATTATAAACTTATTATCTTATTTGGTGATAGTGAAAGTTTGAGTGGACTACAGTCCCGTGGTCCTTTTCGTATTGGGTTTTTCACGTTAAAAATTTGGTATTTCACTTTATGATTGATCTATTATTCTACTATTTATTTTATTCTGATTAATATTTATTTTTGATAATAAATTGATAATTTGATGATAAATTCATTTTGTGTAGAGGCAAAAATATTATTCTCAATTTAATAGTTTTTCCCAACACTTAGTCTTGGCAAGTCAATGATCTGTTGAAAAACGAAAGGCATGCATTGATATATATATATATATATATATATATATAATTTAAACTGTCTTTAGCCCATACACTCCCCATTTTTAGGTTAACATGAGCAACAACTTTTAGCTTTATATAGCTTGGGTTTGATGTCAATTCCATAGTACAAACATTTAAGCATGGGATCGATGAGTATACGAGTATATTCAAAGAGGATTAGCGGCATAAAAAATTGAGACTAAACAAAAGTGCAGTGGTGATATATTGGATCTCATCTGACATATTTTTTTAAATGAGCTAGACGGTTTAGTTGGTAAAAAATGTATCAAATCTCATCTTCACTTGTTACTCGTTAAAAAAAAACAATTAATAAAGGAACATATTATTATTTCATGATATATTCAATTTCAAACCAAATTTACATTTTTGGATTTATCACTTGGGATAGTTCTCTTTGATGCTGAGCTTTGGATTTATATTTTATAAGTAGAGTCTTAAATAGCCATGATCAATTAAATTATATGATTAATATATTTTTTATCTTTAATTTATCTTTTTAAATATATTTTATATATTTTTATTTGGTTCGTTGAAAGAGACTGGACAAGTCACTCTACAATCATGCTTATATAAAGAATGATACAATGGCAATGCGTCTCTTGGTTCTTTCTTAACTTTAATTTTTTAATAATTATTATTTTTAATAGTTAAAAAATTAGTAAAGACTCAATATGTTTGAAACTGATTTGTTACCATAGTGTAACTTCTATTTTTTATTCTAATTTTGATTTGTTATCACATTCTTCTGTTCCCACAAACTGATTTATTATATTTTTTATTCTAATATATAGTGTAAGTTATATTTCTATTCGAATTTTGAGACTGCACCGTCCGGTTTGAAGCTATCTATTTTACGTACTCCTTTTAGTAAAAGGCGAAAGATGGCACACAGCTGCGAATTTGTCCGATAGAATTTTACATACACCTTTTCAACCTTCTCAATGGTTCGATGGAATTTGTTGATTTTTATGCATCATTTTCTTAATGCATCCGTTTCATCATTTACTTAATATTTAATCTCGTGGATCTTTTGTAACGACCAATATCAGTGCTGCTTGTATTTTTTAGCACTTTTTTTCATTTTGTTTACTTGTTTACTGGTCGGGTTTTTTTTTCTTAAGTAGCATCACGAATTTGACTACTATGTGCAATTTTATTTTTATGATGCGCATTGATGCTTTGTCAAGATGGTACGAAAACGCCATAAGATTGTCAACATTTTTGAATTATCACTTGAATTGATTTTCCAAAAATCATGCTTCTTTTCCTTCTTTTTTATGAATGGTTGCTTTTGATTAGCAATGTGATTATGCTTCTTTTCCTTCTTTTTTATGAATGGTTGCTTTTGATTAGCAATGTGATTAGTATAGTTTCAATTGTGATGATGGATATTTATTCAAAAATGCGGCCAACCTCTAAAGTCATGCATGTAGCCTTTTATCAAATTAGATTAGATTCCACCCTTAACCAGTCATAAAATAGAACTTATCCAAGTGAGCTTTCAAACTACGATTGTTATAGTATTACTGTTTTGTGTTTTTAATAGACACGATGGATTCTTACATGACAGTAATTACTTAACCGCAGCATATTCAACTCATATATATCTTGCTACTATCTTAATTATTTAATTATTATTACTGATGTATGAGGTTGAGTTTTTTTTTTTTAAGATCTTAATAACCCTTAGAAATGTGGGGTTTTTTATTCATGAAAATTAGGATAGTCTATTTATAAATATAAATGTGAAATCAGAAAAAAACAATGTTATGCAAATTTGAAATTTCTAACAAGTTTTATCCTGTAAAATATTATGATATATTTTCTGAGAAATGTGAATGTATGCATAAGTAATGATATTAGTGTCATGTTTGCATATATAAATTAGTTTAACATATGAAATAATTTACAATTTTTATTATGATAAATTGTAGTTACATATTGATATCCACATAAATGATATTTAACTGCATGAATAATTATATATTTATTCTTATAATGAATATATGACTTGTCATAATAACCTTAACAAAGGTATAAATAAAAAGACTTGTGTCCTGATATCATCAAGAGAATAGATTAGTCTATAATATTATTTTAATACTATTATTTTCTTAATTAAAATTTCAATATCCTATTTTTCTCAACGATATATATATACATAACTCTTTCTTATTTATATATTTCTTATTGTAGTTGATCCATTATTATTTTCTCGATGGCATGAGAAGCACAGAACACTAAAGTATATCTTTTACCTAAAAGCACTACTTGTGTCACATTGAAGTATATATCCACAAGAATAGTGTATATACCAATTGGTAATTCCATGCATCCCCTCATTGTATTTGACGAATCATTTTTAAGATGATGACTATGAGATGATAGCACATAATTCGTAAACCTTAAAAGTTTTCTTTTCAAAATATTATACATAAATATGGAATGCATAGTAAATTGGAATATATATTTTTCTTCATCATTTCAAATTTTTAGAAGATAGTTAGAAAACAACATAGTTTATGATAATAAATCCTCAAAACTATTAGATTATGATCCCCTAGACCTAATCACACCAACATCAGATTTTATAAGTGCCCTAATCCCTTGTGGTAAAAGAAGTATCCTTCGTATTCCCTTTAAGAATAATTTTAATTGCCATCAGGATCTGTACATTGACACTAACTAACATATAACTACATAGTTGAAAATATGAAGTACTATATATGAGGAAGATACAAAGAGGTTATCCTGATTCCTAACAGTCTAAGATTACTAGTGCTTCGCTTGTCGAAGGTGTCATAGAGAGAGACCCTTGTTATATATATAAATGTTTCTTATGATAACATTATAATGCGTAATAAAATAGATCATATATTTTTCTTCATCATTTTAAATTTTTAGATAATAGTTAGAGAAAACATAGTTTATGATAACAAGTCCTCAAAACCATTACAGATTATAATCCTTCAGGCCCAGTCACACCAACACTAAATCCTGTAGGTGGCCTAGTCTCTCATGATAAAAGAAGCATGTAGTCTTCTTCTTCATGTTCCCTTTAAGAATAACTTTAATTGCCATCAAGATATGTACATTGACACTTATTAACATGCAATTGCATAGACAACAATATGAAGTAATGTCTATAAGGAAAATACAAAGAGGGCTCTCTCGATCCCCAATATTCAAAGGTTACTAGTGCTTCGTTTGTCCAAAGTATTTTAGGAAGACACACTTGTTATATATGTAAATGTCTGGTATGATAATATTATAATGCATAGTAAAATAAAATATATATTTTTCTTCATCATTTTAAATTTTTAGAAGATAGTTAGAGAAAACATAGTTTATGATAACAAGTCATTAAAACTATTACAGATTATGACCCGTAGACCTAATCACGCCAACATTAGATTCTATAAGTACCCTAGTCTCTCATGGTAAAAGAAGCAGGTGTCCTTCGTATTCCTTCTGAGAACAACTTTAATTGCCATCAGGATCTGTACATTGACACTAACTAACATTCAACTGTACATGCAAAAATATGAAGTAATGTCTATGAGGAAGATGCAAAAAGGTTATCATGTTTCCCAACATTCCCTTGTTATATACATAAATGTCTGTTATGATAATATTATAATGCATAGTGAAATAGATCATATATTTTTCTTCATCATTTTACAATTTTAAAAGATAGTTAGAGAAAACATAATTTATGATAACAAGTCCTGAAAACCATTACAGATTATAATGCCCCAGGCCCAGTCAAACCAATACCAAATCATGTAGGTGCCCCAATCCCTCATGGTAAAGAAGCAGGTAGTCTTTTATGTTCCCTCTAAGAATAACTTTAATTGTCATCAAGATCTGTACATCGGTACTTATTAACATGCAATTGCATAGGCAATAATATGAAGTAATGTCTATGAGAAAAATGCAAAGAGGTTGTCTTGATCCCCAACATTCCAAGATTACTAATGCTTCAATTGTCAAAGGTATTTTAGAAAGACACACTTGATATATATATATAAATGTATGTTATGATTACATTATAATGCATAGTAAAACAGGCCATATATTTTTCTTTATCATTTCAAATTTTAAGAAGATTGTTAGAGAAAAGATACTTTCTTATAACAAGTACTCCAAATTATTATAGGTTCCCAAACCTAATGACACCAACATTAGATCCTGTAGCCCCAGTCCATCATGATAAAAGTAGGTAATCTTCATATTCCTACGAAGTGTTGGAAATAGGAAGAAGGAATGAAATGCCCAATTGATTCATTAATCCATCATCAATTTATATAGGTAAAGATAGGATAATTTTTTTTAACTAACCTATGTGATTTCCTCGTTCAGTTAAAAAAATCATATCTAAATCCTAACTTAATCCTATCTTCAATCATGCCACCGCAAGATTGAGCTCCTGTAAGGATGCCGATCTTGAATTGATTACAATGAATCTTAAGAAAGAAAGCTGATGTGTTGTCAATTGCGATGAAGATCTGACGACGGTTGACTTCGACGATAATGTCAGCCTAGCTGAGAAGGAAGTTGTGTTGTCAATCACGGTGAAGATATGATGGCAGTTGACTTTGACGACAATGTCAACTTGGCTGAGAAGGATGTCATTGTGTTGTCAACTGCGGTGAAGATTTGATGACGATTTACTTCGACTGCGATGGCAGATCTTAAATCGATGTCAAGAAATCTACAGGAAAGAGACCGCTATGTTGTCAACCATGGTGAAGGTCTAACGACAATTGACTTCGACTGCCATGTAAGCCTGGCTGAGGAGGGTGTAGGCATGGCAGGAAGAGGAGGTCTGGCATGGGGCAGGGGTAGCAGCATGGATGAAGCAAAACGCATAAGTTGTTATGTTTCTATTGCATTGTGGAAGAAGACGATGGCGACGCTAAAAGAAGAGGTAAGAAGCTATCGTTGGATAGCGGAGGGCTACCATCGACGGAGGAGAGGTAGCAAGAGTCGGCGTCGGCGTCGGCGGGTGCACTACGAATGCCAATCTCTAGAAGACGCTGACTGCTGCCAACAGAGAGTGGGCGATGGTGATAGGAGGATAAGGAGTTAGTAGGGGATCATCCTCTGTTGCTAGAGATTTGATCAGATAAATAGATTTGATCAAAGGAAAAAGTTTACCATCGTTTGACAGTAATTGAATTGAGGAGGAAGGCAATGGCGATGTTCCTTCTTGCTGAGATGCTGGTAGCAAGGAGGGAAGGGCAACGGCTATAGGGAGCGGGAACTCTCGGCAGAGGAGGTTGGTGGGCAGTAGGGGAAGCAAGGGCTGTGGCCGATGAGAGCTGCGACTGTTGCCGATGAGGGCGCATGTCTCTTGCTAGAGAGGGAGATCTGCACTGAGGAGGAGAGAATTGCCTTCGAAGCAAAGGATGTTCGGGGCTACAACTGATCTGGAAAGTTGGGATGGACACTGCAGGAAGCAGAGGAGGCTGAAGGAGAGGGTCGCGACTATGGCCTGTGAGGGCTGCGACATGGGATAACAAGAGGATGTTTTAGTAGATATCGTGGCCGAGGAGGGACTTGGGATGGCCGCCGACGTTGAAGATCCCGTGGCCAGAGGCAGCATCGAGTCGATACAGAGGATGATCTGGTGGGAGCGGACATCCTAGAGGAGCCCTCGGCAGAGAACGTGCTCGCTGCGATAAGAGATGGCAAGGAAGAGGAGCCCTCGACAGAGGAGAGAGGAGAAGCCTGTAGGAAACTAGGTAGCAATCAGCGATGATGGAAAGACGCTGGCTACAGATAGGAGGAGCCGACTGCCATGAAAGAGGGCATCGATACTGCCGCCTAGAGGAGGAAGAAGCCACCGTCGCAGGGGATGGTGGGAGGCGAGGACGAGAATGCCGAAATGGAAGGGAGAGTGGTTGGGGTTCGTGCTCTTAAGATTGACGACGGAGAGGAGGTAGTGCTCGACCTCGCCGGGTAGAGAAACTACGCGACTGGGTGAGGAGGAGGAAGTCAACGATAGTGGGTCTGGTGAGGGAGGAGGAAGCCATTGTCTATTGCAGATGGGATAGAGAAGGTGCTGCTACTTGTTGGAGCTGATGCAACAGTGTGGGGCACGAGAAAGACCTCGTGTAGAAGGACGCCTTGGCAAAGGAGGGAGGAAGCCGTCGATAGTGGGTCCGGAGGAAGTCGACGGAGAAGAAGGGTCGTCGCGGACAAGCGGTAATAGAAGCTGTCGTTTGATAACGAATAGAGAGAGGAGAAGTAATGAAATACCCAATTAAATTCATTGATCCATCATCAATTTATACAGATGAAGATAGAAGAATTTTCCTCAACTAACCTATATGAGTTTCTTATTCAGTTCAGAAAATCATATCTAAATCCTAACTTAATCCTATCTCTATCACTAAGAGTAACTTTAATTATTATAACTAATTAACATACAATTGCACATAGGATAATATAAAGTAAAGTAATGTCTATTAGGAAGATGCAAAAGGTTTGCTCAATATTCCAAAGTTGCTACTGCTGCTTCACTTGTCCAAGGGATCTTAGGGAGACACATGTGAACTAATTAAACTCTGAAAGATGGAAGTTGTCTTTATTTCACTGTTAACATAAGTATATATATATATATATATATATATATATATATATATATATATTTGTTGAATGCTATAATGCAATTGATCAGCACAACAGCTTGATGAACTTGTGGTCATTCAGGAGGAAGACAGCTACAGCAGCAGCCAAGTCTTAAGCTCCATAAAAATAAATGATGAATGCACCGATGAGAAGACGATTCAGCCACCGGTGCACCACAAATTTCTACCATAGTAAGGACTGGGCAAAATTGCATGGATATTAGTCTTACTGATGTTTATATCCATTTATATAATTATAATGATAGTAATATTAAATAATTCAGCTACGCTATGAATGCATATATAATGCAATCATAACTAAAAGTGGTTAATTATTGTAATATTTGTATTGTTAAGTACGTTATTTACAAAGAAATTCTTATTACTGTTGAATGTCTAGCTATTTTTCACTGCTGCTCAGGAGCTATTCTAGAATGCTTTTGAAAGATATTTGGATCAAAATGGACTGTCAGCTTAATAACCCAACTTCTTCTCCATGCATAATTCAAAATATTTTGATCAACATAACAACCTTAGCCAAAAGTGTCAATGTAATCTCTTGATCTTACATTATTTGTAACACTAGTAGGGAAGACTAACTTGGTGCATTATAAAAAGATCCTCAATTGTGATTTTTCTACTGATTTTTGTTCGATATACTTGAAGATGAATAAATGATTTATATTTTTTTGTAGAAATAATAGGTTAAAATAGTAAAGTGTCCGTTAAGCATTTAAAATTTTATTTTTTTAAAATCCAACGATAAATATGATTATCAATATATAACTTGAGTTCATTGATGGATTTAAAGGAGAGCAGCATATATATATATATATATATATATATATATATATATATATATAATTCAAATTGTACATGTTATTTCCATATGTAAAACCCAAAGTAATAATTTAGATGAAAGTGGTTGAATCTCGATGGCATTAATTTACATTGAATTGCTTCCCATTAATGATAGCATATTTTGCATGAAGATTTTGAGTGTGTCAATAAATAGCAACATGAAACTCTTACCTCTGTAATATATGGGTAATAGAATGCTTAACCAAATCTCCTATAAACACAAGTTATTGTTAACTTATGAAATATTGACCGGTTTAAGTGCCGCAAAATGAAGCGAGAAAAAACTGAAAAATCGAGCCATTGGAAAAACTGATTCGGTTTGTTTTTTATATGTTGATAATTATAACGATTTATGACTCGATTTTGTCATAAGTGATGGTGATGAAATCTCATCAGGTTGGTGAGATTGATGGTTGTGATCAATTGCGTTTCTTGTGTGGGTGTGTAATTAGCTTTTTATGTGATAACAGTGACGAGGGCTGATGAATCCTAAACATAACGATGGCTTTGTAGCAGTTCCCGATCCCCAATAAATCCTCCTCCATAAGAAGCGCTCCCCCTGGCTCAGCGCAACGGAGTGTTCCGCTGCAACGATAGGAAGACGCTTATCTTGCTTTCGACAACAACAAAGGTACACGTCATAGTTGGAATTACTAATATACTCAGATTGGTCTACGTGGCAATTTCTTGTTGGTCCATTTATACCGCCAGTTTGAGACATTGCAGGAAAGCGTCGTTCTTTTCTATTGTGACGTTTGTTTTAAACGCCCGCTAGTTATCGTCGATCTCTTCCTCCTCCTCGTCTTCTGAAGTATGAACGTTTTCGCCGACATCAATGGTGAGCGGCTCCAGCGAGAGGAAGAGGAAGAGGCGGTACGGCCAGAGGAAGCTGCTTCCTGGAGAGAACGTTGAGGCATGCTCCCTCTCTCCCCACCATCGCTCTCCTTTGATTGGACGCGATCCATTTTAGTTCCCAAATGTGAATTCTTTAGTTGCGTTGATCTCTTCTCATTCTCTATCTATGATATCCTGAGGATTCAAGGAAGAAATCCTCGGTATCGGTTGGTCCTTGCGATATCGTGATACATAAAATCTGAATGGTGCCTGCCGTTTGATCTCTTATAAATTGGAAATCGGATGTTGGGTTATTGCTGCAGCTCCTCAAAATTTTACTTTTTCATGTGTAAGCATACCACATAACCTAACATCATGGTCTTGTGTTGTCTAGGGATTTACTTGCATCCCGTTTTGATGTTATGCGTTCCATCTCTATCTCTATCGTATTTTTGCTACGAGTGAAAGAATATAATGTCTTTACTTCTAACGAAACTAACATGTTTCTGATCGCGAAGTTTCTTACTCTCCATTCTCGCTTTACTCAGCGTGTTTTGATTGTTCCTTCTAGGTATTATGTTGTGAGGAAGGACTCAGAGGATCTTGGCACGCAGGGACTGTCATCAGTTGTCAAGGATGCTCCCGACTCATTGAATATAGAGATTTGTTATGTGAGGATGAAGGTTCGAATCTTGAAGAGGTGATCATTGTATCGGCTGCTGTAGAGGGCCAGGCTAGAAAAAACCCAAAGAATTATCGTGGCCTAATTAGGCCCTTGCCGCCTTATTATGATATCCAGATTTTTGAGTTGAGATATGGGCTCTGTGTGGATGCCTTAGTGGATGATGCCTGGTGGGAAGGTGTGGTTTTTGATCATGAAGAAGGCTCAACAAAGAGGTTGATCTTTTTCCCTGACCAGGGTGACCAGCAGATGGTCATGGTCGACCATTTACGTCTCACCCAAGATTGGAATGAAACATATGGGCATTGGAAGCCACGCGGTGAGTGGTTGTTGCTTCAAGTGCTTCAAGCATTCGAGGAGGAAGATGCCCTGCCAGTCTCGATAAGAGAAATCTGGTATGACTTGAGCACAATGGTCTCTTATAGGGAAGAGATTGGATTGTGGATGTTTGGATCTCTATCAGTTTGGGAGCATTTGGTATCAGGGTTGATCCGAGAATTGCTATCTGTTGTTCATGGCCTATCAGAGGTTTCAGATGACCAACCCATTGATGCTCCCACAAATTCTGGTAATGATGAGATTCCACTGGACGATGTTCCTCATCAGGTAGGAAGTCAGATTCAAAGTGATACTGCTGGCATACTTTCTGGACCAGTTAGGATAATGGATAAAGTTCAGTGCTCACAGGTTCTCACACCCGATGATTACTTTGTTCAAGGCAATGGAAACTCATCCAAGTGGAACCATGACAATCAGAATAATGTCCTTGAAACATCAAATGTAGAGGATGTTCAAAATAATGAATCTGGAATCCCTAGTTCATTTGTATACCACGAAGAGGTGTCTGGTCATGGTTCACACAAAAAAAGAAGATGCCGAGACATGCAACACCAAGCAACAGCTTCTATTCCAACAGTGGACCAAGAATTTAAGAAAAGTAAGTTTGATTCCATAAATGAAGTTTCACCTGATGGGAATCATCACAGAGATATGTTAAAAGCATTTGAACCATGTAAGTTTACAGAACCTCAGGGTATGAAGTATAAGGAGGCCAATAATAATCTGCAATCTGATGAACTTTGCATTAAGGTTCTTAGTCCTTTTAGTCATCAAAGCAATAAGGTAGAAGATACAGGGAACAGAACAGGACAAACATCTTGGCAATCTTTATATGCTGAAGCTGAGCGCTGCCCAGAAGCAGTTGCTTTATATGCCTTTCGATCTGTTGATAGGGATTCTCAGCTTAAACCATTGAAGGTAGCTGAAAAAGTGAAGAAGCATCTTTTTTCTCTGGGTTGGAAGATCGAATATAGAAGAGATAGATTATTAAGAGTTCGTTTTGTCTCACCCGAAGGAAAACACTATTATAATCTTCGCAAGGCCTGCATTGATATGTTGAAAAGAGAACTCGAGGGGGATCAGAGCTGCAAGCAAGGGAGGAAATCTTTTGGAAATTGCTCTGGTTTCAGCAAGCCTGATTCAAATACAGGAAACATGTTTCCAGAACTAGCATCCCTCATGCAAAATTTTTCGGAGCATCCATCAATTATGGGGACTGAACGAACATCAGATCATTCTAGCCATTGTTTTAGGCAATTCCAAATTAACATAGGTATGAAGACAGAAAGAAAACTTGAGAGACTTAGACCTTTATCCAAACTAGCTGATAATTCACACAGCCTTCTTGACTCTGTCAGTATGAAGCTACATCCAGATGAGTATCATGAAAGCAAGCAACCAGACAGTTCTCTTTCAGGGAAGGAAAACCTTGACTTAATTGTTTCTGCAAGTGTTCCTACTTATAAGCATATTGAACCAGAGTACTGCCCTCAAGCTCTTTTAAATTACAAGAGATACATTGAATCATCTCGTGAGAAAGGCAATGAGAAACTACCTAACCTGGATATTGAACTGATGAAGTTAAATGTTCAGAAGCATCTCTTGTACATGGGCTGGAGATTTGCTGAAAGGAGAAGAAAACTACGTTTTGCTTCTCCTGGTGGTGAGATCTTTCATTCACTTTATACAGCCTGTGAGGCTTACTTGGAAAAAGAAGAAAATATGGGAAAAACATATGGAAGTTCTCTTAAAGGGACCAATGTTAGCCAAAATTCTTGGTGTGCATCAAATGGAAATAAAATCAATGATTCGAAGGAGACAAGTCTTCTGTGCAAAAGTCATCGTTGCTTCACTTCAATGGACCCTGATGAGTTCCATAAATCTAATGTGGTGTCAAATAATGGCACCGAAAATAGATCTATACTTGTATTTAGTCCTCCAGAATGTGGAGAAGGATTTGGTAATTCATGTTTGGAAAAACTTAAAAAGTTAAAGACAGGAATCAAGATCTCTTCTTTGTTACCTCTGAAAGTTGTAGGGTGTAGAAGACTGCTAGAACATTATTGCTCCAAGAAATCAAAGAAAAGAAAGGTACAAGACCTTAGAAGCAAAGGTTATGAAGCAGGCAGTATTTTCTTACAGCCCGACCAGCAGTTAAGTGAAAGATGCCAATTTGTTCCAGTAACATCTCCTACCCAAAAGGTAGCTGAAGCAACCTGGTCAATGCTAATTGAGAACCGTATAGTATTAGCTAGGCAGAAGGTGCGCTACATTTCTAAGAGAGATGGTCATGTTTTGATGGAAGGACACATAACTCGTAATGGGATTAAATGCAGATGTTGTAGAAAGTTGCATAGTCTCACTGGATTCGAAGCTCATGCTGGCAGCGACAAGTGCAGACCTGGTGCGAACACATTCTTGCTTGATGGAAGGTCCTTACTACAGTGCCACTTACAAATGGTGTATGGTAAAGACCTCATAAACTACCCACATCCAAGGCTAAAGCATGTTTATGCTCACAGCCAAAGTGACTGTGTATGTTCTGTCTGTCAATATGGTGGTACACTGATGCTATGTGATCATTGCCCATCAGCATTCCATGTAGATTGTGTTGGACTAAAGGTGATTTCTTCATTTGATTTCTTAAATATTAAATGAGATTTATTTTTATTGAAAATGATTGATATCCAGGATTTAAATCTAGGTCCAAAACCAGTTTAGATTACCTATCAGACTGGTATGTTACTGGTACACCATGTAGTATATTGACCTATACAATTCAATATTATTGAATAAGATTATATATTAATAAATAAAAATAAGAGGTGTTGTACCATTATCGAGCTATATGTTTCTATACCTATACTAGACTGGTACAATTGAGCTCTGATACCTTGTTTGAGACATTAACGCAAAATATTATTCTCATCAAATATAGTTGCATTATACCATTTATTTGATGAAGAATTTCTTTTTTGGATTTTTCAGTTACTTTTATCCTTGACCCTTCCCCATTCTCTTCTCCTTTGATTTCAGTCTTTAAGAGCTAGTTGAAATTTAATATAGTTGCATTATACCATTTATTTGATGAAGAATTTCTTTTTTGGATTTTTCAGTTACTTTTATCCTTGACAATCTGTTGTTCACAAGTTATGTCATTACTTGCATTAATTGTTTTGCTTATGCAGCTTTTGTGCTTTATCTTATGACAATGATGCTCTACATTTTCTGTTGACTAGTGCCAAAAAAGTTTGTTGCAAGAAAAGAGGATTTAAATGTGCCTGTCTTACTAGCTGGCAGGTTCATTTTAATCTCAACTTAGAACAAAAATTGCCTTTATATTTCAAGATTAAGGCTTTATCAAAATGAATTTTTTGTTTACATTATATTTTCTTTTCAGAAGTTCATTTTGTCTTGCTTTCTCAATTTTGAAAAAAACAAGGCTTACTTGCTCATCCAAACCCCTTGAAAAGTTGCTGAGGTGCAATCTTTTTAGTTGCCCAATCAAAATATTTCTTATTTTTCATAACCTTTTTTATGTTGGTTGCATGAAGGATCTGCCAAAGGGAAAATGGTTTTGTCCATCGTGTCGATGTGGTATATGTGCCTTAAGTGCATTCAGTTCTGCTGAACAATTTACAGCGAAGACTATGTTGTATTGTGATCAGTGCGAACGCAAATGTAAGATGTCTATCCATTCTCTCTCTACTAATAAATCATTCAGATCTGACTTGGTGATTTTTCCCTTCTAGTTCATGTTGGATGCTTGAGACGGAGAGGAGCTAATTTAAAATATTGTCCTACTGGAAATTGGTTTTGCAGTAAGAAGTGTTCAGAGGTATCTTGAAAAATACTCATGCTTCTCTAACATTTACTGGCTCATGAAAACTTAAAGATATGGACAAACAAAAGATGAATTGGATAGCTATTTATGTAGCTCTTCTCTTTCTTACCTCTTGCCTCTGACTCTGTGAGTATCTATGGTTTGACTGGTTGGTTTATGTTATCTATATTTCAACAAAGCATATTTTCTCTCCAAGCGACATGAAAATCATTATATATCAAACATATTTTAACACTGATGAACAAGTCCTTTCAAGTTAGTTATCTTGATTCTTGATGTTAAAATTTTCTACTTGTATTTAATGAGGACAATCATTTGATATCTATTCTACAATGCACCCTCATGTATATGTGTATAACATGATCTATTTATGCAATTCACATTAAAGTCTTTTATTCACAATTAACCAACAAACATGTCACACCGACTCATTGTGACTAGTACTATTTTCATTCCATTTACTTCAAGAAAAACAAAATCTTCATGAGCAACTTATCTGCAGATATTTTTACATTTGCGCAATCTTCTTGGAAAATCAAATCCAACAACAAAAGAAGGATTTTCATGGATTCTATTGAGATCTAAGACAGAGACTGATGCTGATCTCAATCAAATTGATTTTGCGACTGTTTCTAGTAATTGCAGAAAGCTCCATGTTGCACAAAAGTTATTGCATGAATGCTTTGTGTCTATTATTGAACCTCGTACCCAGAGTGATCTTCTAGTTGATCTTCTCATGAATAAAGAGTGAGATTCTTCTTATATTCTTTATATTTATCTTTTCTTCATTTTCTTTGTCCTCTTGATGATTTTGCACCATGTATAAAGAAGTTACAGTCACTGAAATTGCTAGCATATTTGGTTCACATATTTTTATATCGCTGTTTCTTTGTTTGTATTTTATTTTTTCATGGAGTCCTAGATTTTGTGTTGATTTTTCTTGATCCTTACTTATCTAAGGAAGAATGTAGTAATACAAAGGATTTTTTCAAATGTTATTATGTTAAATCAAGGTTTGCTATTTCGTATGTACCAATGTTTCGAGTTCACCGAGAGGTACGTTATATATATATATATAGTTAAAAAATAAAAAAGGGTGACGTCGCCTCGTTCCTTCTCCTTACGTGGGGAGATGTTTCTTCTCCTCGAGCAGAGAGAAGAGATCTCCTTGCAAAGCCTCGGCGAGAAGCCCGCTCGTCATTCCTTCTCCCCGTGATCGTCGAAGATTCTCCCTTCGAAGCATCGAGAAGCCCGCGAGCGATGGATCAGGATCGGGAGAGTAGTGTCGAATGTCCAGGTTCTCCCTTTTCTTCTCCCTCTTCTTCTTTCTCCCTTCGCTGATACCGTCCGAAATTTAGCCGACGACGGTCAAAATTGGCCGTTACCACCCGACAGCGGCCGTCGACACTCAAAATTGACTATTACTAGCCGATTTTGGGCGTTAATGGGACGGAAATAGCCCCAATCGGTGGTATCGTCCGGTAGCGGACGGTTTGTACCGCCCATACTTGGCGGTACGATTTGAAAACGCCGATCATGAATAAAGCTCCATTGTTTTTGTAGTGGGATTAGAATCTGTCTTGAGATCTTACTAAAAAATTATGTTAAAAAATACATGTAGTTGATAGTTGAAACAGCTCATTTTTCTTTCATTTAAACTTTGCAAGCCTATACATGAAATGTGTACACCTCCTGTATGCAAATGCAATGATGGAACTATGACTGTTTTAGTATACTTTAATAGCATTTTCTAACACCCATGATAATCCTCATGTTTATTCCTCCTGCTCCTTTTGTTGCATGTCTAAATTCTACCTATTATGAAGTAGGTGACATTAATTTTGGTTATTTTTTTCTACTATGAGCCTGATTTTCTTATTTTTATCAAGAAGAAAATGGGCAATAGACTTACAACTTTTTTTAAAGCTTGATAGTACATTTTCTGACAATTATAATTAATTTATGTTCAACTAGGAAGCCCAAAAGAACATGATCATCTTTTTATTAGACTTACATTTACCTAAGATTTGGGAACTACTTCACTGGTTGCTCAATTTTTATAAGAAGCCATTGGAATCTTGAGCTCCTAGCTCATATGTGGACTTTATACTCACTCACCTACAGTCTAAAATCTTCAAGCACCGTGAAGCCATGCAAAATATCTCAAAAAATTAAGATCCAAACCTTATCTGCTCTTTCCTATTTTGGTAATAATCTAAAGTCCTTATCTATTTGCCTCAGATAATTTCAATGATTTGCATCCATAATTATTATGTGTATAAAATACTTAGTTGTTCCTTAGGTTTGTGTTGCATACATTCTTAGTCCTTAGGTTTGTGATAGAATACTTGGAAGCATACCAGACGCTCACCATCAATTTCAGGTATGCTTCCTCCTCTTCCTCCATTGCTGGCTTCTTCTTCTTCATTCCTCTTCCTACTCTTTCTTCCTTCCTTCTTCCTCCACTTCCTCCATCGCCTCATCCTCTACTTTTTCACAATCCTCTTCCTCCACAGCCATCTATTGATTCCTCTTCTCCTTCTTCTTCTTCTTCCTCTCCGAGTCTTCGGTTAGTATTAGTGTATCATGTGCTAGTACACCTGTACCAACCAATATGTATCGGTTCAGCCAGGGAGACCAATACGAGTGGTTAGTAGAAGATGATAGTTCTTGGTTTTTCCTGTAGCCCTTTTTTTTCCCCTTAGTATATACATCACTGAGTACACATTTGTTTTACAATGTGCGATGGAAAGTCATAGGGTCCAAATTGATAATTTCAGGAGCTGATCTCCTGTCGAATGAACTAGGAAATTCCTATGTGCCACCTCAGGTATGCATCACATTCACTAGCATACTTAAGTCAGAAGGTCACTGGGTTGTCTCATGCTGGCAATCATGTTAACCACTACAAGTAGTTTTGTCTTATTATGGAAGACTGATTAAACTGAGTCAGACCGCTGCCACTATCACTATCATTGCCATATTCATACAAAGAGTCCAAAGGTCGATGTCTCATCGCCTCCCTGTGCATATATTGCTACCCCAAGGATGCACGATATTGGCTGCAAGGTTGAGATCATAGTCGACATCATCCCCACAACTTCCATATCGACCATACACCACAAATTTATATGGAAATTTATTAAATTACTTCCATTGTGCTATTTCTAGGGCTTTCCAGACATCCAATTCTGCTATAAAAGCTCTTCTAGTCTCTTGCAACATGTTCGTATATTTGACTCTTGAAAATTCCACCAATTACATGCTGATAAAGACTAGTTTTCTTCAATTCTGACCAATATAGTCATAATGGATGCACTGTCAATTATCGCAGTGCTACAAATGATGGCCATGCTATCATATCAAGTCTGTATGGATCCATATGATATCTTCATGTGTGTAGCCTGGTCCACATGGATCTATAAGAAATCATAACTGATTTAGACTAGATTTATGAAAATCAAGGTCTTTTATATATATCTAGGTTAGGTTCATGGAAATCAAGTTTTGTTTCATCAAAATTTACACATTAGATCCATGAAAATCAACACTTGGTATGTGCAGGTCTAGCCTAGATCTGCATGGATTTATGATAGATTTTGCAGATCTAGCCTAGATTTACATGAGATCATTTCAGGCCATAGCAAATAAATTATTCAAAAATCAAGGCTTGATTCATATGGATTTAAGTTAGATCAATGAAAATGTACGTATGATCTATGGATCTAGGCTAGATGCGCATGAATCAACCCTTGAATCTTTTACCTTTGATGATAGTGTCCATTTTTCCCTTTGCAGACTATGAGTAGATCATTTACCAAGCTAAGTTTTCCATATTTTTCTCATGGGACAATAACCAAACCCTTGAGTAAATTGCAAACAACATAATAGTTGATGCAAGTGGTCTTTTAATTTTTGAACAATTTATAGCTAATAGGACATATAATCCATTTGGTTAGGTTATGATTCTTGTGATTCATGTGGCAATCAAAGCTGGTCTATATCTCAAGTTTCTTAGCTTTATTTCTGATCAATTGACCAATCTATAAGGTAAATTAAACAATCTCATTATTCCATCATGAGAATGTTCATGTGGCGAAACAATTGTTAGAAACAAATATAGCTGGATCAGTTGTGATTTGTGAACCAAAATTAGTTTACTAGAATTATGAGCGTTCCATGTATAAATAGTTAAACATAGTTGCTCAGTTGGCTGCCATTGAAGCCAGGAATAATCACTTTTACTGGGAAATTTCTGGAAGTTTTAAATTTCACAATGTTGCAATATTATCCTTTATCAACTTACCATAGCCTGTTTGATTTCAAACCCATATGCTTTATCTGTGCCTCTCCTTAATATGTATTTTGATGATGCAAAGCATGTCAGTTCTCATGTTCCTGATATCATATACATTTGTTGCAGATCAGAGCTGAACAGATTAAACTTTCGGGGTTTTTATACTATGCTTTTGGTGAAAGGAGATGAGATCATATCAGTGGCTACATTCAGGTATCACAGCTGATGAACTAATTTATTACTGAAAGACCACCTACTATTTTTTAGTGTTTAATAGCATTATTTACATGTTCTTGATCTAGGGTTTATGGTGAAAAGATTGCAGAAATGCCTCTTGTTGGTACGCGTGCCAAATATCGCCGACAAGGAATGTGCCACATTATTTTGGATGAACTTGAAAAGGTAAAATTTTAAAAGTTACCATTGGTTGAAAACCAAGAATACCTAGTTGTTTTATAGTTGAGTGCTATAGTATTTCAATAACAGGTGAATGATAACTTAATCCCAGAAATGGAAGTATTTCCTACAAATCTTTAGCCAGTTTAAAACACATGAAAGCTTTGAGAATGATGCAAAGGTCAAACCATTTCTGTAGGACAAGATAAAATTCTAAATGTGGGCTTATTCATATGAAAACTGGTCTGAAGTTCATATTGTAGCATATTTAGTTAAATATCAAAAAAGTTAAAAAAGCATTGTGCCTGAGAAATACCACAGTATTTGATTGATGAGACTGATGTTGTGACCTGTGAGAATAATGACTGTCAATAAAAAGGAAGAATTCCATGTATCAAATTTGATTTATATTAGGATAGTTTTTGGTGGATGTTGTTTGTCAGATAAAGAAAAGAAAGATACAGAAAGTAAAGTGGCCCCTACATATGTGTAGATTCAGAAAGATAAATAATCGAGTTCCATGGCAGGTAAACTGTAGTGTATCAATGAAAAAAGTCCTTATCTCATCCATTTAGGTTATTTGACAACATTTGTTAATGAGAATTGATTACATCTAATCTTAAAGCAACAGTTCAAAGAAGCAATTGAATGGATAATTATGTAAGTTTACACCTCATTCACCAGTAAGATATACATTGAAAGTCAATGAAAAAGCAGAATCTTCAAGGGGTAGCTTACGTAATGCAATATGTATCAGCAGACAGACCAAAAGGGGCAACCAGTGCTAAAATTGATAGCAGAAAGTGTCAGACATTTTTGTTTGTCCTGCAGAAACCATAGAGAAGAATCAGGATATTGATGAAGTCACTGAATAGTTATTCATGTGGCTGCACCAAAAAGTTCATCCAGAATTTTGTTTGATTACTGGAAATTGAAAATCTGAAGGAATACATAAAGTAGTATAAGATGAGCATGGTCAATATAAGACTGTTGAGATGGACAGGTAGTAAAGTTAACATTGGAAGTAATTAGGAAAAATGTCTGGGTTGCCTCACTTGAGAATATATATTTTGATAACCAACTTATTGCAGATATTTGTATTAAATACTTGTGGAGGGTATTATAACATTTAAACTGCCAAAAGTACACAAGTTGATGTATTTATATTCTTGGTCGGCATGTGAGATTATCCTGCTTTAACATGTGATGTACAAAGTTAAAATTGTTGCTCATGGATTCAATTTTGAGTTCTTGTCCAGTTACTTTCTGCGTTAGGTGTTGAAAGGCTGTGCATACCAGCAGTTCAAACACTTTTAGAAACATGGATGAGCTCCTTTGGTTTTACAAAGATGAGCAACT
Organism: Ensete ventricosum; assembly: GCA_029747655.1. Classification (NCBI taxonomy): domain Eukaryota; kingdom Viridiplantae; phylum Streptophyta; class Magnoliopsida; order Zingiberales; family Musaceae; genus Ensete; species Ensete ventricosum. The sequence continues at coordinate 24,048,244 of JAQQAF010000003.1, read as the reverse complement.
ATGAGAGACTAAATCTCTTGGAATACACCCTTCTAAATTTTCAAGATACCATCATGTGCCAGAAACCCCTAAGAGCTGCTCCAGAAGTTACAGATGGAATACACCCTTCTAAATTTTCAAGATACCATCATGTGCCAGAAACCCCTAAGAGCTGCTCCAGAAGTTACAGATGGACATAAAGGTATGTGACACTAACCCCTTCCAGTCATCTCAACCAAAGGAGTAAAGAAAAACTATCATTTACCCTTCTTTTTGTTGCAACTTTCAATCTCTGCTTTGCTGCAGGAAAATGCCACCAACACCAAGATATTTTCAGTAAAAATCTTGATTGACTTTGAAGTTTATGGCGTTGTATCTAAGGGTATTGAGTTGGTGGAGCCCCTCGATTCATTGCCATCTCTTGATATTCGGTCCTGTTATCTTCCCTGGGCAGAATGATACACTCCGAGAAGATAAGTTATCAGAATCTTCATTCACATTCTCCTGCATTGAGTGGCTGCACTGATCCACTTGGTATGCAGTGAAGTGTGATATGATAGAGTAAATCAGCAAAGATCCATTTGGCTTGTTGTTTTTTTTTCTTTTCTAACGCTTGCATTTTTTTTTTCTCTCTTTTGCTGCTTGCAGCTAAATGCTCAGTTACTGTCTTAACCACTTGGATGACCGTCCAGATATCCAGCATCGTAAAGGGAGTTTGGCGAGGAGACTTGCATTGCCATTCATTTTGGTTACTGATCCTTTCAGTTTTATTATGTAATCATTTCTCTGGTTAGAACTGGCAACTGATCAAGTTTGCCCTTTGACAGAACTAATATAAAATACATCTACAGGATAGCTACCAGCAGATAGTGTTGGGTTAAAGGTACTAATTACAAATTTCAGAACTTTGAGGTGCACCATGTGGAGAACATGTCAGCCGTCCAGCAACCATTTTTAGTTATTAGCATCACTCTTCTTTGTTCTTATGTTCCACTTATTATATAATTAGTTTTATTAGGTTAGCTGACTTTGTACAATTAGAATTTTGCACCATGTTGCTGTAACTGTTGAAAGACAAATGCTTCATCCAATATGGGCTATGACCCGAGTAGTTCTAAATTGTAACCAATTGACAAATTTTGATTGATCTTAACATATACACAAGCTTTCTCCATTTCATTGGTTTATGTGCATTATATGATGGTAACAAGGACAATTCCCAGATGAGATTTTAGCCTTTGCATTGTGCTCACATAAGATCAGTTGTTGATAAGCAAAGCTAGTATGTTTTATGCAATATGAAATTGATTTTGAAGGACACCTGATCTTTAGAGAGAACACAGCCTTTTTTCTTTACTCCAATTAATTGAGCGTATAGCTTTAACTGATTTTTATTTCTCCATGAATATTGGGCTGCAGCGAGATGCCGGTAGAAGTTTTCAGCTAATTAGGTTGTAGACTTACGTTGAAATTTCATCTCATCATTACTCCTAATCATCTGGTTTTGCGAGGTGGTCTACAGAAATGATACATTTCTTTTCTAATACTTAATGCATTTCTACAGGATGAAATTTTCGCATTACAATGTGTATGAACTTATAAATTTTATAATTTTTCAAATGAATGCATCAAGATATATTTGAAGCATACCTAACTGAAAATTTCATATCATTCAATACAGATATCATTCAATCCTAATCATTACTCCTAATCATCTGGTTTTCCTCAAGAAGGCAGTTCTATACAGTTCAGTGATTACCCGGAGATGGACCCCCTTTCCTCCTCCCGTTAAGGTTTGGTTTTTCTCCCTCGTTAGTTGTCGAATACTCGTCGATCGTCTCCCATCGATCATCTCTTCTCCGAAGCGCATGTTATTTCTCTCATCGGTAGTCTCTTGTCAGCTATTTGTGTTCCTCTTCTCATGTGCTGCAATATATCAGGTAATGCTTGTCTTTCTATATTATTTTAATCCTAGGATTGTTCCTTTTATTTCCATTTTGTTTTTGACCTATGTTTGCGGAATGGTAGTATTCATTTTTGCTCTAGCTTAATATGATTTCATAGATATTAGAACCTAGGCGTAGTAGAAATTAGGTTTTTGCCGAATAATTTTGTAACTGATTATGAGGTTATGACTTAATCTGGAATCCATTCAGTCGTTTCAAAAACCTTATTATATAAGTTTAGGAGTCTATTCAAACATGTTACAATATTTTACAATATCATTATATTGTTTTGGTTACTTTATACAATAATACTTTGGTTATATATATTATAGTGTTTTGGTTAGCGCTACAATATTTTGGTTAGTGTTAAAGTGTTTTGCTTTAATATCGATGGATCTACTAATCGTAGGTATGATATGTACTAATCCATACCAACTTATTATATATCAGTATGATAGAATATATCGACGGTATGAAAAAAATTATCAAAAATGATACAAATTTTTTTTAAAAAAATAAAAAAGATTAGATTAGAATTTTTTAAGTTAGAAATAAATATAAATTTAGTATAATTTTGGTAAAAATAATCTAAATTAGGTAAAAATAGTGATATATCTTTTCCAAACTTTGAGAAGTAGTTTTATGGTACATTCCCGATCGTCCTCTTATCAATATTGAATTATCTATAAAATAATAATTTAAATTATTAGATTATTTTTTCAAACAATTAAACTTTAAGATTCAAGTGAATCAAGTAATGAATTGATGGATATAACTTGTTTTATCATAAAAAAGAATGATGAGACTCTACGAACGATAGATCAGGGTTTTTGATCTTATATATCTGTATATCAATTTGATATATTTATTATACTCAATTCTAAAATTGATTCCATGACATAGCATATCGATACACCATATGTCATTGGTATATCAATATGGTGATGATTGTAATTTGATTGTCATGAACCACATATGTTTGAGACAACTCCTGAGGCAAGGACGATCATGACATATATTAGTGTATATCATAAAAAATGTCAACTTCTACTTTCAGCACTGAGCTGCTACTATATATCATAAGATCAATCACTATACTATTGCTCATAAAAGAATAACTATCACCATACTACTATTACTTGTAAGATTCTTTATAATATGATGAACTTCGCTCTGAATCTACGTCGTGTAGGCTCTATCACATTTACTCAAAATCATTTATTGACTTCTCATTCCCTTTCGTGTATAAACTTGAATAGTACATCATCGAGCTCCATGAATTAAATCTTGGGTGATATTAAAATGCTAGTCCTCGATCCATGAAACTACCTCAAGATGTGTAGATGAGATTATCAACTCCTCAGCGTCATTGCTATCATTAATCGAGGCACAACTATCTATGTCGTTACTATGCTTTTGGACTGAGTGAGTTGTTGAATGCGATTGAGAATATATTTTATTGTCTGACTTGATTCTTTCCAATGATGCATATGTTATGTAAGCTGGGTAGGTGATTATGACGGTTGGGTGTCTTTGGTTCCTCAAGTAATATGACTCAATATTATTTGACACCTTCCACCATATTCTAACTATGAAGGATCCTCCTCCTACTGGAGATGTGCTTCCTTTTCTTTTATTGTCTCGATAATAAAATACAAAGAACATGAAGGATTTTTTGTCTCAAGTAGAGGATCTTATTGTTTCTTTGTTTCTTCGACCTACTTTAACATCGGCTTTGAATCTTTATTATATTATTGGAGATGGATGAGATTAATTTTTGGTTCCTCTAGCTCCTTATCCAACTTGGCATGTCATAATCTTAGCTGTATGTTGTTGTAAATATATACTAGTTACTCTAATCGTCCATATGATAGTCTGCTATGGATCTTCGTATAAATCAATATGAACGTTGGCTAGTTATATTCATAACCACTAAGTATCATCATTTGCAAAAGTACACATATGACAACCATCTTTAAATTCGATGTATCTTTACTAAATTGTAGTCACCGCTCGATTACATAAAGATATAAATAGAACTTTATTAACATAACTAATAATTAAGTTAAAATATAATTTATATGTAACTTTTTCTTGCTAGAATCCATATTGTAATAACATAATATAGCTATTAATGTTAGATAATAAACTAATTATTTTTTAAAATAATTAACCCTCCATAATAGCATCGATTTCATAGGTAATGTTGGGAAAAAGTCACTATATAATATTTCTTAGTGTCGACAATAAATTTGATCACATTTCAAGATAATATTAAAATTGAATGATTGGATTTAGATAACACATTGTTAGAAAAATAATTTTATTAGTTAAGTTTTTAAATATTAAAAATTATAAATTAAATTACACTAAATATGAATTTACTTGTAGTATGAATATTTTAGTTCATATGAATTTCGATCTTACGATCAATAATCTGTAAGTATTGATTGACCTTAAAATAATCTATGAATGATTTCTTGACCTCATCTTATTATAATCAATATGTCTTAAGGTATTTGGGGACACTTGTCCGTATCGATCTTATGAAAGATAATAAAAAATGGTTCCACTCTTGTTATAATTTTATTCATGATATCCTACTTGAATAAATGATAGTTTTTTTTATATTTTTTCTATCACTTAATCTCGAAAATATAAAATCTGACCATTCTTATAAGGTGACTATTGCTTTAAGGCCTTCTCTTTTGTTATATTGACTTTAAGGTAATGAAATTCTTAATAAATCAAGTGATTCTAAGTCAAAGTATCTCATTATTTATATATTTTTACTTTAAAAAATGGAACGATTGATGATTATATATAAATTTTATGATTAATTATGCTTGAGCTATATACTTGCTAACTAATGGTAGCTCACCAATATCCTACTGGTTATAAGTGCCCTGCAAGCCAATCACATGAGTGATGACACATGTGACACGTTACACAGTCTTTTTATATTATGATTATTATTGATATTTTCTTATATTATATGTATTATCGAATGCATATATATTGTGATATCATTGGATCTCTGTAATGAGAATCAGATCGTGATGAAATCTTGATAATGAGATTAATTCACTTATAAATACAAACCCTAAATAATCTCGATCATAGATTACTCGAGATTAACATCAAGATAATCGAACAGATCGATGTATTATATTCATGTCTATGTGATGGAGGTGGTTGGTCTCATAACTACTCGTATGAAAATACTGATTGATCCGCTTATGGAATGTTGGATGGTTACTGATACCTAACATTAGACAACAATTTTGGAATGCTAATTGATCCACTTACGGAATGTTGGATGGTTACTGATACCTAACATTAGACAGAAATTTCGTAATCCTAGTTGTGTGTGTAGTCCCTAGACTTGAGACACCAAAGATGTCTTGTTTGAGTACTCATTTATTTAACGTCGGACTTACAAGTCTAGAAAAATCCAGATCTGGTACAACCAATTTTTGAGATTGGTAGCCAACCTTACGAAGGTAATTAAGTATCAATAGAGGATTGTCACTCTTGGTATCACGAGAGAAATATCTTGTGTGCTCTTGCTTAGGCAAATCTCTAGCTAGGGTCATTTGGATTGAGAGAGAATGAGTTCTTCGGGAGAATCCGAGTAACCTGGCTCTGATACCACTGTTGGGAAATCATTAGAGAGTATCACATATGTAGTGGAAAAATAAAATAAAACTGGTTTCCCACATTTATCACATTGTCGTGCAAAGATTGGTGCACGAAAAATCATAAAATTAAAAACTACGACCAATGTGAGATTGATTACATAGGGAAATCATATATCCTTGAAACTTCCAGATCCAATTAGAGAGGATGAAGGAGGTCAGATGTCCTCCTCTCTAGTGCTATCTACATAGTGGATCACTGCAGCGATGCTCATCTAATCTAGCTAAAAACTTGTAACTCTTAAGTACTTCCTTGCAGCGAACATGGAATACTATCTTCTCCACTGCCCTCTCGCAGTAGGGAGAGGGTGGTTGGTTGAGAAGATAAGAGAGAGAAGAGAATATGAGGGGCCGGCCAAAGATGCAGCCTATGTGTTGGCTACCCCTGCCTCTTATTTATAGAGAGCTACCAAAACCTTAATAGATCCTACCTTAGTAGGTATTAGATCTCTATCCAATTACCCTCATTTTTGGATTATTGGATTTCTATCCAATATTCTCAATTAGCCTCTAATTGGGCCTCATGCAAGGAGTCCATTAATGTTGTATCTCATCCAATGAGAACAGAGACTTATTGGATAACTTATATCCAATCCTCTACTCGTTAAAACATTCACCATGTGTGTGTGACTCTCTAGGCCCAATAACGAGTTGGTCGTGAGTTCCACCTGTTAGAACTTCTTCTGACTCAGTGAATTGTTATCTCATAACAATTCACTCAACTCATCAACTATGGACGTACTAGGCCACTACGCCATAGTCCCTAAACGGTACAAGGGATCTAATCCATTAGACTTGTCTATCCTCAGTTACCATATATCTATAGTCCCTCATTCATCTAATATCTCAGAGATGATATATTGGATATAATACTGTTAAGTCACGTATAGAATCTATCATAGTCTCGCTCCAATCAGATTCTCCTAGAGAATTCCTTCTCTTTCAATCCGAACGACCCTGACTAGGGATTTATCCAAGCAAGAACACACGGGATATTCCTCTCGTGATACCGAGAGTAGATGATCCTCTATTGACACTCAATTGCCTTCGTAAGGTTGTCTATCAATCTCGATAAATGACTATACTAGATCTGAAACCTCCAAACCTATAAGTCCAATGTCAAAGAAAGGAGTACTCAAATAAGGCTTCCCTGGTACCCGAAACCGACACAAGTGGGTAGGTAGAGAATACCTAGGGGCGCGAGACAACTCTCTCTAAGGAACTCGGCAAAATAGCCCCGTAACTTCGGGAGAAGGGGTGCCTCCTCACAAAGGGGGTCGCAGTGACCAGGCCCGGGCGACTGTTTACCAAAAACACAGGTCTCCGCAAAGTCGAAAGGGAAGAACTTGCATCAGTATCTCAGTTTCAATTCAAACATGGGTTTGATTCACACTCCATGTTCTGAGAAATATTTACCATCCGGAAAGAGGAAAAAAAAACGGAGTCTTTCTCTAAAGAAATGCGTTGAGAAATGGCAGATGTATAGAACCTTTCAACGAGATAGTGATTTTTCAAATCTCTCAAAATGGAATCTGTTCCAAACAAAATGGAATCGATAATTGGGCCAAAGAAACAATTTGCATTTAATTAATTTATTTAAATCCGTATTAAGACGTTTGTCCTCATTCAAAAATTGTTCAGAGTTTCTTATGTTGTTTTCATTGCAAAATACTGGATTTCTATTCACAATATCCCAATTATGAGAGTTGAAACAAATTAGAATTCTCAATTCTCTACGACGTCTAGGAGATAGAATATTTTCAGGAACAAGGAAATTATAATGATCTTGATCCCCCTTCACAAATATATTGCCATGTCGTCCAGTGGATTTTTTAAAATTATTCTTATCAACATATCTTTTCTTTATGTATTTTCTATTAATTTGGTGTTTACTCTTATCGACCAATGAAATACTTATGGTTTGATATATAATGAATTTTCCATCCCTTCTTAAAGATAGATGAATTGGTTCGATAATTAATATTCTCTTTTTTATTAATTCTGTAAGGGAATATAAAAAGAAGTTTAGCCTATTCCACAATGTCTCAATTGGGTTATATTATGTTAGCTCTAGGCATAGGTTCTTATCGAGCTGCTTTATTCCATTTAATCACTCATGCCTATTCTGCCATGCAAGAAATAACTGATTAGCCCTTCTTTTTTTAGTTTATAGTTTAGGCATTATTTTATTCTTTTCCTTCCTAAAAAGAATAAAGAAATACTGATGGTAACCCTTCGAGCCGACGAAATTAGTAATATTATCCGTGAGCGTATTGAACAATATAGTAGAGAAGTAAAGATTGTGAATACCGGTACCGTACTTCAAGTAGGCGACGGAATTGCTCGGATTCATGGTCTTGATGAAGTAATGGCAGGTGAATTAGTAGAGTTTCAAGAGGGTACAATAGGACAATTGTTATATGACAAGTGGGCCTTTTTATCGGATAACTACGTCCTCGAGCTCGAGGTCTTAATTTTTTCACAATGGTACTCCTATTAACTTTGGCTTCACTAATGAATGAATCAGCTTCGTTCAAACCCATATTATGACTAGCATTTGCTGCTGTAGAATAAACCAATTTTAAAATGGGATAAGATGCTCGATAAGGCATGAGTTCCAGTATCATAAGTGTTTCTTCATAGGAACGTCCGCGAATCTGATCTAATTTCGTCGGCTCGAAGGGTTACCATCAGTATTTCTTTATTCTTTTTAGGAAGGAAAAGAATAAAATAATGCCTAAACTATAAACTAAAAAAAGAAGGGCTAATCAGTTATTTCTTGCATGGCCCCGAGAATGGGGGTTGCTCCCTCGGCAAAACTGGGATAAAGTTGAGCCAAAAGGTCCCGATTCAAGATAAATTCACGAGGAAGTGGTATCTCTTTAGGATCAACTCCAGCGTCGAGAAACTGGTTAATCGGTAAAGATACATGGATTTGGTGTCCCGCCCAAGAAAGAGACCCAAGTCCTAGTAACCCATTCTCTAATTAGCACTAGACAAATAATTGGAACTACGAAATCTCTATATGATGTTGGGTATCATTAATCATACAACATTTCGTAAGCGGATCAATCAGTGAACTCATTCTCTAATTAGCACTTGTACCATATCCTTAGTGTCCCCATACGAGTGGCTATGAGACTAAGCGCCTCCATCATATGTATGGGAATACAGTACACCAATTTATCCAATTATCTCGATATCCCTCTCGAGTAACATATGATCGAAATTATTTAGGATTTGTATTTAAAGGCAAATCAGTTTCATTACGATCTAATTTTCATTACATAGAACTAAAGATATCATAATATATATGTTCATAATCGATAATATAGTGTGAGAAAATGTCAATAATGATAATAAGCATAAAGATAGTATAGTGTGTCACATGTGTCATCACTCACGTGATTGGCTTGTAGGGCACTTATAACTAGTAGATATTTTATGTCTCATCGGTATGAGACATCTCTTAAAATTTTTTCATATCAAACCTTTTGGGTGTTTATGTATCTAGACTAGGACATGTTGATTACAAGCACATTGCAAGTCAATCATATGAGTGATAGCACTTGTGACACGCTATATGATCTTTTTACTTATTATTATTAGTATTTTCTCACTTTATGTTGCTTGTTGCATATATATTGTGATGTCCATAATATGTGCAATAAGAATTGGATCATAATGAGATCATGATAATGAGACTAATTCGCCTTTAAACATAGACCCTAAATAATCTCGGTCATAAGTTACTCGAGAGGAACATCAAGATAACCGAATTAATCGATGTGCTACATGTCTGTCTATATGATGGAGGCAGCTGGTCTCATATCTACTTGTGTGGGGGTACTTGACATATAGTGCAGGTACTCATTGGAGAATGAGTTCACTGATTGATTTGCTTATAGAATATTGGATGGTTAATGATACTTAATATCAGACAGTGATTCTATGTCTCAATTATGTGTCTGGCCCTTAGATTTAACACACCAAGGATATTTTATTTGAGTACTCCATTATTTAACATCAGACTTACAGGTTTGAAAGTTTCAAATATAGTATAATCAATTATTGGGATTGGTACCCAACCCTGTGAAGATAATTGAGTGTCAATAGAGGATCGTCCACATCCACTCTCGATATCATGAGAGGAATATCTCGTGTTTTCTTGTTCAGATAAATCTCTGGCCAGGGTCATTCGGATTGAGAGAGAATGAGTTCTACAGGAGAATCCAATTAAAGCAAGACTTGGATTATGTATGAGGCCTGTAGTACCATGCTCGATATATGATCTCTAGGATATTAGATGGATGAGGGGCTAAGATACATAGTAACTGAGGATATATATGTCCAATAGATCAGATCTTCATGTACTGTGGCGTAGTGGCCGAGTACGTCTATAACCGATGAGTTAAGTAAATTGTTATGAGATAACAATTCATTGAGTCAAAAGGAGCTCTGAGTCGGAAGGAGCTCTAATAGGTGCAATTCACAACCAGTTCGATATTGGGCTTAGAGCATCACACACATATGGTAGATGTTGTAACAAGTAGAGGTTTGAATATGAGATATCCACGAAGCTCCTATTTTATTGGATATCCAATAAGCCCCTACATTATTGAATCCTATGGATGAGATCCAGTAAGAGCTCATAAGAAATTATTGGATATTGATCTACTATTCAAGAGGTTTGGGTAGTTGGATAGATATCCAATACCCAATAAGACATGATCCATTAGAGTTAAGTTGATAGGGACCTCTATAAATTGGAGGGGGCTAAAGGGCTCATAGGCTAGAGCTTTTGGTGGTCGTCCCTCCTATTTTCCTTGGCCTCCTCTCATCATTAGCCAATAGCTCTTATGTGCTACGCGTGGAGAGAGAGACCCCGTAGTGATCTGAGGAGCACCATTATCGCATTTGTCATGTGGATCATCGCCAGAGAGGAGAACATTTGACCTCCTTCATCCTCTCATTTGGATCTAATTTTTTAGGGATATATGATCTCCCTAGGTAAAACATCTAACACGTGTTATGCAATTTTTCAATTTTGTAGTTTTTTATGCACCAATCCTCACACAATGATTTGATAAACATAAAAAACCCATTTTGTTTTTGTTTTTCACTAAGCATATGATGCTCCTATTAGGTTTTTCAATAGTAGTATTAGACCTAGGTTCATCATGCAATGATTGGTTATAAACTACATATATTGCTGATAGGACCCTAATAGTGTCGGGTCCATATCTATTGAGTTATGTTCTCTATTGAGTCATATTTGGTTAGTTAAGTCAAGTTAATTAGGAGTCTCTTTGAATAAGGAGTCCAATCTCAACTAGAAGTTGGATTTGGCTATAAATTTAATTGGTTAGGAGTCCAAGTAGGAGTCTAATTGAATAAGAGTCCAAATAGGAGTCTACTTTAGGAGTCCAACTTCATTTAGGAGTTGGATTGGAGTCCCTATAAACAAGGGTGTAACACTTCTATTTTAATCAATTACTGAAGAAAATATGTTCTAGTCTATTGGCCAAAACCTTATGAGGGCTGATACCCTATAGTGATCAAGGAGGGCCGATCCCCTATAGAGATCAAGGAGGCTCGATCCCCTCAAAGTGATCATTTATCACCTCATTTTTCATGTCCATCCACGATAGAACCCTAGGGGTTCCTATCAATTGGTATCAGAGCAGCGTTCTTAGTGTCTCATTATTCATCCACTCCATCGTCGCCCCTACATCGATCGTTTATCTTTGATAAAAACCTTTGGGTTCTATCATTTGGTATCAGAGCGACGATCCCTAGTTCTCACTGTAATTCCACTATCAATCTCCATTACAATTTCTCCTCCAAGATTTTGCAGCCTTGTAGCCACCTTCAACTACTGCTACCAACAACATCCCATTGCCCTATCTTTCTCTCATCTTGGTGCTACCGCTGCTGCTGCCTTCCAACCTCAAATCGCAACCGCCAACAACATCGTCATCGCCTTATCATCTCCTCATCTTGTGTTGTTGTCGCTGCTGCCTGCCAACCTCAGATCGCAGCCACTAACAACATCGTCATGTCAGCCACCTTGTTGTAATTTCTCACCATCTTCATCGCAGCAATCATCAACTGACGCATATCCCCCATTAATCTACTGCAGCGATCAATGCTGCGTTTAGCATACCACACAACGATCTGCTTACTGCATGTACACTACTGCCCGACACTATTATCTCGTTGCCTTCTTTAAATTAGCTATTTTACATTGCTGCAGTGTCGCCATTGCCATTACACCTACCATTGCTATTGTCGTCCTCATCTACTGCCTGTAGACCATGTAGTTGTAGCCGTCGTTCGTACCACCCTTTGCTTGTAGAGCCCAGTGCCTCCGTCGCTGCCCTATCTACCTTGTCGTCCTCAATGACCACAGCAGCCGCCATCAGCCATCGTCGTCACCTCCTCTGCAATCGCCGTTGTTGCCTCCTTGTTTTACAACCACCACAACCCAACCCATCTCCCGCACCTCCAACAGAGACGACGTTGCGCCCCTATCCCACTGCCATCTCCCTTTTCCCCTTTAGCCGCAGTGAGCATCACTACCTGCACGATACTGCTAGCGTCTCCTTCCAACACCCGTTGCTCTTCTTCCTCTGCCAGCCACGTCATTGTTGGTTGTTGACATTGCCGCCTATAGCCATGCAACCACCGACCGTCATAGTCCCTTTCCACCCCCGTCACGCTATTTTCCATTATGATTCCAAAGCCGCTTCTACTGCTACCACCATCTCCCTTTTCCCCTTCAACCGTAACGAGCATCGCTGCTAGCACGATGCTGCTAGCCTCTACTACAGTGATCTCTCGCTGCCATTCATCAGTGCTACTCCCTCCTCCTCCATCAACATTCCCTTCCCCAGCCGTTGCCATCTCCTGCACCTTCGCCGAAGACACCGTTGTTACCCTCGTTCACTTTCTATGCTGATGCTGCTGCCTTCCAGCCTCGAACGCTCGTGAATCCACAGATAAGGGTGTAATACTTTTGTTTTCATCAATTAAGGAAGAAAATATGTTTTAGCCTATTGGCCAAAACCTTATGAGGATCGATCCCCTGTAGTGATTAAGGAGGGCCGATCTCCTATAGAGATCAAGGAGGGCCGATCCCCTATAGAGATCAAGGAGGCTCGATCCTCTCAAAGTGATTGTTTATTCCCCCTTTTTCCATCTCTATCCACAAAAGAACCCTAGGGGTTACTATCAATTGGTATCAAAGCAGCGTTCTTGGCGTCTCGCTGTTCATCCACTCCACTGTCGCCCCTACAATGATTGTTTATCTTTGATAGAAACCTTTGGGTTCCTATTAGTCGCATTCAATTGCGTAGAATTATTTCACGCATTCTTGCTGTATTTTTTATGTAGTTTTTCATATATAGAAAGTGCCTTATCTTGATGATTGAAAGGTACCTTAGAGCAGTTTTTCGATGTCAAAATTGTTGATGCAAAAGAAGGAAAAAGCAGCAGTAGTTGTTGTGGCCCAGCAGCCTATGCAAACACGATAATCGCTTGCGTGCATGGGTGGCCACCTCTACGCAGTAGAGGTGTCGCCATGCGCAGGCGATGCCACTTGGCGTAGAGGCAATGTTGTGTGATGATGCTTGCGACAAAGGTAGCATCACATTGGTGGTCGCCTACGCGCGAGGCAATGGGTAGCCTAAGCAAGAAAGGCGCCTGCCGCAAAGGGCAATGATCGCATACATGAAGGCATGACTGCAAGGGATTGTGACAACCATAAGAAGTTGTGACAACCACACTAGGAATTAGTGTTTTTGATCAAAAAGGATAATTCTACCCTTTTGAATTGCATAAATTCTAAGGTCTATCCTTTTAATCTAATTTTCGTATATACCCTTCACAAATTAGAGAATTCCTCGTATATCCTAAAATTTGGAAAATATTAGTTAATTAAAAAGATTTAATAATAATAATAATAATAATAATAATAATAATAATTATTATTATTATTATTATTATTATTATTATCTAGTAGTCCTATATGATGATGTGTACATGTGATGTATGATGTAAACGGATGATCATGGACGATGTGATGTAATGTGTATATATGTGATTATTATTATTATTCGGGCCTACCAACCTTTGATTTTTCTCATTTATTGTTGGGCCTATATGCTTATGATTATGTTATATTTACATGAGTAGGGTGGTGGGAACATGGACTTGCTAGCGGGACACTAGGCCAACACGAAAGATCGTGGCACTTGGAGATGCATTGAGATGTCGGTAGAATCGATGTTGTCAAGATGGACGATCACAAGGCATAGAGATGTGCCGATGTACACAGATCGTGATGTGAGCGATTGGGCCCACTAGCTCGGGTCCGATCACATTAGGCTGTGGTCTATTAAATCCTGGTGTGATTGCTCATATATGATATGTGGATGATTGTACACCTACTAGATACTTATATATATATTTGCATATGATGTATATATATATTAAATATGTATGTGTGTGACACAATATAATAGGAGACCGAATCAAAACCCCTCCTACGATAATATTAAGTTGGTAAGCATAAGGCAATCAAATTGACTCACGTGGCCTTCTATCATTATCGGAAGAAATTGAATCATGACAGAGTTGGTCGAGTCCTTTGAGGCTCACCTATCTTGTGATTCAAGATCTTACCTACGACAGAGACGTCACTAATGACCTTAGGACATGGTTGCTTAGTGGAGTCTCTTGAGGGCATATTATCAAATCAGACTCATCTTATAATGATGGTGATGACTTAACCGAACATCATGGTTGGTCGAGTCCGTCGAGGCCATGATGGTTCGGTGGCCGAATAAGACAAGAATCATAATGACTTATGATTGATAAAAGTTACCTACCTTATTGGGTTTAGTGTGATTGGTTGTCCCTCTAGGTTACATTAAGATGCCAATTAGATCTCGATCCCCACTAGAATCTACCAGAGATTTTTGTTTCATGCGCCGAGGGTATCGTGTGCTTTGCAAGAAAAATAGTCGGAGTAAATTAAGATAGAATTTCATATCTTAATTATTTACTTTTTACAAAATTTGCATGTTTTTTTATTTATGCTACATCAGTGTTTATCATAAACATGTCGCTTGCAAATCCCTTACGTGGTATACTTGATGTCAATTACCTTACTAGTCGAAACTACATGGATTGGCTCCACAACCTCAGAATTGTTCTCACAAAGGAGAAAATTGCTTGTCCTTGACACGATATTACCCCACACCAGAGGAAGGGGTAAGTGAGGATGAGATCATTCGCTACATGAAGTACATAGACGATTTTACTTTGGTTAAGTGCTATATGTTGGCCTCTATGACTCCTGAGCAACAAAGGCAATATGAGATCATGAATGCCAATTTTATCCTCTTTCATCTTCACTAACTATCGGAGGAACAGGAAAAAACTCAGAGATATGAGATATCCAGGAGTCTCTTTTGCGCTAGGATAATAGAGGGGACATCGGTTCAAAATCATATCCTGAGGATGATTAAGTGGATTGAGAAACTCATAGGTCTACGAATGGTCTTAAAGAATAACTTGTGTATGGATCTTATCAGCCCCTCCTAGACTCCTTTTCACAATTCATCATGAATTTTAATGTGAATAAACCTGAGGTGACTCTCCCTGGGCTCATTAATATGTTGAGCAAGGAAGAGAATACCATCAAGAAAGAAAAACCAGTTCTATATATTGGTGAGACAAAAAGGAAAAAAGAAAGTTGATAAATCTCTTAAGAAGGGCAAGGGCAAACCTGATAAGGTGAATGTTGCCAAGAAAGACCCGACAAAGGATAAAAGTCAGTGCTTCCACTACAACAAAGACAAGCATTAGAAGAGGAACTACAAAGAGTACATTGTAGAGAAGGCGAAACAGATGCTTGGTGAAGCTTTAGGTACATTCATGATCAGTCTCTATTTGTGAGATTTTTATGATAACACATGGGTATTGGATACGGGGAGCGCTTATCATATCTACAATTTGTTGTAAGTTCTGACAAGGCCTAAGAGACTGGCGAGAGGTGAAATGGACTTCACGTTGCTGTTGGTGATATCATAGGAGTGTGATAGAGTTGAGAGCGAGTTTGAATAAACCTAGCTCATATAATAGAGGAAGGGGGGCAAGATTGACAATGGAGCAAGAGTTATTGTCGTTACTGTTGGTGAGGTCACCCTACATCTACCTTGTAGAGCTACTATTGTATTAGATGCATGTTATTATGATATAAATTAGTTTCTGAGAAAAATAGTTTTTCATTGATTTTGGATGATAAGATCATTACTAGTGGAACATTGAATAATGGTTTATTATGCTAGATATAGCTCCACAGACCATGAATGAAAGTGCGTCCAAGAGGAAATAAGATGAGGTGAATAAGGAGAGTACTTGAGTATAAAGTTCACATATTTCTTCAAAGACCATGAGATTCTATCCCAATGGACACCTCCATATACATCTCAACTCAATGGTGTATCAGAAAGGAGGAATCACATGTTATTGACATGGTACGTTCTATGATGAGTTTTGTCGACCTATCTGTCTTATTCTAAGGATATGCCTTGAAGACTATAGCTTATCTTCTGAACAGATATCCATCTAGGCTGGTAGTGTTATACCATATAAGATATGAAAAGGGAAGAAGCCCAATCTTAAGGTTGTTAAGATTTAGGGCTGTCCTGCCCACGTTAGAACACAACCTTGACAAGTTGAAATCAAAGACGGAGGAGTGCAAGTTCGTTGGATATCCCAAGAAAACTTATGAGTATTATTTCTATCATCTTGAGGATCAAATAGTCTTTGTTATGAAAAGGATAGTGTTCCTTTAGAAGGAACACATTCTTGGTAGAAACAATGGGAGCGTGATAGATTTGAGTGAGTTTGGAGAACATAGATCAAGCATAATTTTGAAAGCAAAGTCTATTTCAGGTACCTAATACACAAGTTTAAACTTTGCATAGGTCTAATAGAGTATATCATCCTTTTGAAAGATATGTGAGACATATCAGTGGAGACGATATTCAGGATGTTGATCCTTAGACCTAGAGGAGGCAATTATGAGTATAGACTCTGAGAAGTGGTAAGAAGCTATGAATTCTAAGATGGATTCCGTATACTCTAATAAGGTTTGAAACCTTATTGAGGTACCTGAGGGTATCGTACCTATTGGTTGTAAATGAATTTTTAAGAAGAAGATCAGAGTAGTTAGAAAGGTGGAGACCTATAAGACAAGGCTGGTTCTTAAAGAGTATCATCAAAGGTAAGGAGTTGACTATGATGAAACCTTGTCACCCATAGTTATGTTGAAATCCATTAGAATTCTTTTGGCCATTACAACACACTATGATTGTGAGATCTGACAAATAGACATGAAAATTACATTCCTCAACGACAACCTCAAGGAGAAGGTATATATGATATAACCTAAGGGATTCGTGTCTAAGAAGAGTCTAGATAAGGTGTGTAGTTACTAAGGTCCATTTATAGACTGAAGCAAGCTTTACGAAGTTGGAATAGAAGATTTGATAAGGCGATCAAATCTTATGACTTCGTTAAAAATGAAGATGAACCTTGTGTGTACAAGAAGGTCAATAGGAGCACTATCACCTTCTTGGTATTATATGTTGATGACATCCTGATCATTGGGAATGATGTAGGAATACTCGTTACAGTTAAAGCTTAGCTATCCTAACACGACTCCATGAATGACTTAGGGGAAGCATTCTACATTTTAGGCATTCATATCTATAGAGATAGATCTAAAAGTATGTTTTGTTTGTCCCAGCCAAGGTACACAGACTCCACTATTAAAAGGTTTGACATGAAAAATTCTTATAAAAAAGATGTCTCATACCGATAAAAATAAAATATCACTTTATAGGAGTATGTCTTCGAAGACTCATGAAGAAAAGATGAACATGGATAGGATACCCTGTGTCTCTGTGATAGGGTCTATCATGTATATTATACTATGTACCTGTCCTGCTATTGTGCATGCTCTAACTGTCACGAGCATATATCAGGCAGATCCAAGTTTGAAACACTAAAAGACAATAAAGTGTATCATTAACTACTTAAGGACTGAGGATTGTTTACTAGTATACGTAGGAGGTAGCCTCTATGGTAAGGGCTACATAGACTCGAGTTTCTAATCCAATATTGATGATAACAAATCAAACTTAGGGTATATCTTCATCCTGAATAGAGGAGTGGTAAGCTGGAAGAGTTTCGCGTAAGATACTACTATTAACTCGATCATAAAGGTAGAGTACATTGTAGTGACAGAAGTAGCAAAGGAGGGAGTTTGGATGAAGAAGTTCATTATAGATTTGAGTCATACCGAGCAGCGGGGAGCTTATTCTCATATATTACAATACCAATAGGGCGATAGCTCTAGCATGGGAACCCAAGACTCATCAGAAGTGTTCTAAGGAGGTACCAACTGATTAAAGAGATCATGGCCTGCAGAGATATAGCAACGAAAAGAGTTTCATATGAATATAACATTGCAGATCTATTGATGAAATCATTATCTCAAATTATCTTTGAGCATCATAAGGGTCTGATGGGGATCAAACACTTAAGTGATTGGCTTTAGGTGATTGGGAGATTATTGGTTACAAGTGCCCTACAAGTTAATCATGTGAGTGATGACACATGTGACATGCTGCACAATCTTTTTGCTTATTATTATATTCTCACTTTATATTGCATGTTATATTATTGTAATGTTCTTGGATCTATGCAATAGGAATTGGATCATGATGAGATTAACACAGATTCTAAATAATCCCGATCATAGATTACTCGAGAGGGGCATCGAGATTATCAGACAAACTGATGTATTGTATACCAATCCATTGATGGAGGCAATCGGTCTCATAACCGCTCGTGTGGGGATACTACGAATATAGTACAGGTGCTCATTTGATAATGAGTTCACTGATTGATCTGCTTATGAAATGCTGGATGATTAATGATACCTGACGTCAGATAGCAATTCTGTAGTTTTAGTTGTGTGTCTGGTCCTTAGATATAAATGATGTCTTGTTTGAGTACTCCTTTCTTTAATACTAGACTTATATGTTTAAAAGTTTTATATTTGGTACAACTAGTTATCGGGATTGACAACCAACCATACAAAGGCAATCAATTGATCGTTCACTTTTGGTATTACGAGATGAATATCTCGTGTGTTCTTGCTCAAGCAAATCCCTGGTCTGGGTCGTTCAGATTGAGAGAGAAAGAGTTCTTTGGGAGAATCCGATTAGAGCGAGACTTAGATAGATTCCATATGAGGCCTAATAATACCAGACATGATATACGGTCTCTGGGATATTTGATAGAAGAAGGATTATAGATACTCAGTAACTATGGATAAACAAGTCCAATGAATTAAATCTCCCTATACCGTTTGGGGAATATGGCGTAGTAGCCTAGTACGTCCGTAGTTAATGAGTTGAGTGAATTATTATGGGATAACAATTCACTAAGTCAGAAGGAGTTTTGACAGATGCAACTCATGGCTAGCTCGGTATCAGGCCTAGAGGGTCACACACATATGGTGAATGTTGCGACGAGTATAAGTTCAGATATGAGATATCCACAGAGCCCCTATTTATTGGATGTCTAATAAGTCCTTATATTACTAGATGCTATGGTTGAGATCAAATAAGAGCTAATTAGAGTTTATTAGATAAAGATCCATTAATCTAAATGGCTTGGGCAGTTGGATAGAGATCCAATACCCAATAAGGTAGGATTCATTAGGGTTTAGTTGATAGAGACCTCTATAAATAAGAGTGGCTAAAGGGTTTATAGGCTAGAGCTTCTGGTGGTTGCCCCTCCTATTCTCCTCAGCCTCCTCTCCTCCTTAGGCGATAGGTCTTGTGTGCTACACATAGGACGAAGATCCTGCAATGATATGAGGAGCGTCATTGTTGCATCCGCCGTGTGGATACCGCTCGATAAGAGGACATCTGGCCTCCTTCATCTACTTCTATGTATATAAAATTTTACGGATATATGATCTCTCTAGGTAAAACATCTAACACAACCCATAGATTTTTTGATTTTATGATTTTTCATAGATCAATCATCGAACAATGATTTGATAAACGTGGGAAACATGTTTTATTTTTTTGCTACCCATGTGATGCTTTTAATAAGGTTTCCCAATAATACTCTATTTGACCTATGCAAAGTTGAAACTTGTGTGCTAGGTATGTGATCAAACTCGGCCTTTAGAATGATGCTTAAGCTAAGTTCTCCAACCTCGCTCGACTCTATTACGCTCCCACTATTTCCACCAAGAAGTTCCTTCTTAAGGAATACTATCCTCTTGGCAACAAAAGTTTTTTGATTGTCAGGATGATAGAAATAGTACCCATAAGTTTCCTTGGGATATCCCATGAATTTACACCACTCCATCCTTGATTCTAACTTGTCGGGGTAACGTGGGCAGGGTAACCCCAAATCTTAACAATCTTAATATCATATTTTTTCCCTTTGTATATCTTATATAGTGTGGACACTACCGACCTAGATAGAACTATATTCATAAGGTAAGCTGTAGTCTCCAAGGTATATCCCTAGAATAAGATGGGTAGATCGCTGAAACTCATCATAGACCGTACCATATCTGAGAGCGTATGATTCCTCCTTTCTGAACACTATTGAGCTAAGGTGCATAAGGATGTGTCCATTGGGATAGAATCCCATGGTCCCTGAGGAAATGGGTAAACTTTGTACTCAAGTGCTCTTCTCCTCGATTCGATTGAAGAGTCTTAATACTATTTCTAGATTGGTTCTCTACTTTATTCTTATATTCCCTAAATTACTCAAAGGCTTTGGATTTATACTTCATCAAGTACATATGTTTGTACCTAGATAAATCATTAGGGAAAGCAATGAAGCAGGAGTAACCACCTATGACCTGAGTTGACATGGGACCATATGCATCATTATGTATAAGTTCCAATAACTCAGTGGCTTTCTCTCAAGTTCCACTAAATGGAGAGTTGGTCAACTTTCACGAAGGCAAGTTTTGCAAGTTGCATATGACTCATAGTCAAATGGATCTAAGTATCCATCCTTTAGTAACTTTTGAATTCTTTCTTCATGGATATAACCTAGCCTATAATGCCATAAGTATGCACTGTTTACCTTCTCTCATTTCTTTTTGGACGCACTTACATTTATGATTTATGGAGTAATATTTAGTATAAACAAATCATTATGCAACAATCCTCTAGTGATGATCTTATCATCCAGTCTTAATGAATAATTATTATTCTCATAAACTAATTTATATCCACTAACTATCAAATATAAAATAGAAATAATAATTTTGATAATTGAAATAACATAATAATATGTATTTAATGCAATAGTAGCTCTACCAAGCAAACTATTAGCCGCTCATGTGAGGACACTAATGGTACAATCTATGTGCTCATTGAAGAATGAGTTTACTGATTGATCTGCTTATGTTTGATGGTTAGTGATACTTGACGTCAGATAGTAATTTCGTAGTCTCAATTATGTGTCTGGTCCTTAGAATTGAGACACCAATGATGTCTTGTTTGAATACTCCTTTCTTTGATGCCAAACTTATAGGTCTAAAAGTTCTAAATCTGGTACAATCAATTATCGGGATTGGTACAATCAATTACCTTACGAAGATAATTGAGTGTTAAAATTGTTCACTCTTAGTATCACTAAAAGAATATCCCTTATGTTCTTGCTTAAGCAAATCCCTAGCTAGGGTCGTTCGAATTAAGAGAAGAAGTTTATTCTCTCGATTAGAACGAGACTCGGATGGATTTCATATAAGGCCTGATAGTATCATTCTCGATATACGATCTTTGAGATATTAGATTAATAAAATATTATGGATACACAATAACTGAGGACAGACATGTCCAAAGAATTAGATCCCCTGTACCATCTAGGGACTATACATAGTGGTCTAGTACGTCCATAATCAATAAGTTGAGTAAATTGTTAAGGGATAACAATTTCCTGAGTCAGAAGGCGTTCTGAATTAGAAAAAGTTCTGATAGGTGTAACTCACGGCCAACTCAATATTGGGCCTAGAGGGTTACACACATATGGTGGATGTTGCGACGAGCAGAGGATTGGATATAAGTTATCTAATAAGCCCCTGTTTCATTGGATGAGACATGATATTAATGGATTCCTTAGATGAGGCCCAATTAGAGGCAAATTGAATACTCCAAGTGTGAGGGTAATTGGATAGAGATCTAATACCCATAAAGGTAAGATCCATTAGGTTTAAAGATGTTCTTTGGAAATAAGAAGGCGGGTGCAACCAAGAAAGATGGTATGTTACATCTTTGCCCACCCCTCTTATTCTCCTCCTCCCTTCTCTTCTCAACCGACCATGCCTCTCCCTGCTGCATAAGAACACTGAAGAAGAAAGGAATTCTTCTTCCATGTTCGCTATATGGTGTGCATAAAAGCTATGAATGTGTGTAAAAACTATTAGTTTTACATTGTGACTAGAGGAGCATTACTGCATTGATCCATTGTGTGGATACCACTAGTGAGGAGGACATCTAACCTCCTTCATCTTCTCCTATTTGGATTTGAAATTTTCATGCATATACAATCTCCGTAAGTAACACATTTCACACAATTTGTAATTTTTCATGCACCAGTCATCACATGATAATATAATAAGTGTGAGAAATATTTTGTTTTGTTCTTTCACTATGCATGCGATGCTCTCAAGGTTTTCTAATAGTAATATCAGAGCTAGGTTGATCATGTGATGATTGGCTTATAAACTGTGTATGATGAGATTAAAACGCTTAGATTATTTTCTACATAACTTGTTGTAAATTTTGTCGTAGTTTTTATATCTAGATAACACCTTTTCTCAGCATTGAAAGGTGCTTTAAATTGATGTTTTGACATCAAAATTATTAACATAAAATATAAGAGAAAATTGCTACCCTACAGATTGGTCGAATGTTGCTTGTAGCCTTGGCTAAGAGCATGGTTTGGTGCTCTTGGCTTGGCCAAAAACCACCATGGCTAAGAGCAAAACGTGCTACTCTAAGCAATGGCTGAGCACCCCATGTGGCCAAGGAATCCTAGCTGTATGGGGAACCCTTGGTGACTTAGGTTTCCTAGCTGCAGAAGGTAACCCTACGGCCAAGGACTCCTAGCCGCAAGGGGTAGCATAGCAGCCAAAGTTTGTTGGCCGCCTATAGCAGATTGCAACCAAGGTTGTTGGCTGCAAGGAACACCTTGGGGGCTAGGGTTTCTTGGCCACCCAAAGTTGCCCTGTGTCTAGAGCCCCTCCTAGTCGCAAGGGTGCCCCTAGTGGCTAGGATTTCCTAGCCGCATAGGGGTCTCTTTCCTACCATACGGGGCACCCTATGGTAGGGTATCCCAAAATTCCAGCAATATAATTAATTATATAGTTTAATTAATATTATTTATCTAGTAGTCCTATATGATGATGTGTACATGTGATGTATGATGTGGACGGATAATCATGGACTATGTGATGTGATGTGTGTATGTATAATTACTTTTATTATTATGACCTATGAGCCTCTAATTTATTCTTGTTTATTGTCAGGCATACGTGATTGTTATTATGTTGTGATTGCAAGAAAAGGCACAACGAGAGCATGGAGGTGCTAACGGGACCCACGATGCTGAGACGAATAATTACGACGCATGGAGATGCACCGAGGTGCCAACAGAATCGATGATGACGAGATAGATGATCATAAGGTAGGGAGATATTTATAGACCCCAATTGGCTTCACAAAATATAGCCAAAAATTTAAATGTATTCAAAAAATTTAGGTACGGATGATACTACTACCACCGATGCCGATGGTACCACCACCGAAAGCTACCTTAAAAATAGGGCGATGGTGGTTCTATCACTGCCCACCAGTGGTACTATCGTCGGGAATCCCAGAAAGGTGTTTTCTACTCTTTTCTATTCTCAACTTATACCTTTAGTTGACCCCTTCCTAGGTCAATCAAGTGAGCTCAACCCAAACCCAAAGTGGACCCAATTTGCCTCACTTGAGTTAATTTGGTTTCCTTCTAAAATTTACTCAATTATGAATCAGAAATAACTATGACTCACTGATTACAACCGTACATAACCATCAAGTTCAACAATCGACCTAACCCCCGATAATCCGACAACCTATAGTATGACCTTTTTCCAGCGATCTCCTTACTTGTTCCCAACGAGTTTCCCGATTCCTTCGGTGAACTCATAACAAACTCCCGATGAGTTCCCACTACATCATTCGAACCTTGGCTCGATGCTCGAACTTGATTTTGGGCCAACATTTGGTTGTAATTTATTTGCTCCATCGTAGTTAACCTTGTATTACTTTCTCTAACACACATGTTAGATCAAAACCCATAAATTGATTTCATTATCAAAATCCGAGATTCAATAGTCCTGATCATTGAGAATGATATAGGGATACTCTCTACAGTTAAGATTTAGCTATTCAGACACTTCTCCATGAAGGACTTAGGGAAGTATCCTATATTTTGGGAATTCAAATCTATAGAGATAGATCCAAAAGGATGCTTGACTTGTCCTAGTCGAGGTACATAAACTCCATTATCAAAAGGTTTGACATGAAAAATTCGAAGAGAGGTCTTAAAGAAAGGGCAGACATACAATATCACTTTCTAGGAGTATGTCCCCAAAGACTCTTGAAGAAAGGGCAAGCAATGATAGGATACCTTATGCCTTAACGATAAGGTCTATCATGTATATTATGCTATGTACTAGGCCTGATATAGTGCATGCTCTAATTATCACGAGCATGTTTCAAGTTAATCCAGGTTTGGAACATTGGAAGACAGTAAAGTGCATCCTTAAGTACTTGAGAAAGACTAAACATCTTTTACTGGTATACGAAGGAGGTAGCCTCTAGGTTGAGAGCTACACAGACTCGAGTTTCCAATCCGATGTCGATGATAGCAAGTCAAACTCAGGGTATGTCTTCACCATGAATGAAGGAGCAGAAAGCTAAAAGAGTTTCAAGCAAGATACTACTGCTAACTCGACCACAGAGATATAATATTTTGCAATGGTAGAAGCAACAAAGGAGGAAGTATGGATGAAGCAATTCATCACAAATTTGGGAGTCGTTCATAGCAGTGAGGAGTCGATTCCTATATATTACGATACCAACAGGGCGATAGCTCTAGCAAGGGAACTCATGTCACATTAGAATTATTCTGAGGAGGTTTCAACTGATCAGAGAGATCATGGCCTATAGAGATATTACAATGGAAAGAGTTTCATCTGAAGATAATATTGTAGATCCATTGACGGAGCTAGTGTCTCATATTATATTTGAGCATCACAAGGGTTTGATGGGGATCAGACACTTAGGTGATTGGCTTTAGGTGAAGTGGGAGATTGCTGGTTATAGGTGTCATGCAAGTCTATCACATGAGTGATGGCACGTATGACACATTGTGCGACCTTTTTGCTTATTGTTATTATTGACATTTTTTTCTCCCTTTATGTTACTTATTACATATGTTGTGATGTCCTTGGATCAGTGCAATATAAATCAGATCATGATGAGATCATGATAATGAGATTAATTCATCGTTAAAAATAGACCCTAAATAATTCTAGTCATAGGTTACTCGAGAGGAATATTGAGATAATCGAACAAACCGGTGTACTATATACTCATCCATATGATGAAGGTGACTAGTTTCATAGTTGCTCCTGTGGGGACACTAAGGGTATATAATACATGTGCTTATTGGAGAATAAGTTCACTGATTGATTCCCTTATGAAATGCTTGATGGTTAATAATATCTGACGTCAAACAGTGATTCTGTAGTCTTAGTTGTGTCTGGTCCTTAGACTTGAGACACCAAGGATGTCTTGTTTGAGTATTCCTTTCTTTGACATCGGACTCATAGGTCCGGAGGTTCTAGATCAAGTATAACTACTTATCAGGATTGATATCCAACCTTAAAAAGATAATTGAGTGTCAATAAAGGATTGTCCACTCTCGGTATCATGAGAGGAATATCATGTACATTATTACTTAGGTAAATCCCTAGCCAGGGTCATCCAAATTGAGAGAGGAGTTCTGATATGACTCCAACAGGGTTTAGTCCTAATCATCTTAGTACTAGTTAATAAAAACTATGTTAGATTGTAATAAAGTTACTCCTATCTTATAAAGGAGTATGGCTAGGGTTTAGATTAGCCCTTAGAGCTTAGTAGCCGCCACACCCCTTATTGGGTTGGTCGGCTAGGGTTTCCCCCTGCTTAGGTCGGCTATAGAGCCACTTAGCCGCCCCCTGTTCCTATTAAGGTAGGTTGGCTATAGGAGGGGCAAAGGGGTAATTCTGCTTAGGCAAGCACCCCCTTAGGCTAGGGTTTTGATCCCTATTTAAAGATATAGCCACTACCCCCTTTGAATCAAGCAATTATCAATTTTATTTCAGCCTTGTGTCGAGTCTATGAGGGAGGAACCCCTACAGCGTTCCAAAGGTTGATCCCCCTCAAGGATCAAAATCTACAAAGCTCCTTTTAGGGTTCTATCATCTGGTATCAGAGCAGCAATCTTGCTACCCCTGTAGCTATCTCAGCCGCCTCCACCTTCCCAAGCAATTCCCATAATTGCTGTGACACGCGCCTCCACCTTCCACCCCAGCCGCAGATCAAATCAGTCTGTTGCTACCGCCTACGTTTGATATGGAAATCTGATATTTTTTTTATCATCCATGCCTCTTAAATACTGCAAGATTCCTTACTTTACATGTTGAATATTTTTTCTAAATTTTATCCATTGCAAATTTCATTTGTCGCAAACGTTCTCATTGTTATGAAGGCGGAACACTGTAGAAATTTTCAGCCATGTTTTTGTCTCTTGAAACTAGCTTATTCCTTCTCCTTTCTGGCTGAAATGTTTACACAATTCTCAAGATCAAGTTGGCTTTTATCTGAATTTGATTTCTCAAAAAACTCCTTCTAGAACTGGTTTTCTTGTGCAATCTTTGACCATCATGCAATTCTGGAATTTTACGATGAAGGAATCTATCTGCCTTTCGTCTTTTGCCCTATTTCCCTACTATTATGCTGCCAAAATTTCATCAAACCTTTTACTGGTATTAACAACATTTGAACCAAGGGTTTCTGTATAATTTTCTTAAACTTTCCTCTGGAATTTACGTCGAGAAGTCATCGTTTCTCTGACGTAAAACCGGTTCAGCAGGATAGCACATCGCAACACTTTTTTTCGCTGAATTCTATCAGATTTAAGTGCTATATTTTGTGATATTTAGACTCTCTTTTTCTCATCTCAAAACCCTACCATCCTCACCAAAAACCCTTCAAAACCCTACCCGAAACCAAAACCAAACAACCCAATATATGCCCTAAACTGCAGCCTACTTCCATCCAAACCAATTCACCTTCCAACCGGCCACCCCCTTCTCCAAAATTTCCATGCCACTAACCTGACAACAAAAAAAAGATCTCAATATTATAGATGTAGAGGTGTATACTATGGCATCAGAGGAGGCTATCGATCCAAAGCTGCCTTTGAAAACCGCATGAAAGAGAAGATGTGGAAATCACAACATGGAGAAACTTCAGATCGACGAGACGATCCTCAAGAACATGGCCATATCACTTCTGATCTCAATAATCCATGCATGAAGGTTGACTTCCCTAGATGATAAGAAGGAGACCTGATCGGGTGGATCCCGCGCGCGGAGCGCTATTTTCGATTCTACCGAACCTCCGACGCCACATAGGTGGAGATTGCTTCCATCCACCTTGAGGGAAATGCTATTTAGTGGTTTAATTAGTTAAAGCACACCTATGGAGGACTCTCTTAGCAGCGATTCAAGGAAGGACTACTGAATCGCTTCGGACCAACCGATTTCGACAACATTGACGGACAATTGTCTAAGATTCGTCAAACCTCAACAATACAAGAATACAAAATAAGGTTTGAGCATTTCTCTAGCTAAACTGAGAATTGGTCTGAGAAACAACTTTTAGGTACTTTTATTGAGGGCCTAAAGTCGAAGATCCGAGGAGAAGTAAAGGCGTGACAACCGAATACACTTATAGCGGTGATTTTCTTCGCGTCTATCTAGGAAGAATGATTGAACCATGATGTACGAAGGACAAGGGTCGCTCTCCGACTAGCCATGCTGAGGCCTACTACCCCCTCTACTGCCATCCAAGCCCCCGCATCAAAAAAGTTGACAAGAGACGAGCTTCACGAATTATCGACCAAGGGGTTGTGTTGGCATTACGACGAACCATGGAGCCATGAACATCGCTGCAAAAATGACTGGCTCCTTGTGATTGAATCAGCGGAGGATGAGGACAATGAAATATCTAAAGAAGTCCTTGAACATGAAGAAAAAGCCATAGAGGAAGAGTCCCAACCGGTCGACTACGCAGTGCACGCATTGGTTGGATACTCCAACCCGCAGACAATGAAAGTTGGAGGACTTATAAAATAATAACCCATCACCGTTCTCATCGACACGGGCAGCACAAATAACTTCCTCAACAGTAAGGTTGCTGCACGTTTGGCGCTTCAAATCGAAGGTTGCAACAAGTTCAATGTAAAGGTCGCCGACGGTCGAATCTTCAATTGTGACCAATGGTGCCTGCGGGTGAAACTACTCCTCCAAGACCAAGAAGTGATAGCTGATATCTTCCTCCTACCCATCGATGATTATGAAGCCATTCTCAGGATCGAATGGCTCACAACGCTAGGTGATATCTCTTAAATTTTTTTAAAATTAATTATGAAATTTTATTGTAAAGGGAGACATGTCACATTACGAGGCAAGCGCGGGAGTCATATTTCCACCGTTTCGTTGCAATGAATGAAGAAAGTTTTGCACAAAGTACATGGTGGATTCTTGATGCATATCCACAGCCATCTAAGGGGGAGAATGTACAAAACTCAAGCAAACCTCTAGCAAATTTACATCCGTACCACTACCCTTACTTATAAAAGGACAAGATCAAGAACATTGTCAAAGATATGCTTGACACTGGGGTGATTCGACAGAGTTACAGCCCTTATTCTTCACTAGTGTTGCTAGTGCATAAGAAGGATGGTACATGATAAATGTGCATTGATTATCGGACCTTCAACGCTATCACCATCAAGGATAAATATCCTATACCAGTCGTAGATGATCTCTTGGATGAATTAAAAGGAGCCTGAGTTTTCAATAAATTGGATCTCCATTCCGATTATCATCAGATTCGGGTATGCACTGAAGATGTTCCAAAAACTGCATTCCGCATAGATAACGACCACTACGAGTTTTTGGTAATGCCTTTCGGACTTACGAATGCTCCTTCTACTTTCCAAAGCCTGATGAATGACATCTTCTGGAGTTTTCTACGTAAGTTCATATTGGTATTCTTTGATGATATTCTCATTTATAGCCCTACGCTTGATATATATTTTGAGCACCTACGAATTGTTCTAATCGTTCTTCGAGAAAATACTATTTATGTTAAACAGTCAAAGTGCAGCTTCTTACAACGTAAAGTGGAGTATATTGGGCACATTATATTAGAAGATGAAGTGGTGGTATACCCGACGAAGATTGAGGTAATGCAAGGATGGCCGAAACCTACAAACGTAAAATCGCTGCGCGGCTTCCTTGGACTCACGAGCTACTACCGTAAATTTATGAAGGATTATGGAAAGATTAATGCCCCGCTCACGTCCCTACTGAAGAAAGACTTATTCTTGTGGTTGGAACAAGCTTCTACATCCTTCAAACGACTCAAGGTCGCCATGACGACGACACCGGTCCTAGCACTACCTGATTTCAACTGCACTTTTGTCATTGAGGCCAACGCGTCAGGAGTTAGAATTGGTGCTATTCTTATGCAAGATGGTCGACTCCTAATTTACACTGAGGCTTCCCCCACACTCCATATGAGGTTTTTACATGAGATACTAATTAGTACCAAATTTAAAATATGGTTGGATACAGGTCCATGGCACGAAAGAGGAGTAAAACTAGAAGAATCACAATTCATGGTCACCCCAGATTGGGCTCTCATCATCCTGAACCATACTTAAGGGCAGTCACCATTCTAGAAGAAAGATTAGCTGTCACTAAAGACTAACCATATGGCAGCACATGCAAAGAAGAAAAGACCTCCCGACAAACTTTAGAATGGATGAAAAATTGAAGATCGAGTTTTTCTACACCTCCAGCCCGATCAGCAGGAAACTCGAGCCTTAATGAAGTGGTCTCCCTATTTCTTTGGGCCTTGCAAAATTGAGGATCACATTGGGGCCCCATCCTGGAGATCAGATTCATGCACCAGATCAGGATTACAGTTGATCCGCCAGGTATCCCACCACAAATAGAAATTTAAAGAAGATGACTCAGCCCAAATCCTTTCAACTAACGCCCCAGCTAATGAGGAGGCCAAAGTTTAGCTGATGATAGCATGGGAATCATACGAGGAGTTGAAGATCCAATTTCTAGAGTTTATGGACCCTCAGCCTTGAGGACAAGGTTGATCTGAAGAGGGAGGACTTGATAGGACTCCAGCAGGGTTGAGTCCTAATCATCTTAGTACTAGTCAATAAAAACCCTGCTAGATTGTAAGAAAGCCACTCCTATCTTATAAAGGAGTATGGCTAGGGTTAAGATTAGCCCTTAGGGCTTAGTAGCTGCCACACCCCTTACTGGGTTGGTCGGCTAGGGTTTCCCCCTGCTTAGGTCGGTTATAGAGCCACTTAGCCGCCCCATGTTCCTATTAAGGTAGATTGGCTATAGGAGGGGCAAAGGGGTAATTCTACTTAGGTAATCACCCCCTTAGGCTAGGGTTTTGATCCCTATTTAAATATGTAGCTATGCCCCCCCCCCCCCCCCCCCTTTTGAATCAAGCAATTATTAATTTTATTTCAGCCTTGTGCCGAGTCTAGGAGGGAGGAACCCCTACAGCATTCCAAGGGTTGATCCCCCTCAAGGATAAAAATCTATAGAGCTCATTTTGGGGTTCTATCAAGTTCTCTAGGAGAATTAGAATAGAACGAGACTCTGATGGATTTCTTATGAGGCTTGATAGTACCATGCTCGATATACAATAAGTGGAATATTAGATGGTGATGGATTATAGATACACGGTTCTGAGGATAAATAGAT
This sequence comes from Ensete ventricosum, assembly GCA_029747655.1. Lineage (NCBI taxonomy): Eukaryota > Viridiplantae > Streptophyta > Magnoliopsida > Zingiberales > Musaceae > Ensete > Ensete ventricosum. Next base: position 24,017,375 of record JAQQAF010000003.1, on the reverse strand, counting down.
CCAATAAATTAAAATCCCCCTATATTGTTTGAGGACTATGGTGTAGTGGCATAGTACATCCATAGTCGATGAGTTAAATAAATTATTATCCCATAACAATTCACTGAGCTAGGAGTTCTGAGTTAGAAAGAGTTCTATCAGGTGCAACTCATGGCTAGCTCGATATTGGGCCTAAAGGGTCACATATATATGGTGGATGTATCGACGAGTAGAAGAATGGATATTTGTTATCTAATAAGCCCTTGTTTCATTGGATGAGACCCAGTATTAATGGATTCCTTAGATGAGGCCCAATTAGAGGTAAATTGAGATTATTGGATAGAGATCTAATAATCCAAGTGGTGAGGGTAATTGATGCTGGTTACAGGTGCCCTGCAAGCCAATCACATGAGTGATGACACATGTGACACGCTGTGTGATCTTTTTACTTATGATTAATATTGGCATATCTCATATTATATTATTTGTTATATATATATTGTGATGTGCTTGGTTTTATGCAATAAGAATCCTAAATAAAGATCCTTAAACAAAGATCATAAATAACCCCGGTCATAGGTTACTCAAGAGGGACATTGAGATAACCGGATAGATCGGTGTACTATATACCCGTTCATATGATGGAGGTGGCTAGTCTCATAGCCACTTGTGTGGAGACACTAAGGATATAGTACATGTGCTCATTAGAGAATAAGTTCACTAATTGATCCGCTTATTAAATGCTGTATGGTTAATGATACCTAATGTTAGATAGCAATTTCATAGTCTCAGTTGTGTATTTAGTCCCTAGACTTGAGACACCAAGAATGCCTTGTATAAGTACTCATTTCTTTGACGCCAGACTTACAGGTTTAGAAAGTTCTAGATCTGGTACAACTGGTTATCTGGATTGGTAGCCAACCTTACGAAGGCAATTGAGTGTCAATAGAGGATCATCCACTCTCGGTATCACGAGAAGAATATCTCATATGTGCTTGCTCAGACAAATCCCTGGCCAGGGTCATTTGGATTAAGAGAGAAGGAGTTCTCCGGTAGAATCCGATTAGAGCAAGATAAATTGATTCCGTATGTGACCTGATAGTACCATGTCCAATATAAGATCTCTGGGATATTATTTGGATGAGGGATTATAGATACACGATAACTGTGGACAGATAGGTCCGATAGATTTGATCCCCCCGTACCGTTTGGGGACTATGGCGTAGTGGCCTAGTACGTCCATAGTCGATGAGTCGAGTGAATTATTATGGGGATAATAATTCACTATATCATAAAGAGTTCTGATGGGAGTGACTCATGGCCAGCTCGATATCGGGCCTAGAGGGTCACACACATATGGTGGATACTTCAACGAATAGAGGATTGGATGGAGATCCAATTAGCCCCTATTCTCATTAGATGAGACTCTATGGTGATGGGCTCCTTGATTAAGGCCCAACTAGAGGCCGAAGGAGATTATTGGATAGAGATCCAATAATATAAGGTTAGCGGGTAATTGGATGGAGATCCAATACCCACTAAGGCAGGTGCCCTAGCATTTTTGGTGGCTCTCTGTAAATAGGAGGGGAGACTCATGATTGATAGGCTGTAACTTTTAGCCACCACCTTCTATTCTCCTCCCTCCCTCTGAGTAAGAGTTGTAAGATTAGATTGGAGGAGTTTCGCTGCAGAGATCCATCGTATGGATACCGCTAGAGAGGAGGACGCTTGACCTTCTTCATCTTCTCCATCCGGATCTGGAATACAGGGATATACGATCTCCCTAGGTAAAATCAATCTCTTACACATCGTGGTTTTTTTTATTTTTGTAATTTTTCTTGCGACCCCAATCTTTTGCACGACGATTTGATCTGCATGGGAAACCGATTTTTTGTTTTGATTTTCGCTAAGCATGTAATGCACCCGCTGAGGTTTCCCAACAGTGGTATCAGAGCCAAGATTTTCGTGTGAAAAATTGATTTTAAACTGCGTGTGATGAGATTGAATCGCATAGAACTATTCTACGCGCTTGTTGCAACGATTGGCAGCGAAAGTCGGCGCTACCTGTGGGGGCGGGGCGGCCACATGTATGCTGTCTACATGCAAAGGTGGCTGGCCACAGCCAAGCCCCCTGTAGGGGCGACCGGCCATGGCCTGGCTACCTGCAAGGGGCGACCGCCCACAGGGGCAGCGGCCGACTGCGGCCAGCCCTGCCTCTAGCAGGGGCGGCAGCGCCAGTCGCAGGGGTGGCCGCCCCTTGGCAGGGCGGCTGCCGACCATAAAGGGCAACCGCCTCCTGCGCAGGGGCAGCAGCAGCAGCGACGTAGTGAGGGTGAAGGAGGGCTAGGGCATCTTTTTGAAAAAAGATGGTTATGCCCCTCAGTATTTGAGAAATTCTAGCTCTGTCTCTTTTATACATAATTTCTTAAATGCCGTCAATATTTTTGGAAATTCTGAGGACCGTCCTCTCATCCAGAATACCGAAAACACCCTCAATAATTTTGGAAATTCGAGGACTGTCCTCATGTATATAATTTTAAAAATGCCCTCAATAATTCTAAAAATTTCGAAGGTTGTCCTTTTATCGTAATTATAAAAATACCCTTAATAATTTTAAAAATTCCTAGGACTGTCCTCTCATCTAGAATTACGAAATGCCCTTGATAATTCTAAAAATTTTAAGCATGTCCTGATTTCCAAAAAAATAATTAATTAAATAGTTTAATTAATTATTATATATATCTAGTAATCCTACATATGATGTGATGTACATGTGATATATGATATGGATGGATGATTTTGAGCCATGTGTTGTGATGTGTATAATTATGATTATTATTATTATTATTGGGGCCTACGAGCCTGCGTTTTTCTCGTTTATTGTTGGGCTTGCGTGCATGTGATTATTTATAATTACATGGAGAGACGCAGCAGGAGCGTGGAGGTTACAGTGGAACCCACGATGCCGTGGCGGGAGATCACAACGCATGATGATGCAACTATCCGATTGAACTGATGATGACGAGATCAACAATCACAGGGCATGAAGATGCGCCATTGCACACATAGATCATATTGTGAGTTATTGGGCCCATTGGCTCGGGCTTAATCATATTAGGTGACGGCTCATGATCATCTGGTGTAGCTTGCATATGTGATGTGTTATACACCTACTAGATATATGTATATATATATTTCCATGCGATGTAGATATATATTAAATATATATATGTGTGACACGACATATTAGGAGACCGATAAAAAATAAAAATCCCTCCTATGATAATATTAAGTCAGTAAGCGTGAGGCAATAAGATTGACCCACGTGGCCTTCCATCGTTATAGGAAGAAATTGAATCATGACATAGGTTGAGTTGGTCAAGTCCCTCGAGGCTCACCTATCTACGTGATCGAGTTCTTGCCTACGACATAGAGATGTCACTGGTGACCTGAGGACATGGTATGCTTGGTCGAGTCTCTCGAGAGCATATCATCAAATCAGACTCATCTTGTAACGATGGTGATGACTTAACTGAATATCATGGTTGGTCGAGTCCCTCGAGACCATGATGATTCAGATACCAAACGTGACGGGAATCACAAGAAGTTGTGATTGGCAAGAGTTGCCTACCTTTTGGGCTTAATGTAATTGGTCGAGTCCCTCGAGGTTGCACTAAGATGCCAATTGGATCTCGATCCCCACTAGGAGTCTGCCAGAGACTTCCGTCTCACGTGTCGAGGGTGTCGCGTGATTCGCTAAGAAAATAGTGGAAGTACATTAAGATAGAAGTCCATATCTTAATTAGTATTTTCTGTAAAATCTACATGTTATTTATTTTTGCTATAACTTGTTTTGTTAGAAACATGTCGCTCACAAACCCCCTACGTGGCATACTTGATGCCAACCGCCTCACTGGTCCAAACTATACAGATTGGCTCCGTAATTTGAGAATTGTTCTCACGACGGAGAAAATCACATATGTTCTTGATACAATTCTGCCCACGCTGGAAGAAGGGGTAAGCGAGGATGAGATCACTCGCTATATGAAGTATATAGATGATTCCACATTGGCAAAATATTACATGTTGGCCTCCATGACTCCTGAATTACAAAGGCAACATGAGAGCATGGATGCAGATTCTATCCTTCTTCATCTCCGTCAGCTATTTGAGAAACATGGAAGAACTCAAAGATATGAGATATCTAAGAAACTCTTTCAAGCCAGGATGACAGAAGGGACATCGGTTGAGAACCATGTCCTAAAGATGATAGAGTGGATTGAGAAACTCACAGGTCTAGGAATAGTCCTAGAGGATAACCTGTGCATTGATCTTATACTTCAGTCCCTACCAGATTCCTTTTCTCACTTTATCATGAATTTTAACATGAGAAAGTTTGAGGTGACTCTCCCTAAGCTCCTCAATATGTTGAGGGAAGCTGAGAGTGCCATCAAGAAGGAGAAGTCAGTTCTCTATATTGGTGAGACCAAAAAGAAAAGGAAGGCCAGTAAGACCCTTAAGAAGGGCAAGGGCAAAGAAAGACCAGGTAAGGCAAAGGTTGCCAAGAAATACACGGAAAAGGACAAAGGACAATGCTTCCGCTATGACCAAGATGAACATTGAAAGCGGAACTGCAAGGACTACCTTGCAGAGAAGGCAAGACAGAAGCTTGGAGAAGCTTCAGGTATATTCATGATCGATCTCCACTTGTCAGATTTTCATGATAACACATGGGTATTAGATACCGGGAGTATTTATCATATCTGCAATTCGTTGCAGGTTCTGGTAAGACCTAGGAGATTAGCTAGAGGCGAGATGAACCTCAAGATGGACAATAGAGCAAGAGTTGCTGTAGTTGCTGTTGGAGAGGTCACCCTACATCTGCCTGGTGGAGCTATTATTACATTAGATGCATGCTATTTTGTTCCCTCTATTATCAAAAATATTATTTCTATCTCTTGTTTGACAATTAGTGGATATAAATTAGTTTTTGAGAATAATAGTTGTTCAATAATTATGGATGATGAGATCATCACTAGAGGGACCCTTATAAATGGTTTATATGTGTTACACTTCTCCACATATCATGAATATAAATATGTCTAAGAGGAAAAGAGATGAGGTGAATAATGCATACCTATGACATTGTAGGCTAGGTCATATACATAAGAGAAGGATTCAAAAGTTGCTGAAAGATGGATACTTAGATCCATTTGGCTATGAGACATATGCAACTTGCAAACCTTGCCTTTGTGGGAAGATGACCAACTCTCCTTTTAGTGAAACTGGAGAGAGAGTCATCGAGTTATTGGAACTCATACATAGTGATATATGTAGTTATTACATTCACTGATGATTTCTCTAGGTATGGACACATGTACTTAATGAAGTACAAATCTGAGGCCTTCGAGAAATTCAGGGAATATAAGAATGAGGTAGAGAACCAAATTGGAAAGAGTATTAAGATTCTTCGATCAAATCGAGGAGGAGAGTACTTGAGTATGGAGTTTACCCATTCCCTCAGGGATAATGGGATTCTATCCCAGTGGACACCTCCTTATACACCTCAACTCAATGATATATCAGAAAGGAGGAATCGCACGCTGTTAGACATGGTGCGGTCCATGATGAGTTTCGCTGACCTACCCGTTTCATTCTAGGGGTACGCTCTAGAGACTGCAGCTTACCTTCTGAACATAGTTCTATCAAAGTCGGTAGTGTCTACACCATATGAGATATGGAAAGGAAAGAAGTCTGATCTTAAGATTGTTAAGATTTGTGATTGTCCTGCCCACGTTAGAAGACACAACCCCGATAAGTTGGAATCAAGGATGGAATGGTGCACATTCGTGGGATACCCAAAGGAAACTTATGGGTATTATTTTTATCATCCCGAGGACCGAAAGATTTTTGTTGCCAAGTGAGCTGTGTTCCTTGAGAAGGAACACATTCTTGGTGGAAACAGTAGGAGTGAGATAAAATTGAGCGAGGTTGGAGAACGTAACTCAAGTACCATTCTAGAGCTCGAGTCTGTTTAGGTGCCTAACACACAAGTTCCAACTACATAGGTCTAATAGAGTATCTCACCCTCCTGAAAGATATGTGGGACATATCAGTGGAGATGACTCTCAGGATGTTGATCCTCAGACCTACGAGGAGGCTATTATGAGTATAGACTCCGGGAAGTGGCAAGAAGCCATGAATTCTGATATGGATTTCATGTACTCTAATAAGGTTTGGAACCTTGTGGATGCACCTGAGGGCATTGTACCCATCAATTGCAAATGGATCTTCAAGAAGAAGATCAGAGTGGATGGACCTATAAAGCAAGGCTGGTAGCTAAAGGATATCGTCATAGACAAGGAGTTGACTATGACGAAACCTTTTCACCTGTAGCCATGCTTAAGTCCATTAGAATTATTTTGACCATTACAGCACACTATGACTATGAGATCTTGCATATGGATGTCAAAACGGCATTCCTCAATGGCAACCTCGAGAGAAAGAGGTGTATATGATACAACCAGAGGGATTCGTATCCAAAGAGAGTCCAGATAAAGTGTGCAGGTTGCTTAGATCCATTTATGGGTTGAAGCAAGCTTTCCGAAGTTGGAACATAAGATTTGATGAGGTGATCAGTTCTTATGACTTCATTAAGAACGAAGATGAGCCTTGTGTGTACAGGAAGGTAAGTGAAAGTGCTATTTCCTTCTTGGTGCTATATGTGGATGACATCATAATCATTGGGAATGATGTAGGAATGCTCTCCACAATAAAGGCTTGGCTATCTAGAAACTTCTCTATGAAAGACTTAGGGGAAGCATCCTATATTTTGGGGATCCGGATCTATAGAGATAGACCCAAAAGGATGCTTGGCTTGTCCCAGTCTAGGTACATAGACTCCATTGTCAAAAGGTTTGACATGAAAAATTTCAAGAGAGGTCTCATACCGATGAGACATGAAATATCACTTTCTAGGAGTATATCCTCAAAGACTCCTGAAGAAAGGACAGACATGGATAAGATACCTTATGCTTCAGTGATAGGGTCTATCATGTATGTGGTGCTATGTACCAGGCCTGATATAGCACATGCTCTGAGTGTCACGAGCAAGTGTCAGGCGGATCTAGGTTTAGAACACTAGAAGGCAGTAAAGTGTATCCTTAAGTACTTGAGAAGCACTAAGGATCTTTTACTGATATATGAAAAATGTAGCCTCCAGGTTGAGGACTACACAAACTCGAGTTTTCAGTCTGACATTGATGATAGCAAGTCAATTTCAGGGTTTATTTTCACCCTGAATGAAGGAGCAGTAAGCTGGAAGAGTTCCAAGCAAGATACTACTGCTGGCTCGACCATAGAGGCGGAATAAATTACTGCAGCAAAAGCAGTAAAGAAAGGGGTTTGGATGAAGAAGTTCATTAAGGATTTGGGAGTCATACCAAGCAGCGTGGAGCTGACTCCCATATATTGTGATAGCGACAGGGCGATAACTCTAACAAAGGAACTCAAGTCTCAACAGAATTATTCTAAGGAGGTTCCATCTGATTAGAGCGATTATGACCCGAAAAGATATAGCAATGAAAAGAGTTTCATCCAAAGATAACATTGCAGATCCACTGACAAAGCCGCTGGCACAGATTGTATTTGAGCATCACAGTGATCTGATGGGGATTAGACACATAATTGATTGGCTTTTGGTCAAGTGGGAGATTGCTGGTTACAGGTGCCCTACAAGCAAATCACATGAGTGATTGCACGTGACACGCTGTGTGATCTTTTTGCTTATGATTAATATTGACATATTCTCACATTATATTATTTGTTACATATATATTATGATGTCCTTGGTTCTGTGCAATGAGAATCGGATCGTGATGAGATCATGATAATAAGATCGATTCACCTTTAAACACAGATCCTAAATAATTCCGGTCATAGGCAAGAGGGACATTGAGAAAACCGGATATATCGGTGTACTATATACCCATCCATATAATGGAGGCAGCTTGTCTCATAGCTACTTGTATAGAGGCACTAAGGATATAGTACAGGTGCTCATTTGAGAATGAGTTTACTAATTGATCCGCTTATGGAATGTTGTATGGTTAATGATACATAATATCAGACAACGATTCCATAGTCCCAGTTATGTATTTGGTCCTTAGACTTGAGACACCAAGGATGCCTTGTATGAGTACTCCTTTCTTTGACGCCAGACTTACAAGTTTGGAAAGTTTAAGATCTGGTACAATTGGTTATCAGGATTGGTATCCAACCTTACGAAGGCAATTGAGTGTCAATAGAGGATCATCCGCTGTCGGTATCATAAGAGAAATATCTCATATGTGCTTGCTCAGACAAATCCCTGGCCAGGGTCATTCGGATTGAGAGAGAAGGAGATCTCCGGTAGAATTCGAATAGAGCAAAACAAACTGATTCCGTATGTGACCTGACAGTACCATATCCAATATACGGTCTCTGGGATATTAGTTGGATGAAGGATTATAGATACATGGTAACTGTGGATAGATAGGTCCGATGGATTTGATCCCCCCGTACCGTTTGGGGACTATGGCGTAGTGGCCTAGTACGTCCATAGTCGATTAGTCGAGTGAATTATTATGGAGATAATAATTTACTATATTAGAAAGAGTTCTGATGGGAGTGACTCACGACCAGCTCGGTATCGGGCCTAGAGGGTCGCACACATATGGTGGATACTTCAACAAATAGAGGATTAGATAGAGATCCAATTAGCCCCTATTATCATTAGATGAGACTATACTGATGGGCTCCTTGATTAAGACCCAATTAGAGGCCTAAGGAGATTATTGGATAGAGATATAATAATGTAAGATTAGTAGGTAATTGGATGAAGATCCAATACCCACTAAGGCATGAGCCCTAGGGTTTTTGGTGGCTCTCTATAAATAGGAGGGGAGACTCATGGTTAACAGGCTACAGCTTTAGCCACCACCTCCTATTCTCCTCCCTCCCTCTGAGCTAGAGTTACATGATCAGATTGGAGGAGTTTCGCTGCAGAAATCCATCGTGTGGATACCGCTAAAGAGGAGGACGCTTGACCTCCTTCATCTTCTCCATCCATATCTGGAATACAGGGATATACGATCTCCCTAAGTAAAATCAATCTCTCACACATCATGATTTTTTCGGTTTTTATGATTTTTCTCGTGACCCCAATCTTTTGCACAACGATTTGATCTGCGTGGGAAACTAATTTTTTATTTTAATTTTTGCTGCGCATGTGATGCACCCACTAAGGTTTCCCAACAATTGATTGAGATCTAATATCCACTAAGGTAAGATCCATTAGGGTTTAAAGAGGCTCTTTATAAATAGGAGACAGGGGCAACTAAGAAAGGTGATAGGCTACATCTTTGGCTACCCCTCCTATTCTCCTCCCTACCTTCTCTTCTCAGCTAACCACCCCTCTACCTACTGCATGAGGACAACAAAGAAGAAAGGAGTTCTTCTTCCATATTCGCTGCAAGGTGGTGCGCAAAAACTATGAAGAACCTGCATAAAAACTATGAATTTTGCACTGCAATTGGAGGAGCATCGCTGCATCGATCCATTGTGTGGATATCGTTCGAGAGGAGAACATCTGACCTTCTTCATCTTCTCCCATTGGATCTGAAAATTTTAGAGATATATGATCTCTCTAAGTAACACATCTCACACGATTAATAGTTTTTCAATTTTTCACACACAAATCATCGTACAACAACATGATAAATTGGGAAACCTTTTGTTTTGTTTTAATGTTGCGCATGTGATGCTCTTAAGATTTCCCAACAACCTCCCCAATAGCAACTGCAACAACTCTTGCTCCATTGCTTATCTTGATGTTCATCTCGCCTCTCACCGATCTATTAGGTTTTGCTAGAACCTGCAATTAATTGTAAATATGATAAACACTCATGGTATCCAATACTCATGTGTTATCATAAGAATGTAACAAATAAAGACTGATCATGAATGTACCTGAAGCTTCTCTAAGCTTCTATTTTGCCTTCTCTGTAAGGTACTTTTTGTAGTTCTTCTTCTAATACCTATCTTTGTCGTAGTGGAAGCATTGGTTTTTATCCTTTATTGGGTCTTTCTTAACAACCTTTTCTTAGCCAGTTTGCCTTTGCCCTTGCCCATCTTAAGGGACTTATCAACTTTTCTTTTTCTTTTGGTCTCACCAATATAGAAAACTAATTTCTCTTTCTTGATGGAAATCTCTGCCTCCCTCAACATATTGAGGAGCTCAAGGAGAATCACCTCAAGGTTGTTCATGTTTGATTAATAAATTATGAAAAGGAGTCTCGGAGGGACAAAGTATAAGGTCTACGCATATGTTATCCTTTAGGTTCATTTCTAGACCTGTGAGTTTCTCAATCAACTCAATCATCCTCAAGATATGGTTATGAATTAATATCCCTACTATAATCCTAGTGCAGAAGAGACTCTTGGATATCTCATATCTTTGAGTTCTTCCTTATTCCTTAAACATTTATCAAAAATGAAGGAGGATAGAATTGACATTCATACTCTCATGTTGCCTCTATCACTCAGGAATCATAGAGGCCAACATATAGCACTTAGCCTGAGTGGAATCATCTATATACTTCATGTAGATTCCTCTAGCATGGGCAATATCGTGTTAAGGACATATGCAGTTTTCTTTACTGTGAGAACGATTCTCAGGTTACGGAGCCATTCCATATAGTTTAGACTAGTGAGGCAGTTGACATCAAGTATGTCATGTAAGGAATTTGTAAGCAACATATTTTTAACAAACAAGAGATGTAGCATACATAAATAACATACAGATTTTACAAAAGTAAACAATTAAGGCATGGACTTCTATCTTAATCTGCTCCTATTTTTTTCTAACGAGTCACACGACACCCTCAACACATGAAACGAAAATCTTCGACAGACTTCTAGGGGATTAGGATCCAATCAATATCTTAGTATAACCTTGAGGGACTCGACCAATCACATTAAGCCCAAAAAGGTAGGCAACTCTTGCCAATCACAACTTCTTGTGATTCTCATCCTATTTGACTTCCAAACCATCATGGTCTCGAGGTATTTGACCAATCATGATATTTGGTTAAGTCATCACTATCGTTATAAGATGAGTCTGACTTGATGATATGCCCTTGATTGACTCGACCAAGCATATCATGTCCTCAGGTCATCGGTAACATTTCTATGTTATAGGCAAGATCTCAAATCGCGAGATAGGTGAGCCTCAAGGACTTACCTAACTCTACTTGTGTCGGGATTCGATTTCTTCCGATAACAATAGAAGGCCATGTGGGTCAATCTAGTTGTCTCACGCTTATCGACTTAATATTATTGTAGGAGGCAATTTTGATTCGATCTCCTAATATGATATGTCACACACATACATATTTAATATATATCTACATCGCATGCAAATATATATAATAAATATCTAGTAGATGTATAATGATAGGACTCCAATAGGGTTGAGTCCCAATCTCCCTAGAAGTAGTCAATAAAACCCTGCTAGATTGTAATAAAGTCACTCCTATCTTATAAAGGAGTATGGCTAGGGTTTAGATTAGCCCTTAGGGCTTAGAAGTCACTGCCCCCCTTACTGGGCAAGTCGGCCAAGGTTTCCCCTTGCTTAGGTCGGCTATAGAGCAAACCTAGCCCCTTGTTCCTATTAAGGTAGGATGGCTATAGGAGGGGTAAAAGGATAATTTTACCTAGATAAGTGCACCCTTGGGCTAGGACTTTGATCCCTATTTAGGATGTAGCCGCCCCCCTCTTGGAAAGCAAGCAATTATCATCTTCAATTCAGCCTTTGTGCCGAGTCTAGGAGGGAGGAACCCTTATAGCGTTCTAAGGGTTGATCCCCCTCAAGGATCAAAATCTATAGGGCTCCATCTGGGGTCTTATCATCTGGTATCAGAGCAATGCTCTTGCTGCCCTTGTAGCCATCCCATCCACCTCTACCTTCCCAAGCAATTCCCACAAGTGCTATGACACGCGCCTCCACCTTCCACCCCAGCATCAGATCAAATCAATCTGTCGCCACCCCCTGCGTTTGATCTGGAAATTTGATATTTTTTTTACCATCCACGCCTCTTCAATACTGTAAGATTCCTTACTTTACATGTTGAAGATTTTTTCCATATTTTATCCGCTGCAAAATTCGTTCATCGCAAACGTTATCCTCGTTGCAAAGACGAAACGCTGCAGAACTTTTTAGCCGATTGTTGCCTATTGAAACTAAACTTTTAGTCATCCTTTTTGGCTGAAACTTTTATGCAATTTCATAGATTGTCTTAGCTTTCATCTAAGACTAATCTCATAAAAAAACTCTTTCTGGATCCGGACTTATAGTACTGTGATTCTTCATCACACAGTGCTGAAATTTTACGATGGAGAATCTGCCTTCCGTCGAGTGGCCTCTTGAAAACTGAACTTTTGTTCATCCTTTTTGGCTGAAATTTTTACACAATTCTCAAGATCAAGTTGGCTTTCATCTGGATTTGATTTCATGACAAATCCTCCTTCTGGAACCAGTTTTCTTATATGATCTTTCACCATCACGCAGTTCTGGAATTTTACGATGAAAGAATCTGCCTTGCATCTTTTGCCCTATTTCCCTACCGTTATGCTGCCAAAATTTTATCAAAATTTCTACTGGTATTGACAACATCTAAACCAAGGGTTTTTGTATAATTTTCTTAAACTTTTCATGGAATTTATATTGAGAAATCAGCATTTCTCCGACGTAAAATCTGGTTCAGCATGACAGCACATCGCAGCACTTCTTTCCACCGAATTCTATCAGATTTAAGTGCTATTTTTTGTGGGATTTTGGACTCTCCTTTCCTCATCACCAAACCATACCATCCTTACCAAAAACCCTTCAAAACCCTACCCTACACCGAATCCAAACAGCCCCCAAATCAGCCTACTTCCTTATCGATCCACTTACCTTTTTAGAAAATTTTCCTTACTGAGACACCTACCTTTGCTACCATCTATCCCAGATCTAAAACCTATTTTCCTAACCTTCATCTACTACTATCACAGTCCTAAAACCACACCAATTCGTAGCCTAAACTCCATAAAACTGCAGCCCCAAATCTGCCCTAAACCACAGCCTACTTCCATCCAAACCGATTCACCTTCCAACCGGCCACCCCCTTCTCCAAAATTCCCATGCCACTAACCCAACAATAGAAAAAAAATCTCAATATTATAGATCTTGAAACATATACTATGGCATCAGAGAAGGCTATCGATGTAAAGCTTGAAGCCTTTGGAAACCGCATGGAAGAGAAGATGTGATCCCTTTCGCTGAATTCAGCATTGGCTGATCGTCAAGCTCGAGGAAATCACAACATGGAGAAACTTCATATCAGTGAGATGATCCTCAAAAACATGGCCACATCACTTCTGATCTCAACAATCCATGCATGAAGGTTGACTTCTCTAGATGGGAAGAAGGAGACCCGATTGGGTGGATCTCGCGCGCGGAGCGCTATTTTCGGTTCTATCGAACCGCCGACACCACACGGGTGGAGATTGCTGTCATCTACCTCGAGGGAGACGCTATTCAGTGGTTTAATTGGTTTAAGCACACCCATGGAGGACTCTCTTGGTAGTGATTCAAGGAAGGACTACTAGACCGTTTTGGACCAATCGATTTCAACAACATCGACGGACAATTGGCAAAGATTCATCAAACCTCTACAATACAAGAATACCAAACAAGGTTTGAGTGTTTATCTCACCAAACTAAGAATTGGTCTAAGAAACAACTTTTAGGTACTTTTATCGAGGGCCTAAAGTCGGAGATCCGAGGAGAAGTTAAGGCGCGGCAACCGTACACTCTTATGGCGGCGATTTCCTTTGCGCGTATCCAGGAAGAACAATTGAACCATGAGGTACGAAGGACAATGGTCACTCCCCGACCAGCCATGTCGAGGCCTACTACCCCCTCTACTGCCATCCATGCCCCTACACCAAAAAAGTTGACAAGAGACAAGCTTTGCGAATGATCGGCCAAGGAGTTATGTTAGCATCGCGACGAACCGTGGAGCCGTGAACATCACTGCAAAAAGGGCCGACTCCTCGTGATTGAACTAGTAGAGGATGAGGATAATAAAACATCTGAAGAAGCCCTTGAACCTAAAGAAGAAGCCATGAAGGAAGAGTCCCAACCGGTCGACTACGCAGTGCATGCATTGGCCGGCTATTCCAACCCGTAGAAGATGAAAGTTGGAGGACTTCTAAAATAGCAACTCATCACCGTTCTCATCGATACGGGCAGCACCAATAACTTCCTCAACAGTAAGGTTGCTGTGAGTTTGGAGCTTCAAATTGAAGGTTGCAACAAGTTTGACGTAAAGGTCGCCGACGGTCGAATCTTTAATTGCTACCAATGGTGTCCGCGGGTGAAACTACTCCTCCAAGACCAAGAAGTGGTAGCTGATTTCTTCCTCCTACCCATCGATGATTATGAAGCTGTACTCGGGATCGAATGGCTCACAACATTAGGTGATATCTCCTGGAATTTTTTTAAATTAATCATGAAATTTTATTGCAAAGGGAGACAGGTCAAGTACGAGGCAAGCGCGGGAGCCAAATTGCCACCATTTCATCGCAACAAAGGGAGAAAGTTTTACACAAAGCACATGGTGGATTCTTGATGCATATTCAGCAGCCATCTATGGGGGCCCTAACCGGTCGCATGACCACTGCATTCCTATTTTGCCAAGCAAACCTCTAGCAAATTTGTAACCGTACCACTTTCCTCACTTGCAGAAGGATGAGATCAAGAATATTGTAAAAGAGATGTTTGACACCGGGGTGATTCGACCAAGCTGCAGCCCTTACTCCTCACCGGTGTTGCTAGTGCGCAAGAAAGATGGTACATGGCGGATGTGCATTGACTACTGGGCTCGAAACGTCATCACCGTCAAGGACAAATATCCTATACCCATCATAGATGAGCTTTTGGATGAACTAAAAGGAGCCCGAGTCCTCACTAAATTGGATCTCCGATCTGGATACCATTAGATTCAAGTATGTACTGAAGATATTCTAAAAACTATATTCCGCACGCATAACGGCCACTACGAGTTTCTGGTAATACCTTTTGGACTTATGAATGCTCCTTCTACTTTCCAAAGCCTGATGTATGACATCTTCCAGAGTTTTCTACGTAAGTTCATATTAGTGTTCTTTGATGATATCCTCATTTGTAGCCCTACGCTTGATATACATTTTCAGCACTTACGAATTGTTCTAACAATTCTCCGAGAGAATACTCTTTATGTGAAATAGTCAAAGTGCAGTTTCTTATAGCGTAAAATAGAGTCTTGGGTATATTATATCAGAGGACGGAGTGGCAGTAGCCTCGACGAAGATCAAGGCAATGCAAGGATGGTCGAGACCTACAAACGTACAATCATTACGCGGTTCCCTTGGACTTACGGGCTACTACCAAAATTTTGTGAAAGATTATGGCAAGATCAGTACCCCGCTCACGTCCTTACTGAAGAAAGACTCATTCTTATGGTCAGATAAAGCCTCCACAACCTTCGAGCGACTCAAGGCAGCCATGACGATGATGTCGGTCCTAGCGCTGCCCGATTTCGATTGCACTTTGGTCCTTGAGGCTGATGCGTCAGGATTG
The DNA here is from genome assembly GCA_029747655.1 of Ensete ventricosum. Lineage (NCBI taxonomy): Eukaryota > Viridiplantae > Streptophyta > Magnoliopsida > Zingiberales > Musaceae > Ensete > Ensete ventricosum. Next base: position 24,001,693 of record JAQQAF010000003.1, on the reverse strand, counting down.
GAATTTGGGCTATTCTTATGCAAGATAGTCAACTCCTAATTTACACCGATTTGCTTCCCCTACACTTCATATGAGGTTTTTACAAGAGATACTAATTATTACCAAATTTAAAATATGGTTGGATACAGGTCCATAGCATGAAAGAGGAGTTAAACTAGAAGAATTATAATTCATGCTCACACCAGATTGGGCTCTCATCATCCTGAACCATACCAGAGGGCAGTCACTATTCCATAAGAAAGATTGACTATCACTAAAGACTAACCATGTGACAACCGATGCAAGGAAAAAACTTTCCCCTGACAAACGCCGAAACAGAAGAAAATTTCCTGAGAAAGATCAAGTCTCCCTACATCTCCAGCTCCACCAGTATGAAATTCAAGCATCAAGAAATTGGTCTCCCTATTTCTTTAGGCCTTGCAAAATTGGGGATCATATTGGGGCCCCAATTTGGAGATCAGATCCGTGCACCAGATCAAAATTACAGTTGATCCTCCAAGTATCCCACCTCAAATGAAAATTTAAAGATGACGACTCAGCTCAAGTTCTTCCAACTGACACCCAAGCTGATGAGGAGCTGAAGACCCGGTTTCCTGAGTTCATGGAACCTCAGCCTTGAGGACAAGGCTAATTTTAAGAGGCCGGGTTTGATAGGACTCTAGTAGGGTTGAGTCCTAATCTCCCTAGAAGTAGTCAATAAAACCTTGCTAGATTATAATAAAGTCACTTTTATCTTATAAAAGAGTATAGCTAGGGTCTAGATTAGCCCCTAGGGCTTAGAAGTCGTCGCCCCCCTTACTGGGCAAGTCGGCCAGGGTTTCCCCTTGCTTAGGTCGGCTATAGAGCTAACCTAGCCGCCCCTTGTTCCTATTAAGGTAAGATGGCTATAGAAGGGGCAAAAGGATAATTTCAACTAGATAAGTGCCTCCTTGGGCTGGGACTTTGATCCTTATTTAAGATGTAGCTGCTCCCCTCTTGGAAAGCAAGCAATTATCATATTCAATTCAGCCTTTGTGCCGAGTCTAGGAGGGAGGAACACCTATAGCGTTCCAAGGGTTGATCCCCCTCAAGGATCAAAATCTACAAGACTCCATCTGGGGTCTTATCATATAAATATTCGTATGTCACATATGAGCAATCACACTAGACGACCATGGACCATAGCCTAATATGATCGGGCCGAGCTAGTAGGCCTAATCACTCACATCACAACATGTGCATCAGTAGATCTCCATACCTAGTGATCATCTATCTCATCATCATCGGTTCCATCGACATCTTGGCGCATTTTCATGCGTTGCGATCATCCATTTGGCCTATGGGTCCTGCTGGCACTTTCACTCTCCCGTCGTGCCTTCTCATATAATTACAACATAATTAGAGGTACACAGACTTGACAATAAATGAGAAAAAGAGGCTCGTAGGCCCCAATAAGAATAATAATCACATATACGCATATCACATCACATGATCCATGATCATCTGTCCACATCATACATCACACATACACATCATCATATAGGACTACTAGATAATTATAATTAATCAAATTATTTTATTAGATTTTGGATCCCCACCATAGGGTCCCCTACATGGCAGAAAATAATCCTTATGTGGCTAGAAAATCTGATAGAACCCCAGAAGGAGCTCTATAGATTTTGATCTTTAAGGGGGATCAACCCTTGGAACGCTATAGGGGTTCCTCCCGCCTAGATTCGGCACAAGGCTGAAATAAAATTGATAATTGCTTGATTTAAGAGGAGGGGCGGCTATATCTTTAAATAGGGATCAAAACCCTAGCCTAAGAGGGTGCTTGCCTAAGTATAATTATCCCTTTGCCGCTACTATAGCCAACCTGCCTTAATAGGAATAGGAGGCGGTTAAGTGGTTCTATAGCTGACCTAAGCAGGGGGAAACCCTAACCGACCAACCCAGTAAGGGGTGTGACAGCTAGTAAGCCATAAGGACTAATCTAGACTCTAGTCATACTCCTTTATAAAATAGGAGTGGCTTTATTACAATCTAACGGGGTTTTTATTGACTAGTACTAAGATGATCAGGACTCAACCCTGCTGGAGTCCTATCAAGTTCGCCCTTTTCAGATCAGCCTTGTCCTCAAAGCTGAGGGTCCATAAACTCTAGAAATTGGATCTTCAACTCCTCATGTGACTCTCTTGCTATCATTAACTAAACTTTGGCCTCCTCATCAGCTGGGGTGTTAGTTGGAAGAATTTGGGTTGAGTCGTCTTCTTTAAATTTCCATTTGAGGTGGGATACTTGGTGGATCAACTGTAATCTTGATCTGATGCGCGAATTTGATCTCCAGGTTAGGGCCCCAATGTGATCCTCAATTTTGCAAGGACCAAAGAAATAGGGAGACAACTTCATTAAGGCTCGAGTTTTCTACTGATCAGGCTAGAGGTGTAGAAAAACTCAATCTTCAATTTTTCGTCCATTCTGAAGTTTGTCGGGAGGTCGTTTATTCTTTGCATGTGCTGCCATATGGTTAGTCTTTAGTGATAGCCAATCTTTCTTCTGGAATGGTGACTACCCTCTGGTCTGGTTCAGGATGATGAGAGCCCAATCTGGCGTGAGCATGGATTATAATTCTTCTAGTTTTACTCCTCTTTCGTACCATAGACCTGTATCCAACCATATTTTAAATTTGGTAGTAATTAGTATCTCCTGTAAAAACCTCGTATGGAGTGTGGGGGAAGCCTCGGTGTAAATTAGGAGTCGACCATCTTGCAAAAGAATAGCCCCAATTCCAGCTCCTGACGCATCATCCTCAATGACAAAAGTGCGATCAAAATCGGGCAGCGCTAGGACCGACGTCATCGTCATGGCTGCCTTGAGTCGTTTGAAGGCTGCGAAGGCTTTATCCAACCATAAGAAGGAGTCTTTCTTCAGTAAGGACATAAGCGGGGCACTGGTCTTACCATAATCTTTCACAAAATTTTGGTAGTAACCTGTGAGTCCAAGGAAATCACGTAGTGATTATACGTTTGTAGGTCTCGGCCATCCTTGCATTGCCTCGATCTTTGTCGGCTCCACCGCTACTTCATCCTCTGATATAATGTACCCAAGATACTCCACTTTATGTTGTATGAAGCCGCACTTTGACAATATGAACTTGCATAGAAAACTCTGGAAGATGTCATTCATCAGGCTTTAGAAAGTAGAAGGAGCATTCGTAAGTCCAAAAGGCATTACCAGAATCTCGTAGTGGCCGTTATACATGCGGAATGTAGTTTTCAGAATATCTTCAGTGCATACCTGAATCTGATGGTATCCAGATCGGAGATCAATTTAGTGAAGAATCGGGCTCCTTTTAATTCATCCAAGAGTTCATCATCTTTCTTGCGCACTAGCAACACCGGTGAGGAGTAAGGGCTGCAACTCGGTCGAATCACCCCGGTGTCAAGCAACTCTTTAACAATGTTCTCGATCTCATCCTTCTGCAAGTGAGGATAGCAGTATGATCATAAATTTGCTAGAGGTTTGTCTGGCAAAATAGGAATGCGGTGGTCATGCAACCGATTAGGGGGCAGCCCGCGCGGCTCCAAGAAAACATCCGCGAATTTGTTCAGGCAAAGGGCAAGCTTAGGATCTGAGTTTTATACATTCTCTCCCATAGATGGCTGTTGAATATGCATCAAGAATCCACCATGTGCTTTGTGCAAAACTTTCTCCATTCGTTGCGATGAAACGGTGGAAATTTGGCTCCCGCGCTTGCCTCGTAACGTGACATGTCTCCCTTTGCAATAAAATTTCATGATTAATTTAGAAAAATTCAAGGAGATATCACCTAGTGTTGTGAGCCATTCGATCCTGAGTGCGGCTTCATAATCATCGATGGGTGGGAGGAAGAAATTAGCTACCACTTCTTGGTCTTAGAGGAGCAGTTTCACCCGCGGGCATCGTTGGTCGCAATTAAAGATTCGACCATCGGCAACCTTTACGTCAAACTTGTTGCAACCTTACTATTGAGAAAGTTATTGGTGCTGCTTGTGTCGATGAGAACGGTGATGGTTTGTTGTTTTAGAAGTCCTCCAACTTTCATCATCTGCAGGTTGGAGTAGCCGGCCAATGCGTGCACTACTTAGTTGACCAGTTGGGACTCTTCCTCCATGGCTTCTCCTTTAAGTTCAAGGGCTTCTTCATATGTTTTATTATCCTCATCCTCCGCTGGTTCAATCATGAGGAGCCGGCCCTTTTTGCAGCGATGTTCGCGGCTCTATGGTTCGTTGCAATGCCAACACAACCCCTTGGCCGATCGTTTGCGAAGCTCGTCTCTTGTCAACTTTTTTTGTGCAAGGGCTTTGATGGTAGTATAGGGGCAGTAGGCCTCTACATGGCTAGTCAGGGAGCGACTCTTGTCCTTCGTACCTCGTGGTTCAATTGTTCTTCCTGGATACACGTGAAGAAAATCACCGGCACAAGAGTGTACGGTTGCCGCGCCTTTACTTCTCCTTGGATCTCTGGCTTTAGGCCCTCGATAAAAGTACCTAAAAGTTGCTTCTCAGACCAATTCTCTATTTGGTTAGATAAACGCTCAAATCTTATTTGGTATTCTTGTATTGTAGAGGTTTGATGAATCTTTGCCAATTGTCCGTTGATGTTGTCGAAATCGGTTGGTCCGAAGCGGTTTAGTAGTCCTTCCTTGAATCACTGCCAAGAGAGTCCTCCATGGGTATGCTCAAACTAATTAAACCACTAAATAGCATCTCCCTCGAGGTGGATGGCAGCAATCTCCACCCGTGTGACGTCGGCAATTCGGTAGAACTGAAAATAGTGCTCCGCGCGCGAGATCCATCCGATCGGGTCTCCTTCTTCCCATCTAGGGAAGTCAACCTTCATGCATGGATTATTAAGATCAGAGGTGATGTGGCCATGTTCTTGAGGATCATCTCACCGATCTGAAGTTTCTCCGTGTTGTGATTTCCTCGGGCTCGACGGTCGACCAATGCCGAATTCGGCGAAAAGGGATCGCATCTTCTCTTCCATGCGGTTTTCAAAGGCTACAAGCTTTGCATCAATAGCCTCCTCTGATGCCATAGTATAAGCCTCTAGATCTGTAATATTGAGATCTTTTTTTTATTGTTGGGTTAGTGGCATGGAAATTTTGGAGAAGGGGGTGGACGGTTGGAAGGTGAATCGGTTTGGATGGAAGTAGGCTGCGGTTTAGGGCAGATTTGGGGGACTATTTGGTTTCGATTTAGGGTCGAGTTTTGAAATGTTTTTGGTGAGGATGGTAGGGTTTTGAGATGAGGAAAATTGAGTCCAAAATCTCACAAAAAATAGCACTCAAATATGATAGAATTCGGCGAAAAAGAAGTGTTGCGATGTGCTGTCCTACTGAACCAATTTTACGTCGGAGAAACGATGACTTCTCGACATAAATTCTACAGGAAAGTTCAAGGAAATTATATAAAAACCCTTGGTTCAGATGTTGTTAATACCAGTAAAAAGTTTGATAAAATTTTGGCAGCATAACAGTAGGGAAATAGGGCAAAAGACGAAAGGCAGATTCCTTCATCGTAAAATTTCAAAATTGTGTGATGGTCAAAGATTGCACAAGAAAACTAGTTCTAGAAGGAGTTTTTTTAAGAAATCAAATCCAAATGAAAGCCAACTTGATCTTGAGAATTGTGTAAAAATTTCAGCCAGAAAGGATGAACAAAAGTTTGATTTCAAGAAGCCAATATATGGAAGGCAGATTCTGCATTGTAAAATTTCAATACTGTGCAACAAAGAATCACAGTGCTATAAGTCCAGATTCAGGAGTTTTTTCATGAGAATAGTCTTAGATGAAAGCTATGACATGTATAAAAGTTTCAGCCAAAAATGATGATTAAAAGTTCAGTTTAAAGAAGCAATAATCAGCTGAAAATTTCTGTAGCATTTTGTGACAAACAAAATTTGTAGCTGATAAAATTTGAAAAAAATCTTTAGCATGTAAAGTAAGGAATCCTACAGTATTGAAGAGGCATGGATGATAAAAATATACCAGATTTTCAGATCAAACGCAGGGGGCAGCGGTAGATTGATTTGATCTACGGCTGGGGTGGAAGGTGGAGGCGTGTGTCGCAACAATTGTGGGAATTGCTTGGGAAGGTGGAGGCGGCTGAGATGGCTACAGGGGCAGCAAGATCGCTGCTCTGATACCAGATGATAGAACCCTAGAAGGAGCTATATAGATTTTGACCCTTGAGAGGGATCAACCCATGGAACGATATATGGGTTCCTCCCTCCTAGATTCGGCACAAGGTTGAAATAAAATTGATAATTATTTGATTCAAGAGGGGAGGCGGCTACATCTTTAAATAGAGATCGAAACCCTAACCTAAGGGGGTGCTTGCCTAAGTAGAATTACCCCTTTGCCCCTCCTATAGCCAACATGCCTTAATAGGAACAGGAGGCGGCTAAGTGGCTCTATAGCCGACCTAAGCAGGGGGAAACCCTAGCTGACCAACCCAGTAAGGGGTGTGGCGGCTACTAAGCCCTAAGGGCTAATCTAGACCCTAGCCATACTTCTTTATAAGATAGGAGTGGCTTTATTACAATCTAACAGGATTTTTATTGACTAATACTAAGATGATTAGGACTCAATTCTGTTGGAGTCCTATCAAAATCCTAGCTGCTAGGGAGACCCTTGCGACCAGGATTCCCTAGCCACAAGGCAACCTTAGGGGCCCAAGAGTTCCTAGCCCCCAAGGTGTCCCTTGCAGCCAACACCCTTGGTTGTAAGCTACCATGGGTAATTAGCAAAGCCTTGGCTGCCATGCTACCCCTTATGGCCAAGAGTCCCTAATTATGGGGTTACCACAGATAGCTAGGAAACCCTAGCCGCCAGGGGTTCCCCATACGGCCAGGACTCCTTGACCATATGGGGGCCTACTACTTGGCTGAGAACAACATCACTACTCTCAGTTTGCTATAGGTGTCTAGGCTGAGAGCCCTAGAATCGGTTTGCAGCAGGTGGCCAGGCCGAGAGCCCTAGAAGCAGCAAGCAGCCTTCAACTGAACCATAGTGCAGCAACAGTTCCTACCCTTTTCTCGCTCTTTCGCGTCAAAAATTTGATGTTCAAAGACCTCTCCATAGTACCTCTCAACAACAAGAAATGATGTTATCCAGATCTAAAAAAATATGACAAAATTCACAGCAATCTATATAGAAAATAATCTATATGATTCATAACAACACACACAGTTTATAGCCAATTATTGCATGATGAACCTGACTCTAATACCACTGTTAGAAAACTTGATAGGACTATATAGGGTAACATGTGTTAGATGTTTTACCTAGGGAGATCATAAATCTCTAAAAAGCCAGATCCAAAGAAGAGGATGAATGATGTCAGATGTCCTCTCTAGTGGTATTCACACATTGGATGAAGCGGGGATGCTCATCCCTTGTAGTGCCAAAACTCATAGCTTTTATGTACCTTTTTTACAACTTTTACGCACTATCTTGCACCAAGCGTAGAAGAACTCCTATCTTCTTTACTATCGTCATGCACTGAGGAGAAGGGTGGTCAACTGAGAAGAAAAGGGAAGGAGGAGAACAGGAGGAGGTGGCCAAAAGTCTATAGCCTATGAGCCCTATGACCCCTTTCTACTTATAAAGATCTATGTAAACTTAACCCCTTTCTATTTATAAAGATCTAATAATGAATTCTGTCCTATTGGATACTAGATCTCCCTCCTCCTCTTGGATTAGTGGAATTCTACCCAATAATCTCTTATTAGCTCTTTTTGGTATTGGGAAATCTTATCAGAGCATCACATGTACAATGGAAAATAAAAAGCAAAACTGGTTTCACACGATTATGAAATCATCTTGTGATGATTGGTGCACGAATAATCAAAAAATCTGCATATTATGTTTTAGATGTTTTACTGAAGGAAATCATATATCCCTGAAAACCTAGATCTATAGGTATAGATGAAGGACGTTAAATGTTGGCCTCTCTAGCGATATCCACATAGTGGATGCAACGACGATGCTCTTCAGATCGTTGCGGGATCTCCCTCTCCATGTGTAACACACAAGATCTATCGCCCAAGGAGAAGAAGAGGCTGAGGAGAATAAGAGAGGCAGCCACCAGAAGCTCTCACCCATGAACCCTTTAGCCCCCTCCTACCTATAGAGGTTATTGTCAACTTAACCCTAATGGATCATACTCGATTAGGTACTAAATCTCTATCCAACTGCCCAAGCCTCTTAGATTAGTGGATCTCTATCTAATAATTTCGTATTAGCTCTTATTGGATCTCATCCATAGGATCCAATAATATAGGGACTTATCAGATATCCAATAAAATAGGGGCTCCACAGATATCTAATATCTGAACCTCTACTCGACGTAACATCCACCATATATATGTGACCTTCTAGGCCCAATACTAAATTGACTGTGAGTTGCACATATTAGAACTCCTTCTGACTTAGTGAATTGTTATCCTATAATAATTCATTCAACTTATCGATTGTGAATATAGTAGGCCATTATGTCATAGTCCCCAAACGGGATAGGGAGATCTAATTCATTGGGCCTATCTATTCTTAGTTATCATGTATCTAATATCCTTCACCATCTAATTTACTAAAGATTGTATATCAAGCATGGTACTGTCAGGCCTCATACAAAATCTATCCGAGTCTTGCTCTAATCAAATTCTTCTAGAAAACTCCTCTCTTAATCTGAATGATCCTAGGCAAGGATTTGCCTAAGCAAAGATACATAAGATATTCTTCTCGTGATATTAAGAGTGGACAATCATCTACTCACTCTTAATTGCCTTTGTAGGGTTAGCTACCAATCCCGATAACCGACTGTACCAGATCTAGAACTTCTAGACCTATAAGTCTGGCGTCAAAGAAATGAATACTTAAATAAGACATCCTTTGTGTCTGAAGTCTAAGGACCTGACACACAATTAGAACTATGAAATCACTATTTGACGTTAGGTATTATTAACTATCTAGTATTCCGTAAGTAAACCAATAAGTAAACTTATTCTCCAATGAGCAATGGTAATACATCATTAGTATCCCCACACGAGGGACTATGAGACTAGCCACCTTCATCATATGGACAAGTATATTATACACTAAATTATCCGATTATCTCGATGTCCCTCTTGAATAACCTAGGATTATTTAGAGTCTATGTTTAACGGTGAAATCGATCTCACTATCATGATCTCATTACAATATGATCCCGATTACATAGATCCAAGGACATCACAATATATGCAATAGGTAACATAAAGTGAGAATATACCAATAATAATAATTATATAAAAATATTATGCAATGTGTCACATGTGCCATCACTCACGTGATTGGCTTGTAGTGCACCTGTAACCAACAATTGGATTTCATCCACAGGATCCAATAATATAGGGGCTTATTGGATATCCAATAAAATAGAGGCTCCGTAGATATCTTATATCTGAACCTCTACTCGTCAAAATATTCATCATATGTATATGACCCTCTGGGCCGAATACTGAACTGACCGTGAGTTGCACTTTCCAAAACTCATTTTGGCTAAATAAATTGTTATCTCATAACAGTTCATTCAACTCATCGACTATGGACATACTAAGCCAATACACCATAGTCCCTAGACGATATAGGGGAATCTAATCCATTAGACTTATCTGTCCTCAGTTACCATCTATCTATAGTCCCTCATCCATCTAATGCTGGTTACAAGTGTCCTGCAAGCTAATCACATGAGTGATGGCACGCGTGACATATTGCACAGTCTTTTTACATCATTATTATTATTGGCATATTCTCATATTATATTATCTATTATATATATATATATATATATATATATATATATATATATATATATATATTATGATGTCCTTAGTTTCATGCAATGGGAATCGAATCATAATGAGATCACAATAATGAGACTGATTCAATCTTAAACATAGAGCCTAAATAGTCCCAATCATAGGTTACTCTAGAGGGATATCAAGATTATCAAATAGATCATTATACTCGATATCTATCCAAATACTAGAGGCAACTGGTCTCATAGCCACTTGCGTGGGGACACTAAGAGTACAATACATGTGCTCATTAAAGAATAAGTTTGTTGATTGATCTGCTTACGAATGTTGTATGGTTAATGATACCTAACATCATACTATAATTCTGTAGTCCCAATTGTGTGCCTAGTTCTTAGACTTGAGACACCAATGATGTCTTACTTGAGTACTCCTATTTTTGATGTCGGACTTATAGATCTAAATGTTCCAGATCTAGTACAACTGGTTATCGGGATTAGTAGCCAACCTTATAAAGATAATTGAGTGTCAATAATAGATCATCGGCTCTCAGCATTACGAGAGGAATATTTTATGTGTCCTTGCTCAGACAAATCACAAGCTAGGATTGTTTAAATTGAGAGAGAAAGAGTTCTCCGGGAGAATTTGATTAGAGCGAGATTCAAACGAATTATATATATGGCCTGACAATACCATGCCCAATATATGACCTCTGAGATATTAGATGAATGAAGGACTATATATACACGATAACTACAGAGAGACAAGTCTAATGGATTTGATCCCCTCTACCATTTTATCACGAACGGTCGTCGCTCAACCGTAACATATTCGCTCTGCGAACCGTTCGTCACTTGTTCTTGTTTGTACATATGTTTGGCAGCTTGTTTTGCCTTGAGTTTATATGTTTTTACCTAAGAAATATGACCGAAAGTAGTGTAGAAGGTTGCAGAACGATCGCTCGCTGCGTGGAGCCAAAACAGCCCTGTTTTTGGGTCTTTTTTGTGTGCCACGGCACCCTTTCTGAGTGGTGTAAAATATCAGCCATTTCAGCACCTTGGAACACCCCCGGGTGGCACTAGGCTGGATGGGGTTCCGAGTATATGTCGGGCGTAAGCGTTCATCAACAATTGAACTTGTCTTGCGTCCAGGAACCGTCGTTTGTGGATTTACGATCGTTCTTACAATCCTCTAAAGTCCTATTTCGCTCTCTTTCTCTCTTTTCTCTGTGCCCTCAAGGTGTTCGACAAATTGCTTGTATAGCTTTCTGCTTTGTGAGACGTTGGAACTTGTCCGTCGCTCATTTCTAAACTAATCAACTTCTTCATTACAGGTCCTACGGGACCTTAAGAGGTTGTAAGAGGGCTGACCATTTGCGGACAGATAACTCTTTGGGTGTTTCATGACTTAGGCAATCCCAGCTAAGTCCTGAACAGTGGGCAAGGTGGCTTCACAACTTAGGCAATTTCAGCTAAGTCTTCGAGAGGTCCTCGAAGGTGCCGCACGACTTAGGTAAATTCAGCTAAGTCCGTGACAGTATGGTATCAGAGCAAGTAAACAATTTAAACGAATAGCGAAGAAGATTCGTAATCTCGCCATGGTGAAACATCATGGTGAATCGAGCAAGATGGGGCAAGCCGGACCCTTGCTCCAAGCAGCCGCCGGTGGGCTGCAAGTGTAAACTCGCTCGCAAACTATGGGAGCCGCTCATGAGGAGCACTATAGTGAACAAGATAAGCATGAAGTTGGATATTCTCCACGAGGGGAGGAGGCACCATCTGGAGCGCCAACCAGGAAAAAGAGCCACAAGGAGAGAATTATAACGGCGGAGACCCGCCTTGATGTTCTTGAAGCGAGCGTGGAGGAACTCTACCAAGGCCAGCAAAGGCTACTTGGGGTAGAGAGCTTGCAAGAAGAAGCTGAATCTCGAATCGAGAAAGTTGAATCCCTGATTGATCAACTGATAGAGGACACCAAAGATTCCGTACAACATCTACACGAAGTTGTGGCGGAACTCACGACTAAGGTGATGGTGTTAACAAGGACTCTTGATGTGGGAGGGAACAACACCCGTGCTGCGCCACCATAAAACTTCAGAGCACCAGAGCTGCAGTGCTACGGAGGTGCTAGGGATGCCAAAGAACTTGAAAATTTTTTGTTCAACATGGAACAGTATTTTCGTGCTACAAGGCTCGATTCTGAAGAAACCAAAGTTGCTATAGCAATAATGTATCTGAATGGGAATGCAAAACTTTGGTGGCGAACCCGTTGGGAAGAGATCCAGTAAGGCCGATGTCGAGTGGATACATGGGGAGACTTGAAGCAAGAATTGAGAACTCAGTTCTTGCCCGAGAACACAGAGTTTATCGCAAGAAGGAAACTGAGACAACTCCACCAAGTACAATAATCCGAGACTATGTGAAATAATTTTCAGCACTGATGCTAGATATACAGGATATGTCTAAGAAAGACAAGCTATTCAGCTTCCTCGATGGCTTGAAGCCATGGGTACAACAAGAACTACATTGGAGGAATGTCATCGACGTAGTCGGGGCAATTATAGCCGCGGAAAGACTAACTGACTTTATTTCTTCAGAGGATTCGAGAAAGAAGAAACAATCTTCGGGAAATCGCCCATCTAAATACTCTCGAGCGAAGGAGTCTGGGGGCGAGCAAAAGAAGAAGAATCTCCACAAGCGACCAGGCTCAAAAGGTAGAGTCTCAAAGTCTAGTGGATGCTTCTTATATGGAGGACTGCACATGGTGAGGGAGTGCCCACAAAAATAGGCTCTCAATGCTTTAACGGCATTGATTTTGCCTCGTAAGTCAGAGAAGGGCAAAGCTATCGCCCTTAGTTCAAGTAGTTCTGACTCCAGTAGCGACAATGAGGTGTCGCAAGGACCCAGGATGGGAGCAATGCATTTGTTGAATGCGTTGCGGGGTCAAGTGGGGGAGAACAGAAAGGCAAAGCCACCGAAGGCAGGAAGCAGCGAGTTGATGTATATGGACATCAAGCTTAATGGCCAAACAACCCGTGCAATGGTGGACATGGGCGCGACCTATAATTTTATTACCGATCGTAAAGCTAAGCGACTTGGATTAATCTTTAAGAAGAGCCCAAGTCGTATGAAGGCGGTGAACTCGAAGGCCAAGCGGATCTCCGGACGAGCAAAGGGGGTCCCCATCAAGATCGGAAGATGGAGCGGGAGCACAAACTTGATGATGATGCCACTAGACGACTTCTAAGTGATTCTCGGAATGGAGTTCATGCACGCGGCGAAGTTGGTGCCAATGCCATTCCAGAACTTCCTATGTCTAATGGGAAGCGACGATCCCTACATAGTTCCAGTTTCTCGAGGAGGAACTAAGGACCTACAACAAATTATCAGCTTTACAATTGAAGAAAGGGGTATGAAAAGGTGAATCAACCTTTGTAACTGCTATGAAGCTAGAGACACTTGACGGGGAGGCCATTCAGGAACTTGTTGTTGTGGCGAACATCCTGAAGGAGTTCTCAGATGTGATGCCAATAAAGTTGCCGAGAACTCTACCACCACGCAGAGGCATGGATCATTGGATTGAGCTGGAGCCGGGAGTTAAGCCACCAGCGAGACCACCATACCGCATGGCCCCTCCAGAGTTAGCAGAACTGAGGAAGCAGTTGGATGAACTACTAAGCGGTGGTCTCATCCGCAGTTCAAAAGCACCTTTCGGAGCTCTAGTCCTCTTCCAGAAGAAATAAGATGAGAGTCTTCGATTATGCATTGATTATCGAGCCCTCAACAAGATGATGATGAAGAACAAGTACCCTATCCTGCTCATCGCGAACTTGTTCGATCAATTGGGCAAGGCAAAGTACTTCTCCAAACTCGACCTTCGGTCAGGGTATTGGCAGGTGCGCATTGCAGAAGGTGATGAGGCGAAGACTACCTGTGTGACCAGGTATGGAGCATTCGAGTTCTTGGTGATGCCTTTTGGCTTAACCAACGCTCCGGCCATATTCTGCACTCTCATGAACCAACTATTCAAGGAGTATCTGGACAAGTTTGTGGTCATCTACTTAGACGATATCGTCGTTTATAGCCAAACACTTGAGGAGCATGTTAGACACCTCCGAACAATTTTTAAAGTTCTCAGGGAGAACACCTTGTTCGTGAAGAGGGAAAAGTGCTACTTCACCCAAACGGAGATTTTATTCTTGGGGCATCGAATCGGCAATGGTTCCATTCGAATGGACAAGTCTAAGGTGCAAGCTGTGGCAGACTGGCGAACACCAAATTAGGTGCCAGAGTTGAGATCTTTCCTTGGGTTTGTCAACTATTATCGGCGCTTCATAGCTGGATATTCGAAGCGTCCAGCTCCGTTGATGGAGTTGCTAAAGGAGCAGTCCTAGAGATGGTCTGACAAATGTGAGGCGGCATTTCAAGACCTAAAGACTGCTGTGTTGGAGGAACCTGTACTCAGATTACCAAACTATGGGAAGTCTTTTGAAGTCTATACAGATGCTTCTGACTTTGCTATTGGGGGAGTTCTTATGCAGGAGGGTTATCCAGTGGCCTACGAGAGTCACAAGCTCAACAAGACCGAGCGGTGATATATTGTGTATGAGAAGGAGATGACATCAGTGATTCATTGTCTACGAGTGTGATGACACTACCTGTTGGGAACACATTTCGTGCTAAGGATAGACAATATCGCATTGAGTTACTTCCAAACTCAAAAGAAACTCTCCGCAAAGTAAGCACGATGGCATGACTTCTTGGCTGAGTTCGATATGGTAATAGAGTATAAACCCAGAAAAGCAAACGTCATGGCTGATGCATTGAGTCGGAAAGTGGAGCTAGTGGATGCTATACAGTTGGAGGGTGGAGGCCAAGCAAGTCAATTGCACTCCAACTTCCTTTCCAGGATCAGGGATAGACTGTACCGAGATCCTCAGGCAGTAACTCTGATGTAACTCATCAAAGAGGGCAAGGCACGATAATTTTGGGTCTAGGAGGGACTCATTTACACCAAGGGGAATAGAATTTATATTCCGTGAGCGAATAACTTGAGGCGTGAACTCTTGAAAGAGTGTCACGATTCCCTTTGGGCTGGACATCCAGGTATCCACCGAACAATGGCTCTCATGGATAGGGCCTTTTATTGGCCGAAAATGGGGACAGATGTGGAGAAATATGTTTGAACTTACCTTACTTGTCAGCAGGACAAGGTAGAGCAGCAAAAGCCAGTAGAACTTTTAGAGTCACTGCCCATACCAGAGAGGCCATGGGAGAGCATTTCCTTGGACTTCATATCAAGCTTGCTAAGGGGACTTGGATCGATACTCGTGGTAGTTGATCGATTTTCGAAGTATGCAACATTCATTGCTACACCCCTACATTGCTCAGCGGAGGAGGCGGCTAAGTTGATGATGAAGAATGTGATTAAGTATTGGGGAGTCCCACACAACATCATTAGTGATCGAGATTCTCGGTTCTTGGGAGGATTCTGGACCGAGTTGTTCAAGTTGTTGGGGTCTAAATTATACTTCTCCACAAGCCTCCACCCTCAAACGGATGGCCAAACAAAAAGAATTAACTCGCTCTTGGAGTAATATCTCCGACACTACGTGAGTGCCAACCAACGAGATTGGGTGAAGTTGTTGGACATAGCCCAATTCTCCTACAACTTGCAGCGGAGCCCTACATCCAACAAGAGCCCCTTTGAGATTATTACGGGACAACAACCATCAACTCCTCACACCCTGGTTATTGGTTATATAGGGGTAGCCCATCAGCCTATCACTTCGCAAAGGAATGGCATCATAATGCAGATATTGCGTGGGCTTACTTGGAGAAGGCGGCCAAAAAGATAAAGAAGTTGACACTTGGGAAGGCAACCACAAGAATTTAAAGTTGGTGACATGGTATGAAGCTCCAACCAGCATCACTCCAGTTCTTTAGACACAAAGTGAACAAAGGATTGGTATGCAAGTATGAAGGGCCTTTCCCAATCATCAGCAAGATAGGCAATGTCTCATACAAGTTACAACTGCCAACATGGTTCAGAATTCATAATGTCTTCCATGCGAGCAACTTGAAAGCCTATCACTCAGATCCGCGAGACGATTCTCGAAATGTTCCAACTCGACTACCCCCCACCAGAGCCTCTTATGAGAAGCAAGTTGAAACTATTCTGGCGGATCGTAAGATAAAACTACCCAATGGAGCACAGCAAATCGAGTACTTGGTGAAGTGGCAAAAGCTTCCTAGAATAGAAGCCAGTTGGGAGCCAGAAGACACCCTACGACATGAAGAAGCTCGCGTCAAAACTGACCAATAAGAGTCGACGAGGGCATCGACAGTTTAAGCCGGGGAGAATATCACGAACGGTCGTCGCTCAACCGCAACATCTTCACTCCGCGAACCGTTTGTCACTTGTTTTTGTTTGTACATATGTTTGGCAGCTTGTTTTGCCTTGAGTTTATATGTTTTTACCTAAGAAATGTGAGCAAAAGTAGTGTAGAAGGCTGCAGAACGATCGCTCGCTGCGCGGAGCCAAAACAGCCCTATTTTTTAGTCTTTTTCGTATGCCACGGTGCCTTTCTGAGCGGTACAAAATGTCAACCATTTCAGCACCTTGGAACCCCCTGGGTGGCACCGGACTGGATAGGGTTCCAGGTATATGTCGGGCATAGGCGTTCATCAACAATTGAACTTGTCTTGCGTCCGATACCTTGGGAACTATCGTTTATGTACTTGCGACCATTCTTACAACCCTCTAAAGTCCTATTTCGCTCTCTTTCTCTCTTTTCTCTGTGCCCTCAAGGTGTTCGACAAATTGCTTGTATAGCTTTTCGCTTTGCGAGACGTCGGGACTTGTCCGTCGCTCATTTCTAAACTAATCAACTTCTTCATTGCAGGTCCTACGGGACCTTAAGAGGTTGTAAGAGGGCTGACCCTTTGCGAATAGATAACGCTTTGGGTGTTTCATGACTTAGGCAATCCCAGCTAAGTCCGGAATAGTGGGCAAGGTGGCTTCACGACTTGGGCAATTTCAGCTAAGTCTTCGAGAGTGCCGCGAGAGTGTCACACGGCTTAGGCAAATTCAGCTAAGTTCATGACAATTTGGGGACTATGGCATAGTGGTCTAGTATGTCCATAGTCGATGAGTTGAATGAATTATTATGGGATAACAATTCACTGAGTCAGAAGGAGTTTTAATAGGAGGATAGTATATCTTCTTCCACGAATGCTACGAGAAGGTGTGAAAGATTTACAGGTTTTTTGACTGCGATTAGAGGAGCATCGCTGCAACCATTCATCGTATGGATGCTGCTAGAGAAGATAATATTTGATTTCCTTCATCCTCTCCATTTGAATCTAAAATTTCAGGGATATACGATCTCCCTATGCAATCAATCTTTCATGTTCATAATTTTTTATTTTTATAATTTTTCGTGCACCAATCTTTGCATGATAACGGGATAATTGGGGGAAATCAATTTTTGTTTTGTTCTTCTCCTATGCATATGATGTTCTTTCATGGTTTCCCAATAGTGGTATCAGAGCCAGGTTGCACGTGCAAATGATTGGCTTTAAATTGTGTGTGATGAGATTGAAGTGTGTAAATTATTTTCTACGCACCTTGTTGTGATTTTTCATAGTTTTTTAGATTTGGATAGCATATTTTCTCACTGTGAAGTGGTATTATAGAGAGGTGTTTTAAGGTCTTTTGATGTCAAAATTATTGAGGGGAAAAGCAACAATTGTTGCCCTGCGGCATGGCCAAAGGCTATTATAGCCTTAGCCGAGAACAAGGATGTTCCTCTCAGCCTGACCGAAGGTAGCATGGCCAAGAGCAGCAAGCTCTCGGCCATGGCAACAACCACTCATGCGGCCAAGAGTCTTGGCCACATGGGGGACCCTGGCTGCTAGGGTTTCTTACGGCTAAGGACTCCTGGCCACAAGGGGTCTTTAGGTGGCCAAGGTTTGCTAGTCATCAATGGCATGTTGTAGCCAATGGTTTGGCTGCAAAGGAACTCCTTGGGGGCCAGGGTTTACTGGTCACCCAAGGTTCCCCTATAACTAGGGACTCCTAACTGTAGGGGGCTCCTTATGGCTAGGGTTTCATAGCTACATAAATTCATTTTCTTGCCATATTAGGAACCCTATGGTAGAGTATCCTAAAATTTTTAGAAATAATTAATTAAAAAGTTTAATTAATTATTAATTAAAGAAAGACTCGGGCAATGACAAAAGCTAGCGCTTCCACTACGACAAAGATAAGCACTAGAATAGGAACTGTAAGGATTACCTTGTAGAGAAGGCAAAACAAAAGCTTAGAGAAGCTTCAACTACATTCATGATTAGTCTCAATTTGTTAGATTATTATGATAACACATGGGTATTGGATACCGGGAGTGCTTATCATTTTTGTAATTCATTGCAGGTTCTGGCAAAGCCTAGGAGACTCGCGAGAGGTGAGATAGACCTCAAGATGAGCAATGGAGCAAGAGTTGCTACAGTTGTTATTGACGAGGTTATTCTTTATCTGCTTGGTGGAGCTACCATTGCATTAAATGCATGCTATTATGTTCCCTCTATTGTCAAAAATACCATTTCTATTTTTTGTTTGATAATTAGTGGATATAAATTAGTTATTAAAAATAATAGTTGTTTAATAATATTACATAATGAGATCATGATCTTGATTAATGGCTTATATGTGCTAGATATTTCTCTATATATCATGAAGGTAATTATGTCGAAGAGGAAATAAGAAGAGGTGAACAACACATACCTATGACATTATATAAGTCATATCCATGAGGGAATAATTCAAAAATTATTAAAAGATAGTTACATAGATCCATTCGACTATGAGTCATATACAACTTGCGAACCTTGCCTTTGTGGAAAGTTGATCAACTCTCCTTTTAGTGAAACTAGAGAGAGAGTCACTGAGTTATTGGAACTTATACATATTGATGTATGTGGTCTCATATCGAATCAGGCTATAGGTGATTATTCATACTTTATTACATTCACTAACGATTTCTCTAGATATAAATATGTGTACTTGATAAAGTATAAGTCTGAGGCCTTTAAGAAATTCAGGGAATATAAAAATGAAGTAAAACTAGATTGGAAAGAGTATTAAGACTCTTGGATCGAATCGAGGAACAGAGTACTTGAGTACAGAGTTCACCCATTTCCTTGGGGACTATAGGATTTTGCCCCATTGGATACCTCCTTATACACCATAGCTTAATGGTGTATCAGAAGGGAGGAATCACATATTGTTAGAGACGGTGCAGTCCATGATGAGTTTCGCTAATCTACCCATCCCATTCTGGGGATACGCTAAGGAGACCACAGCTAACTTTCTGAATAGAGTTTCATCTAGGTCAATAATCTCTACACTTTATGAGATAGAAAGGGAGGAAGCTCAATCTCAATGTTATTAAGATTTGTGGCTGCCCTACTCACATTAGAAGATGCAACCTTGACATGTTGGAACCAAAGATAGAATGGTGTAAATTCATGGGATACCCCAATAAAACTTGGGGGTATTATTTCTATCAT
The DNA here is from genome assembly GCA_029747655.1 of Ensete ventricosum. NCBI lineage: Eukaryota > Viridiplantae > Streptophyta > Magnoliopsida > Zingiberales > Musaceae > Ensete > Ensete ventricosum. The sequence goes on along the minus strand of JAQQAF010000003.1, from coordinate 23,982,305 downwards.
CCCAAGGACTAGATAGTCTTTGTAGCCAAGAAGGCTGTGTTCCTTGAGAATGAATACATTTTTGACAGAAACAGCGGGAACGGGATAGAGTTGAGTGAGATTGGAAAACATAGCTCAAGTACCATTCTAGAGTTTGAGTCTTTTCAGGTACCTAGCACACAAGTTCCAACTTTGCACAAGTCTAGCAGAGTATCTCACCCTCCAAAAAGATATGTAAAATAGATCAATGGAGAGAACACTCAGGATGTTGATTCTTAGACCTAGGAGAATGCTATTATGAGTATAGACTTTGTGAAGTGGCAAGAGGTCATGAATTCTAAAATGGATTTCATGTACTCCAACAAGGTTTAGAACCTTATGGATGCACCTGAGGGTATCGTACCCATCGGCTGCAAGTGGGTCTTTAAGAAGAAGATTAGAGTAGATAGAAAGGTAGAGACCTATAAAATAAGGCTGGTGGCCAAAGGGTATCTATCGTCAAAGGTAAGGAGTTGACTATGACGAAACCTTCTCACCCGTAGCAATATTAAAATCCATCAGAATTCTTTTAGCCATTGTAGCACACTCTGACTATAAGATCTGATAGATAGATGTGAAAACTTCATTTCTTAATGGTAACCTCAAGGAGGAGGTATATATAATATAGCTAGAGGAATTTATATCCATGGAGAGTCTAGATAAGGTGTGTAGGTTGATCAGGTTCATCTATGGACTAAAGTAATCTTCCCAAAACTAGAACATAAGATTTGATCAAGCGATCATATCTTATGATTTCGTTAAGAATGAAGATGAGCCTTGTGTGTACAGGAAGGTAAGTGGGAGTACTATCACCTTTTTGGTATTGTATGTGGATGACATCCTAATCAATGAGAATGATGTAGGACTGCTCTCCATAGTTAAGGTTTGGCTATCCAGAAACTTCTCCATGAAGGACTTAGGGAAAGCATCCTACATTTTGGGATTCCTTATCAATGGAAATAGATCCAAGAAGATGCTTGGCTTGTCGTAGTCCAGGTACATAGACTCCATTGTTAAAAGGTATGGCAAGAAAAATTTCAAGGAGATCTCATACGGATGAGACATAAAATATCACTTCCTATGAGTATATCCCCAAAGACTCTTGAAGAAAGGGCAGACATGGATAGGATACCCTATGCCTTAGCAATTTGGTCTATCATGTATGTTATGCTATATACCAGGCCCGATATAACACATATTCTAAGTGTCACGAGCAGGTATCAGGCGGATCCATGTTTGGGACACTAGAAAATAAAAAAATGTATCCTTAAATCTTGAGAAAGACTAAAGATCTTTTACTAGTATATAGAGGAGGTAGCCTCTAGGTTAAGGGCTACACGGACTAAGTTTCTAGTTCGACATCGATGATAGCAAGTCAAACTCAAGGTATATGTTCACCCTGAATGGAGAAGCAATAAGTTGTAAGAGTTCTAAGCAAGATACTATTGTTGACTTAACCATAGAGACAGAGTACATTGCTTTGACAGAAGAGGAAAAGGAAGGAGTGTGGATGAAGATGTTCATTAGGGATTTAGGAGTTGTACCGTACAGCTTGGAGCCGATTCTCATATACTACGATAACAATAAGTGATTGCTCAATCAAAGGAACCTAGGTCTCATCAGAAGTCCAAGCATGTTCTAAGGAGATTCCACCTGATTAAAAAGATCATGGCTCGTAAAGATATAGCAATGGAAAGAGTTACATCCAAAGATAACATTGTAGATTCACTAACAAAGCCACTAGCTCAAATGTCTTTGAGCGTTAGAGGGATCTGATGGGGATCAAACACTGATAGGACCCTAGTAGGGTTGGTTCCTAATCACCCTAGAAGTAGTCAATAAAAACTCTGTGAGATTTGTAATAAAATCCCACCTAGTCACCACTACCCTATAAAGAAATATGGCCAGAGTTTATTTTGGGGTCTTAGGGCTTACTGGCCATCGCCCTCTTTACTGGGCTGGTCGGCCAGGGTTTCTAGTAGGTATAGGCAGCCATGGCCATGGAGCCATCTTAGCCGTCGCCCATCCCTATTAAGGCAAAGCGGTTATAGGAGGGGCAAGAGGGTAATTTTGCTTATATAGCACTCCTTAGGGTTAGGGTTTTGAGCAATATATAAGGTTGTAGCCTCCTCCTCTTTTTAATCAAGTATGACATATTTTATTTTCAGCCTTGTTGGCTGACCCTAGGAGGAGGAATCCCTATAGTGTTCCAAGGGTTTATCCCCCTCAAAGATCAAATCCTATAGAGCTCCTTCTGGGGTTCTATCATCTTGTATCATTGCCATATTTCTGCTGTACCTACTGTCATCTCTGCCGCCTCCATCCATCCAAGCAATTCCCACAATTGCTTCAATGTGTCACCTTCATCTTCCACCCCAAGTCACAGATCAATCAGTTTACTGTTGCCCGCCTGCGTTTGAATTAAAAATCTAGTAAAATTCCACCACACACACCTTGTTACTACTACAAGTCTTTATCTTTACATACAAAAGAAGCTTTTTCATCTTGTCCTTGTAGCAAATTTCTACTGTCGCAAACGTGATCATCGTTGCAAAGGGAAAACATTGCAGAAATTTTTCAGCCATATATAGGCTTCTTGAAATTAGTTTATTGCATATCTGTTGTAGACAAAATGTTTACACCATCTCATAGATCAACTTAGCTTTCATCTGAGAATGATCTCTGGAAAAATTTCCCTTTGAAACTGATCTTATTGTGCTGCAATTCATCGTCACGTATTGCTAGATTTTTACGACAAAGAATATACCTTCTATCCTTGCATCAAATTTCCTACCGTTACGCTGTCAAAATTTTATCGATCTAAATTGCTGCTATTACTCACACCTGAACCGAGGTTTTGCTATCAAAATTTTACATATTTTCTCTGAAATTTACGTCAAGAATTTATTATTTCTCCGGCGTAAATTCTATTCAACAGGACAGCACATACACCACATCTTTTTCATTGAATTCCATCAGATTTCGCTGTTGTCTTTTCCTGGTTTTTGGACTCTCTCCTTCTCATCATCAATCCCTACTGTCACAACCCAAAAACCCTACCTAACTGCTCCCACAAACCAATACAAATCAGCCCCAAAAATGGCCCTAACCGCAGCCTACTATCTCACTGATCCTTCCACCCTCTCAGCCACCCTTCCTCCGAAACCTCCCATGCCCCTAACCTGACAATAAAAGAAATACCTCAACATCACATATCTGGAGGCCAATACCATGGAATCATAGAAGGCGCTTAATGCCAAGTTTGAAGCCTTTGAAACCCGCATGGAGGATAAAATTCGGACTATCTTCGTCGAACTCAATATAGGCCGACCACCGAGCCCAAGGAAATCACAGCAAGGGGAAACTTCAAATCAGAGAGAAGAATTTCATGAGCAAGAAGGCACTATAACCGATCCATATAACCTACGCATGAGGGTAGACTTCCCTAGATAGGAAGAAGGAGACCCGATCGATTGGATCTCACACGTGGAACGCTACTTCTAGTTCCACCGCACCACCGATGCTTCCATGGTGGAGATTACGGCCATCAATCTTAAAGGGGATGTGATTCAATGGTTTAATTGGTTCGAGCATACCTATGGAGGCCCTTCTTGGCAGCAATTCAAGGAGGAATTATTGAACTGCTTCGGACCGACCGAATTCGAGAACATCGACGGATAATTAGCGAAGATTCGACAAACCACCACTATACAAGAGTACCAAATAAGGTTTGAGCGATTATCTAACCAAACTTGTGATTGGTCTAAAAATCAACTTCTAGAAACTTTCATTGAGGGCTTAAATTTTTATGCCACAGCCCCAACTCGCTCTAAGATCTGGTATGGTCCATAAAATCTTGGAGGCAACCTCATTGATGCTCTTGTGTTGATTGATAGCTGCTTGTATGGTTGGAGCCGAAGGTAGACCCAATCTCCCATTGTGAATTCCCGCTCACTCCAGTGTTGTATGCTTGTTGCTTTATGCGAGCTTGAGCGGCATTCAAGTTGTCTTTCAGTAGTTGCAACAGTTTGTCCCTGTTAATCACACAACAACATTCTCTTTTCCTTTTTGGTAAGTAATTTCATAATCAAAGATAAGGAGTTTAGTTACCCATCGTTGCTACTCCGGGGAGGATATTTTCTACTCCAAGAAATATTTAAGGCTTCGGTGGTCGGTCTCAATCTAGAAGCGCTGGCCGATCAGGTCCGGTCTCCACTTTGTAACTACGTGTACGATAGCAAGCATTTCTTTGTCATACATGGATATTTTTAAGATATGAGGGAGATAAAGCTTTGCTGGTGTAGGCAAGGGGTTGGCCATCTTGCATTAGAACAGGCCCAATTCCAACTCCGGACGCGTTGGCCTCAATCATGAAAGTTCGACTGAAATTGAGTAGCACTAGGACCGACGTCGTCGTCATGGCGGCCTTGAGTCTTTCAAAGGCTGCAGAGGCTTGATCTAACCATGAAAATGAGTCCTTGAGTAGGGACATGAGTGGGGCATTGATCTTGCCAAAATCTTTCACAAACTTCCGGTAGTAGCCCGTGAGTCCAAGGAAGCCGCGTAGTGATTTTACATTTGTAGGTCTCGGCCATCCTTGCATTGCCTCGATCTTTGTTGAGTCTACCGCCACTCCATCCTCTGATATAATGTGTCATAGATACTCCACTTTAGGCTGTAAGAAGCTGCACTTTGATTATTTAACATAAAGAGTATTCTCTCGAAAAACGGTTAGAATAGTTCGTAAGTGCTCAAAATGTATATCAAGCATAGGGCTATAAATGTGAATATCATCAAAGAATACCAATATGAATTTGTGTAGAAACCTTCGGAAGATGTCATTCATCAATCTTTAAAAGGTAGAAGGAGCATTTGTAAGTCTGAAAGACATTACCAAAAACTCGTAGTGGCCGTTGTGCGGGTGGAATGCAGTTTTCGGAATGTCCTCGGTGTATACCCGAATCTGATGGTATCCGGATTGGAGATCTAATTTAGTGAAGACTCGGGCTCCTTTTAATTCATCCAAAAGTTCATCTATGACTGGGATAGGATATTTGTCCTTGACGGTGATGGCGTTTAGAGCTCGGTACTCAACGCACATCCGTCACGTACCATCTTTCTTGCGCACTAGTAACACTAGTGAGGAGTAAGGGCTGCAACTCGGTTGAATCACCCCGGTGTCAAGCATCTCTTTAACAATGTTCTTGATCTTATCCTTCTGCAAGTGAGGATAGTGGTATGGTCGCAAGTTTGCTGGAGGTTTGCCTAGCAAAATAGGAATGCGATGGTCATGCGGCTGGTTAGGGGGCAGCCCACGCGGCTCCGAGAAAACATCTGTGAATTCATCCAGCAATAGGGTAAGCTTAGGATCTTAGTTTTGTATGTTCTCCCCCTTAGATGGTTGTTGGATACATCAAGAATCCACCATGTGCTTTGTGCAAAACTTTCTCCATTCGTTCCGATGAAACGGTGGAAATATGGCTCCCGCGCTTGCCTCGTAACGTGACCTATCTCCCTTTGCAATAAAATTTCATAATTAATTTAGAAAATTCTAGGAGATATCACCTAGCGTTATGAGCCATTCGATCCCAAGTACGGCTTCATAATCATCGATAGGTAGGAGGAAGAAATCAGCTACCACTTCTTGGTCTTGGAGGAGTAGTTTCACCCGCGGGCACCGTTGGTCGCAATTGAGGATTTGACCGTCGGTGACCTTTACGTCAAACTTGTTGTAACCTTCAATTTGAAGTGCCAAACATGCAATAACCTTACTGTTGAGGAAGTTATTTGTGTTGCCCGTGTCGATGAGAACGGTGATAGGTTGCGATTTCAGAAGTCCTCCAACTTTCATCGTCTGTAGGTTGGAGTAGCCGGCCAATGCGTACACTGCGTAGTCGGCTGGTTGGGACTCTTCCTCTATGACTTCTTCTTCAGGTTCAAGGGCTTCTTCAGATGGTTCATTGTCCTCATCCTCCACTAGTTCAATCACAAGGAGCCGGCCCTTTTTGCAGCGATGTTCTCGGCTCCACGGTTTATCACAGTGCCAACATAATCCTTTGGCCGATCGTTCACGAAGATCATCCCTCATCAATTTTTTTGGTGTGGGGGCTTGGATGGTAGTAGAGGGGGTTGTAAGCCTCGGCATGGCTCATCAGGGAGCGACCCTTATCCTTTGTGCCTCTTGGTTCAATCATTCTTCTTGAATATGCGCAAAGGAAATCGCTACCATAAGAGTATACGGTTGTCGCACCTTTACTTCTCCCTGAATCTCCAGCTTTAGGCCCTTGATGAAAGTCCCTAAAAGTTATTTTTTAGACCAATCCATAGTTTGATTAGATAAATGATCAAACCTTTGGTATTCCTGTATTGTGAAGGTTTGATGAATCTTTGCTAATTATCCATCGATGTTGTCAAAATCGGTTGGTCTGAAACAATTCAATAGTCCTTCCTTGAATCACTGCCATGAGAGTCCTCCATGGGTGTGCTCAAACCAATTAAACCACTGAATAACATCTACCTCGAGGTGGATGGCAGCAATCTCCACCCGTGTGGCATCGACAGTTTGGTAGAACCGAAAATAGCGCTCCACACGCGAGATCCACCCGATCGGGTCTCCTTCTTCCCATCTAGGGATGTCAACCTTCATGCATGGATTATTGAGATCAGAGGTGATGTGGCCATGTTCTTGAGGGACATCTCGCCCATCTGAAGATTCTCCGTGTTGTGATTTCCTTAGGCTCAACGGTCGACCAATGCTGAATTCGGCGAAAAGGGATTGCATCTTCTCTTCCATACGGTTTTCAAAGGCTTCAAGCTTTGCATCAATAGCCTCCTCTGATGCCATAGTATATGCCTCTAGATCTATAATATTAAGATTTTTTTTTTATTGTCGGGTTAGTGGCATGGAAATTTTGGAGAAGGGGGTGGTCGGTTGGAAGGTGAATCGATTTGGATAGAAGTAGGCTACGGTTTAGGATAGATTTAGGGGGCAGTTTGGTTTCAGTTTAGGGTAGGGTTTTGAAGAATTTTTGGTGAGGATGGTAGGGTTTTGAGATGAGAAAAAGAGAGTCCAAAATCTCACAAAAAATAGCACTCAAATCTGATAGAATTCGACGAAAAAAGTGCTGCGATGTGCTGTCCTGCTGAATCGGCTTTACGTCGGAGAAACGATGACTTCTCGACGTAAATTCCAGAGGAAAGTTCAAAGAAATTATGCATCAGATGTTGTTAATACCAGTAAGAAGTTTGACAAAATTTTGGCAGCATAACAATAGGGAAATAGGGCAAAAGATGAAAGGTAGATTCCTTCATCGTAAAATTCCATAACTACATGATGGTCAAAGATTGCACAAGAAAACCGGTTTCAAAAGGAGTTTTTTTAAGAAATAAAATCCAAATGAAAGCCAACTTGATCTTGAGAATTGTGTAAAAATTTTGGCCAGAAAGGAGAAGAAATAAACTGGTTTCAAGAGGCAAAAACATGACTGAAAATTTTTGCAGTGTTCCACCTTCGCAACAACAATAACGTTTGCAACAAACAAAATTTGCAGTAGATAAAATTTGGAAAAAATCTTCAATGTGTAAAGTAAGGAATATGGTAGTATTGAAGAGGCGTGGATGATAAAAAATATATCAGATTTTTAAATCAAACACAGGGGGCAGCGGCAGACTGATTTGATCTGCGGTTGGGGTGGAAGATGGAGGCATGTGTCACAGCAATTATGGGAATTGCTTGGGAAGGTGGAGGCATGGATGATGGCTACAGGGGCAACAAGATCGCTGCTCTGATACTAGATAATAGAATCCTAGAAGGAGCTCTATGGATTTTGATCCTTGAGGGGGATCAACCCTTGGAACGCTGTAAGGGTTCCTCCCTCCTAGACTCGGCACAAGGCTGAATTAAAATTGTAGATTGCTTGATTCAAGAGGGGGGGCAGCTACATCTTTAAATAGGGATCAAAACCCTAGTTTAAGGGGGTGATTTCCTAAGTAAAATTACCCCTTTGCCCCTCCTATAGCCAACCTACCTTAATAGGAATAGGAGGCGGCTAAGTGGCTCTATTCCCGACCTAAGCAGGGAGAAACCCTAGCCGACCAACCCAGTAAGGGGTGTGGTGGCTACTAAGCTCTAAGGGCTAATCTAGACCCTAGCCATACTCCTTTATAAGATAGGAGTGGCTTTATTACAATCTAACATGGTTTTTATTGACTAGTACTAAGATGATTAGGACTCAACCCTGCTAAAGTCCTATCAGACTTCCCCCTACCCAACAGCATGGTCACTGTATCCCTATACTTCCGAGCAAACCTCTAATAAACTCAAGGTTGTACCACTATCCTCATTTATAGAAGGACGCAATTGAGAATATCGTTAAGGAGATGCTCGACACCAGAGTAATTCGGCCAAGCTGCAGCCCCTATTCCTCGCTGGTGTTGCTAGTGGGTAAGAAGGATAGTACGTGGTGGATGTGCGTTGACCATCGGGCTTTGAACGCCATCACCGTCAAAAATAAATATCTCATATCGGTAGTAGATGAGCTCTTGGATGAACTAAAGAGAGCCCGAGTCTTCACTAAATTGGATCTCCATTCCGGGTACTATCAGATTCGAGTATGCTCTGAAGATGTTCCGAAAATGACATTTTGTACACATAACGGCCACTACGAATTTTCGGTGATGCCCTTCGGACTTACGAATGCTCCTTCTACCTTCTAAAGCATGATGAACGACATTTTTTGGAGGTTTTTACATAGATTTATGCTGGTATTCTTTGATGACATTCTCGTTTACATATATTTTACATTCTCGTTTTTACATTCTCGTTTACACTTGACATATATTTTCAGCACTTATGAATTATTCTAACTATTCTTCGGAAGAATACCCTTTATGTTAAACAATTAAAGTACAGCTTTTTATATCAAAAAGTAGATTACCTTGGGCATATTATATCAAAAAATGGAGTGGTGGTAGACACGACGAAAATTGAAGCGATGTAAAGTTGGTCGAGACCCCACAAACGTGAAATTGCTGCATGATTTCCTCAGACTTACAGGCTACTATCAGAAATTTGTGAAAGACTATGAAAAGATCAGTGCCCCACTCACTTCCCTACTAAAAATTGACTCTTTCCAGTGGTCGGACCAAGCTTCCACAGCCTTCGCCAAGCTTAAGGCAGCCATGATGATGACACCAATCATAGTGTTGCCCGATTTTAGTTGACCCTTGGCCGACATATCCGGAGTTGGAATTGGAGTTGTCGTAATGCAAGATGGCCAACCCCTTGCCTATACTAGCAAGGCCTTATCTCCCTCTCATCAGAAAATGTTCGTGTATGATAAGGAGATGCTTACGATTATGCTCGCTATCACGAAATGGAGACCCTACATAATTGGCCGATGCTTCCAAATTAAAATTGATCATCGGAGCCTCAAATATTCCTTGGAGCATAAAATATCATCCTCAGAGCAGCAAAGATGGGCAACTAAACTCCTTGGTTTCGATTATGAAATTATTTATCGAAAGGGAAAAGAAAATATTGTTGCAGACGCACTATCATGGCTACCGGAGCAAGCCAAAATTTCAGCCATCTCCCTTCCTTCCACCAACTTCCTCGAAGACATTAGGGAGGAATGGAAGAAGGACCCAGAGACCTGAGGCATCATAGAGAAATTGGAGAAGGATTCGGGTGCCATTGCCCATTATACTTGGGATTCGAGGGACCTACGCTACAAGGGCCGAATTGTGTTTGTTCCCATTTTTTCGTGCATCAAAACTATTATGCATGAAATGCACTCTTCACCGTCAGCATGACACTTTGGATTTTTGAGAACATACAAGAGGGTGAAACAAAACGTCTACTAGAGAGGCATGAAAAGGGCTGCCGCCATCTCAACCACCACCTATACCGGACTCAGCATAGACTAACATCTCCATGGACTTCATCGAAGAGCTGCCACCATCTTAAGGTAAAGGTACAATCTTTGTGGTGGTATATCGCTTAACAAAATATGCTCATTTCTGTGCTATGAGACACCTTTATACCGTTGCTAGTATTGTTCAGCTCTTTATCGAAAATATTATTAAACTGCATGGGATGCTAAGGTCGATTATGAGCAACCATGACAGGGTATTTATAAGCAAATTTTGGACCGAACTGTTTCAACTACAAGGCATCCAACTCAAGATAAGCACAGCCTATTATCCACATATGAACAGCCAAACAGAGGTAGTGAACAGATGCCTAGAGACGTATTTTTGGTGCTTCACCAGTTATTGACCAAGAAAGTGGACAAAGTGGCTTCCTTGGGTCGAATGGTGGTACAACATGATTTATCATTCATCCACCAAATGTATCCCCTATGAGGCATTGTATGGCTGACCCCCAATAAAAACTAAGTATGTAATTGGTACGCAAAGTAGACTAGGTCAACCAAAGTTTAATTGACAGGGACAAGCTCCTACAGCTATTGAAGGATAACTTATTTGCCGCTCAAGCCCACATGAAGCAACAAGCCGACACTCATCAAAGCGAGCGAAAATTTTCAGTAGGAGATTGGGTCTACCTTCGCTTACAATCATACAAGCAGTTATCCATTAATACAAGAGCCTTGATGAAGTTATCTCATCAATTCTATGGACCATA